>CM067364.1:75437633-75677633 GCA_034401795.1 Chaetoderma sp. LZ-2023a
GCAGGAATCTTACAAAACTCACCTGCAGGAATCCAATGAACCTCACCTGAAGGAATCCAACAAACCTCACCTGCATAAAATCCAACAAATTTCACCTGCAGGAATCCAATAAACCTCACCTGTAGGAATCCAACAAACTTCACCTGCAGGAATCCAATAAACCTCACCTGCTGGAATCCAACAAACCTAACCTGCAGAAATCCAACAAACTTCACCTGCAGGAATCCAACAAACCTCACCTGCAGGAATCCAACAAACTTTACCTGCAGGAATCCAACAAACTTCACCTGCAGGAATCCAATAAACCTCACCTGCAGGAATCCAACAAACATTACCTGCAGGAATCTAACCAACTTCACCTGCAGGAATCAGATAAAACACAGAAGAATTGAACAAAAATAACGCAGAGCTATACCATTAAGATGGACAGCCAAGTCCAGATGATGATGATGATGATGATGGTGATTGTCCACACTAACAGAGATATCACTACATAGTTCAGCAGATAGGTGAAAGGAGTGCAATTTATGATAAAAGCATGAAATTTGACACACTGCTTCTTAATGTCATGGTGAATATTGTAGTAACATAGCTACATATAATAGGTTACTCACACAACATGGGTCCTGAATCGGGCCGTGGAACCGGCGGCAGATGTGCACTATTCGGATTCCAAGGTACGACTGCCGGGCGTAGAAACGGCGGGAATCAGCAGCCCGGCAGCCTCGAAACGCGAATTCCGAGATTGCGGGATACCGCCAGTCCCGCATTCCTCCCCGTTCTTAAAATGAGGCTTCCTATATCTAAAAATTTGGAAACCTCAATTATTCCATATTAAAAAACTTTTTTTTTGAAAATGAAAAAATATTAAATAAAGAACCAACTTATAATACAATTGTATGGCGATTGACGCTCAAATGCTAAAGGTAGAATTAGAATTGACCACAATTAAAAAACAATTTGGCCACAGTAGGTGTCGATCCATCCGGAGAGAATGAGCTGCTAGTGATAAAACAGCTGGATAGATCAACAGCTGCCGGACGAGGGCCATCGTTACAGATTTTAAAATAGCATAGCATCCCTAACTAAAATTAAGGACAGTGATTTTCCACCACAGCAGAAAACTGACAGAATTGACGGAATTGCCGAATTATAAAGAAGTAATAAAAATAATCTCACATGAATTTAATGAAATTAAAATATGTGAGATTCGAGGAAAACCTATGAATGTTGCATAAAGTTTTAATTTTAGTGAACATCTTTAGCCTTCACATATATGATATAAGATATATACCTCTTATATAATTGAACGGATCGGAATTTACAAATTTAGGAAATCCGGAAAACCACTATGCCTATCACAATAACTATAGCTGAGTGGAGCTAAAACGGAACGGATAATACACCAGAAGAAAGAAACATGATTTTGCGTTGTTACTAACGGGTCAATTACTTTGCGCGTTATAAAATGATAAGCGTAAGAAATACATCTGCACGATGTATGCCGTCTTTGCTAAATGAATATTATAGATATGCTGTCATATGCAGGACTTTTGCATTATAGAGTAATGCACATCATAAATATGCATGAATCATGCATTATAAAGTAATGCATCATTGCATCATTTTAACATGTAATTATTACATGTTTAATAAATGAAATACATAGATATGGCATATATAATTTGTTGGCCTAATATAACATATCTGAACTGACCTAATGTAGAATTAAAATATCTGGGCTATCCTATAAAATATCTGAGCTGGCCTAATAAAACTATATATATGTATTTGAGATACCCTATAAAATATCTGAGCTGACAAATGTATACCATAGTATAGCTAACCTTAACTGAATTTCATTATATATAGATGAGTTTGCATCACAACATTGGATGCATATACTTATTATACAAAGTGTGTATATGGATTTGCCATATACACAAACAGAAAACATTATTATGACCATGCGTCATGTCGAACAATAAATAAAATTAACAATACAATGCGTATGATTAATGCGTAACAACCGCTGTTCAAGAAATGCGTAAATATAACTACGCATTATTACACGCAATTATTCACGCATCATTTGAAAAACGCGCAATTATAATAACGCATTCTGTGAGGCATACAGCAATAGACCCCTGTTGGTTTTTGGCATCTCAAGGAGTGTTATTGCCGGGGGAAAAGCCACTATGTGCTTACGTGTCCAACTAACTTAGAGCTTCCCAAAATTTTGCAAAGAATTTATATAGACCATCACGATTTTGCTGTTGCTGAAACTAAAGCTAAGACGGAAACGGAACATAAGCCAATGATTATACATGTTTTCCGGACAAGTTGAATGTCTTCAGTGCCATGCAGAATATTAAAATTTGAAATTATACTTTCATATAATCTTTATTACAGTAATTCTTTAATTTTGAATTACTGTTACCGTTGTACATTATCACATTACTATTGCAGTACTGTACTACGAGCGAAGATCTAACTGCAGTCCACAACAGTACCATGACCAAATGAATCCGAAATAAGACGAAACCAGAGGAACAGATAGAAACCTATTGGGAAAACGGCACGGTCTTCTTCCTGTTCGACTCTGAATGGTGTGAGTTCGGAGTTGGTCATCTCTATGAGATGTGATGTATTTCCCCTCGAACCTGACACCTCATGCGCGCAGGGTAAAAGTGTGATGCAGTTCCCCTCGGACCTGACACCTCATGCGCCTAGTGGAAGTGTGATGCGTTTCTCCTCGTACCTGACACCTCATGCTCCTAGGAGAGTGATGCTGTGTTTGTGGGACGGGTAAAACAGAGTCGCTATCCAGGTCATCTCTCAAAACAGCATCTAGATCATCATGGAATGGTTTCATCCAAATCCTCTCCAAAAATGGATACCTGGTTACCATCAGATAACCTACGACCATTATCGGGAGATAATAAGTCATCATCATGGCCATGATCTTCAGAGCTTATAGCACGTCTCATTCGCAATATCCATAGTGGTAAATCACGATCTCTGCACAGCTTTAATCTATCACGGTGAACAACTAGTTCCCGCGTTGGTTTTTTATATCAAACAGTGCTTCTGACAACTTTTTTATAAATAATAAATGGACCAGTCCAAGGAGGCTGTAGTTTACTGGACTGAACTATCCTAGTTGCAGAATTAGCAAGATAAACTACATTACCAACATGATAGGCACGCTCATGCAAACGTAGATCATACTCTTTTTTCTGGCGCTTCTGAGCCATTTTAAGGTTATCCCGTGCTATTTCAGTTTCGCGCAAATTTGCTGTAACTGTTGGACGAAGTCACTGGTATCTGAAGGGGCATCATCTGTAATCGCAGACATAGGGCATTTGCGCATTATGTCAATAAGTTATAGCACTTCTCGACCAAACATCGTGTTTGGAGTGTAACCAGTCTGTCGACTTACAGTAGATCATATAGCTCCTGCGATGAAATCTATGCAATATCGCACAGTACCATCTTTCTTCCGAACTAATACTGGGGCTGAGGACCCCTCAGATTTTGATGGAACAATGATACCTTTCTCTAACATTTCTTCCTGATTCTCAAAACCAAGAGGATTTTGTCTAGGTTTAGAACGAACAGCTTGTGCAATACCAGTGTCAACCTTATGTCTTATCCCCTTGAACAACCCTAGATCAAGATCATATTTTGCAAATGCATCCTGATACTCGATTAACATGGATTTAACTTGCACAGACAGCGTCTCCGATAAACCTGATGTCGCCCTCTCATACGGATCCTGTAAGAACACAGGGATATCCACCTCAGTGTCTGTAGAAGTCTGTAAACCGTCCTGGTTTATGGGGTTACCAGCAAGTTGAAATTCTGTTCCAGGGTCTAAAACCTCCTCAATTTCTGTGACAATATCAAGGTTGTGGTCTTGTTCCAGTGTAATATATTGGGCTGGCAGGTTCCTTACCAAATAGGAATCTGCGAATCATTGGCAGTGGCCACTGTAGCAGGCGTTGCCAGACCCTCATGTTTAGATGAGAGCTGGAGCACAACATCATTCTGTACGTCCTGATCCGGAATGCCTGTGGTCTCCACGGCCTCAAGAAGACCAACAACCACTTTCTGCTTCAATGTTACCCGAGCTACTTGAGCTTCCTTCCCATGAGCTCTCAACATTGATGCTTGAACCGGTTCTCCATTAATTGTCAGACACAGTCTAGTCAGATCAATGGTGGCTTTGTGTGCCTTCAAGAAATCCAGGCCTAATATAATTGGATCATTAATATTGGAAAGAAGGAGTGGCCAGTTGAACATCATAGAGCCTAATGCAATTGTGACTGGCTCAACAGTTTCTGCAGGGATAATATTGTTTCTACCTGGACCTGTCAATGAAATAGAGTCCAACTTTCTTAAAGGGTATGGTAATTTCTTTGCAAAGTTCTTGCCAATTACAGTCACTTGTGCTGCAGTGTCCACCACTGCATTATTGGAAACACTATTTAATGGGAATGACTAGTGTCATTTGGTCACGATTAGACTCATACATGTGAACATCATATGATCGCACAGGTGAATATCTCGGTGAAGCAGAAGGTGATGGCGACCATATACGCCTCGGCTCCGGACACTCACGGGAAAAATGGCCCTTTAAATTGCAATTAAAGTACTTTCCCAATCTGAGAGGAGGAGAAGGGGAATGCGATGGAACGACCTTCCCTCGTGGAGGAGAACGACCTCGACCGAATTGACCAGATATAAGATTCAAAAGCTTAGCAACATCCACCTTCATCTCCGCCATATCCTTCCTAAGTCCTTCGACATCTTTCTCTAATTTATCTATCCTGCTAGGAGCCGGTATGCTTCGCAACTGCTTAGGATTATCTGCCTCAATCAAACCAGAAGCATCGTCTGGAAAACGGACCTTTCGAACCTCAGGTCTTCTGGAACCCATGATCAATCTTTGATCATGGATAGCTGCATTGACCATTTGCACAGCCTCCTCCAGGGTACTTGGATCGTTATCCATAGCTATGAGAGCGGCTCGTTTATGCTCAACACCCCGTAAGAATGCATCAATGGCAATTGTCTCGCGCAAACTCTCTGAGGCATCAGGGTAGCCATCTAAACAGAGCTCCTAAATGGTATCTGCAAATTCTTCTAAAGAGTTACCCTCTTGTCGAATGTCTTGCATTTTCTTTTGATGATGTGGGGCAGATATTTCTTCCCGAATCGCAACCCTAATTTGTTGCATAAACCGACGTAATCATTCTGGACTTGCACAGAACAGATGCAGTAAAACATTAAGGCTTTGTCCCTTAAAGCTGAGATGAGCATGTCCAATTTATATGTATCAGACCAACGGTACCTTGAAGCAGTGTGCTCAAACTGTATGAAAAATGGATTCCACTCACATTTTCCATCATAGGTTGACATTTTAGGTGGACGAGGACCATCAGAGTAGCTTCTACGACCTGGTGATGACGTTCTAGAGTCATTGTACGAAGAGACATCCAAGTAGGCTCTACGAACTGGTGATGACGTCCTGGTGTCATGGTGAGAAACCGCTCTCGGCTCCCTCTTAGGCTCTCTAGGGGTACATGCCCACACCCCTCCACCCCCTAGGAGCCAGGTTATCAACTAGGGTCTGATCACCCCTTAGTCGACTAGTTGAGCTGAAGGAGTACCTTATATTTGGTATCTTGATCTAGCAGTTCCATGTTCAGTCTAGCTACTTGCTCTTCCAGGGATTCTTTCCTTGGGTGCGACTCGACCCCACCTACAGCACCTTCATCATCGATGTCAAATACGACGTCTCGAGCATGGAGCAATCGTTCAAGGACAGTAGCTGTGGCAGGCAGATCAGGATCTCCCTTAATGTCGGCCAGAGATATGGAACCTCCTCTGGTCTCACGGAAACTCGCTATGCCAGCAGCTCGAATTTTACCAATATTATAGAGTACAGTAAGTTTCTCCGCGGTTACAGTGTTAATACACAAAGATTTCAATATTATGGGTCACTTGTTGATTTATACCAGGGAAACGAAATTAATATTTACTAAAAAAGGAATATCGCTTACTGAAATAAGTTGTGAGCGTATGCTTGCTGAAAAATATAACTCACTGAGTAGTGATGGTGGTGCAACTCCGGAGGACGTCTAAATGAATTTTCCGAGGCCAGACCAGATTCAGTAGCGTACCTGTATACAAGCCGTCCTTCAGAAACTCGAAAGTATAATGATAACGGACGCGTTTACGTGCACTAGTTTTTTTTATGGAGTATTAACTCCACATTGCAGTTGATGGTGTGTACACCAATATGGCCATCGCACGGTAATAGTGTTGGAAAATGCGGTCTACCACGAGTTCATCATCGGCCGTCTTTAATAGACAAAACCGTCGCCTCGTTTCTCGGTAAGATCACAGGTTCCGGCCCAGATATAGAAAACGATACGGTGAAATTTCTGAACAGCGTTGGCTATTCTCGACGGCAAAATATTAACCAGGTCTTGTGTAGTACCACCGCTTTTACACCAATACTCAACAAACCCAGTTTGATCAACCCTTTTCAAAATGGAACCTTTACTTGTACCCAACAAAATTGCCTTGTGGGTAAAGGAATGATCCACAGAAAACTGGGTGCGAGCCAAAAACTCCTCAGATTTAACTTGAAAAGAAGGCATAAGCTGAGTAGTGTTTTAACGGAGTAGCTAGCAATTACAGGGATAAAATTGGATTCGCCTCAAATTGTTTCATTGATCCTGTGTGTCTCTTAGGATTGTGTGTCCGAGATAGTTGTTAAGTAAATTGCCAGAGCTCTCTTCCCTAAAACAGAATCTGATGTCCAGAGGTGTCATAGTACAGCTGTTTTGATTCACATCAAACTTGATACATCAATACCAGGTAGCAAGACGTGGATCACATTTCAATGAAATCTCTGAACCTAAAAGACATATACTGTTCTTTTACCGTAATTGTCAAATTTGTTCAAGAAGGTTTAAATTTTCTCATTGAAAGTGTCTATTTGCAGACTAAGAGAGAATTGTTTTTGAAGATTTATCACTGGAATTACTGTCTCGGTTATTGAGCCAGTCATTCCAGCAGTAAATTTTCAAAAATACTGTCTTCATCTGTAAATGGACGGTTCTCGCGATAACTGCAGAAACTGTTTTTGCTGAGCTTGAGTGGTTAAAGGATTAACCCGTTAATGGTGAAGTCGGCCAAAACCGGCCTCTGCAATTGTCTTGAGGAATGCCCAATTGCAGGCAAAGAGATTATTTATGAAAATTTACCATTGGAATGCCTGTGTAGGTTATTGAGCCAGGCATTCCAGTGATAAATTTTCAAAAATAGTCTTCTCTTGGGCTGCAAATGGACATTCAATATGCAAATGTTTTCAATTTCTTTTCCAAATTTGACCACTACAGGGTGAATAAAGGTGTTATAAAGTGCATTTGTCATCAAAATCATAGTCATCGTAAGTTACTGTTGAATAGTTTTCGGAATTTACCACTGGAATGGCTGGCTCGGTTGGCGAGCCATTGATTCGGATAGTACAGTTTAAAAAATTCGTCTTGATCTTGGCCGGCGGGTGGACATTGTGGTTGAGACCGTTGGACGCTGGTTTGGGTCGGCTTCACACTGGTTTGGACCAGCTTGACAATTAAAGGTAGTGTTGGGAGTAGTACTATTTTTGTGATCGATAATTGGTTTTACATACTAACCAATGATCAATTAATGATGATCATAACATTTTCTCATTTTTACCCATTCTGAAATTTTGAATGCAATAATTATTGCATGTTCATGGATATTTAACCTTAATAATTGAAGAAATAATCTGTTGAATGCCCTGTAGGTGGGGCTTAGAACACACCTTCCGTATCCTCTGCGTGTCGTAAGAGGCGACTAAAGGAGGTAAGGGTGAGGTAACCCTGACAGAAACCTTGAGTGCTGAAGACGGAGGTTCCAGGCCGCACGGTGTACTCTAATAAACCACGGATCCACGCACTTAACGCTTATGATCATGTCGATAGTCACTTACAGGACTGGCGGTATGATCAGCGAACGAAAAGAAGAAGAAGCTAGCAATATGATAATGAATTTTTTAAATTAATAATAACAAGAAAAAACAAATAATGTTCAGCGTAATTAGTAAACCTAATTGAAACATATTTGTTGATTAGAAGGGAGATTACCCTCTAATGTTCAAAAAGTTAATAACAATGATAAAAATAATAATAACACCAGTGATTTATATCACTTCTTTATTTCAAATAATTCTGAAATAAACAACGAAATTGAACGGTAATTAAAGTATAAAGAAATGTAAAAAATCTGACGGTTAAACTACAGCTCAGAATCGCGGCTTGCTACATATGAAACTGAAGACAACTAACAATAACAATTCAGAAACTATAGGGTTGTCATCCCACGGAATACTGACATAGAAACATAACACGAAAATATATCTTGATCCGTTACAGTTCAAATAAATAACGTTGAATCTTGAATCTATGACGTATATGACGTATGTATGTAAGGTATATTAATCTATATATCTGACATTTGCATGCTATAGTATAAATAAATAGTATGTATTTTAATATAACTCACCTATCATCCATGATTATTAAATAATAAAAAACTATAACAAAATGGCGGCCACAGTCTGTCAAATTGACGTTCGGGCAGGACTAGAGTAGTCCTTATATTTCCAAAAATTGTGAGTAGAATTTAGAAATAACCAACAATAAATTTTTATTTAGGGTCCAAAGTACTCCTGACACCATTTGTAGTAACATAGCCACATATAATAGGTTACTCACCCAACAGTGTTCCTGAATCAGCCCGTGGAACCGGCGGCAGATGTGCACTATTCGGATTCCAAGGTGCGACTGCCGGGCATCCGTAGAAACGGCAGGAATCAGCTAGCCCGCCAGCCACGAAACGCGAATTCCGAGATTGCAGGATACCGCCAGTTCCACAATATTTTAAAGATTGGAGGCCTTCCGTGTATGCCCTCTGTTGACCTTGGCAGGGATTTTTTTTAATGGTCGTCTGTCCCAATTATGTTATTAGCTAATTTCTCCAAATTAGCATAGACAATTCTAAACCTCCCATTTATTGACTGGAAGCCATTGCTGCATGGGACAGCACCGGCTCACTATTCGATCTGGTGTATATTTCTAGTCACAATACATGATTTCCTGTGGCAGCGCCGGGCCGCATTTTGTTTTGCTCCATGCACTCAACAGTTTACATTTATTGTTGCCTTGAACTACATGTCACACTAGACTAGGCTATCATTCAAATTCAAGCCTAGTTTGAATACAACACAGCCTACCAATTTCAACCGTATACACTAGTAACTGCAGGCCTACAACGGAAATGTTCGAATTATTACACGAATATGTTGGCACTGACTCGTCGGGGGACTGTTGCTGCACGAGACTGCACCGGGCGTCTTCCCGAATTTTGATTGTATATTTAACAGTAGAATACATGAATCATATTATTGGTGGATAGAATTTTTCACTTACAATTGGGTCATGACAATATATCATCAGTGCAACACTGATTTCTTGTTTAATATTTTGATCGGAGGACTTTTGCTGCCTGATGCAGTACCGGGTCCCCGTCGACTCTGTTCCATAATACTCAACAGTTTATATTTATTATTGCCCTGAACCACTCTGCCACACCAGATTAGGCCATCATCCAAATCCAACCATTGTTTGAATACAACACAGCACACCAAGAAAGATTCTCCACCACAGCAAATGGTTCTCACTATTACTCCACAAGCGCAGTACCTTACCACCTAAGCCTTTAATGACTCTGTCTTTATTTGCCCTCTATTCCTCCATGTTCCTTATCTGTCCTATCTCTTACTCCTACCACCCTCTCCCTACTATCTATGGAGCTCTATATGTTGATCTTTCAAGTCTGCCTCTGCCTTACTGCAGCACGTGCAAATGGCCTTCGGTGATTTACCCAATTGACAATGGATAATGACATAGCATGTTACCGTGCGGCTATTGGGCTTTTTAACTGCCACTCTGTCAAACCCAAGCACTATCGAGCTACCCCACCTCCATTGCGAGAAATACTTGGACGCCTTCGAGGAGTTTACACAGCCCTCCTCTCACTCCTTCTTAATTACTGCCTGAGTAATGTATTGACCTGTTTAATAATTTACATTCTCCTTTCTTTGGCTGGCGATGTAGAAACTAATCCAGGCCCTACTAACTGTTCAGAAATGTCTGTTGTCCACCTCAATGTATGCGGCCTCAAAGATAAAATACATCTTATCGAAGCTAATCTGTCCAACTTTGACATCATTGCAATTACTGAAAGCCACCTTACCCAAAATGTTAACAATAGCTTAATCAAACTACCTGGTTTCCAGGAGCCTTATCGGATGGACCGCCAGCAGCAGTGGGGAGGCGTGTGCGTCTATATTTCTAACAACGTGGCAACTACCCATCGTATTGAATTTGAATGTCGTGGCATTGAAATGTTATGGATCGAGATTCACGACCGCCCTGGTTTATTATTGTGTGTAATTTACCGGCCGCCTAACACAAGTGTTGACAAATGGCAAACTATCACTGACAATATTGAGAATGTTCGCGACTTAAATCCAAACAAAATCTTGTCCTACTCGGCGACATTAACGACGATCTTCTCAATCCATCTAAGCATCATCTACGTGACATCATATCTACGTTTGGCTTCCACCAGTTAATACAAGAACCAACCCGACCCATTTCAAATACATTACTTGATCCAATTATTATCAGTTGTGCCAGAATAGTAAAAGAGAGTGGAGTACTTGCGCCATTTTGTAGTGATCATACTCCAGTATATTTAGTTTTATCATCCTCCATACCTAAACGTAAAACATACACTCGCCATATATGGGACTATGCGAAAGCTGATTGGGATTTATTTAGGGATCACTTAACTAACGCACCCTGGAACAACATCTCCGATGTTAATGGCGTCGACATTTGGTGTCAGACAATCACCACAAACATTATCGCCGCGGCTAGTATTAGTATCCCAAATAAAACTATAACTATAAACCCAAACGATAAAGTCTGGATGTCCAGCAAAATAAAGCACGAAATGAGAGTCAGGGAAAAATTGTTCAAGAAATCAAGAAAAACTAACCGAGAGCAAGACGTGGCCAACTTTAAAAAACAGAGACACCTCATCAATACATTAGTCCGAACAGCGAAAGAAAGTTTCAGGAATAAATTAGCTGAAAAAATAAGGCATGGACGCACCGGTTCTAAAGAGTGATGGAAAATATGCAGGACGTTCCTATGTGATACTAACTCTAATGTTAGCGAAATGCCGCCTCTGAAGCGCGATGACGGCTCATTCTCTTACGACTCTTTAGAAAAGGCAAGCCTCCTTAACCGGTACTTCTCTAGCATCGCCAATATTGACGATGCAAATACCAGCTCACCTCCTCTATCTATGTATACGGACAATACTCTCCACTCAATTACAATATCAAACACTGACATCTCCGATGTACTGTCCAATCTGGACACGTCTAAAGCTGTTTGCCCGGATAAATTAAGTCTGAAACTCTTATTAGAGCGCCAACAAGTATTGGTCCCAATACTAGCGCAGTTCTTTAATTACTCACTTTCTAGTGCGCAGTTCCCCCACTTCTTGGAAAATCGCTAATGTAGCCCCTATATTCAAGAAAGGAGACAAGAGCATATGTTCAAATTATCGACCAATATCACTGTTGAGTTGTCTTAGTAAAGTTATGGAGAGAACCGTTTTAAACATATCTATAACTATATTAGATATGATATCACTCTATACCAGTCTGGCTTTCTTCCATCACATTCTACAGTAAATCAACTGCTTGATATCTACACGGATATTACTCAAGCCCTTGACGATCAAAAGGAAATAATCTTTCTATTCTTCGATATATCTAAAGCCTTTGATCGAGTATGGCATCGTGGCCTCCTACAGAAGCTTAGGAATTTTGGTATCTGTGGAAATCTACTCACATGGTTCGAAAATTATCTTGGAAACCGATACCAGCGAGTAGTTATAAACGGCAATGAGTCCACCTTACTTCGTTTACATGCTGGAGTGCCACAAGGCTCTGTGCTTGGTCCTTTGTTATTCTTAGTTTTTATTAATGACATGCCCAGCAATATAATTCACAATATTAGACTTTTTGCTGATGATACGTGCCTATATGTAATGTCAGATGATCTAAAAGAACACACTGCCACACTCGATTACGATCTACTGACCATGACGCATTGGGAAAACATGTGGCTCGTCGAGTTTAATGCCTCGAAAACTACATCTCTAATTTTTTCCCTGCGCAACGAGCCCACATCATTTTCAATCAACTTCATAGATTCTGAAATTCTACCGTCAACTGATCATAAGCACCTCGGCATTACCTTTAATAACAAAGGGAATTGGCTTAACCATGTGAGTAATCTCATAGCAAACGCTCAACACAAACTCTCCTTACTTAAAGGTCTACAATATATTCTAGACCGTAAATGTCTCGAGATCATGTACAAAACATTTATTAGACCATCGTTAGAATATGCAGATGTTGTGTGGGATAATATTCCACAATATCTTGTAATTAGGCTAGAGGATATCCAAAAAGATGCTCTCAGAACGGTATGTGGAATGACACGTAGTGCGAGCACTGAAGACCTGTACTTAGAAACAGGCATCGAAACCTTGTCAAGCAGACGTGAATTTCATAGATTATCTATGCTATTTAAAATTATTAACGGGATGACCTGTGAGGTTCTGGTCAACCATCTTCCCACACTATCCCAAGCACGAAATCCTTACAATATCCGTCATCCAAATTTCTTCACTCCATTCCGCTGCCGTACTGAGCTCTTCTATGGATCCTTTTTCCCAGCAACGATCCGCGCCTGGAATATGCTTCCTGTGCCGGTGAGAGATTCTGTCACTCTTCTAGAATTTAAAAGCAAACTCAAGGCTATGTCATCCATACGACAACCCCCTGAGTGGTATAACGTAGGCCCGAGGTTTGCCAACATAATGCTATGCAGGCTCCGAAATGGTTGTAGTTCTTTAAACCGACATCTATTTGACAACTTTCTGTCGGAATCTGCCAGTTGTTCTTGTGGGCACAATGATGAATCTACGAACCACTACCTCTTACACTGTGCCATTTTTAACGAGCAAAGAGTCGTTTTCCAAAATCAGCTTGCCTTGAACGATATTTCTCTTGCTAATCTTACGGTCAACCAGCTTCTATACGGGACTTACACTGCCAACTTAGAAATGAACAAACTGATCTGTAATACGGTATGTCAATACATAATTAACACCAACCGCTTTCAGTAGCTTCCCGTTCGCGAACTTATAGTTTAATGGGTAAATGGACAGCAGCCCAACACGTACAGGTCGGGGCGAAGGCAGCACCTAGAGCTCACCTCTGCTAATCTTCCATTTGATCTTATTCCTCGCTCTCTCTATCTCTCACCCTCTCTACCCCCCCCCCCCACCTTTCCCCCTCTCTCTCTCTCTATCTCGGTCTTTCTTCCTACTCTCCCCCACCTCACACTCAACATCCACACACTTATGCACACTAATAGACTACAATTAATTAAACTATTATGATTTGCCGCCATTTTGTTGTAAAAAGTTTTGAATAATATGTATGTGTATGGGAGACACGGGCATAAGACTAAGTCTTATCGTGCTTCCATCTGAACAAAATAAATCACGTTTAAACCAAACCTCCCATTTAATGTTCTCTAGTGGGTACACTTACCACATACATTAACAAGTTTGACATCAAAATGATTTTAAGGTGTTCATGGGTCATTGGAGATTATCTTAATCCTTATACTACCTGCCAAACAAATTTCAGCAATGCCATTCGCAAAGTCAAAACAGTTATCATGCTAAATGTAACTGAATGTTGGAAATTTCGCAAAGTTAAGAAGAAGAAAGGTAATTTCTATGGACAAAATTAAATAATTTATGAAAACTTCACCATTACGTAATAAACAGAATGCCTCCAATCTTGAAAATGTTTCACATGGTGTCCATGTGCACGATTCGATACTATATTAGCACCTATCCTCTGGACTAACAGCTTCTGTTAGACAAATCTTGTGCCATATAGTAACAATGGGCCGAAAAAGTACGTTGTGTCGTCGGAACCTTCTGGTCGAAAAAGAAACTTAATCAACACACGCACGCATCTCTATGCACGCACGCACGCACGCACGCACGCACGCACGCACGCACGCACGCACGCACGCACGCACGCACGCACGCACGCACGCACGCACGCACGTACACACGCTACGCACGCATGCCCACAAACTAAATCTTTTGCCAAAGAATATTCTGGAAAATTGTGAAAAGCGGCGAAACTTGCAACTATAGGGGTTGAATACTGGCTATTTATGCTCATTCAGGGGAAATTGATACTTAAGGATCACCAAAGGCAACATGATTCGTCTATTTGTCTGGCTGCCATCTTAGGTGGTGCTGTTTTCACAAAACATTACTTCTCTTGAATCGACGAAGTAATCCGATCAAACTTTTATAAATATGACCACGTTTCTAAATGGGCCTATAACAGGTGCTTATACCAGCACCAGAACATTCCGCTTAATAGAATGGGAACACGGTGTGATCTATATATACACTTTCCATGATACGTGAGCCAGCACCCGCGTCACGCCACGAATGCTGATGCCACCATAAGATCCACAGCCACTACTCCCAGATCTGGTACCACTAGAACGGCAGTCACTGTGAAAGAGCCCACTTGATTAAGCCAATAGAGTTTGTATCTTAGTAAAGCATGCCTGACCATAGACTGCCACCCTAAGTCGGTTTTGCATTGATAAAATCGAGCTAATGTTAATGGAAGAATCCAGTTTGAGCTATGCTCCGCCCATCTCTAGGTAAGCTCCACAAACGTTTTGCCCGTGTTAGGATCGAGCGATCCCCGCCCTCCAAGAATCCAAATTTCCAGAAAGATATACCGTCATGTACATTATTGCCATCTCTAGAAACTAATTTGACTGGGTTCTGTTGCTGCCTATGACAGCAACAGGCCCCTGTCAAATTAATTTCAACAGTATGTTTATTAAATAGTATGTATGATTACTGTATTCTGCGGCTGTAGTAGTCGAAACATCCTACAGCTGCAATCAAAGTCCTTCTTCGCTTTTGACCACTGTGTCCAAGTCTCAGCCAAAATCCTTAGCTTCCTCAGGTCCATTCTTGACTTGAGTATACCGACATACAATTAGTATAACCTGACGGACTATTACGCGTCTTTGGCGGACTTAATTATGTCATTCATGACGCATTTGATTATGACATTAGCTTACATGTGACGGTGTTGATTATGACGTCATATGATTGATCGAAAAACTTAACCTAGTTCGTACCTCATTGGTAGACAATCTCA
Organism: Chaetoderma sp. LZ-2023a; assembly: GCA_034401795.1. Taxonomy (NCBI): domain Eukaryota; kingdom Metazoa; phylum Mollusca; class Caudofoveata; order Chaetodermatida; family Chaetodermatidae; genus Chaetoderma; species Chaetoderma sp. LZ-2023a. The sequence goes on from CM067364.1 coordinate 75,453,103, forward strand.
CGGTAGTCGGAAACATGGGCAACCTCCTTAACTTCGCATTGCCGCTCGCTACCCAGGAGAATAAATGAGTGTCAATCTAAAAATTGCAATGGATTAAAAACCCAGCTTCGATATGTCCTGAATGGGACTTAGAAATTAAGGACTTGATATGTATGATTACTGTATTCTGCGGTAGCAGTAGACACATCTTACAGCTGCAATCAGCCCTTCTTCGCTTTTCCCCACTGCGTCTTGTCCTCAGCCGAAATCTTTAGCTTCCTCAGGTCCATTCTTGACTTGACGGTACCGAGTCCTGCTTTCTTGAGGTCACCTCGTAGCATGCTTAGCAGATTTATGCAATGACGTCCAAAAAAGCACATGGCCAAACATGGACCATCTTCGCTGGGCGACTTTTAAAGACAGCGGCGACGTATTACACATCTTGTATAGTGCATCGTTGGAAATTATGCTCTCTGGCCATCGGTGTCCAGTGATGGTGCGTAGGTGTTTGTGGTGGCATGCGTCAAGTGTGTCTAGAGCTGCCTTTGGAGCTGCCCAGCTGTTACAGTTATACAGCATCAAGGATACGCAGGCTGCATTGTATAAACGTAGCCTTTTTATCAAGGGTATCTTTGATCTACGAATCCAAAGCTTCCAGAATGATTGGAAATCTATGTTCCCCATGACGCAGCGTGCAGCAATGTCAGCAGTACAACAAAGCAATGAGCCCAGGATTTTACTTTTCCTACATGGTTCGGTTCCATTAAGTGGATCGTCTTTTTCTTTAGTTTCATGCTTTGTAGATAGATAGGTATATATGGGTGAACTCTATTTTGGATTCATTCATAAAGAGATTCTCGATTTTTAGTTTGCTTGCAGCTACTGGGAGAAGTTAGTAAAGGGGGGTTCTTTTCCTTATCTATGACGCCCACATCGTCGGCATATTCCAAATCTAGCAGCATACCCTGTATTGACACTGGGGGTTTGGTCTTGTGGAAGGTTCCCGCATGGATTTCAATGCAGCAGTGAGGTAACAGGTGAAAGCACAGGCGATAGATCATCTCCCTGTGGGGAGCCGATCGATGTCTCAAACTCTAGAGGCCTCACTGACTTGACTCGTACTCTCAGCTTGGTGGCTGCAAGAAGTAGTCTCACTAGTCGGAGCTCATCTTCATTGGAACTGGCCTGGCGTGGTACATCTAGAATATTTGACCATTTAGTTGTGTCGAAGGTTCGTGATATGTTAATTGATGCCCATTTTGTGGAAATCCCAGTGTTTGGGCATGACTACAGACACAAACATGCTTTGAGAACATACAATGTCTGCGCAGCTGCGTCCATGTTTGAACCCACTTTCACATGATCTTGCCATCGATCTTGTAGCCGATGCGGCATAGAGTAACATTGATAGGATTTTCCGTATGCTGTTGATGAGCAAATGGGTCGCAGATTGGCTGGGGGCAGGTAGCTTCTTGGGCTTGGGTAGTGCGATGAGGGTGCTTTGGCCTACATCGTCGATGGGAAGGTGGTGCATAGGGGCTGAATTAATTAGTTGGGTGATCGGTTTTGCGATAATGTCACTTGCATATTTGAATAGACATTGCTCGTACTATCAGGTCCAGATGCACGTCCATTTTTTCAAGGCTTTAAGTGCCTTCTCAACTTCTGCTCTTTTAATTGCTGTTAGTAATGATCTGTGGTCTCCTGAGAACGGGTGCCAGGGCCCATCATCGTGGTCAGTGAACTATTCCTTGAACCATTCTCAAATCGCCTCGGCTTTGCCCTGTTCAGTCCCGATAAAATGTCCTTCAGAGTTGTGTACAGTGAGTGGTGGTGTGTAGTCAGTAACTGCCAGGGCTCTGGATGCCCGAAACATTTTGAATGTCAGTGTCGCTGGTGAGCTTGGGTAGGTTGTAGGTGACTCTACCCTCTTGCCTGATATGCGGTTTATGCATTACTTGACTTGGTATATAGAGCCAACTAAGCCAATAACTTCTCCTTCGTCCGGTAACTTCAGCTGTCTAAGAGGAGAATTAAGTCATTGTGAAACCTACATCATCCAAGATGACAGGGAGACAAATAGACCAATCATGTTTTCTTACACACGTGTCCATTCGTCTATTGAGCATGATGGTCTTTTTATTTTAACGATAATCTGCTCTGAGGCTTCATAGAAGCAGATGTTTAAATATGTTTAATTATAAAAGAGCAAGCAAACACAGATTCCACCACCACCACACCCACACACCCTCCCAACAACACAACCCAAACCCCCACAACCACCGCCTCCCACACCCACCCCAACACCTCGACCAACCCCATCGCTCCCAATAAATGAAACACAGTATACACCGGGACCTAGAGGCGGTGTACCGACTACGCATAGACACACTTCCAAGAAATTAGCACTAGTGGCATTGTAACATCATCAATATCATGACACTATAGCAGACTTGGTGACACTACGTTGGGCCTTTCGTTTATTGTCTGCTGGAAGTGATCGTAAGTGTTTAGCAACTTTCTTCCTTCCTTTCGGCACCCCATAAGTGCGCGCACACGCCAGCTATCAGCGTAGCAAATATGCACGAGAGGTCCTTTGCCAAGCTGATAGGCCAGGCGCAGTTTCACCGCACACTGTGAATGTGACATGAATGTCTCCATTCTTAGCCTTGGGGGCTTACATCCGGTATTGATCCCAGACTGCTCAGTGAGAGATTTTATATACGTCTCCCAATCAAGATAAAGTTGCTTACGGGCACTTATAATCTTCAAACCAATCGGTCCCGTTTCAAGGACGAGAAATCCAGTCCAATATGTATGTTATGTAAGGAGGACGCAGAAAGCACTTCACACTTCATCATATACTGGTCAGCCTTAAAACATATCAGAGATCTAGTTTTGGAATCAATAGGCAAGATCCACCGAGAACATTGCGAGTTCAGTTTCGCAGTAGAAGATTGTTGTATATATCGCACTTAGCGTCTACTGGACAACGACATCGAGGAGTCTTGAAGTTCGTTGAGAAACTGATGCAGCTGATTTGAGCTCACCGTGTCCAGATAGATTGGAGACATTCTCCTTCAGTGATACATTGGTCGTCTAATTGATTTGACCTGCAGCAACATGTTCCAGTCAAATTAGTTTCAAACTATTCACCAGCATTCTTATACAGTTGTCTTGAAATTGGAGGATTTCAATTGCAAGAGTTAAAAGGTTAAGTAACTAACTAATTAATTCAAAAAAACCAGCAATGGACCTTTCCAGTTTTTGCTATGCCCCGCCCATCTCTATCTCAGCTCCACCAACACCTTGTCCGTGTTGAGATCGATCGATCTCCGAACTCTGTGACTATCAATTTCGAGAAAGCTATACAGGTAAGCTGCTAAATATTTTGAAACTAATTGTACTGGGCGCCTATGGCAGCAACAGCGTCCAGTCAAATTAGTTTCAAAATATTCAACAGAATGTTTATTAAATAGTAAAGACATACAATTCGTACAACGTGTCGGACTGTTAAGCGTTAAAGACGGACTATATCAAGTCATTCCTGATGTCATGATTATGACGTCATCTTACACGTCACGTAGTTTATTATGGCGTCATATGACGTCATAGGATGGCTCGATAAACTTGGAAAGGTCTATTAAGTGAGCAAATCAGCGGGTCACGAAAATGTGAATAGTCGTGAAATTAGATGATCTAGCAACGGGTCAATTATTGGCAGAAAATGTCATATCTTAACACTGCATGAGTCCATTACCTTCAACCCGTAATAGTCTGGTAGGTTAATTTGAAAACTGACCAAAATCGTTAAAAATGTGAAACAAGCATGAAGATTGGCTTACTTATAGATATTTATATGCTCTGTCCAATAAGAGCAGGACACACAGGATCAGACACATATTTTAGCTGCCATTTTGAATTTCAACATGGCTGCTTTCGAAACTTATCTATATAAACCCTACCTTCTAGGACACATATTTAGATGAAAAAGGTGACTTTTTATATGTTTTACTATCCAAGGAAGCTGATGTGATTATTTACGAATACATAGCTTATTTCCGTATATCAATATTCTATATGGCACAAGTAAAAAGCAGGATTTACAACGAAATTGTTATATTTTGAATTTCATTGGCGGGATAACATATTTGAACTGATCTGTGGACTCGTTGGGTATTAATACCACTCTATGTATAGCATGAGCCAGCACAAGTGCAAAGTTCAGTGCATGAAAGGGAAGAATTAATGCATTTACAAGGGGGCTTACAAGCTTTTTTGTAGCCACATTTGATTAATTCTTTGCAAGACTTTGCAGCCTCGGGAAGGGCTGACCAGTAAGATACCCAGTGTTCATTTGCATTCTTTGTCCATCCCCAATCACGTGGGTTTGGTAACTGCTGTTGAGCCTTGAGTGCATATCTCCAACAGTGTCCTCCTTGATATGCTGATCTTCTGATATGCTCAGTAAGCGCAGCCTTAGTTGGTGGTATATTATCTAGCTGTCTTCGCTTTGCAAATAGAAGTTTTCTCGCCTGGTTTATCTGGTTGCACTCACTAGTTCTGTCACAGAGTAGAATGACAAAACGTTGAAGCTTGTCAATTATGTCATTAGAGATTGTAACGGGTGAGGCTGGGAGGTTGATAAATGCGTCCGTGATTTCAAGAAATGATGTCCATGTGTCCCAAGCCGTTTTCTCCCAAATGCTGCTGAAGGACGATGATGTATAACAGCCACTGAAGGCATGAAAGGATGGCAATTCCTTCCTACCCTTCTGCTCCCCAAGTGTGGTTGCAATGGTATAGGCTGGTATCACTTTATAATTTTTCTTCACTCCAAAAGCGATCCATAATTCATCAAGTGGTAGGGAATGAAATCTAGCAATAGCTAGGACAACCACATCTGTGTGTGTCGACTGTTCTGATCAAAGCTTTGCGATAGCCATGTTGTGCACAATGTAGTACATGTAACAGTATTCCTATGTCCGCTTCCTCATGATTACATGGTGCAAGATTAAGTGCATTGTCACACTGTATTTCGTATGTGCTATTCAGCTGTTTTCCTGGAGTAACCAGCTTGGCAACACATTTTGCTAAGAAATTGTGCAGCTCCTTCTTATTTTCATCAACATGAAGGAAACTTTGCCAGTTCTTCGGGATATGTGTGGATGCATTAACAGCAATTCGAGTTCTTGAACCTCTTCAGCCTGGTACATCCTTTCAAACTGTTGTCGATGTACTGATCCCATACCATGTCCAGACGCTTTGAAGATTCAAGATTCCTCATTAGATATGGATTTAATACTTTCTCGGCATAGTAACTAAAAGTAGAACAGGATTTGGGGAGCAGCATATTGATGACAACAAAACCATCAAAATTCTTTGCATCAACTTCAGGGTTACTACCACTCGCAGTAGGGATCACTCTTTCAAAGAATGCAATAAGGTCTGACTTGGTGCATGCTCTCAGTTGTCCCACATCTGATAAAGAAGGTGGAGTTGCTTGGTTCTCGTGCCTGAAAAATTCATCCATATCTCGATTTCAGGATTAGCACGATATATACACCCTGGAGAACAATTCACAATTACCCTTTAGAGTGTTCATTTTTTATGAAGTCTTTGATTGTCTTTTGGGAGGTGTCTTCTGGAAAAGAGGCATGCCATTTTTGCGATGATGTCAGAAATGGGGGGTGGGGGGGGGGGGCGGTGTGTGTGAACATTTGCCTAGTTTTTCATCAACATACTGTTCATGCTGTGACTCTCCTACTTGTCTGATGCTTTGGAGAGTGGATATTGACTTCTCTACCATTACCTCTTTGGTATGCAACCCTATCAAATCTTCGCTGTCCTCATTGAAAGGGTTACCATATTCTTCGAACTTAGCAACCACAGCCTCGACATGGTCTACAAACTGAGACTGAATTGAGACCCTCTGATGATGGTGTTGTGTTATTATCTTAGTAGGTAGCTGAAAGGAATTTTCAAATTCATGAACAACTCTAGCCACTTCTGGACCAGCTGTAATCCATCTTATCAAAACAGATGGATTATTTTTATTCCTATTATGCCACCTTCACCTTTGATCTCCTCATTCATCTGTTCATGGGCTTGGTCTAAAGACATAGCAGAAAAGATATGTGCTGTTTTCTGTACACCAAAATGTCCTCTTATGAACTCTGGATGAACTGATGTTGCTTGTTGTTGTAGCTGAACCAAATCTTTTATGTGAATTGGCAGCCATCTGGCATAATTTGAGTGGATCAAAGAGAACATCCATGGTACTATCTTCCCAAGGCACTGAACATAGAGAGCCTCAACCTCACATCCCTTTTCGAAGTTACCATTAAAGGAATACTCATGTTGTAGGATATCTTGTCTCAATATTTGTGCAGCACGTACCAAGTGAATTGCGGCATCATCAGAATTATATCAGCACACGATTTTGATGTCTTCACCAATGTCTGCATTAAACATCATAATGACATCTCGCCCTTGAGGCTGAGCTCTCAAATCTGGTATTAAACATAGAAATCTTTCTTAGTACTGTTCACTTCCCCTGAAAAACAAGGCTCTATTTCACTCAGTCGTGTTTCATATAGTTTTACTAAATCACAGGGTTTAAAAATTGGAAGTGTTTTGTCCTGCCGTAATTCTTCTATGTATCAAACTAATTCTGCCAACACTAGACTATCAGTCTTCATAGTTAGGTCAGTATTGGTGCTTTCTGTCTTGTGCTGTCTGACACGATTATGCAGAGCAGTCGGGCAATTGAGATAGTATCTTGCATTTAAAGCAGGCATATCCCATTCTGAAAGCTTGCCTAGAAGTTTTCTGTCCTGTAATATGTAGGCATAGTCTCGAACACGGTGATCAACTGCTAATGTCAATGCACTGTGAAGGGGTTCATTAGTGCCATCTTCATCACGGAAGAAACAATTTTCTGTCCTTTTCATTGAACTTGCTACAGAAGTATGTTTGGTTTTAACTTAACTTTGTTCGGGTTCTTCATCTTCTTTGGCTTTTCCTTTCTGAGCACGCAGAAGCCTTTGCTTATCAATGTTATTTCGACAACTTTTATGCCATCGTGCTTTGTTGGTCCGAAGAGTTGTCTCAATACCTTCACCAGTGTCAATTGAGGAAATATCTATTTTCATGGGTAAGTAATTGAGATTGTGGAACTGATACAAGTTTTCAGCAATACATTTATAGCCACAGTCCTTATCACTCCCCTTAAATATACATAGTCCATGATCAACTAATCTCTCATCTGTTTCTGTCTGGCAGAGAACACAAAGCTGCCAGTAACATTTTATGAGTCCAGACTTTCTAAACACTGAGAGGTACTTGCACTAGGATCTCCACAATCTTACACGTTTTAGACATGGTGTATGCCGACAAAGACTCACAAACTTTCATACACTACAAAGCATAAGACTGTTAACTATGGCTAGGGTAGGTGCTGACGATGTGCAGTACAAGGGATGAATTATTTGAAAAAGGCAATGAGTTGATTGTCTTGTAGAGTATAATTAGTAGCTGTTGCGCTAAATCTGCAATATATCGTACAGATACATATTTATTTAGACGTTTAAAGACTCTTGAATCAATTATCTGTGTATAATTGAAGCCGAGAAATTTTCGCTTCCAAATTTTCGATTTAAAATTTACTTTAAATGAGACTTAATATTACCCCGGGCACTTTATTACAAGATTGCAAGATGACGGCGCCCGATAGGCCGCCCAATCGTGTGTGTCATGCTTTTATATGAAAGAGCATACCTAAAACTTCTTACATGCCAAATTTGATAATTGTTTCACAATTTGAACGATTTTTACTTAATCTACTAGACTATAAGGCCCTGGTATGGGGAACGTGGTATTGCTTCGGGCCTGCGCATGTGCGTGTAACCGCTGACGCATCGCTCTAAAATAGAAATCAAGTCTATTTGTTTCGTCTACGCAAGTAACAGTATGCATGTCGCCATTCAGTATGGGCAATGCTAGATTACTATCTTTAATATTAAAATCTATGTTTTGTCTTATAAATTATTGACTTTTGTTAACAAATTTTCATTGTCATCAGTAGAAATTTATTACATCCCTTCAAGAAAATATCCAGAAAAGAAACTGACATAATTTGGTGAATGTAACTTATGAATATGCCACGTTTTCAATTGCCAATGGCAAATAATGATACAATGTGTCTGATCTTTTGACAATAAAAGCATCTGTTTTACCTCAATAGAAATAAGTTCTGCGGTTTACGTGCTGAACTATTAACTCAGTATAGAATTGCGGCGTTTTCAAAATAAAGCCATAAGAACAATAACAGGCTTAAAGACTTCCCAAAGTATATACATTTCGCACATGTTCATAAAGTGACTGGCCTCATTCCATTGCAGGCAGAAGAAAAATAATCCTTCTAATATATGGACCATTATGAGAAACATAAACCCAAAATCTAGTAAAATGCCATTAGTGTTATATGATTCCGAAGGTAATGACATTAGAGACACATCACAACATTGCGAGATGTTCAATAAATATTTTAGTACAGTCGCTGTAGATCTCGCAAAATCAATAAACGGCCCAAATCACGCGATATCAAATGATCTTAAAATGCATGTTAACAGTAGAGTGCCAAATGAAATCGAGTTTAGAATACCTACAATAACATTACAATGGACTTATAAATTTAAAAACGAATAAATCGGCAAGATATGACGAGTTGAACGCCCATTTTCTAAAATTATCTGCGTCAGTTATCGCGCCATCCGTTACAGCCATTAATAATAAAAGTGTGTATTTCCAACCACGTGGAAATGCGCTAAAGTAAAACCTTTACACAAGTCAAATTCTACCAATTTTGTCCAAAATCATTGAAAGACTCGTCCATAATAATTTAGATAAATTTTTAAGTACATATAATTTACTATAAGAATCTCAGTCTGGCTTCAGGCCAAAGCATTCTTGCGAAATCACATTATTAAAATTAATACAAAAAATGGCGATTCGCGGTCGATAATGGCGAGATCGTAGGAGCTATTATGATAGATTCCAGAAAAGCTTTTGACCTTGTAAATCACGATATTCTGCTACAAAAATTAGCCATCTATAAATTTGATTCACTTACGCTAAATTGGTTCGCATCGTATCTGGAAGACAGACAGCAATACGTGTCTATTTCTGACAAGATTTCGGGTCTTTTACCGGTAACAGTAGGCGTCCCTCAGGGTTCTGTGCTAGGACCTCTGCTATTTATCATTTATGTAAATGACCTACACATGGGCATTAACAGCACTGTAGACTTGCATTGCGATGATACAACTATGCATTGTAACTTTGGCAATGTACGAAATATAACTGAGCAACTGTCTGGGGATATGGCGTCTGTCCAAAACTGGTGTGAAAATAATAAAATGATTATAAATTCTGACAAAACCAAATTATTAATGATATCCACTAAGCACAAACTTAATCAGATTAATGATGCAGAAATTAAAATACATATATATATAACGGAGAATTAGGTATTGTAGACAATGCAAAACTTTTAGGCTACATATAAACAGGAATTTATCTTGGAAACAACACGTAAACAAAACATGCAGCAAAATAGCCTCCCTTATATACACGCTAAGGAAAAACAAACAGTACATGAATATCGAGGAACGCAACTTGTTTTACAAAGCATACATTACTATCACATATAGATTATTGTTGTCTTGTTTATTATGTAGGTACACCGACTTTATTAAGTAAATTAGAACAATCACAAAAGCGTGCTGCAAGAATTATCTTAGACGTCCCATACAAAACTCCATCAAAACAATTATATGCCACCCTAAAGACTCAGTGAATGGCTATAAAAATAAATATAATGACATATAAAACACTAAACAACCTCACACCTAAATATATTAACAATATGTTTACACCAATAGACGAAGCACATATACTAAATCTGCGATCAAAAACTTATGGGCACTTAAAGCCTCCAAAAATACGAACAGACTATGGTAAGAACAGCTATACATACTCTGCAACACAAATGTGGAACTCACTAGCTAAAAAAATTACGGAATCGACAACGCTTTCATCTTTCAAATCCAACATATGCACTCATCTAAACGTGGGTTAAGTAAGCGGCCCAAAACTTGCGCCGCCTACACACACACACGCACGCACGCACGCACGCACGCACGCACGCACGCACGCACGCACACACACACACACCACCACCACCACCACCACCCCCACAACGACACCCCCCCCCCATCCCCCGAGTCCGTGCATGCGTGCGTGGGAGAATGAGCGAGAGACCGAGTGAGTGAGTAAATGAGTGAACTAGCGAATCAGCGAGTCATTGGATGAGTGGGTGGATATGTGGATGAGGGTTGTGGATATAGCGGGAAATGGGAGCCTTCTTTCCCATTATTTCATGATTATGACGAGACCTGGTCTCGCTCCTCGTTGTCACTTTGCTTCTGTTTCATATCGAATCGAGGAGAGAAGACTGGGTACTGCGTGTGAGTGCGAGCTTGCGTGCATGTGTGCGCGCATGTGTGTATGCATGTGCGTGTGCGTGATATGTGTGTCACCCAACCATTTGATCACAAAATGAACTGCTACGAAATTTACTTTGCAACGCTGAATACATCAATACTAATTTGACTGGAAACTGTTGCTGTTGAAAAGTATCAACACCTTTTGTACGAATTAATGTTAATATATTCAGAAGCTTACCCGTGTGGCTATCTTGAAACTAAAATACTCTTGGAAACGGATAAGCAAAATAGGAATTAATTCTTTAATTGTTGTAGGGTATGTAAAAGTGTGTGCATGCGTACGAGGCGGTGTGTTGTTTTGTGAGGTAGAGTGTAAGTTTGTCCGCGTGGTTGAGAGAAACTGTCTATGATTTAGAGTTTCAAATAATAATAATAATAATAATAATAATAATAATAATAATAATAATAATAATAATAATAATAATAATTACTGTCATATATCGGAATTTAAACTAATAATCTGTCAGAATTTCTTTGTGTGTACATAGATGTATAAATTTTACACGACCTTGAAGATTTACCCTCAATAAATAACGATGATTATTATTATTATTATTATTATTATTATTATTATTATTATTATTATTATTATTATTATATACATCCAGTTAATATTTCGCATCCTATTTCACACAAGTTTAGCAAGATATAATGTTGAAATTGAATCAGTGAGTTACAACTTTGAAAGTATTTGAATCGAAATTACAACCGATTCCAAACCCCTCAATCGTGAAACTTGGTAGATATCTAGGTCTGTATTATAGAGTATACCAATAATTGTAGTATTCACTCTTTACTTGCAGATGCTGAATATAAATGTGTACACTAGAGAGAGGCATGGTCAATATAAATCTGGGTATAGGTAGCTGTGTCGTTGGAATATTTTGGGACACAGGCGAAAGATGTTAATCTTTCTCTGTAGGATATATTTACCAACTTTCAAACCTAGCAAAACGGAGTCCTATTTAGGCTATACTCCATTGACTAAGTCATATTGTGAGGCTTCAATCATTTTCATGTTCATAACAAATTCTTTATTCGTTTGGAAATGATCCTTTCCACGTTTAGCTATGCCCCGCCTACCGCTAGCTAAGCACCACCCGCACTTCGCTGTGTTGGGATCGACCGATACCTGAATGCCGTGACTATCAATTTCCTAAAAACTATACAGCTAAACTGTTGACTATTTTTAACTAATTTGACTGGGTGCTGTTGCTCCCTATGGCAGCAACAGCGCCCAGTCAAATTAGTTTCAAAATATTCAACATGATATTATTAAATAGTAAAGACATACAATTCGTACAACGACGCAAAGTCCGTCTTCAACTATGCGTTCGTGACGTTCTTATCTACGTCAGTCATGACGTCATAATGACGTCATTGATTGTGATATCATTCTATACGCCACGTAGTAGATTATGACGTCATATGATGGATGGATATAGTGGAAAAAGCCCATTGCGTTGTCAGCTAGAGTATATACATGCGCGTGTGGTAATAGCCTGTACCCACGTTAAACACTGGTGTAACTAATAGAATTATATTTGCATACGCATTGTCGCCATATCTATCCCTCCACATCAGTTCATCCAGATCACTGGGCACATTTTCTTCTGTGGTCCCTCAGTCAAATGCGTTTCCGCTTTCTTCATAAACTATAATCTTTAGTAGTAGTGTCGGGATTAAAATGATACCACCTCCCTCAACTGGCCTCCGTTCGGCGATCCGTGGCCCCACCGCCCTCTCAATCCCTGGGGCATAGGTTGTTGAGACATGTGGTTGGTGTATGCCTCTAGATGGAGCCCCCAGGGTTGTTGATACAGGTGGTTGGCGTATGCCTCTAGATGGATGGCCCCCCCCCCCGGGATTGAGAGGGCGGTGGGGGCCACCACGGATCGCCAAACGGCTGCCAGTTGAGGGAGCTAGTATCATTAAAATCGCGACCCTACTACTACCACGCCCATTTAGAGACAAGCATCCACAGTGATATACACCACTGATCGCCTTGTGATCAAACACACATAATAGGGTCTGAACGCCCATTTAGAGACAAGCATCCACAGTGATATACACCACTGATCGCCTTGTAATCAACCACACATAGTAGGGTCTGAACGTCCATTTAAAGACAAGCATCCACAGTGATATACACCACTGATCGCCTTGTGATCAACCACACATAATAGGGTCTGAACGCCCATTTAGAGACAGGCATCCACAGTGATATACACCACTGATCGCCCTGTAATCAACCACACATAATAGGGTCTGAACGCCCATTTAGAGACAAGCATCCACAGTGATATATATCACTGATCGCCTTGTGATCAACCACACATAACAGGGATATATATCATGATTACTGTTGCACAGCTTGGCGCTATTTGAAAAGCAATTCGGCCTTAGAGGCTACTCTAAGGTCAAGAAAGCCGCCCTGCTCCAGATGATCGGACAGGCCCGTGCCGGGGAGTTGCAGAAGCGACTCTCCAGAGCAATGAAGATGGGAAGGTTTCCAGCGCTTACCAAAGCTGATCCTTGGAATCCCCACAAGAAAGTACAGCGGATACGTGCGCTTCATCAGCTGGACGAGGAGGTGACTGCTAGCTTGCGAGCCAAGACTTTAGCGAGGTGGATGGCGGACCATCCACTGGTGCACTTACCTCCCCTACGCAGGAACACTAAGAGAGTGATGAGGGGGCCGAGGTCTGAACCCTTAGCCCAGAGCATGAGGCGAGAAGGCGAACACATTCTCGACCAGCATCTCGGCGAAAGGGAGACAGAGGATAGATGACGCTGATCAGTACGTTGGACATTCTTCAGAGGTCTAGAAGGAGACCTCTGAGGCCAGATCATGCAAAAGATCCAGCAGACTGTCCAGAACGCCTTCTACCTCCGCTACACCCATACCTATTGCATCCGTCACATCGAAGACGGTAGGGTGATGCTCCTCCACAAGAATGCTCCAGGGCGCCCATGGCTGAACACGATATGAGCAGCTCAGGACTGGGTGGAAGCAAGAGAGCAAGCCCATTTCGACACAGACAATATCGATCGACCCAACACCAACTGGGCTTTTGTTTGATCAATCAACGTTGAGGTCAGGGCCGTCATCGACTGCCAACCTCTGCTTGGGACAGGCCCCCTCCCAGACTGGCTATGACAGAAGAAGAGTATGACTGCCCTGGACACCTACAGGGACAACATGTGTCTCTGGAGATGTCCAGCAGTCCACCAAGGAGCGAGAGCTGATAGAAGTACAGCTCCTGCACGATAGCTTGCCACACAGTTCTACGGCAAGACAGTGACAGTACCTGATGTCCGCAAGACCTCGCTGGATCAGCTGGACACGGTAGAGTTCTTTGCCAAGATCGGGATTCACATGTATGAACCAACCAAAGAGGGCACCTGGCACTTGATCTGGCAAGCGGCTCACTACCGTGACACCATGACCATCAGAGTGTGGGACCACCATGCCTTCTACATCAAGAACATCTCCAAGCTGGCACATACACTAGTCTGCAGTCACTGTCAGCAGAGGTTTACACAGGCATGCCATCTTCAACGCCATGCTGATCACTGTACAGGCGGCAAAACAACAATCGTGTGGCCTGGCGAGAAGGTTGAGGCACCACAGTCTGCGTATGAGAAAGCCGTCTATCTGCCCCAATCATACAGTTCCGCGGCTACTTGTTGGATCAAGTAGGAGTCGAGAAACAGAGGCGTACACATACACCATGTAGAGCGTGGGCTCAGTGGCGAGCATAGGATCGAGGGCGCTCCTGTAGATGGTTATGATCCGACCACCAACACCATTTACCAGTTCCATGGCTGTCACTGGCACGGGTGTCCACAACACCAGCAAGGTGAGGATGCCAAACAAAGATACCGCAAGACAGTCCTGAGAGAGGAGAACCTGAGAGCATCTGGATGCACACTTGTGGTACAGTGGGAGTGCTGTATAAAATGCTGTCCAAGTGTCGCTAAACGATTTCGGACTGTCCCATACCCACACTTCATAGTTTACGACTTCGAAGCACTCCTAGATGGTATCAAGACTTATCCGACGGAGACTCTCACGATCGAGAGTACTCACATACCTATCTCTGTGTCAGTTGGCTGCTCCTTAGATGGCGCAACGAGTGAGCCCACTCACCTCTGCAATCCTGACCCCAAAGAACTGATCAGAGAGTTCATGCTGGTGATCCAACTGCAAGCATATCTAATCCGGACGAGAGTTAGGGCACAATACATACTGACAGACCTGGACAAGCTCCCAAAGAAACAGCAGCGACTGATCAATGAGTGGTGTGACCAAATGCCTGTACTGGTGTTCAACTCTTGGAAGTATGACCTGAACCTCATCAAGAAGTACTTTGTCGATGAGCTGACTGACAGTGCAGGTACAGTGAAAGTCGCCAAGAAGGCTAGTCAGATCATGTTCCTCATAATACCTGAGCTACGGTTTCTCGATGTGCTGAACTACCTCGGCCCAGGACTCTCGTATGCAGTATGGGTCAAAGCTAACAGGTGTACACAGCAGAAGAGCTGGTTCCCGTATGAATGGTTTGACACACATGAGAATCTCAACTATCCAGGGCTTCCTGACTACTCAGCATGGACATCTAAGCTCAAGGGCGGCTACCTCTTGACGCGAACAGAGTGGGAACAGTGTAACCAGACATTCAGTGAGCATAGAATGTGGACATTCACAGACTGGCTGCGATACTACAACAACCTGGACATCAGTCCATTCATCAAAGCCCTAGAGTGGATGTGGAAGTTCTACATAGAAAGAGAAATAGACATCCTCAAAGACGCGGTCTCTCCCAGGTGTATCACTGCTGTACCTCCTATGTGGAACCGCTCAGCACACGCCGGATGTTAGCCTCTATTCACTGGGCAAGGAAGCATATGAGATGCTGAAGGGTGCTGTTGTTGGTGGTCCCAGCATCGTGTTCACCAGATACCACGAGGCTGGTTTGACTCGAATCCGCCAGAGTGAGCGTGTCTGCCAACGTCTACTTGGCTACGATGCAAATGCTCTGTACCTGTCAACGATGGCCAAAGAGATGGCATGTGGTAAGGAGACAGTGCACCATTGGTCCAGTGCTAGTGGGAGAGCTAGCTTTAAGGAGGCTCTCCTAGCAGACAGCTGGTTTGGGTTTGCTGAGGTGGATATAGAGGTCCCCCAGGCTCTGTGGGCAAAGATCGAGGAAAAGCCTCCTCTCTTCTATAACCGTGAGATCCTGGTAGAGGCAATCTCTTCTGAGATGCTGGCATATATAAGGCGAGCAGAGAAGAAGCGTCCCACCACCAAGAAACTGGTCGGTGCCCTCTCTGGCAAGAAGCGACTGCTGTACGCCCCGACACTCAAGTGGTATATAACCCATGGCCTGGAGATCACTGCTGTATATCGCACCATAGACTATGAGGCCAAGCGCTCATTCGAGTGGTTCGTGGAGAATGTTACGGAGCTCCACCGCTCAGGAGATGCAGATAAGAGCAAAGTGCTCTTGGCAGATCTCTTCAAACTCCTCGGCAACAGTGCCTACGGGAAGCTCATCGAGGCCCTAGAACGTCATAGCAACACCAGCTTCATGAAGGATGAATGCGTGGTAGACAAGGCCCTGCGTAGTGCATGGTTCGAAGATCTTGAGGAGATCGGTGAGTCATACGAGCTCCAGAGTCACAAGCCGAGAATCACAATTCTAAGGCCCTTCCAGGTGGGGATAGCCATTTATGAGCTCATGAAGCTGCGAATGCTGGAGCTCTACTATGACTTCCTCGATCGCTACATAGCTCGTGACAGCTTTGAGTACCTGCAGATGGACACTGACTCCGTGTATATAGCTATAGCAGGCTCCAACCTCGATGACGTCATTCGCCCTGAGATGCGAGCGGAGTACCAGGCTCATAAGCGGGACTGGCTAGCTTGGGACAAATGGTCTGGACGGACTCCGGGACTGTTCAAGCTCGAGTTTGAAGGCTCTCGTGGTATCGCTCTCTGCACCAAATGCTACTACATGGAGAGCGCAGCTGCAAGTAAGTGCTCGGGTAAGGGAATGTCAAAGCGGCCAGTTGGGGGAGGTGGTATCATTTTAATCCCGACACTACTACTTCGTTACTAGCATCGGGAGCTTGAGCAATACTGGTTACTATACATTGGCAACACCAGTCCAGGGGCGCCGGAAGCATGGGGCCAGCTGCCTCTGTTGCCCTTTGGGCAGGGGTGTGTGTGTGGGGTTGGAGGGGGGGGGGGGGTGTGGGGGTGAGGGTGCTACAGCGGGTGGGCGGGGGGGGGGGGGAGAGGGGAGGGGGCATCTGTTCCACCACCCGTTTCTCTGCGAAAAATTAGTAAACTTTACTTTAGAACTACAAACAAGATTTTTAGAATATTCAGAGCAGCTTGAGCAGTTGTATTTAAGTTCAGTTGTTTTGACACACACACGGATGCACGCACGCATCACGAAAGCATGCGTGCACGCACGCGCGCACACACGTGCGCATGCACGCAAATAATAATAAAGCGCCCAGGCCTAAGAAACCCAGGTAAAAAAGTATGCCTCGCCACTCCAGCTACCTTCTGCAACACAAACTAATAATAAAGCGCCCGGTCCTAAGAGACCAGGGCCAAAAAACAAAAGTATGCCTCCAACTACCTTCTGCTGTTACTGTGCCTATATCTTATATCAACGTGCCTCTTACGTCTCTATTTTCCGACTATACACCCACGAAACGTTTATAATTCTCATCTAGCGACTGGCATACGGGCGACGATCCATTCACTGTGTTAGCGTGGTCGACTTGTAATCAGCCGGGTGGGGTTCAAATCCCGCTCGAATGTCAGCTATAGCTGACGAGCAATCGGTGGAAACATAGGCAATCTCCTTCACTCCTCGTCGCCTCTATCCACCCAGGTGTATAAATGGGTACCAGTGTAATATCTGGGGAAGTTAGCAGTAATAGACCGAAAGAAGCCCAGCCTAGATATCGCGTGAATGGGACCTGGAATCAGGGACTCGATAGACGTCAATCAAACCAACAACTTCTTTTCTGAGAGGGGAGAGTGAGAGGAGGCGGTAGCTCACGTGGTAAGGAGCATAGCTCTGGCCACGGGATCGTGTCTCTGTTTGGCCAACTGACGATCGCTGGAAACATAGGCGATCTCCTTCACTCCTCGTTGCCTCTCTCCACACAACAGTATAAATCGGTACCTGTGTAAAAAAAGCTGGGGAAGTTACCAATAATAGACTGAAATAAAACCAGCCTAGAATGGCGTGAATGGGACCTGGAATCAGGGACTCGATAGACGCCAATCAAACGAATAACTTCTGAGAGGAGAGAACTTTGGGAGACTGACGTAACGACGCGAGATTGAAGCCAGGACGCGGGAATTTGGATGTAGGATTGGCGCCACCAGGTAGACGAGCTTATGGTTGAGCCACAATCAACCCGCCCTGAAGAGATGCCATTGGTCGTTGGTCGTGTGGAGACACCCGTGCTACTTGCTTGCTGCTGTACATCTGCTGTGTTCCTGGTGACGACACGCCGATGATGCAATGGCGCTCAATGATGCAATGACGCTCGCGTGGGCGGTGGTGTGTGGCGCTGGAAACACGAAAACTGGACACAGAGGTCGTGATTGGCGTGGCTTTTCTTTTGGCGTAGGTGCTGTCGCTCTGCTTTGCTCTCGTTTGTCCAGCGCTCAATCAATATTTTATCATAAGTATTTAAAGGTTTTTCTCAGTGACTTGACCACGTGACATTCCCCTTTTAATCACCAAATAGCGTCATCTGCATTTAACTTATTATTTCTAACAGGTTATAATAATTTTTAAGTTTTAACTTTGGATTTTTCGTTTGCAAACACTAGATTTTAAGTTTAATTTTCCCTGTTTCTTGTTTATTTAATCACATACCATTAGGCCTACTTTAAATTACTTATATTTTATTTGATAGTATTAGCTTCAGTTTCGTCTTTAATGTTTTTTATTCCAAAATATTCTGACTAATTTCCATTTTTTTTTTATTTCACAGACTGCCCCCTCCCCACCCCCATCCCAACACCTAGAGAAATAAAGTAACCCCCCCCCCCCACCCTCGCTTACACGGCATACAACATTAACATCCACCAACAACAGTTCACTAGGCAACAACAGGCAACGCGTACACGCCGAGCAACCGCTTAATTATATATTTTTTCAGTTTTGACGTATTTACTCAAACCTTCGGGGTGGGGATTGGGGGGGGGGGTGTTGGGGGAAGCAACGCAACCCTTCAGGGAAGCACCTCAAAGAATGCCATGACTCAAATACATCTAGGTGTGAGTGGCCAATAAAACTAAATCCAAGTAGGCCTACCAAATCAGATTCGTCATACAGCCCATGCAATATTGACAACGCAATCACCAATTGTCCGATTTCTCCCAATCAAGTGACCCCAGCTCCTAAATACTAACATTTTCTCAAACCGAAACAAGGAACTGCTTGGTCATCTAATCGTAAAATTTAATAAAATTTCTTGACTGATTCAGATTATAATATCATGCGTTTCTAAATATGCCCATTCAAAGCAGAGCGATAGGTGTATGCCTAATGCGTGCTATTATATGTCTAGTCTTCACCATTTAAATACTAGGTTATTTTCGTTAAATTCAATATTTACTCGTAAGAAACTATTTCTGAAGGTTTGCGTCCTCATAGAATTACTATTTGCGAATAATGAAATTAATTTTAGCAGACGATGCCTGAAACCATGGGCTTTCTACAAGCTAGGAATAATTAAGGCACGGGGCCTTATATCTTTCTACCACACACCATATCACGCGCGCAACCTAAAAATAGAGTCGTGGCTTCTTCGAGAATACACTCTAAAATAGCGGCATGGCTTCTTCGAGAATACACCTCTAATGTAACAAGTTGAGCTTCAAATTAATTTTTATATATAATATACAATTTGCAGTAGCACAACAGATTGTCCACCAAAGACAGTGACTATATCTAGACCTTGGACCCATACGTAGAACAAAAAAACAATTTATACATGTAGAACTGGCACAGGCACCATATAATATAGGAAGACATGGGTTTCAAGTTAAAGTCAATGTACTATAAAGACATAACCATTAGACATGTGATAAATTGACAACATATTTGCAGGACAGAGAGAAATGTGTTTATCTTATTATATTGACATTCAATATTACATAGGTTTTTACCAATCCAAAACAGAGATCACCCACATATACCTATCGACAAAGCATGCAGATATAGAAAATAACGACCCACTTCGTGACGGCGAACCATGGAGGAAAAGTAAAATCCTGGGCTCACTGCTTTGCAATGCTCCTGACATTTCTGCATGCTGCGTCATGGGGAACAACACTTTCCAGTCCATTTGGAAGCTATGGATTCGTAGATCAAAGATGCCCTTGATAAAGAGGTTATGTTTATACAATGTAACCTGCGTATCCTTGATGATGTATAACTGTAACAGCTGGGAAGCTCCAAAGGCAGCTCTAGACAAACTCGATGCCTGCCACCGCAAACACCTACGCACCATCACTGGACACCGATGGCCAGACAGCATAATTTCCAACGATGCACTATACAAGACGTGTAATACATCGCCGCTGTCTGTAAAAGTCGCCCAGCAAAGATGGTCCATGTTTGGCTATGTGCTAAGGATGCCAGAAGAGACACCAGCACAGAGAGCCCTGGAATTCGCCCTACTCGGAGCCAGCAAATACAAAGCCAGCAGAGGACGGCATTGCATAAATCTGCTAAGCGTGCTACGAGGTGACCTCAAGAAAGCAGGACTCGGTACACTCAAGTCAAGAATGGACTTGAGGAAGCTAAGAATTCGGCTGAGGACAAGACACAGTGGGCAAAAGCAAAGAAGGATTGATTGCAGCTGTAGGATGTTTCTACTACTACAGCCGCAGAATACAGTAATCATACATACATACATACATACATACATACATACATACATGTCCCATATGAATCGTCAGTGTGTCAGTATATCAGACATGTGAAAGCTGGTCAGCCAATCCTTGACTTTGTCTTGGTGCGGTGGTCCAATGGAAAGATGCCTCGTTGCTGATGCTATGCGGAGTTGCAGAATGGCGGTTCGATCCCCCGACCGGGAGATGGTGATCAACAAATTAAACTAACGGGTGCAGCACTGTCGGCTAAGTTAGCACATGGAAATTGAAGCCGCACGTTGCCAGTGCGTCAATAAAATAAAAATACATATACTGCCAGAGCCGTGCTGGAGTCAGAGTACAATAGGCGTAAAAGCCTAGGATTGATTGTGACAGATGCATCCACAGATAGTCCCATATGAATCGTCAGTGTGTCAGTATATCAGACATGTGAAAGCTGGTCGGCCAATCCTTGACTTTGTCTTGGTGAGGTGGTCCAGTGGAAAGATGCCTGGTTGCTGATGCTATGCGGAGTTGCAGAATGGCGGTTCGATCCCCCGACCGGGAGATGGTGATCAACAAATTAAACTAACGGGTGCAGCACTGTCGGCTAAGTTAGTACATGGAAATTGAAGCCGCACGTTGCCAGTGCGTCAATAAAATAAAAATACATACATACATACATGTCCCATATGAATCGTCAGTGTGTCAGTATATCAGACATGTGAAAGCTGGTCGGCCAATCCTTGACTTTGTCTTGTTGCGGTGGTCCAGTGGAAAGATTCCTCGTTGCTGATGCTATGCGGAGTTGCAGCAAGGCGGTTCGATCCCCCGACCGGGAGATGGTGATCAACAAATTAAACTAATGGGTGCATGACTGTCGGCTAAGTTAGCACATGGAAATTGAAGCCGCACGTTGCCAGTGCGTCAATAAAATAAAAATGCATATACTGCCAGAGCCGTGCTGGAGTCAGAGTAAAAGCCTAGGATTGATTGTGGCAGATGCATCCACAGATAGTCCCATATGAATCGTCAGTGTGTCTGTATATCAGACATGTGAAAGCTGGTCAGCCAATCCTTGACTTTTAGTCTTGGTGCGGTGGTCCAGTGGAAAGATGCCTGCGTGCTGATGCTATGCGGAGTTGCAGAATGGCGGTTCGATCCCCCCGACCGGGAGATGGTGATCAACAAATTAAACTAATGGGTGCATGACTGTCGGCTAAGTTAGCACATGGAAATTGAAGCCGTACGTTGCCAGTGCGTCGATAAAATAAAAATACATATACTGCCAGAGCCGTGCTGGAGTCAGAGTACAATAGGCGTAAAAGCCTAGGACTGAATTGTGGCAGGTGCATCCACAGATAGTCCCATATGAATCGTCAGTGTATCAGTATATCAGACATGTGAAAGCTGGTCGGCCAATCCTTGACTTTTAGTCTTGGTGCGGTGGTCCAGTGGAAAGATGCCTGGTTGCTGATGCTATGCGGAGTTGCAGAATGGCGGTTCGATCCCCCGACCGGGAGATGGTGATCAACAAATTAAACTAACCGGTGCATCACTGTCGGCTAAGTTAGCACATGGAAATTGAAGCCGCACGTTGCCAGTGCGTCAATAAAATAAAAATACATAGGTTCTTACTATCATGTACAGTTTCTTAGCTGTCCCATATAGAGCTGATGGTGGTTGCGATTGTAATAATGATAGTTTCTTGGTAGTGTCATATCGTTAAGATGGTTGTAATGGCATCTGCCTTGGATAGGATGAGCTGTGAGCTACGGGAAGAAGCGGATTATATTTTGGGGCAGTCCGTCCATCTTTTCATCCATCTTGTCGACCATATGCGTAAATTCTGGGGGTTTTGTTTAATAATTCAGATTCTATCTGGAACTAAATTATAGGATATATCGAAAGATTTTCACATTATTGCAAGACATATTTGATGATAGAATCGTGCAATATCTAGTGCGTTCTAGATGGTATTATGTTCGAAAGCCTGGTTATAAACTGAGTACAGAGATTCTGATACTGAATATATAGTAAATTATTAAGTTGCGACTAAATTGCGTATTTCGAAATTACTCAATAGTAGAATCCTTTCAAATCTACACTTTATTAGTGCATTCATGCATATCTATGTAAACATACAGGTGAAATTCTGGAGCCAAATCGACATCTATCCGATTGTGGATAATGTGAACCAACTATTACTCAATGGCGGCATATTGCGAATAAGTAACTACATGGACATACTTGGTAATAATTATGATATTTAGCTGATGGAGACCACAATCCCTTACGCAAAATGGTCCCGCATATACGCAATTCCAGACACAACCCAAATATAAGCGTGGTGGTGAGCGGCCACGTAATGACCGGCCATCTTATTACGTCATCATAATGACTACGCTGTTACACAGACTCCACTTTGGAGGCCAGACAGATCTGGACCCAGTCTAGCTCCGTATAGCGGACTGTAAAAGGAACGCTGTGGATCGACCAGACGACCCGTGGGGTCTGGTCTTATGTTTTACTAATTACATACACCTACCTCCTTGCATTACTATTGCTATTCCTTCTCTGAAGGGAAGCGTAGTAGGATGAATTTTTACAGCCATTGTTTTCTTGTATTGTGGTTACAGAGTGATTGAAGGCTCCTTCAGGTTTCTCCAAACTCTCTCTCTCTCTCTCTCTCTCGCTCTCTCTCTCTCTCTCTCTCTCTCTCTCTCTCTCTCCCTCCCTCCCTCCCTCTCTCTCTCTCTCTCTCTCTCTCTCTCTCTCTAATGGTGAGATCCATAGTAATTCGCTTGAATGCTATATCGCGGAATGAGGCAAGAAGATGGTTAATCCAATACCCAAAGCCACTGAGCAGGTCATTAAGCACAATGACAACCTCATTGGCTGATAGCTATCACATGACCTTGTTGATAGCAACCCAAGACTTCATTCATATGACGAAATCCAATCATATAATCCAGCTTGTAGCAGATCCATGAAGAGGAAGATGATCCTATGACAACTTGACTCTAAATATCTGACTAAAGCCGAAATTAAAATTATCCCAATTTCTCTACATTATATGACAAAAAGGTTTTCCTTCAGAAATACCCAAATATGTTGAATTCTGACATATATGGGTATAACATATAGGCTAAAATATACAATGAATATCTTTCTTGAATACATCTACGACGATTTAAAAGAAGCCTCAAGCCACTCCCCCACCCCACCCTCCCTCGCCCCCAGCGAAAAAAATTTGACAGAGGGGAGGCTTGAGATGGGCCATAATGCAAGGAGATAGGTATATGTACTTAGTAAAACATAAGACCAGACCCTACGGGTCGTCTGGTCGTTGCTACTACATTACAACCTACCTCCTTGCATTACTATTGCTTAAATACAGATTTCAACATTCAACAAAACCCGGAGGGAGGAAAATCTTTTTTCAAACGTGATGTAAAAAATGGTAAAGAATGAACACGAAGCTAGTAATAACAAGTAGAGAAAGATACTACGAATGACAATAATTAATCAGAATTACTACCATAAGGAACCTAATAGAAATGGTTCAGAAAGAAAGGAGGAAGAGAGTAGAAAAGCGAGTCTTTAAACAAGCCCAAGAAGGCAGGAAAGAAGAGATGATCGTGCAAGAATGAAATAAATAAATATAAATGGTGATGAAAGAGAGGATATGAATAAGGTGAACTACACACATGAGAAAGAAGTAATGATCTTACACTCACCCCAAATAAATGTCTTATAAGAATGAAGATGATGAAGAATGAGAAGATGAAGATGAAAAAGGAATAGGAGTCATGGCCCCCAAAGCCACCTTCTGAATATTCTTATCGAAAAAGGAGGAAGGACCAAAATCTTTGAGATAGAAATTAATAAAGTTATTCTCCGATTTCCACTTAGCTACTTGCATGATGTCATCGAGAGCACAAGAGGTGGCAAGGCCCCTAACATCATGGGCCTTAACCTATACTAATGAATTGTCCCCAAGAGAAGCTAATTCATGGCAAATGTTGATGGTATCAATGATCCAACGTGAAATAGTAGTTAACGACGCAGAACGAGCAACACCTTCTGCAAATGTAACCCAAAGATGTCTATCGTCGGATCGTTTGGAGGCAGTACGAAGTTTGTAAATATGAAGAGCCTTAACAGGGCACCATACCGAGTCATCTGCCGATAAGGAAGAAAGTTTATGAATTATAATTGGTTTACCAAAGAATTTATCTGACTGAGTTTTGGACAGAAATTCTGCCCTCGGAGAGAGAATAATGCTATTACACATAATTTGAAATCTATCCAATTCAGCAGATAAGGCATGAATTTCAGAGTGTCGGCTAGCTGATAGTACTGCTAATAAAAAGACTGATTTGAGAGTGAGATGTTTTAAACAAACAGAAACTAAGGGTTCAAAATATTTTCCAGCAAGAACCTGCAGTACAAGAGAAAGGTTTTAAGAAGGAAGGGGTTTCTTAGAGGACGAGAATTTCCCATACCTTTAATGAGATCATGAAAATGTTTTCGCACTTGGACTGAAGGGTCAATAAGGCATTTGACGAAAGAGTTCAGACCAACCCGATAGGATCTGACAGTGTTACCTGAGAGCTTCTTTTGATCGAAAAGGAAAACCAGAAAATCCGCGACCTGAATCACAGAGGCTTCAGAGGGCATAATAGAATGGTCTGCACACCATTTCTTTAAAAACTCAAATCGAGCCTTATATATGCTTTGAGAGATTTTTCCAAAAGTTCTTCAGATCTGACTGAAAAGATTGACGAAGGAGGGGGCAACTCGACAGCTTACAGACTGACAGGCAAAATATTTCTGGGTTCTGATGGAGAATCCTGCCTCTGTTCTGGGACAAGAGATTGTTGGAAACAGGTAATAGATGAGGAGATCTACACGAAGGTCCAGGAGATCTGGAAACCAAGACTTTGTCGGCCAAAATGGAGCTATTAACAGGACCACACAAAGACATTGCTAGATCTTTCTAGGACCAGAGGAATGATAATCGTTTGGGGAAAGGCATAAGCGAACATGTTGTCCCAAGATTGGGCTAGAATGTTGACTGAAAGGGCCATCTGTTCCAGAAAGGGAGATATAAAGATGGATATCTTTCGGTTCTTAAGAGTAGCCAATAGGTCTATGTGGGGACAACTGAACTGGAGAAAAATTGAAAAGGCTACAGCCGCTTTCAACTCCCATTCCGTATCTGGGATCCTGGAATTGCGAGATAATTGAATGGCCAGAAAACTCAATTTGCCTGGGACGTGGGCTGCAAGAAGAGAAATGCACCAGTGACGCATTATCAATGACTCTTGGCAGAGAGAGAGCCCGATGTGGTCCCTCACTGATGATTGATAAATGAGACCACTGTGAAACTGAGCGAGAATGAGGGGTCCCAATGTACTAGGGCAGGGAGCACACAGCTAGAGAAGGTTGACATGGTAAGAAGCTTCTATAGGGGACCACGTTCCTGAAATCTTCTTGGACTCCCAGATGGCTCCCCATCCTTCCAGGGATGCGTCTGAGAAAAAGATGGCCTGAGAAGATGGGAGATGGCGAGGGACCCCTAATAAAAGTGACTACCAGTGTTTCCAAAACAAGCAATGATCCATGAGTTGAAACTTGATGAGAAACCGATGGTCGAGAGAATCTAGAGACTGATTCCAATGGGTCATAAGATATAACTGGAAGGGTCTTCTCATCAGAGGAGCCCAAGGAATTACTTTATCTACCGAAACCATGAGGACTATGATTCTGAGGAAAGATCTGTCTGAAACTAACTGGCCTATCCCGAGGGATTGTATTGTGGACATAATTATCTGAACATTGGGGAGGGAGGGAAATAACTTCCCTTGGGAGAGGTCGAAAGTGACTCCCAGGTGGGTAAAAACTTGACTTGGGGAGAAACGCGACTTTTCTATATTGATAATCCAACCCAGATGAAGACAAACTTGGATGGCAGCCGACACATCCGTAATGAGGGAGACAGCATTGGGGGGCCTTGAAAAGCCAGTCGTCTATATAAACATGCACTGAGATTGCCTGGAGATTAAGGCATGAAGCTACTGATGACACCATTCGAGTGAATACATATGGGGAGGTGGTAAGGCCAAAGGGAATGCTGCGAAACTGCCAGACCCTACCTTTGTAAACAAATCGGAGGAACTTGCGGAATGCAGGGTGAATAGGGACATGAAAGTCTGCATCTTTGAGGTCGATGGATATAGTCCATAAGCACACCTGAAGAGTTTGAATAATGGAATGGATCGTTTCCATCTTGAAGGAAGGACTCACAATTAGGAGATTGAGAGATTTTAGATTCATAATGGGTCTCCAACCGCCCCCCCCCACCCCCCACCCCACCCCACCCCACCCCGTTTTCTATTGAACAGGGAACATGGTCGAGAAGTGCCCTGGATTGCACTGCCAATCCACCACCTCCTCCACCACTTGCTTTGAGATCAGAGAAAGAACCTCGGAATCCAAAGCTAGAAGTTTCTCTGGGCATGATGGAATGGGAGTCCACCAAGAAACAAAGGTAATAGGAGAGTGTTTTTCTTTCCAGCAAGGATGATGACCATGAGAAATCGTTTCTATGACCCACTGATCCTAAATTAGGAGAACCCAATAAGACTTGAACCTGGAAAGACGATTTCCTACTGGGATGGCTGGAAAGCTTTAAATAGTGGGGAACTGAAAATCTAAATCTACGGGAAGAGGTAAAAAAGGGCCATCTCCTGAACTTATGACGTAAGAAACGAGGTTGGTATCGACGAACCAATCGGCAAGAAGAAGCCTGATTTCTAAAGGGAATCTGAGCTCTAGAATGGTTGGAAACCACATCCGAATATTTATCCTGATTAGGAGACCTGTGTTGTGGAAAAGGAGACCGGCGAGGAGAGTGACCCCGGGAAGAAGACTTAAGTGGAGAAGGAGATCTAGACCTATTAAATGAGTGATTGGAATTTACAAAAACCTGAGAAGGAAATGATCTTTGAGAATCTGAACATAGGAACTTCGTTGAAAGAGAAGAAGGAGGAAAAGAGCGAACCGGGGTGAAAGAATGTTTCCTAGAAACTGGAGGAAGACTAACTTGAATGCTCTTGAGCCTATCGACATCCTTCATGATGAGATTAGAAGATTCAGGACCAAACAACTCCTTCCTAAAACAAGATGTGGAAATAAAAGTATCTTTAAGTTTTTGAGAAATTGCCAGATCCCCCTTAGAGGAAACCTTAAGAATAGCTTCTGAGAGAAGGGCCGAAACTTAGGAAGCTTGAATCTAAGCCTAGCAGATTGTTCTAATGATCCGAGCAGAGCTGAATCCGAAACAGGGGATCTACTAGTATCCTTAATAAGATCCAATGGGCCACCAAACAGAGACTTATATTTAATTGTTGTGCCATAATCAGAAAGAGCGACTCTAATGGAGGAAGCTAAATCTGGAGGAACCAAGGAAAAATCTGAAAAACAAGCCTGCTGAGAAAAACGATCTAGAATGTTCGCAGAAAAATTGTTAATCAGGAGTACACGATCAAAGGAAATATTGTCATCTGATACCAGAGGGGATTCATACGATGTGGAGTTCGTTCAGGCTGTAATTCAATATGGAGAGAATCAGAAACCCACTGGTGAGCACTAGACTAATCATTCTCAGCAGCCCAGCCCTAAGGAGGAGAAACTTGGATTCAGAGCGTCTCACATGAAAAAATCTCCGAAGTAGATTGAAAAATTGAATCCTGAGTTGGGAGAGAATCATGAGAATCATCAGCAATGGGAGAAAATTCATTGTCCCTAGAAAGGATATCAGATACTAGAAAGGGGTGAATGGATGAGGATGATGAGGAGTTATCCACGAACTTAACCTTAGGGTGAGAATGACGAAGAATACTCCTAGGGACCAAACTGGATTCAAAGAACAGAAGAAAATCAATAGAGCTTCTAGATGCCGTGATGATAGAGTTCCCTGAGCTGTCCTTTGACAAAGAAAATCCTTACAAGCCAATAGAAGTAATTTCGTTCACTAGAGATTCAATAAGATAACAATTCACTGAGTCCTGGGAAAGACTACCATGAGCCAGAGTAGCTGTAGTAGTGACAGGTGGCGAGATACAGGACCGACTTACGACCCCCTCGGGCCCAAGAGAGGATAAACCAAACCCGGGCCACATGGCCACAGGCTGCAGAATGTTGACAGAAGAAAATCTGCTGTATCCGGGCACGGCATGACTGGCTTATGAACAGGCGATGAACGAGGAGAAACCCGAGTCTTGGTACGCTTATTCTTACTAGTTCTTGTGGCACTTCTGAAACAATGTAAATCTGTAAGAGGAAATTTATTCGATTTCGAAAACAGGTGTTTTCTTGGAGCAGCAAATTCCAGTGTTTCAAATTCAACCACGTCAAGTGATGAAGCATTGGTATCTGATTGCTCCAAGATAACCTTGTTAATTCTACTGTCAATAGACGAGTCAATTTTATGTAGCTGTTTTCTGAAGGCATTCCATAGACTGCACTATCTTTTCAAGAATGGCTGAATCAGCCATGGCCTCAGGGTTGGCCTTTATTTTAGTCACCGACCTTGAAGGAGAAGGATTCCCAGGAAATTTTGAAATATCTGGTGAAATAGGTTTATAGAAAGACAGTCTGGCAGATTGAGACCATGACTCGCATATTAAGTAAGAAGATTCGTATGTACACGATGCACATTTCAAACACACATGACCATCATGTTCAGATTTTTAAGAATTTTTGGCAACTACTAGATAGACATCTTATTGAATGGTTCTGGTTCTTCTGTTTGACCTTCTCCTTGTTCTTCTTCGGAGACTCTCAAATCTGAATCGTAATAACAGAGAGACTAATAGAGCAAAACTCCAATGAATAACTCAGGGTTAGACCAGCGCTAACGCAAAGATTTAATTGATGGAGACCTTACCGATCTTGACTTTCTTTTTGAGAGAGTATATTAACATGAGATATTCAAGTTCATGCTCAAATACAAGCATGTCAATTTAGTAGCTTACACATGCTACGGGTAATAGAAGGAGCAAAGTGGAGTAGACATAACATAGTCTATAATACACTCTGGGCACAAGAATCAAAACTGGTAACGTGCCTACCACGAAATCAGTAATGATCATGAACTAGAACCTACAACCACTTATCTTTGGTGGCTTCCTGAGCTTGTCCGACATTCTTGAATGTGTTCTCTTAACTTTCCTTTATTACGACAGCACATCCAAAAGTCAAATATAACTTTAGTAGTAGGGCCAGAGTCAAAATGATACCACCTCCCTCAACTGGCAGCCGTTCGGCGATCAGTGGCCCCCACCGGCCACTCAATCCCTGGGGGGAAAGGGTTGTTGAGACATGTGAAATATAAAACTCCCGTGCGGACCCCACATGTCTGTGAGAACCTCCTCAGGATACCGGCCAGTGGCCAGCCTCTCTCTCTCTCTCTCTCTCTCTCTCTCTCTCTCTCTCTCGCTATTCTGACCGGTATTTTGAGGAGGTTTTTCTATATGTGGGACACTTTTGTACCTATCCTACCTATCCTACCTATGTACCTATCCTACCTATCCTGCCTATGTACCTATCGTACCTATCCTACCTATCTCCCACCCTACCCTGTTGCTATTCCAGCCGGCTGGTGTGTGCGTGTCTGTAGTGCTTTGACCCCACACTGGGTGGGGGGAGGGGGGTGTCACGGTAAGTTCTAGTGGGGTCTTTTGAGCGGATTTGAACCCCAGTCTGCAGCCTGGGAACACTATGCAATTCAACAACTCTATCAACTCTATTGATAGACCCACCACAACACCATTAAAATCTCGACTCTTAGTACTCTTTATCTCTGAGCGTGAGTTGTGAAATCGCTGTTACTGCGTTATCTCAGAGACGTCAAGATCTACAGTGAGTCGAGCCTGATAGCGCAGCAACACAGCAACGTGTGAACACATAACTTATCAGCTATATGCATACATGGCCGAGATAGTCAATGCGTTGTATTATACACTTTTAAAATCACAGGTTCAAATCTCGTTATGTGTTATTAGCAAATGGTAAGCTTTAAAATCACAGGTTCAAATCTCGTTATGTGTTATTAGCAAATGGTAAGCATGTCTACAATTACTCTTTACCCATTACCCGAGAAGCATCGACCACATCTCACACAAACACATAGCCTCCGTCGGTATCACATTGACACGACGGACCACCCACAGGTACTGATCGCCTTGTGATCAAACACACATAATAGGGTCTGAATGCCCATTTAGAGACAGGCATCCACAGGGATATAGACTATGATTACTGTTGCACAGGTTCGCGCTATTGCAAAGCAATTCGGCCTTAGAGGCTACTCTAAGGTCAAGAAAACCGACCTGCTACAGATGATCAGACAGGCCCATGCCGAGGAGTAGCAGAAGCGACTCTCCAGAGCAATGAAGATGGGAAGGTTTCCAGCGCTTACCAAAGATGATCCTTGGAATCCCCACAAGAAAGCGCAGTGGATCCGTGAGCTTCGTCAGTTGGATGAGGAGTTGACTGCTAGCTTGCGAGCCAAGACTGTAGCAAGGCAGATGGCTGACCATCCACTGGAGCGCTTACCTCCCCTGCGCAGTATCACTAAGCAAGTGATGAGGGGGCCGAGGTCTGAACCCTTAGCCCAGAGCATGAAGCGAGAAGGCGAACACATTCTCGACAAGAGTCTCGGCGAAAGGGAGACAGAGGATAGAGGATGCCGGTCAGTATGCTGGACATTCTTCAGAGGTCTAGAAGGAGACCTCACAGGCCAGATCATGCAAAAGATCCAGCAGACTGTCCAGAACACCTTCTACCTCCGCTACACCCATACCTATCGCATCCGTCACATCGAAGACGGTAGGGTGATGCTCTTCCACAAGAATGCTCCAGGGAGCCCATGGCTGAACACGATATGAGCAGCTCAGGACTGGGTGGCAGCAAGAGAGGAAGCCCGCCTCGACACAGACAATATCGATCGACCCAACACCAAGTGGGCTTTCGTTCGATCAATCAAGGTTGAGGTCAGGGCGCTCCCAGACTGGCTATGACAGAAGAAGCGTATGACTGCCCTTGACACCTACAGGGACAACATATGTCTCTGGCGATGTCTAGCAGTCCACTGAAGAGCGAGAGCTGATAGAAGTACAGCTCCTGCATGAGAGCTTGCCACACAGTTCTACGGCAAGACTGTGACAGTACCTGGTGTCCACAAGACCTCGCTGGATCAGTTGGACAAGGTAGAGTTCTTTGCCAAGATTGGGATTCGTGTGTATGAACCAACTGAAGAGGGCACCTGGCACTTGATCAGGCAAGCGGCTCACTACCGTGACACCATGACCATCAGAGTGTGGGACCCCTACGCCTTCTATATCAAGAACATCTCCAAGCTGGCACATACACTAGTCTGCAGTCACTGTCAGCAGAGGTTTACAAAGGCATGCAATCTTCAACGCCACGCTGATCACTGTACAGGCGGCAAAACAGCAATAGTGTGTCCTGGCGAGAATGTTGAGGCGCCACAGTCTGCGTAGGAGAAAGCCTTCTATCCACCCCAACCATCCAGTACAATATATTTCCTGGTAATAAACTCTTCACGTCTGTTTAAGAAGGTATCAAGATTTAGGTTTAAAATATTCTTTACAGTTTTTCTTTAATATGTTTGACTGGGTGTCAGGGTCTGTACTGCTTCTTGCGGTGCTTTTCTACTGACTGGGTTGCCAGTTCTGTTGATTTCTTTATCTTTACAAGTTGTTGATACCTAATGACCCAAATCTGATATGTTACGCTCTGTTGATGCAGTAGTACAATTTTCTCATCACTGATTGCTCTTAATTTTGACTGTTCCTCTCTCTGTTAAGGAGTTTGGCCTGGAGAAAAAGGATGGATGGAAAAATTGTTGGACTGATAAAAAATATAAGCTGCTTTTCCTAGCCCATAGCTAATATTGCCCATATCTTTTTGCAAGAAATATTCCTTCTTTTGTGTTTATTCTCCGCGTATATTTCTGTCATAAGTGGCTTGTATGCCTTTATATAACTTCATTTTTTCATGAAACAGTTGAGTTTATTCTCAGAATTATAATAACCACCGGGCACGCTATTTACCATTCATGCCTTGCATCACTATGTGTACTTGTATTACCCTTTAAATACAAATACAAATATCTCATGTTGTGTGGTGTAGCGTATTAATACAGCAAATCAGTTTCAATGGAAATGAAATGTATTTCCGTGATTCTGATAGCTGTTGCACGTCTATTACACGAACGTCAAAAGCTAGTTGTAATGGTTATAAAACAAGTTTTCACTCTTCTTATGCACCGATAGACTTTTATATAATAACCCCTCTTATCTCAACAGTGCCTCAAAATGATACTTAACCCTTTCACCGACAAATGCCTGAAAAAGTATGGGGCCTATCTTTCAAAGTATTTAACATATTATGTTAAATATTTTGCAATTAATTTGACTGGAAGCCAAATATATGTTGCTGCAACTGGTTCTAGTCACATTAATTGCAAAATATTTAACACTTCCTGTATGGTTGCCTTGGGAATGAGATATGAGAAATTCATTGCTGAAAGGATTAAATTAATTAACCCATTAATGGTCAAGATTTTTCAAGAAAATTTGAATTTTTGCTCACGGATTCAGAAGGTCTTGCAAAAATGTACATTTGTAGGTCAAGAGAAGACCATTTTGGAAAATTTACCACTGCAATGACAGGCTCATCTGCAAATAGACATTCACCAAGCAAAGTTTTCAATTTTCCTGCCCAATCAATCTTGTTTTTCAGCCAATTTGACGAGAGGCCATCTTGGATTTTGACCGATTTTTAGAAACCTCTTTAAAAATCTCCGAAACCACTTGGGGGATTGATTCAAAACTCATGAAATAGCATCTAGTATTAAAATTTAAATTGTATGGCAGTCATACAGGTCAGCTGTTTTTAACAAAGCTTTTACAGAAAGCAGGTGCTGTATTGAGAACTATCCTTTTGCACCCATAAGAAGATTAGTTTTGAAAATTTATCAAATTTAGCAAATGAACATTTTCTATGAATAAATGGAATTTGGGGGTTACGGCGGCGGATTTAGGGGGTGGACCACCAACCCCACCCCGCCCCAAAAACTTATTTTGAATAAATATATGCTCTTTTGCAGTCGCCAATATTTAATAAGGTTTACGGCACGCATACGTATCGCTATATTTTTCACTCACGCGACATTCATTGTGACATTGTCCCAGTTGACTGCGTTTCCATAGAAGTTCACGCTTCCCGATTCCCGATTCATGATTCATGATTCACGTCTCACGCGTGAACAGAGAAATAACCATATCAATATCAATAAGACTGTCTCCTATGGCATTCTCGATCGTGTCGCTTTAAGCCTTTAACCTTCGATTCACGTTTCATGCGTGAGTTAAGGAATGAGCATGTTCATTCTTTGTGAAGTGAAACCGGAGTAGAGCTGTGTCTATAGCAAGCATTTAAATCTTTGTCACAAGACAGCTAATTCAAAATTGTCCTTATATACCCTGCAAAGAATGATAGATGTTGGCCCAACGTTGGGCCAACGTATGTTTATTTGTTGGCCAACATAGTTTTGCTCGTTGGGAATTACGTTGGGCCAACGTACCACGTAGTTTTCCACGTAACATCTACGTTAGCCCAACGTAACTAACTTACCATCAGCCAGCCAACGTAAATACAACGTAGGCCCAACGTAACTAATTTTCTATTAATCAACCACACGTAAGGCCAACGTTGAGCCAACGACAGGGCGTCGTGCGAGCCGAAAATTTGGGGGAGCTGATCGGGTGTGGGTCAGGGAGGGGTTGTCCCCTCCCTGGAAGCAGGGCATTCCGGGGGTCTTCCCCCGGGTACATTTTGAAATTAGATGTTCTGAGAAGTGTTTTCCTCCATTCTGAGTGATAATTGAGCATCAGCTTTGTGCTTTGAGATTATGACTTTTTTAACTTTCATATTACCATTGGTAATGTGAAAGTTAAAGTCAAAATCTGAAAGTACTTCTCAGAACATCTAATTCTCCAAACCTGGACACCTTGAATCGCGGTACCGTGTGTGTGTGTAAATCAAATTAGTTCATAGAAGTATACCATTTGAACCATGCTATTGCGATCTAAGCAATAAGAAACTCTTCATATGAAAACAACAAACGTTAATCATTAATGAGACGAGCATTGTCGATCAATAATCAGCTATTTACAGAACTCAGCGAACAGATAGTGCCATGGTTCTACATGCTAAGTACGTAATTGTCGTGATTTTACTAGGAAATTGGAATGTAGCACCAGCAGTCATTGAGCTGTATAAATCCTACAGAAGTAAGAAGTATGTTATCGGCGCGAGACAAGATTCCAGAAGTTATCAACAGCTGTTCTGATATCAGATGATTGATTTGTTTTCTCGGCCTGAACTACAAGGACCGTGAGATCGCTAAGTCGAGCCTGTGTCATTGTACTTCGTAATGAGTCCTTCACAAATTTAAGAGCAGAGAAGGAACATTTGCACGAGCATGGTGAAACAGGTAGAGTGAGTATTAGCTGATAAGCACGTCCAACGTTTGGATACAAACTTAGCATCACACTCTCGACCATGTAATCATAAATGGATTGAACACAGCTTTGGTCAACTTGTGGCGGAGCTATGTTAAGTGCCTGGCAGAAGAGACTGTATTCCAGATGTTATATCTTCTTTGTTCAAATCGCTGGGATAAAATGTATGCAATGTCTTAAGTTTTGGAAGTTTCGTAGTTGATGGTCAGATTAAACAATCGGCACAGCACAGGAGCGGCATAACATCAGGACCAAATCTGCATCGTAATGCTGACACCAAAAGGTCAATTACTTCAACATGAAGTGAAACTCTGAGTAGGGATTTTCCCGTAACAACTGCTTCATTCTGCCAGTATTGGTCATTGCGCAATGGAACCTTCTGAACACGTGGTTCACTAGACTCAAAACTTATTGATTCAGCCATTGTTGTTGCGTGTAGCCAGTACTTATCAAATGTTTCTTCATTCCGTCATTCAGCGATGTTTGCTATGAGAGCTTTCACTTGAACCAACCATTTCAAGGTTTGCACTTTACACAAGTGGCATTACATGCGATGATGTGAAATTACCCCACCACCCCACTCCCTCCTACCCCATCCAATTTTTATTGTATATTTAGCTGTTTCACGATCAGACCCGCGGCTGTTTAAAAAAATTGTGAAACAATTTTTTTGGGGTGGGGTGGGGGACCCGGGCTCCCCTGTGCACCTTGGGCACGCCGCCACTGCCAACGAACAAAACTACGTTGGGCCAACAAATAAAACTTACGTTGGGCCAACGAAACAATGTTTGCTGACTAGGCAGGCATATGCATATATATATATATATATATATATATATATATATATATATATATATATATATATATATATATATATATATATATATATATATATATATATATATATATATATATAGATACATCGATTCCAACACGCAAAAAGGGGTGGAGCTTAGCTAGAAATAGCCGTGGCATACCTAGAAATGGATCTCTCTATTGAAATTGTCATGAGCAAATTGAGCATTACATGGCTAATACCACTTGGTAATGCGTGGCCCACACAATATGGCCCACTTGTATTAAGAGACCACCCATATTTATAGGTCACATATTTTAACAAGGCCAATCATAGATTGTTGCCCTGAATACAAAATATATTCCATACTGCATGGGTTCGGCTGAATTTTGACATTATCTGACATTTATATTGTTCAGATTTTGTAGGCTCTATTATTTTTGTCCCGCTTGAAATGTTAAATAAACATAAGTGATTCAAATTGCAGTGTTGTTAAAACATATGTCGCAATTTAATCAATTCGATCGGTACTGCATTCAAAACTATTCAATCGATTCAAAACATTTCTGGCAACTGTTAAAGGAGATCGCAAGCGAGAATTAGATTTCAATAAAAACAACCAAAAGTAAGATAGATTTGATCATATTTTATAAATTTAAAAGAAGTTGACAGATTTTCACAAACCCTATATATGATTGTTAAAATCTCGGCTAATGGCATGAATTATGACACCGGTATATGACGTCTTCGCTTGATTCGTCAGCAACGTGGATTCTGATTACGTCACGGGCACGCACGGTGTTTTCAGCTTAGAAGAAACTATAGCGCCAATTATATACAGTTAAGTTATGAAGGGGGTGGGGTGGAATGGGGTGGGTGGGGGCGCATCAGCTCCGATTCAAGCTCTCTTTTAACAGATATTAGTGTTCCTCTTCCATTTTATTAATGTGTCAATGCTTGAATGAGCTGTTGTGAGCTACTAATCAAATCAAGGTACTATTCTCGCGATGACGTCATATCGTAACAATTATTCACGCGATGACGTCACTACGCAATGCTCATGAGTCATTGAAGAAAATTAATTTCCGTGGCGAAACTTATTAATTCCAAAATATGCAAATAATATATATATTTTTAATTATGCAAAAACATAATTTGGCGTGCTGTGTTCGTCCTCTGTGTTCCCATTAGCCTGAAATATAACGTCTGAGTCAACTGTACAAATTGAGACTGACACGAATGAACTGGGAATAATTGATCAATATCAAGATTGGGTAAAGCATAGCCTAGCATCGCAAAAAATGTGTTCACGTGTTATCACGTGATATTTGGAGTTATCACGTGACTGTGAATCCGGGCTAGTTTTACGTCGGAGACGACACGATACGGAATGCGTTAACGTATGAGGCGCACTCAGAGGTGGTTACGAAAGAAGCCGAATGTACGGATTCTCCTTGGACTGAACGGCCATTCTTCACACGAATTTAACAAATTGCACACGAACCTAAATAAAGTATATTCAAAAAGAAAAACATCAACAAAAGCACGTGTACGGGCGAAATAATAGCCGCACCATCTTAATAAACAAGGTAAGCGGTCACTACCATCGTATTATCTTCAGTGTTTTCTGAACACATCACCCGCGAGTCCGACGGCAGCCCAAGATCCAGTCACTTACCGTGCGCCATTGTGTTTTACCATGCCGTTGCAACGTGTATGGATGATCATCATCATGAGCATCTGTATCTGTAAGATCTGTATCTGTATCATTCCAGATACGAACAATCAACATATATCTCAGGAGTCATGATTGAACAAATTAAAAATTTTAAATTTTAAATTCGTTTTTTTTAGAAACAACATATGCCAGCTATGGTACGTTTTCGCGACTGAATGCATTAGTGGTTCACTGACTTGGTTACTAATTTTGCATTTTGGCATTCCGAAAGTGAAATATTTACTGACACTGTTCGAACCATCCATGATCATTTATTCCATGGGCATGAACCATGAACCAAGCTTTGATCTTGGTTCTGAATCCAGGTTGTTTCGCCCAGGCCCATATACCGTTTCGCGACATGTCCTGTTCGACCCAGGTCGTTTCACCACCTATTCATAGTTTCGCACATCGGGGCATTTTGAGATGGGGGTGCCATTAAAGTTGGGACAAACTTATTACATGCTAAAGAGGACTGATCATAGCAACGCATAGTTTACATTTTCCACGAAGTTCACCAAGCGGGCACAACATCGAAATGTATTGATGTAATTTCAACGCTAAAACAACGTTGTGTGCCCGCTGGGCAAACCATAAAATCCTGTATCTGAGAATCTTCAATAACCCCCCACCCGGTATCAGAAAACATCAAATCGTGACTGAATTTTGCAAGATAGTAAAGAAAATGTAATTAAGTTTTCACGGCCCATTGCTCGTAATGTTAAATTAGCCCCTCCAAAAATGGCGTCGCTCCAGGGTCTTATGGGAAATTTGATAATGATGACATCATGGCTTTTGCTTTTTTTTCCGCTAGCTTCAATACTTTATTTAATATTTTGAAAATAATTTGTCCAGAAAGTTGTTGCTGCCTTAGGTAGCAACGGCTTTCTGGACAGATTAATCGCAAAATATTTAACAGCTTCTCTGTATGGTTTCCATGGAAATGAGTTTTATAGGGATTCATCGGTCAATGGATTAAAGAAGTGATCAGCCTTGAGCTTACAATCATTGGGTTAGTGAAATTTGCTGCAGGATTTACTAAAATCAACGGTGTATTATTGTCTGGGGTAGTAGAAAAAATCCTTAAAATCTACCTCTGCATTCCGTACATCAGTTTCCATCCATCCATCTGCCATTTCATCCCTCCAGCCGTGTTTGATCATTCATTTGATGCAATTTGGTCTTGTTTCTTTTATTACCCCATAATAACAGTTTTTATTTAATAACACTCATGGTCGTTCTTTGCATTCCATACATCAGTTTCCATCCATTCGCCGATCCATCCATCCATCGAACATTTCATTTTGATCAGAATAGGCCTATTGTGTATGAATCATTGAATAATTATCATGTACGCGCACATATCAACACACACGCTTACGTTTTGATTAAGCCCACGCTGATTAATCCATTGATTTTTCTAATTAGATGTCAGCCGAAGACGGCGTAAGAGGTTATTCAAATTATAAGTAGAATTCATGCAAGTCTAGAATGTGATTAAACAAATTATTAATCCAAACATGATTATCCATAAATTTTGAAAACAAGGCTAATTAAGCTGAACGTAGTTAGTCCATTATGCACCAACCATGCCAACTGTCCCCAAATGAACCACTATATATAACACATTCATAACCCTCGAATTTGTTCAATAAAATTTCAATTTTATCATTGAAAATATCCATTTGCAGACCAAGAGAAGACTATTTTTGAAAATTTACCACTGGAATGACTGGCTCGGTTACCGAGCCAGTCATTCAAGTGGTAAATTTTCAAAAATAGTCATCTCATGGTCATTACAGTGAGAAAATTTCAAAAAATAGTCTTCTCTTGGTCTGCAAATTAGAAATTTCTCAAGACTACTGCTACTGAGTACTGCTGAAGCTGTTTTTGGCTGATAAGAGTGTTGCAGAGGTAAAGTGCCTATAGAGAGTGTAACAAATACTCCCCGATTTATTTTTAAAAATATGTATATTATGAATTTATGTTAACCGTAACTAAGCAATCAAATCTTCTTGCCCATGCAAATTGAGGCTTGCCCATGCAAATTGAGGGCACTAGTTCATGTTATCAACAGAACAAATAGTAGTCAGCAGCAGGATGGCCTTATTTTGAGAGAGTCTAAATATTTCCTTGATAGATCTAGGATACATACTTGCTCATCTACAAGATAACATGATACATAGGTCAGAAAAATAAAAATAGTTGCTTATTGAATGTCCCTTTGCAGACTAGACTCTGAGAGTACATGTACCATTTCTGAAGATTCTATGCTGGAATGATTGGATTGGTGATTAACCAAGCCATTTCAGTGGTAAATGTTCCAAAATCATATCTTGGCATGAAAATGAATGTACGTCAAGATCGCTACAGAACCTGATATTGGTTGGCTTGGCCAATAACGGGTTTTAAAGGTGTGTAATCTATTCACCAATGAATTCCCTGTATTTCATTTTCAAGGCAACCATACAGGATACTTGCTGAATATTTTAGAATTAATTTGACTGGAAGCCGTTGCTGCCTCAGGCAGCGGCGGCAACGGCCTCCAGCCAAATTAATTAAAAATATTCAACACAATTTTTTATATACACACGTATCGTAAAGATCCTACTTTTTCAGGGTTGTGTCGGTGAAAGGGTTGAAAGTCTGCTTTATCCAGATGATCAACTCTAACAAGATCGCTTTCGCAAAGGATCGCGCTTGCCATATGATCTCTTTCAGCACTAGTGCCTTGACGTGATAGCATCCTCGATGGAATGTACATTCAATGTTCATCATATATGTACATGCTACACAGGAGTCGGCAGAGTCGGTTGCTTTTAATTAGTGGGGGTCAAATGGCCCACTCTCTCTAGAAGACATGGGTCATAAATTTGTCAAATGATCGGTTAATTATATACGTGGAAGATAGCTATGGCCTAAAATCCTGTGGGCATTGACCCATGTTTGAAGCTAATGATAGGGCACTGTGAATTTTATACATGTAGTGTTATACATTTAATTTAAATGAAACTATTTTACTGGAAGTTGTTGTTGCAGCCTCTGCTGAAAATGCTTTCTAAAAATTCCACAGACATTGTGCAATAAATAGTAGGTGTTGTATCTGCTATGTAGAGTTAAAAAGGTTATAGATAAGCTATGAGGTGCCTATTTTGCTTATTTGATCTCATATGTCAACCTGTGTTAGATATAGGCCTCTATATTACACCCTCTGATTAATATAGCTAAGATATTTAGTTTAAAACTTACCATTTCTGATGAGTATTGAAGTATTTCCCAGTATTTCCAGCTTTTTTTAGTATTTCCCAGGGCGGTATTTACCGTTATTTCCCGCACCGGGAAATTGCTGCCAACCCTGCATTTAAATGTTGCAAGGGACTTGTCTTGGCAGAACCCTGCATGTAGTTGTCCTATTGAACAATTTGACTTGAAGCTGTAGCTACTACATATATGTACTTTTCTGTCAGACACTCGGACAGTTAAGACAGTGCTCAGTCAATGTTGTTAACTCTTATTAGACTCTTTGAAAGCCATCCAGTTTCTTCAATTGTCTTGAGAATTTATGCCAGTTTGTTGGCCAAAAGAAAACAATGTTAATCGAGCCAGTCGGTCCAAAACTATCTTGATCAAGTCAGTCTGTCCTGTGGTAAATTTCCAAAAATTGTCTTAGTCTGTGAATAAATAATAGTTTTCTTGACTGAATTTGACTAATAAATGGTTAAACCATATGTACTATGTCCACATTCTATCTCAGGTACTCTCATTTAACCCTTTAAATGACAAATCCCTGAGAAAATAAATTCTTTATGATGTATAGGTTATTCTGTTTCAGAGTACAACTACATGTACATGTGTTTTGCAATTCATACAAGAGATTATTTTTGAAAATTTAAAACTGGAATGGCTGGCTCATTAATCGAGCCAGTCATTCCAGTGATAAATCTTCATAAATAGTCTTCTATTGTCATGCTTTGTCGACAAATGAACATTTCTCATAACCTCTACTGTCATGGCTGAAAGGATTATCCCCACCTTTTTCATAGAGAAATGAGAATTGTATATGACATCCCGCCCCAAGTGTGTGCGTGTGCCAAAGTCGATTGTAATGCAACTCTTCCAAAAACTGTTGGATGGAATTCAACCAAATGTAGTATATGAATTATCCGTATGAGCGCAAGAAGCCATTTACAGTTGTTTCCACCCCAGGGAGGTGGGGAGGGGGTCAAAATGTCATTGATTATGACGCAGCTCTGATCCTCCGAAAACGTTAAATGAAATTCAACAAAATTTGGGGATATTTACATTGCAGGCCTCGATATTTCAGAATTTATCAGAACCTGTTTTTAGGTTCCGTGATCTGTGTTGATGGGTACCTACAGGAAATTGAATTTCAGTTCCGTGAATGAAGCATGTTTATAAATTACACTACATGTAAGTTACAAATAAAGGGTAGCAGATTTTAGGTCGTAATTTAGCTCATGTGGTACAGACACGCTAATATCGAGGCCTGCATTGGGATCCGCTCCATGGGTGTCAAAGTGGTGAATGTGGGCATTTGCGGCTATGCATCGTGTCGCCGTCCGAGTAGTCTAGTTGTTTAAAAACTGTTTTCGTACGTCTATGATTCAAAGTGAATAAATATATGGTTACTGTGGTAACATCTGAAGAAAGTTTATTGTACATATAGGTGGCTGTGTTAGTTGAGCCAGTCATTCTGGATTCAATGGTACCTAGTGCCTTTTAACCGTTTCAGCGATGAATTCCCTGTATCTCATTTGCAAATTGACCATACAGGAAAACTGTTGAATATTTTGAATTTAATTTGACTGGAACTAAGGCAGCAATGGCTTACAGTCAAATTAATTTAAAAATATTGAACAGAATACAAAATGTAATTTTTATGTCGTAAAGAATTTACTTTCTCAGGTATTTGTCAGTGACAGGGTTAAGACAAAGTTACTTTATTTTGACAAGTTTTCGCACATAAATGTGCTTTATCAAGTTACGCCATGTGAAGTACATTAAATATATATTAAGAAATTAAGTAATTTATTCGCCCGCCACACTGTATAGATTAACATTAGTGTTTTACCGGCACAGCATAATATCTACATGCACATAAATTCACACCATACCGTACAGTTCAGAATTAAGTTAATGTCCTTTGAACAAAAACGCACCAGACAAAAACAAAAACATGACAGATGCAAAACAAAAACATTACGCGAAGAAAACAAATGCGACACGATGAAGACAAAAACATGTCAGGATGAAAACAACAAATAATAGGTTTTTTAGCACACCATAAGTGTCAGAAAGAGTTTGGAAACAAACTATGAGCAGGGCTAGAGACAATGACCTAGGGGTTAGAACATCAAAGGTCAAGGTCACTGTGACCGTGCCAAAAAACCTTATTTTTTCCCAACTTTAACATTTTCTGTTTAGCTCGAATTTTCCGTTTATCTCATGTTTGGTTAATCTCACTGGACCTAAATGTGAACACATGCCTCCTTATAATGACACAGCATCACACAATGATGTTGGGATCAAAAGGTAAAAAACCGATACTCCTCATTAGCCGCTCGGCAGATTTCAACCTTATTTGGCTGAAAGGACCCTATAGGGGTAGGCCTCAGAACATGTCTTCAGAATTTTGAGTGGTAGATTTTATGAAAATTTTATCAGAAATTGTCAAACCGCTGTCTCATTAGCCGCTTG
Source organism: Chaetoderma sp. LZ-2023a (assembly GCA_034401795.1). Lineage (NCBI taxonomy): Eukaryota > Metazoa > Mollusca > Caudofoveata > Chaetodermatida > Chaetodermatidae > Chaetoderma > Chaetoderma sp. LZ-2023a. Next base: position 75,496,427 of record CM067364.1, read on the forward strand.
GTGGATTTCAACCTACATTGTCATTTGGCTGGAAGGGCCTATGGGGGGGGGGGGGGGGGGGGATAGCCCTCAGAATTTAATTTTTAGATTTTATGAAAAATTTACTGGAAATTGTCAAAACACTACTCATTAATCGCTTGGCAGATTTCAATTTACTTTGGCTGGAATTACTCTATGGGGCTAGGCTTCAGAATTTGTCTACAGAATTTTGATTAGTCAATCTTTTTATTGCGAAAATATTTGATTTTATGAATAATTTACAATGTACCTGAACGTGTCAAAACGCTCCTCCTCATTAACCGCTTGGTGGATTTCAACTTACTTGGCCTGGAAGGACCCTATGGGGCTAGGCTGTAGAACATCTATACAACATTTTAATTGGTCAATTTTCTTGGGTTAAAATCTTAGATTTTATGAAAAATTTAGAGGAAATGGTCAAAACGCTACTCCTCATTAACCGCTTGGCGGATTTCAACTTACTGCGGCTGGCATGACCCTATTGGGCTAAAAAGATAGAATTTTACTGCGTTGTTTTTTGGGTGAAAATAATAAATTTTATTATGCCCGCTCCGTCCTTGAGGCTATCACCAAAGGTAAACTGCCACACAACTTGAAGAAGCATTACAAACCATCAAATGCTTTCGGATAGCATTGCAGTGGATCCCCTCACACTGTGGAGTCCAAGGAAATGAGGAAGCAGACAAGATGGCAAAGGTGGGTGCAGAAGAGAATCAGACAGAAAACATGGTTACACATACAGAGATGAAGACTATCATCAAGTCACTTTATAGAACACCTCAATCAGAAGATGCCTACCATCATCTCTCGAGGCCAGAGCAAGTGACCATTTTTCGTCTCAGAACTGGACATAAAAGACTAAACCAGCACATGTACAGGCGGTTCCACCTTACGACATCGCCCGCTTGCCCTTGTGGAGAAGCAGAACAGACCACAGAGCACATACTTCAATGTTGCAGTACGTATCAGCTGCTGAGAGAAGAGATCTGGCCTTTGTCAACCTCTTTTCTTGAAAAGCTGTATGGGCCTGTGGAAGAACTGCAGAAAACCACAGATTTCATCTTGAGAACGGCTCTCCAAGTGTGATACCAGCGATCGAAAAGAAGAAGAAGATAAATTTTATGAAAAATCTACCAGAAAATTGTCAAAATGCATCTCCTCCATGAGGATTTGGTGGATTTTATCCAAATTTGGCTTGAAGCATTCTATAATCAGGGTTCTGCCCACACTGGTCGGCACTGGTCGGGATTAGCCACCACTTAGCAATTTTAACCAGCACTAAAGACTACACTATCTTTTTTAACCACCACTTCACATATTTTGCTTTATTTCAAGGAATTTTGTAAAATTTCCACAAAAATGTCCGGCACTAATTTCATGCTGGGCAGAACCCTGTCTAATGGTAGGCTCTAGAACCTCTTCAGAATTTTGGTTAGTCTGTTTTTGCTGGGCGTTTGGATTTAAAAAAAAATTTCCAGAACCATTTAAAATGTTACTTAATTGTATGCTTCAACATAGCAAACACGAATTTTGATTGGTCTATTTCTTTGGTGGCCATCTTGGATTTAAAAAAAATTACCCATGTATACCAATACCAGTATTTAAATACAAGTGGTTCAATAATGGTCCAGATGACAGTTACAGCACCTTGGGCCTCTTGTTGATAAGGGTATTGATAAGCCTTCTATATTTATTTTATGTTTGAAATCAAGCTTTCCTAGTTCATTGCAAAGTCAGAAAGTAGAGCTTCACGGTTGCGTTGCAACCATATTTCTGGTTTTCAGCTGCAATTGCGCATGTAAAAAATCCTAACATTTCGACCCCTGACGAAAGCTTGTCGAAGTAAACTATTTAAAAGTTAGTCTTAACACGTTCACCGACAAATCCCTGAAAGCTTTATTCTTTACGATATAAAACATAATCTGTTGAATATTTTGAAATTAATTTGACTGGAAGCCTGTTGCTGCCTTAGGCAGCAACAGGCTTCCAGTCAAATTAATTTCAAAATATTCAACAGCTTTACTGTATGGTTGCCTTGAAAATGAGATATGGGGAATTCATCAGTGAAAGGGTTAACATTAGTATTTTTGAATCCTGGTTTGACTGCATGATAATATCAGGCCAATGCTAATATCTTGACTCATTTATGTCAGAGTGTCAGTTGAGTACAGTCATGATGGTATATATATATATACACCTGTGCAAAAGTTAAGCACCACCCTATTTTTACGCACATGCGAGGGTATATTCATGTGCTATGAAGAAAGCAATAGCATAAACATTTATGTACCCATCCATCTTAGTGCAAGAGGTAATAATGCAACTAGAGGAATGCTGATTATGATGGTGGGGAAACACTGTATGTTTTTGATTGAACTTGAAAACGAGGCCTGAATATGGTTACGTTGACACAACTGACAACTATTGCCCTACAGTTGACACACGTGGCTAGATTGTCATTAATGGTGTCTGAAAACGAGGTTTAACATCTGTGCACGAGTTTGAGACTGTCATTATTAATACCGGGTATATCCACCTTGTGCCTGGATGACGGCCTGGACACGACGTCTCATGCTGGTCACCAACCGACTGATACGCCATTGTGGTATTCGTTGCCATTCAAGATGGAGTGCGTCTGTTAATTCCTGTAGGTTCTGCACAGGAGGATCCCTCCTTCTCACCATGTTTCCCAGAATGTCCCAGATATGCTCAATAGGGTTCATGTCAGGGCTCCTTGCTGGCCATGGTAGGGTTTCGATGGCATTCTGGCGGAGGTATTCATGCACAGCTCTAGCACGATGTGGTCGGGCGTTGTCATCCATGAATATAGGGTGGGTTCCAGGTGCATGATTTACAAAATGAGGGACCACAACTCTATCCAGTATGGAATCTTGATATCTTTGTCCATTTAGTGTTCCAGGTACAGTCAACAGATCCAGCTTACAATCAAATGAGATGCACCCCCATATCATAACGGAACCTCCACCAAATGGAACTTCTTCCATGATGTTACGTTGGTCGTACGCCGTGCGTCTGGACCTCCATACACGAGTTCGACCATCTGTGGCATGAAGCAGGAACCGACTTTCATCGGACCAGTGTACCCGTCTCCAGGATCTCATGTTCCAGTGTCTTCTTTCGTTGCACCACCTCAGACGCTCCTCTTTGTGGTGTGCAGTGAGGAGAGGACGTCTGACAGGTCTCCTAGCTTCCATGCCAGCAGCATGCAGTCTCCTTTTGACGGTAGACATTGACACTCTATTGCACGTTTCCCATTGCTGGCTGAGCACTCTGCTGTTGGTGAATGGAGATCTAACAAGGCGTACTAGGGCTCGATCATCACGGGCAGTAGTCTTCCAGATCTAGGCCTGTCCTTCACCTCGTTAGTTTGCCCATGTTTTGCAATCAAACGACTGATTACAGTATGGTTAATGTTCAGCTGTCTGCCAATCTCTCTGCATGACATACCAGTGGTATGCATGCCTATGATTTGCCATTTCACACGATCACTTAACCTTCGTCTTGCCATAGCGGTTCACAATCAAGAGCTAATTCTCTCTGTACAAATAATCCACGGTCATGAACACAAAATTCCTAATCTTGTCGCCTAAATCTGTATGTAATGTTCTACACCTCAAACTGGACTTTTACATAACTGAACACGTGTGCTGTTTCCCGCCACGCACGGACATCAAGCGGCGTGAAGTCATGCATGCATGTGCATTTCGTACTTGGAATTATGTCAGCTAACGCGGGGACAAAAAGTATGGCAGCCTAGTTGTACCATCATGTTTCTACGTTCTATTGTTTTTGCTGGTGCTTAACTTTTGCACAGGTGTATATATATATGCACTGCCACTGCATGGGGTATTTAGTTAAATGTCAAGTAGATCCTTCACACCACCACTGGATGCTTCTTATGGCTTTGTTGCGACACAATTTATAAGTCTGTCTGTCTGTCTCTGTCCATCTGTCTTGCTGTCTGTCTCTGTCCATCCATCTGTTTGTCTGTCTGTCTGTTTCACTGTCCGACCGTTTGTCTGTCCTAATTTCTAACCGAGACTTGGATGTTGTCACTATAGACGACCGTTATACGTGTTACCCGTGTCGCTTAAGACACAAGGTTAATTATGCGAGCATGGTGTGCTTGTTGTTGTTGGGTAGAATCTTGTCCATGTCGTTCCAAGCACATGTGCCAATGTTGGGTCTAAAATGCAACAACAGCATAATTTAGCAACACTGATTTCCCTGCCGACTACGGTCGACCCTGATTTTTCAACTGGTCCTAGTGACGACATAAGGATGGGCAGGTGACTATGTTATTGTTGTCGTACATGGTCATTGCAGTGTTATCCCTATTGACAATGTAAACATGGCCAATTCATGGTCGGATCTGACAGCATTTTATAAATTTTCAGTCCCATCCTTGACCATGATATATCATGGTCATATAAAAATTTCAATGTTATCCCTATTGACATGATTGACAATCAAATGTATGTATGTATGTATGTACAAATGTATGTACATTTATATATCGCCAATTCCGGACTAAGCCGCTCAAAGGCACTTAACAAGATTAACTAGTTACAGAAATGCTCTTTTATGCAAATGTGTTCTCAATAATGATTTAAACTGTTCAATTTTGTAAGAATTACGGATACGGGGTGGAAGACTCCCAAACCATTAGATTGGAGCATGTCTCTGCACATAATAGTTGCTCACTAGATCAAAGGGACGTAGGTGCTATCCTCCGCTCGATCAGTGATGCTAGACACTGATGGAGCCAGACCATTTAAACACTTAAATATCAAAAGCGCAATTTTGTAATTAATGTGCTCTCTAGCTGGTAACCAATGAAGATTTTTTTGTTATATGATCATATGGCTTGGTTCTTGTAAGTACTCTGGCTGCAATATTCTGAGCCTTCTGTAAATGTAGTAACTGTTCTGATGTAATACCCGCTGGCAAAAAATTGCCATAATCCAGTGTTGATGTTATAGTCGCATGTATGAGAGTCTGAATTGCACTATCTCAAGCATCTTTCTTATTTTGTTGATGTTCCTTAAGTTGAAATAGAGTGACTGACAGATAGATGTTACCTGTTTTTCCATCGACATAGCATCATCGGAAATTATGCTGATGGTTCGCGCGTTAGTGCTAAGCGGAATCATGGTCAGTTCATGGTCAGATCTGACACGATGTGTTAACAATTTTCAAAGTCCCTCCTGATATATTATCATGGTCACTGCAAAATTTCAGTATTGTCTCTATTGACAATGAAATCATGGTCGATTGACCATCAAATATGTGACATTAATGTAAAAATTTTCAAAGTCCCTCCTTGACCGCGATATATCATGGTCGACCATGGTTACTGGAGAATTTCAATGTTATTCCAATTGATGATTATAACTTCTTTTTATTCCCAGGCGGGATAACCAATCCATTCGCCCCCCCCCCCCCCCCTTTATTAGCGCTATCCAAAGGAGCTACTCTCCTGATCCCCTCTATGACGTCACTGTCTCTAGGGATCATTGACGTCATAAACACTCAAATGGTACTAAACGTTGTTATTCAAATTATTATTCCTATTGACAGTGATATCATGATCGGTTCATAATAATGCAGATATGTCACCAATATTTTTATCCTTATCAAAGTCCTTTATTTGATATATCAATATTATTCCTATTCACAGTGAGATCATGGTCAGTTTATAGTCAGATATGTCACCAATAGTTTTAAGAATTACCTCATGGTTCTGCCCACACTGGTCGGGATTAGCCACCACGTAGTAATTTTAACCAGCACTAAAGAATAAACTATTTTATTTAACCACCACTTTTCACATATTTTGTTGAAATTAAGCTTTATTTCAAGGAATTTTGTAAAATTTCCGCAAAAATGTCCGGCACTAATTTCATTCTGGGCAAAACCCTGGGCCCTCATTGACCATGATATAGCATGGCTACTGGAGAATTTCAATGCTATTTCTATTGACACTTGACAGTGATATCATGGTCAGTGAGCGGTGTTTGTCCTTGTTCTTCTTACTTTTAGCTACATGTGGAGTTGAACCTGGTAAAAATGATGTTATCCGCGCATCTATTTTCAACATTAACATTTTTTAAATGAGGTTTATCTGTTGTCTTGTGTCATTCCTATTATTCCGATGATTGATTGGTTTGCATGTTCAACCAACAGATTGATCATGATTTCAGAAATCGATTTCCGCTGCTTACACATTGACTATTAATAGCTCTTGACTGTTCAAGCTAGAAAACACCGACAGAGGAGAACGATGACAAATAATGTACACAACCTGTTGGCAAAACAATTTCATTTTTACAACCATTGATATTGTATAACTCCTCACTCTGATCTAAGACATTAACCCTTTCACCAATGAATTCCCCATATCTCACTTTAAACGCTATAGGAAAACATGAATATTTTGAAATTACATTGTAATTTAACTGGCAGCAACACAGCAACAACGGCTTACAGTCAAATTAATTTCAAAATAATCACCAGGCTAAGTTTTATATCGTAAAGAATATAATTTTTCCAGTACATGTATGTGTCGGTTAAAGCGTTCATCCTGTCAACACTAATAATGCTAATTTCAAAGAAACCATACATGTATCATTAGCCTGTCGAAGATTTTTAAACTTATTTAATTGGTTTCACAATATTCAACAGTTTAATTCTTAAATTATTAAGAATGGGTCATATGTGCAAGTTGAATGGTAAAATATCCATGAACATGCAATAATTACTGCATTAAATAAAAAAATAAAAAATATGAGATACTGTTATGATCGATCATTAATTTATCATCAGTGAGTTACAATGTAAAAACCAATCATAGATCACAAAAATTGTACCAATTGCCAAAACTACTACTGTCAGTGTTTTATCTCACACCTACATACCAATGGCATTTAAACACTGCTCATAAATGCGACTACCTTACATAATTTACATTGTAGTACTTGAAAAAATATTGCCCATTGCTTCCCACACAAGTCCAATCACTCTGCACTCCACAGCACTGCTACTAGTAAGATTTAGCTCCCTTGTCATAGAGCGTAGTGTTCAGCATTGAATAAGCCAGTCTATATACGACTCATTTGGTGGGATATTTACATTCACCCTATTGGGACTAAACTTGGACACATGCTTCCTTATATCAAGAGGATGAAGCAAAATGATACTGAGGTCATGCCCTCAAAGTTCAAGGTCACTGTGACTTTGGTATAAAACTACCTTTTACGGTTACGTTTTATGTTTAGCTCAACATGTCCTCATATCTCGGCAGGGTTTCACCCTATTGGGACTAAAACTGGAACCCAGCTTCTTTATATAGAGGGGATAGAGCACAATGATATGGAGTTGATGAGGTCAAAGTTCAGGGTCGCTGTGGACTTGGTTTAAAACTCCACTTTTTATACCCCGCCATAAAATTTGTCGGGGTATTAGGTAATGGCGCCGTCCGGGCGGGTGTGCAATCGTGCGGAAGGCAGAGTGGCTTCCGGATGATAACTCTGTTGCCGTTTGTCGAATCGCATTGAAACTTCATAGGGGGTTGGAGTTGGACTAGGTCTTGGGAAGAAACCTATCGAAATCGACGATGATCCAAAATCCAAGATGGCCACCAGCCACCCGTGTCCATCTTGAGAATTGGTTTCCAAATGATAACTCCGTTACCGTTTGTCGGATCGTATTGAAACTTCATAGGGTGATTGTACTCGGTCTGGGGAAGAAACCTATTGAAATCGATGACGATCATAAATCCAACATGGCCACCAGCAGCCATCTTGAAAAAATCCGCATGATAACTCTGTTACCATTTATCGGATCGCTTTGAAACTTCATGGAGTGGTAGGACTAGGTCTGGGGAAGAAATCTATCGAAATTGACAATGATCCGAAATCCATGGTGGCCACCAGTGGCCATCTTGAAAATTGGTTTCCGGATCGTAACTCTGTTACCGTTTATTGCATCACTTTGAAACTTCAGAGTGGTTGGACTAGGTCTGGGGAAGAAACCTATCGAAATCGATGATGGTCCAAAATTCAAGATGGACTCCAGCCATAGGCAGCCATCTTGAAAATAGGTTTCCGGATGATAACTCCATTATCGTTAATCGGATCGCTTTGAAACTTCATAGAGTAGTTGGACTAGGTCTAAGGAAGAGAGCTATCGAAATCGACAATGATCCGAAATCCAAGATGGCCGTCTGCCACTGGTGGCAATCTTAAAAATTGGTTTCTAGATGGTAACTCCGTTATCATTTATCGGGTCGCTATGAAACTTCATAGGGTGGTTCGACTACCTCTGGGGAAGAAACGTATCGAGATTGGCAATGATCCGAAATCCAAGATGGCCACCTGCAGCCATCTTGAAAATTGGTTTCCAGATGATAACTCCGTTACCGTTTATCGGATCACTTTGAAACTTCATAGAGTCGTTGGACTAGGTCTAAAGAAGAAACCTATCGAAATCGACAATGGGCCGAAATCCAAGATGGCCACCAGCCACGGGCTGCCATCTTGAAAGTTAGTTTCTGGATGGTATCTCCGTTAGCATGGAACATGTCTGGTGAAGAAATATATCGAAATTTATGATAATCCAAAATCCAATATGACCACCAGTCAGCGGCAGCCATCTTGAAAATTGGTTTCTGGACTATACCTCCTAGACCGTTTAGCGGATGGCTTTGACACTTCATAAGGATGACTGGTCTGATGGGTATGAGGAAGAAATATTTTCTGATAACTCATTCATTGGTTTGTCATCATGGCAAGGTACATGTATTATGCGCCGTTTGCAGAGCTTTTGCTACAGTTAAGTTTTGCGTTTATCTCAACATGTCCTCTGATATCCTGGTATGGCTCCACCCTATTGGGACAACACTTGGACACATGCCTCTTGATGTTAAGGGGATTGAGCACAATGATATTGTGGTCAAAGTTTAAGGTCACTGTGAACTTTGTATATTATGTAAATCAATTTTTTACGGTTAAGTTTTGGGTTTAAATCTACATAGCATCTTATATCTCGCCATGGCTTCAACCTATTGGGATGAAATTTGGACACGTGATTACATATATTAAATGGATGAAACAATGATATTGAGGTCAAATAAGGTCAAGGCCAGCAGGTATAATTACTCTATTGTTTAAGTTTTTTGTTTTATTCAACATATCGTTTTATATCTAAGGATCGGTTCGGCCTATTGTGACTAAACTTGGACACATGGTTACATATGTCAACCAGATGCAGCACAATCTTGAATTCTTGTTGAGGTCAAAGGTTATGTTAACTGTGACCTTAATATAAAGCCTGTAGGCTGTGGCTATGACTAGTGAATTGTAAAGAAATGCAGTGCGTGATTGATGGTTAGAGATGTTATTATTCTCCTTCGATCAATACTCACCATTCTGTTACTTCTGATATACAGCTGGCCTTGACAGCGGCTTTAGGATTATAGACTTAGAAAGCTTTACCGACTCCTGGGAACCGGGTACCCGGCTCCCCACTGCCGAGTACCCGTTTACTATAGAGCTCATTCTTGTTTGCATAGCGACAAGAGCAATACATGCTTTTTGCATTAAGGATTTTAGTGTTTTAAAATAATCTAAGTCTTTAATCAGTGATAGTTTGTGTGTTCTGAAAGGATTAACTAAGGACTATGGAGAATACCGCCCAAGACAACCAGGTTGTATTGTTCTTTATTATCCATAGTTAAAAGACTTAGGTCTCTAAATTTCGTTGTGTCGCATGTTCCAATTTCTGTCCCCATAGAATCTGGGACGTGTGCTAACAACGATATATGCCAGACGATCGCCTTCTTTAAACCCCAACAGGCGATCGGCAGATATGAAAATAGGTGTTTGCTACGGTATTTCTAACACGAATATCGGCTGACGTCGTTCTCCGTAGAATCCGAGCGGGTGACGTCACACCCGGTCGCTCGGATGTTTATGTGAAGAAAAATTTTTCATTAATTCGCGCATCTTATTCTGGGTGCTGCGTACTAAAAATGGTACCGGAAACTTTAGAATGATCAAGTTTACGTGTGATCACGATCGGTTTGCAATGATCGGTGGTTTCAAGATTCTTGAGTAGATGTGTGGTCTGCGGTTTTACCGTGTGAGACAGCAGTTTTGTTATACATTTTGTTGTTTTCTTCACATATCGTGCTGCGTTCGTTAGGAGTATAATTTATATTGATTAGTAAATATACCCTGAATGCTATGCGATATGATTCCTGGAGCCGTTACACATCCTGGAGGATCTATTATGGGTGTGTTGTGCCCGCCGCGTACTTGTCGTCATAATCAATGCGATCGTTGTTGTAACGTGGCGGGGTGGGGTGCGGGGAGGTTACGGTTAATTTATGAGTCAAATTATTTGAAAATTAATTGTCTGCCTTCCATCCGGGTCTCGTTCCGCTTGTTTATTGTAGGTTTGTGCTTATTTTATAGGCCAAGCCAGCCCCGCCATCATGTGACGACTGCCATAAGTTTGTCCGTGTAATGTTCAAGGACCATGTCTGTTTTATGTGTGCCCTGTGTAATATAGATCATAGGTGTAATGTTTGTGCAGTGTGGTCCGTCGAAACGATGGTTAAGTTCCTTGCCCAGAAGGACTTGGCTGGGTCTGACGCGGGGTCAGGCGGTCCGAGAGTAAATCGTGGAGCGCCCGGTTCGGCCGGTGCGGGTGCTCCACGTCCCCGGCTGGAGGTGGCGGAGATGGCACCGCCGGCGTTGTTTGGTCCGGCTCTGCAGGGTTTTTCTGCATAGCGTTCTGACCACGCTGGTGTCGTCCCTGCTACCAAAGGTTGGGGGCCAGTTTCTCCCCATGCCTGGTACGGATCCTGTCCTCGGACAGGATTCTGGACTGGTTACCGAGGGGGCCGTCTCGTACGGCCCCCTGGCAGTCCCGTCTGGCTTCGGCCAGACGGGTTTCTGTTTCTCCGCGGCCACCTCCGGGTGGTCCAGTAGCGGTGGCCGGTCCGTCAGGTGTGGGAGCCGTCCGCCAGGACGGTTCCACGGTTGACTCGTCTAGTGAGGACTCTTCGGAGTCTGAAGACGAGGAGGCCGAGGAGGAGAGGTTGCTGCGGCCCGTGAAGCCGCAGGTGGAGAATATGGAGGTTGATTCCGTCCTAGACGGAACCGGCCTCCATTTGTCTGGTTTGGCGCAAGCCAGGTCAGCGGCTCCGCCTGTGGCTGAGGCAAATCCGTTACCGTGCACCGGTTCCGTGCGGCTTGGTTTGGCACCAGCCGTCACGGGAACGGGTGTGCCGGGCCGGGCGTGGTACTCACCTATCTCGCCTGGTCCGGCAGTCGGACGTGGGGTGCCGTGGGCGCCCGTGTCCGGCTATGGTTCCGCGACTGCTACGGGTCCGTACGGTTTTCCGTGTGGACCTACCCCATGGACCGGAGTGTTTCATGGGGTGGCGGCGGAACCGTGTGGTACCGGAGTGCCTGGCGTGTCAGCCGTGGCTCCTTGCTGGGAGGCCGTGGCTGGCAGACCCGTGAGCACGTCAACGGGTGACGTGTTTGCGGGGGTGTCTTCATCGGAGGTAGATTGGTCAGATGCTCTGGCGTGGCTAGCCAGGGTTGACCCGTCTGTGGTTTCGGCCACGGCCGATGAAGATGCGCCCCGTCCGTCGGTTGCGTCGATCAGGACGGGGATTTTGCCCGCGGCCCGGATCCAGTCAGTGGGACTGGATCCACGGTTCATAGAATGGTTGGATGCTATTTATAGCAAACAACTGATGACCAAGGGTCAGCTCCCTGCGGCCTCCAGGGAGGTGCGGGCAAGATGTCGTATTCCGCGGGGGGAATACGACAGGTATGGTGTAGTCCCGTCGGTCACGGAGGATGACCGATGGGTACTGGGCGTCCAGAGTGCCGTGCCGGGTCACCCCGGTCCGGCACTTGTGGACAAGTCTCAGGTACACCAGGAAGAAGTCCTGTCCCTATGCGATGAGGGTGTGAGGGCAGCGATGAGCGCTGTCAACCACTCTTATCGTCTCCTTCAGTCGGTGTGGGCTGAAGCGGGGCAGGCCACCCTGTGCCACCTGTGGCGCTTTCATGTGTCAATGACGGCCTGGTGCTGTCGATGGACGCATTGGCAAGGGTGCAAGCGCGTGTGACGAAATCCAGGAGGCAAATGGTCATTGACCATATGCGTCCGGCTACGGCAGTCAGGGAGCGTCTCCTTGGGACACCCCTGACAGGGCCTAGCATCTTCGGTGGCCAAGCGTGGGCCATCTTAGAGGATACCGCCAGTATCGCGCAGAATCGGTTAGCGGTAAACCTACAGCTAGAGCTAGTGCGACAAGCGCATGCACTAGGGCCTGTGGGGAAACCGCTAACGGGACAACCTTCAAAGGAGCAGAAGAAGCATAAGGGCAAGGCGAAAGCTAGGCCTGTTGCGACTTCTGCTTCAGCTGGGGTTTCAGAGCCGCCGCCGGCGAAGAAGCCCAGGAAGGTTGTAGAGGCGCCTACCCTCCCCAATGTTGCTCCTGACCGCCCTAGAGGTGGGAAGGGCAAGGGTAAGGGTAAGGCCTCAAAGGGCGGACAGAAGGGGCCGAAGCGTACCTGAGGGTACGAAAGCTCCCTTCATATCCGCCTGGACCGCGCCTGTGTGACAGGAACAGCGGTGCCAGTTATACCCGTCGTGCCTAGAACGAAATGGTTCTCTCTCTCTCTCGTTAAGAAAGAGTGGGGGGGCGGACTGCGAGCCGGACAACCCCGTTAGACGTCGAGGCGTCTATGGTGGGTGGAAGGCTCATGCGTTTCGTCGAGGCCTGGCAAGGTGTGACATCAGACAGTCTGGTCCTGGGATGGTTATCCCAGGGTTACATGCCGGAGTGGTGGGACTTTCCACCACAAAATCTGTCTTTGGCACCTGTCTGGACACCCGTACCAAGGGAGCCAGACAAGTTAGAAGCCGTTCAAAAGGAAGTGTCGGGTTTGCTTCTGAAGGGAGCAATAAAACCAGCAAATCGAAACACTCCAGGCTTCTATTCAAACATGTTCCTTGTCCCCAAGAGCACAGGGGGATGGAGACCCATACTCAATCTCAGGCCATTAAATTGGTTTAGCCATACGCCTCGGTTCCAGATGGAAATGCCGAGGTCGGTAATGCGGGATTGAGGAAAGGAATGTGGTGTGTATCGATCGATCTGAAAAATGCATATTTCCACATTCCTATGAATCGGAGTTGGCACAGGTTTCTGAGATTTGCGTTTCAGAATCAAGTATGGGAGTTTACAGTCTCCCGTTTGGCCTGTCGACAGCTCCGAGGGTTTTCACAAGAGTGGTCCTTGCGGTGACAGCGTTTCTCAGAAAAGAGAACGTGGCGCTACACACCTACATATACGACTGGCTGCTTAAGGCAGACTCGGCAGCCAGGTTGAACGTGGATACTGCTCTGACTCTGAAGTTACTTTCAGATCTACGCTGCATAGTCAACGAGGAGAAATCCGAGTTGACGCCCACTCAACGTTTCTTTATTTGGGGATGCGATTCGACCTTGAGGAGGGCAGGGTTTACCCATCAGAGCCCAGAGTGGTGTCTCTGTTAGCCATCCTCAAGAGTTTTCGAGTGGGAAACCACATTCAAGGCGAGGCGGTTCCTTCAGATGCTGGGCATGATGGTCTCCATGGAGCAGGTTATCCCGTACGATGCTCTAATGCGAAGGCCTATCCAGTTGTATCTGATGTCTCTGTGGAAACAGAGAACAGAACCCCTGTCAAAACTGTTGCCAGTTTTGGAGCCGATAATATCGCATCTTCTATGGTGGAAACAGCGTCAGAATCTCCTATTAGGGGTTTCGCTGCACCTACCCCGCCTCCAGCTGTCCGTCTACACGGATGCATCGCTGGAAGGGTGGCGTGCCTGCCTGGGAGAACCAGGTCTCGGGCACATGGACTCTCCCGGAGAGTCAGCTGCATATCAATCTGTTGGAAATGATGGCAGTGGAACTGGCGTTGGAAGAGTTCCTTCCGATGATCAGGGGCAGGGTGATATTGATACGGTCGGTCGATTCGACAGTAGTATCATATATAAATCGCCAAGGCGGGACCAGGTCGCCCACTTTGTGTATCAGGGTGTGGCACTTGATTCAATGGTGCAGGAATTACTCGGTTGTTTTGAAAGCAGCTCGTATTCCTGGCCGACTGAACATTCTGGCGGATGCTTTGTCTCGCAGACAGAGAATCCTGCCAACAGAATGGTCCCTCAACCCTCCAGTTCTGCGACGGATCTTCGAGCATTGGGGCAAACCCAACGTGGACTTGTTCGCCACAAAGGAAAATGCTCAAATCATGACATATGTCTCGCCGATTACAGATCCAAATGCTGTCGATACAGACGCTCTGGCGATAAGCTGGAGAGGGATGCACGCTTACGCGTACCCACCCACCATTCTTCTACCGAAGGTTTTGGTGAAGGTCAGGGAGGAACCGTGTCTGGTCCTGCTAATAGCGCCGTATTGGCCGAGCAGGGCGTGGTTCACGGATCTTCTAGATCTGCTGGTGGAAAATCCTGTGCAGTTGCCCGAGATTCCGAACATAATCTCCCAGGCCAAGGGACGCTTCCTACACGAGTGTCCCGAAATGTTCAATGACTGCGTGGATGTTATCAAACAACGTTCCACGTCGGAAGGCTTTTCTCGACAGGCTGCTGATTTCATCGCGGCTGCGAGAAGGAGGTCAACCTTCAAGTCATATAACAACAAGGTTAACAGATTTGCAGACTGGTGTGAAGAAAAGGGTATTGATACCTTTCAATCCACTATCAGCAAATAGCAGACTTTCTCTGTGAGCTGTTCTTTTGAGGACTAGCTCCCGTCACAGTTGCTGGATACAAGTCAGCTTTGGCATCAGTTATCCCTTGTCTAGCCAACAGGGATAGTCCAGAGGTGGCCCAGTTAAATGTGATGTTGAAGGGAATGAGCAATCTCCGACCGAGACAACCGGTAGTCATTCCAGCCTGGAGTCTATCTTTAGTGCTTAATGTACTGGCCAAGCACCCTTTCGAACCGTTGCGTTCGGCTAGTCTAAAGCATTTGACTCTAAAGGCGGTCTTTCTATTGGCAGCTTCCTCAGCTAGAAGGCGCAGTGAGATCCATGCGCTTTCGGCAGAGAGGAACCGATTTATTGTTTCTGGAGAAGGTCTGCGTCTTCTGCCAAGAGCAGAGGTTATGTCAAAGAACCAATCTTTGAGATATCCCGGCAAACCGATCATTATACCGAAGTTAACTAGGTTTGATCGTGATGCCAGTGTCTGGTGCCCGGTCCGTGCTTTGACTAAGTACAAGAAACGGACTGACTCGTTACGGTCGAACGATAGACATCTGTGGATCTGCCATAAAAAGTCTTATGGCGCCGCATCCATGGATACTATCTCTCGTTGGGTGGTCGAATGCATTCAGACTACTCAGGAGATGGCGACTGGGCACCAGGTGCAAGGCATAAGGGCAGACAATGTCAGAGGAATAGCCGCCTCGACCGCCCTTTACAATGGTGTTCCGTTATAGGACATCATAGCCGTTGCACAATGGCACTGTGAGTCCTCATTCACGGATTACTATATGAGGGATGTGTCAGACTCAGCCAATCCACTCGCTTTAGCTGTTTTGAAACGATAGTTAGTGACCACACTGCTTTTCACCCTTTTCTCACTTCGGTAAGAAAAGAACCTAAAGCAGGCATGGTCAGGCGAGAGGATGTCAACCAGATTGTGTCACTGATGGCCGAACCGGTGAATGGTTGGAGGCGGTACGTCTGAAGTCCTGTTATCATAAGGTAATTCAACAAGTGAGAGTTTTTTGTATTATGTATATGTATCATGTTCATTCATCTTATATATTCATGCTCATTCCCAGGCTAATACAAGCGATATGCAGGGAGTAGTTAACCCTCTTGGCATATTGGTGTTTCAGGCGAGATACATGTTCGTTAGTTCTCTCCCTTTTCTTAGGAGGAAAAAGGGGGGGGGGGCTGTGACGCGAATGTGATTCGGTTCCTTGAACTTGACGGTCCTTTTAGGTCTCCGTTAGTCAAGTTTGAAGTCTAAAATCTTTCTCCAAGGGGCAAAATTAGCATGTATGGCTTGCCCCTTCCCACCAGGTTACTGATCAAATCTGGTGTATATCAGAAGTAACAGAATGGTGAGTATTGATCGAAGGAGAATGCAGGAAATGTCAATTTCCCTTTCTCCGAGATCTAACAATACTCACCATTCTGTTACGGACCCAGCCTCCCAGCCCCACGGAGGCAAGCCATAGTTTTCTCTTGTTTGGTGGCTATGCAAACAATATGAGCTCTATGGTAAACGGGTACTCGGCAGTGGGGAGCCGGGTACCCGGTTCCCAGGAGTCGGTAAAGCTTTCTAAGTCTATAATCCTAGAGCCGCTGTCAAGGCCAGCTGTATATCAGAAGTAACAGAATGGTGAGTATTGTTAGATCTCGGAGAAAGGGAAATTGACATTTCCTGCATGTCATAACCGAGATCTGACTACACACAGATGTATGGATCTGCATGTAGCTCAATATACCCATCGTGTAGGTATTTTCATCTCGATTATTTTGACAACAATTTGACTAATGTAAGTCATTTCTTTGCAAAATAGCAACATTCTGCATGCATAATGTACATATTCATAGAAAGTGTCCATTTGCAATTTGTCAATAGAATAACTGGCTCATGTATTGAGCCATGCAGTCATTCCAGTGATAAATTCATGATAAACATTCACTCTATATTCAAATGAACCACACATTTAACACAGGATTCCATGAGATTAGCTATTAGTAAAGTCCTTAGCAATTTATTATCTAAATTAATCTTAGGTGCTGGTTACGATGTTGTTATTAATCTAGGGAAGCGAGTTGAATGTGGTATAATTAAACAGATGAGGTCAACAGGTGGATATTGTTTATCACGGTCGATTATGAAAGCTAACTCAATATTTTTTGGCAGTAGATACCATTGATCTTCTTGACGTTACATGTGATAGCCAAAACACACTGCATGGTGCAGTTCTTGTCGGTTGGGCTGTAGTTTTATTAACCACTATAAAACATACTTTATTAACATTTGGATATGAGTTGTTTAATTTTTATCCTTGTTTAACGATTCTCAAATCTCCAACCACCAAAGGTTTTTAAGTGGGAACTGGCCAAATCTATGGGTTTAGCAAGTAGTAATTGAACGGTATAGATGTTTTTGTGGTGTAATAACAACCCCCAACAGACCCCCTTTAATGGGTTGGTCTGTAGTTTTATTAACCACTATAAAACATACTTAACGTTCAATCACTACGACCCGGCCTCAACCACCCTGCGTAGGAATGATTTGAGAATCTTTTTGTAATATTTGGCAAAAGTACCTGTCCTATGCGTGACCGTGCTTAGTGACACGTGTCACCAAGGAGTGAGTACAGACTGGTGCCAGTCTCTATTAGGTCATATGCTAGGGGTGTACCTACCTGTAACCTGGTTGAGGGTATACATAGAAATGGAATAGGCATATGGGGGTTTGTAAGCAAGCATAAAAATCTTATTCTGGTGGCTAGATGCAGAGTAATTGATTTAGCAAGTAGTGATTGAACGGTAAGTATGTTTTTGTGGTGTAATAACGACATGTGTTATGCCCACATGGGCATCAACTACATGTACCTCTCTAGTGTCACAAGACGCTAATATTAAAAAAACACAAACACTGATGTAATTGCACCACTTTTCTGCCAATCACCAGCAGACTATGCTATGCTATACACCGTGCTATCGTTAACACACAATATATCAGCTGTTGTAATAGGACCCAATGGGAAAACTGATTATGCTTCTAGATTTGGATCTTTATGAAAGTGCCATCAAAATACAGTCTCGTGTAGGATACGCAAACTGGCTTCTGAGACCTGGAGAACTCCACATTGGTTTTGCCTCCCTCCACGCTTTAGGGATGTACATAGAAGGTAGTCCTCTCGATACCATAGCAATAAAGAAGGTATTTAATCCTGATCCACTCTGCATCGGATATTTGCTGGTAAAGCATTCAAACCTGGCGTGGAGTATTATATCAATGAATCTGTTAGCGTGCTACTTGATGATGTATGAGCAACTCTTTGGTGAATCCCCACCAGGCTAACTGCTTGAACAATGTCAAAGCTTACACACAGCTCTTTGCCAGCGTAATGAAGACTGTGCCAAAGAGTTCAATGATCGTTTAATGAACACGCTTTCCTGATACCATTAATGAGATGACAAATAGCCAGCACTGGGTATTAGACATAGTCCTTATGGAGTGTCTGCTACATGTGTACATCTCATTCGTGCATGTGGAGAAAGGTGACTGGGAAACATATCTAGCAGCCATCGAGGACCAAATCAAATACCTCTTTGACCATTATCTGTATAATTATGCACGATTACTGCCACCACAACTTGCGCAAATGTAGGAGAAGATAACTATCCAGAGACGTGGACATCACTCAAAGGTGGTGATATATGTGCTAAGAAGATGAGCATACCATGTACCAATCTGTTTGTCGACCAGACATTAGAACAAAAACAAACACATTATAGAATTGAAAGTTGCTGGGGACCATTGCAGGAATAACACAAACTGAATCAGCATTGAATAGGTTCCTACTCAGGCCAAGTAAAGCTTGGATATTCATGAATAGCAAAGTTCTGTGGAGCTTGAATAAACCAGCTACTAATCCCAGCTAATCCAGGCTTTTAATAACTTGGAAATGTAGCTTGGATTAGCTTGCTGGTATTGGCCACACAATTCAGGATAAATCAAGAAAATCCAAGAAAGGCCTAGTTAAAGTAAAATCCAAGAAAATTCTAGATAACTTGAACATTCAAGAAAAACCCCATCATGGCCTCAGTTATTGACCATAATAGGCACCTATGAGATGACAGTCATACCAATGTCACTCTTTGCAACCGATGGAAGTCTGCTGATTCCAACTGACAAGAGTTCCTTTATTAAAGCGATAGAGACCAACTTGCTACAACTATGTCTTCAGGATCAGGACAATTTGGCCATAAGGGAACACGAACCTGCAACTGAGCAACAAATTGGCCATCACCCCAATATGCCACATGTGCCAGCACCAGTGATTAATGACCCCAAACGAAGTGAGACAGACAGTGCTCCACATAATAACTTGGATGAATTTGACCATATAAAGCTTAGCAGAGAGAGAGAGAGGGAGGGAGAGAGAGAGAGAATGTTTTACCATAATTCCGGGGACATTTTACACGTCTAGGCCCTACACTCTGGGGACATGCTTGGATTGTGGGGACAATGCCCCGTCCCCACAATTACGGTAGCTCAAACGATCGGGATAAGCGTGAAATGTCAAAAAAATATTTAGAATTTGTGTCCCCACAATTAATGTTTTTCCATTTTTTCACGTTTTTTCATTTCTCTCACCTTCTCTCACATTGAAATGTCCCCACAAAATTATCTCACACTCATGTAAAAAAAAAAATTGCATGAGGCATACGAACACATGATATGATAAACACTCACGTGCGCAGACTAGGCGGCGGTGTAATCTCCCATCCACATACTGCTGCTACTGCGTGAACTGCCAATCAGAGAGTATGTCCCCACAGTGTTTCTCACATTTGTGCGGACTCTCTTACTTGGTCCCCGCTCTGTGTGGGGACCATCCCCACAGTGTTCTCTCACTTTTTTTAGTTAATGGTAATAATCACTATCCCTCTTAGAAGTATTTTTTATTTTGCCAACACACAGAAACACGAAGGAAATTAAAATAAAAAAATAAGAGAAAAAAGTGATGTCCCCCACAGTTACGGTCAAACCATCGAGAGAAGTCCTGATGGCAAACTGTTACTAGTGAAGTTAGAACGTGAGAAACAATCTCCATCTGTTGTTCTCGAACTTGCTCGATGTGGGTTTAAGGGATCCTGCCAAGGAAAACCAAATTGTTCATGCCACAGGAATGAGATTACGTGCACGCCACTGTGTAAGGGCATAGATTGTGCAACATAGCGGACTATAGAATAAGTGATGAGGATGATCTTTGAATGTTGTTCTTCATTTATTAGCCATAACACACAATCAGTGACTTATTTCATAATACTGATAATAGTAATGTCATAATAATTATATGTAATTAATGTCAATATGGAGACAAAGTTAGCACAGAGACATAAATAACATTGTTTCATTAATGTACATATATCTAATGTCATTTACAATGTGGTTGTATCATCCATACCACATTGTGCACATTTTGTACGCCTAGTTTAGATGGTCATATACAAACAATAGATACATGTACACTCTATTTCGCTTTTAAAATGATGATAAATTTTAATGAAACCAATTTTACGCACATGTTTGCAGAAACTTTGACAATTTGGTGCTCAAGTTTCCCTCCATATTCAACAATGCGAGGTTTTAATGATGGAATATGTTTCATAGTGTGGTTTTTATAGACGCGTTCTTACGCGATGGCTCCACCGCCGATCAAATCAGCGTATTCGCATTGGAGACACCATGAGCTTTCATCTGATCCTGTGCTAAATAAAATGCAAGTTAACTTGGATGAGCTTGGATTTTCCTGAATATCCAAGCTATTGGTAGATTATTCAACCCATACCTGCTTGGATTACCTTGAATTAGCTTGGACTTTATGTAGTGGCTTGAACATCTTGAAAATCCCATCTCTCAGAAGTCAAGCTAGCTGGAATTGTCTAGGACTTTTTAAATGTCGTGGATTTGCTTGGACGTTTCTGATTTGACAGAATGCATGCTAGTTTTGTTTTGTCAGACCTAGAAGAATCCAAGCTACTTGGATATCCTTGAATTTATAGATTCACTTACGCTACCTTGGATTATCTTGAAATAGCTTGCACTAAGGCAAGAACAGGTTCTGTAGTCATGTAGAAAAATTGGTGGGAAATTTAAAAAATCTAAAAAAGCTAACAGTACATTCATTGCATTGATCATTACCAGCTATGGATATGTAGAATATGATAGTTTGGAAACACTGACAGTACTGTTAGATAGAATGCTTCGCATCAGTAACCTTAAATGGAAACAGAACTATTTTGAGGTATGTATTCTATTGATTTCCAGAGATTTATTCAGAGTTACCAGTTTTGGTATAGCTTTTTCAGTTCTATGTAATTAATTATGGTACATTAACAATCTGTGTCCATAAGAATAACAGACAAATCAGTAAGAAACTCATACATTGTTAATGTCTGGCTGAACTTGTATTTGTTATTGAGTATTACATATATCTCAACTCCCATGAAGGGGGTTTTGGTTTTCAAGCATATAAATTTATATATTCTCTGCGTGGCAGCATTTATGTGTAGGTGCATGCATTTTATGTTAATGTTTAACCTATTTCAAAAGCTAGGATTAGCTGGGATTTTCTTTCTAGATAGCTAGGACTTTCTGAAATAAAATCCAAGCTAGGTGGGATTTTCTTGAACGTTCAAGCAAGCTCAGATTTTCTTGAATGTGCAAGCTAGCTTGGATTTTCTTGAATGTTCAAGCAAGCTGGAATTTTCTTGGATTTTAAGTGGCCAATACCAGCAAGCTGGCTTGGAATATCTTGAATGTTCAAGCTAGCTCGGATCTGGAATTTTCTTGGATTTTACTTTAACTAGGCCTTTCTTAGATTTTCTTGAATTATCTTGAATTTTATGTGGCCAATACCAGCAAGCTATTCCAAGTGCTGAAAGAGCGCGAACAAACAGATGTTCTAAACAAAACACACTAAAATAACGATAATTAGAAAATCTCAGCAAAGAGAATTTAAAAACAGACACAAGGTGGTGAAGAAGACGGCTAACTAAAGAGTCTAGGCAATTGAGCCTAGGTTTGAGTGGCGAAACTAGAAATGCCAGATTGTGAATTGAATCTGATCTTTCAGATAAAAATAATGTAGATTCTGACATTTATACTGCAACTTACATAATGTCATCCACTGATAGATCTGCATAGAATGCGAAGGAGAAGGCCATACCACGAATCTCCTGGTGATACATTCTAATGTCAATTAATGGTGTCTCTAATCCAGTTGATGAGATGCGCGCTTACTAAACAAATTCGCACTAGTAATCTGAACGGTGGTTCAAAAAGATCTTTTAAATTGGGTATAGCTTTCGGAAAGGATTGAAAACAAGTAATTAGGTTTTATATATGAGATCTCTTCACGTGCAAAGAATGTAGCCAGATCTACCACGATCTAGAAAAGATCATTCACAAAAAGAATATGAATATCTGAATGCCATCTAACAAACATGGCAGCTAGTAGAAAAAGAATGATTTCAGGGTTAAACAATTAAACAGATGGATCCAGGACATGAGTTAATAGAGAAATTTATTATGGGCATTTATCTTTGCGCTATAGCCTAAAGATACCTGTACCATGGGTAAATTATGTAAATACTTAATAACTTTCGAATCGGCTTCTAGAAAATTATGTAGATACTTAATAACTTTCGAACCGGCTTCTGGAAAATAAGGAATGATAGATGCTAGTGTAAAACGATAACACCACCCCACATACAGAGATTTGTCATCAAAAAATATCCCATGAATCTACGTATGACTTGATGATGGGATGCAGAATCGGGCATGGTAATGTATACATTTGTAGTTCTTACAACCATTTGAAAACCTTAAATATACTGTGGTAAATTCTCCTGTAGCAGATATATTTGAATTGATTAAGAATACTAAAGTTCAGACAAAAAAATCAATTTCTGGGAAACAGGTCTCTTGGAAAATACCCAATATACATATTGAAGATTTCTGGAATGATGAAATGAAAACTGCTCTTAAACTACACAGAGGACTACGAGATCCCCTGATTAACTCTCATTGGGCCAAGTAGGAGTGATTAAAGGGATAATACATTCCACTGACAAAAGTTCTTAAAAGACAATTGGCATTAGAAAGTTAAATTGAAGATATTTAAACAAAATGTGATTTCTATGACCGGGCCAGAGTATCTACCGCCAGAGCCTAGACTGGAGGAAGAATATGAACATCAGATCTGGACGCTATACTAAGTAGGAACTTAATGGGATGTAATAAATGAGCTACAATGAAAATCATTCTACCTGGCATGTGAGAGGCTGACATATTTCCTGACATCTCCACCACTGAAGGAGGACCCAGACTCCAGACAAAAAGTGATGATAACCTTCACCCGCCCTGCTTGTTGATGTAAGTCACTACTATAGAAATGACTGCATGAGCAGCTAGGTAGCTTGTCAAAGTGACAATATCTCTTCATTCTCCGATATTCCAGAATATTGAAGAGGGAATTAGACTACTTGATCTGATTCCATAGACACAAGAGCGAGATGAAATTCTATGGCAAACCCCTCCCTCAAACTCTTAGTAGACAGGATCAAAGGAAGGATTCGTCCGAAGACTATGGGTTCAAACATGACAAATTTAAACGAGACTCCTAAAGAAAAATGGCTGAGGAATCTTCTAACTGGCCACAAGACTGAAGAAACTCTGATGAGGAAGCTTAAAAATACCAATGAATTCTGAAGAAGAAAATACAGCATGCTTGACATTGAGTCCAACATGATCTTATGGGAAAAAAATCCCAGCAACAGATCAAATTTATATATGTTGATGAAGGATTGGTATGGAAAGATACTCAACTTTTCTCAATCTTTTATCCTGTCTAAGACCGGACTGAAACAGGTGGTTGCTTTGATGATGCCACTTTTAGAACAACACATCAAAAGGACCAGCAGATGGATAAAATGGTGGATTGATATGGGTGACACACAGCGAATGAAAATGCAGTGTATGCGGTCATGGTGACGGACAAATATCTGAATTACCAGACTTAAGGAACCTTCCAAGCATGAGGAATCCCAGACTGGCCAGGATGAGGTTAAAAGAACCCAAATCCAGTTAGGATTAAATCTGTATGTATGGAAATATCAGAACACACTGTCCCTTATCCTTGATGAGACCAGTGATGATTGGCCAAAAAGTCTCCATGTCCATATTATTCCATGCATCGATGAACTCGAGACAATGTATCAGGAAAAGCGTTGAATATTATAAAACGATTTGACTGTAAGTCATCGTTGTCTCAAGCAGCAATAAAGCAGCCATGGCTTCGTCAAAATAATTCCAAAATATGCAACAGAATTAGAATTAAATCATAAGGACATGAAGTTGTCGGAAAAGGATAATTCGTAAGGTGAAGATACAATGTAAGAGCTGAGATTCTTTAAAAAGCTGGATTTTTTGCCATTCCTCCACTGTATCCTACTTGAAGAGCAGAAATTTATGATCAGAAACAGAGGCAGGACTATGTCACAGGAGACCAATGTGGTTTGATAGAAGAAAGGGGAAGGATTCAATGACCAGTTGATTGTACCTTATATGTAGGAAATCTGCTACCTATGACAGCATGAGGCTAGCTATATCCATCCCCACCCCTGAGAAAGTAGAGATTATCTAGAAGCGCTTAAGCATAACAGCTAGTATAACAATAAATCTGCAGAATCTTATTTTACAAAATCTAATGTTGAACAAAGATAGTATGATAGGAACCCAAATGTTAATATAATTATCGGATGAGTAAACAGGAAAGAAGTCCACCAAACTTGTTACCAGATAAATGATGGATAAGGACAAAAGACGCGGTTGCAGTGGTACCTGGAGTCAGAGAACATTATAGTTTCAGAGCAGGCCGGATTCAGAAGATACAGGAGCACAGAAGATCAAACAACACATCTTGCACAGGTCATAGAGGACACTTTTCAAGCCAAGAAGGTGATGCTAGCTGCCTTTATCGATCTGCAGAAAGCATTTGACAAGGTGTGGAAGGATGGCCTCCTCGTGAAGCTCCGGCGCACAGGCATCAGTGGCAACATGTTCCGATGGACCAAGTCATACCTACACAATCGCAGAGCTAGGGTGCTGGTGGATGGACAATCTGGACAGAATGTATTGCTGAGACAAGGGGTGCCACAAGGCGGAGTATTATCACCTACTCTGTTCATACTCTTCATCAATGACATTGTAGCAGAGCTGCCCAATGGGATCCAAGCAGCCCTCTATGCAGATGACCTCGTAATCTGGTGCACCGAGGAGTACACAACGACTGCCACGTACAGAATGCAGCTCGCCTTGGACAGAATTACAGCTTGGGCCAATCGCTGGTGTATTACCATCAACAAAGAAAAATCATCAGCCATGCTATTCACACTGTCCACCAAAACCAAGGTTGGCAATCTGACACTGGGCGGTACTCCACTCGAATACGAGGACCAGCAGACATACCTGGGAGTCACATATGACAGAAGATTAACATGGAAGGAGCACATCCAGAATGCAGAGGCAAAGGCCAGAAGAAAGCTAAACATCATGAGGAAGCTGGCAGGAACAAAGTGGGGTGCCAATGAAAGGATCCTCAAGACCATCTACCTAGGTGCCGTACGACCACACCTTGAGTATGGATCCAGCTCATGGATGACAACAGCTAAATCTCATCAACAGAACCTCGACAGAGTACAAAACCAGGCACTGCGCATCATCACTGGTGGAATGAGATCAACACCAATAGAAAAAATGGAGCAGACAGCAGGCATTCCCCCACTTAGCAAAGGAAGGGAATGCAAAGCACTGATCCAAGCTGCAAAGTTCAAATCGTTCAATAACCACCCGATGAAGATCAGGCAAGCACAGCTGTCATCAGGAAGACTTAAAAGATCAAGTTTTGTGAAAGAGACAAAAGCACTTCAAAGGAAACACCAAGAGATGTTGCCAGCACAAATAGAAGATCAAAACCACACCCTTGATCCTCCACCCTGGGAAAACAAACTAGAGAGCATAGCTATTCGCACCACAGTACCTCATCTCACAACCAAAAATGAACACAGTGATGTGAGCAAGAAGGCCCTGACCCTAGCCATGCTGGAAGAAATGTACCCTCAGGAGACATGGATAAGGATCTACACAGATGGATCAGCCAAAGATGCAATTAGGAGCGGAGGTGCCGGACTGCACATACAGTATCCAAACGGACAACATGAGTCAGCTGCAATACCGACAGGCAAACACTGCACAAACTACAGAGCTGAAGTCGAAGCACTGGTTCATGCAGCTAATACCATCAGCAGAACAGCAGACCCTATTGCACAGATTGTCTTTTTATCTGATGCCCGCTCCGTCCTTGAGGCTATCACCAAAGGTAAGCTGCCACAACTTGAAGAAGCACTACAAACCATCAAATGCTTTCGGATAGCACTGCAGTGGATCCCCTCACACTGTGGAGTCCAAGGAAATGAGGAAGCAGACAAGATGGCAAAGGTGGGTGCAGAAGAGAATCAGACAGAAAACATGGTTACCCATACAGAGATGAAGACTATCATTAAGTCCCTCTATAGAACACCTCAATCAGAAGATGCCTACCATCATCTCTCGAGGCCAGAGCAAGTGACCATTTTTCGTCTCAGAACTGGACACAACAGACTAAACCAACACATGTACAGGCGGTTCCACCTTACGACATCGCCCGCTTGTCCTTGTGGAGAAGCAGAACAGACCACAGAGCACATACTTCAATGTTGCAGTACGTATCAGCTGCTGAGAGAAGAGATCTGGCCTTTGTCAACCTCTATTCTTGAAAAGCTGTATGGGCCTGTGGAAGAACTGCAGAAAACCACAGATTTCATCTTGAGAACGGCTCTCCAAGTGTGATACCAGCGATCGAAAAGAAGAAGAAGAAGAAGAAGAGGACAAAAGACTGAAACTACACAGAAGGGTGAAACGAAAAGAAAAAAAACATATTCCACAATCCATGAGAAGGCAATGACCCAATCATTTTGGTTAGGCCCCCCCCCTAGTTGCTTGAACTTCTTGAAAATCCCCCCTCTCATAATTCAAGCTAGCTGGAATTTTCTTGGACTTTCTGAATATCATCATGAAAAACTGCAAGCTTCTTGGATTTGCTTAGACTTTTCTGATTTGACAGAATTCAAGCTAGCTTGAATTTTCTAGGACTTTGTTTTGTCAGACATAAAAGAATTCAAGCTACTTGGATATCCTTGAATTTGTAGACTCACTTATGCTACCTTGGATTATCTTGAAATAGCTTGCACTAAGGCAAGAACAGGTTCTGTATAGTCATGTAGAGGTGACCTTGACCTGGTAAATGGGTGGGAAATTTAGTCTTTGTAAAAAAGCAAACTGTACATTCATTGCATTGATTATTACCAGCTATGGATATATAGAATATTATAGTTTGGAAACACTGACAGTACTATTAGATAGAATGCATGTATTCTATTGATTTTCCGAGATTTATTCAGAATTACCAGTTGTTATTACACCACAAAAACATCCATTACCGTTCAATCACTACTTGCTAAATCAAATATCTGCATTTAGCTATCAGAATAAAATTTTTATGCTCGCTTACATACTACCTAATGCCAATACCATCACCATGTAGACCTTCAACCAGGCTTCTGGTAGAGGGACCCCCTGCATTAGCCTTACAATAGACTGGCACCAGTCTGTACTCACTCCTTGGTGACGCTTGTCACTAAGCACGCTCGCGCATGCGCAGTAGGTCCCAAATGTGAAAACTGATTCACTTTTCAAATATTCTGCTAGCAGTACAGTTTGCCTGCTATCAATCTGATATAAAAGTTTTAGCTTGCTACTAGAAAGTTTTCAGTTATTACTATATTTGACATCGAAATGCCTACCATGAAGTCTATTCTTCCTAAGTTATGTTTAACTTTTATATCATGGTGTTTTAGAGGTGTTTGTAACTCTAGTTGTTTGGAGTTACCAGTTTTCGTGTCACTACTCCCGTTTTCGAGGTTAGAGTAACCATGCCTATTATATACCATCAAGAGTACCATGTTATAAAAATAGCCAGTACCACTCCTATTAACGTAGTTCCTAGTGCTCTCAAACATCATTATTCAGGAATCATTACTGATTCTTTTCTTCAGTCACTTTATTAAAATCGCCTAAGACGTAGCCTCTGTTGATTTCTCATTGGTTTTCTCAAAGCTAGCTGCTTTATTTCTTATCATTTCTTATTTTTTATAGGAGGTGTCATTATCTTCTGAGAAAGTAAAGTGTACGTCAATTAAGTGTGATCGTTTTCACGCTAAGGATTATGCCGGTCATGTTTGCCTGAGGTGTACATCCTGCACCCCTCAAAAAATGTGTGGAATTTGCAAGGGTTGGCCATTGGTCATATCTAAAACGTTCTTCAAAGACCTTGTTGTTAAGCCTGCGTTGCCCTCAGGTCGCTCTCCCTCCGTTGTTGAGTGTACTAAGGCAGTATCATCTGCTTCTACCTCTGTTAATACGTCGGTTTCAACAAGGGAGGGGGCCAGCTCCTCTATCACAGATCCTGTTATGGCATTATTCGCCATGTTCGAATCCTTTGCCAACGTATTAACTAAATCTTTAGACGAGCGAATTACATCCGCTATTAAGGCTGCTAAAGAGGAGTCGTCAGACTCCGAATTTACCCCCCAGTCTCGGTCACGTAAGTGGGGTAAGCCGGGTTCCTTGACATCTAGGCAACAAATCAAGTCTCCAAAGGGTAAATCCGGCGACTCGAGAAAGAAACCTTGTAAGACATCCTCTGGTAGGAGCCAGGCCAAAGACCATGTTAGCCTTGAGGATCAGCGTAATCCTCAAGCGTTGGCATCGGTGGCGGAAGCTTCCGATTTGTCATCACAAGCTAAGGTCCGTTTCTCAGTGATACCGATTGCCAGGAATGTTTTAAGATCGCCGATCGCCTCTGCTCCCGTCTCTGCTCCTGGCTTGTCCGGGCAAGCGGGTTTGCCGTCCGGATTGTCTTCTGGTTTTACCGGGCATCCGGAAATGAGCACCGTGATTGTTTCTGGCTTAGCTGAACATCCGGTGACTCATGATAATCTGTCTTTTTCGTCAACTTCCGTTTCCGGTTCATCCGTTTCCGGCTATGGAGTTTCCGATTCCGGTAGGAAGAATGTGGTTCCGGGTCTGTTGGACCCGGCATTGCATCATTTGTCTTCTTCTGTTTCCGGTTTTTTGGCTTCCTCTTCCGGTAGTAGTGTTGCTACTTCCGGTAGGAAGAATGTGCATTCGGGTCTGTTGGACCCTTCTATGCATCATTCCGTTTCCGGTTTGCCAGTTTCTTCCGGTAGTAGTGTTGCTACTTCCTGTAGGAAGAATGCTTATCCGGGTCAGTTGGATCCGTCTTTGCATACATCCTCTTTTTCCAGTCCAGTTTTGTTTACTTCCATTTCCGAGGGTAGTGTAGACACTTCCGGTTCAACTTATGCATGTCCGGGTCGTTTTGACCCGTCCTTGCAATCGACTTCCGGTTCCGGTTTTTCCGTTTCCACTTCTGGTGACAGTCTCTGCTTCCGGCTTAAGAGATATGAAGCATTCTATTTCCGGTCTCAGTGTTTCAGTTCCTGCTGGAACAACTTTTTGCGCATCAAGTTATGAGCTTCCGACTAACTCAAATTCCCAGTTTAGTAATAGGTCTGTTACTTCCGATTCTAATTATTTTCGCGCCGCTCCTCCCGGTTTTGATAGGTATTATCATGACCATTCTTCTCTTTCTCAGTCTGTTCCTGCTTCAGATTTTGTTCATCCTCCCTTTCGTGATGTAGTATCGCTCTCTCATTCTTCCTCTCCTTCCTTTT
This sequence comes from Chaetoderma sp. LZ-2023a, assembly GCA_034401795.1. NCBI lineage: Eukaryota > Metazoa > Mollusca > Caudofoveata > Chaetodermatida > Chaetodermatidae > Chaetoderma > Chaetoderma sp. LZ-2023a. Next base: position 75,526,188 of record CM067364.1, read on the forward strand.
TCTCTCAAGCAGGTTCTCAGAAGAGTAGTAGTCATCCTTCCTCTTCTTCTTCCTCTGTATTATCGGCTAGGGATTTTTCGTCTTCCCATGTTTCTAATTCTTCTTCTCTTTTTCATCCATCATCTATATCTCCTCCTCCAGGTTTTCTTCATATTCCGGCTTCCCTTCATCAGAATTCTTCTTCTTCTCATATCCCTTCTTCTTCTGCTCGTCTGTCCCTACTCTGCCTTCTTATTCTTCATCTCCTGCATTTGATCATTTCGATCCTATTGTTTCTGTCGTTCTTTCTCCAGAATTAGAATTCCAGATAGTTGATTCGGGCTTGGATTTTTCCTTGTTTTCAGTAAGCCGCGATTCCTCTCTTCATCGATCTATTATTTCAGCTAGATTTTCAATTCTTTCCAGATTTTCAGGTAGTGATTTGGATTCTTACTCTTTCACTTCTAGTCAGCCAGAGGCTCGTGGTGTTAGTCCTTCTTATCAGTCTCCTCTGACTTTGGACTCTCTCGGACGCTCCCTCTAGAGCTTTATCTTCTCCTTCCTCTCTGAGGATCGTTGATTCTTCTGCTTCTCTAGACTCTGACCTCTGTCCTCCTTCTTCTTCTCAATCTCACCTTTCTGTCAAGGGTACTCAGAGATCAGTCAGGGCCAGGGATCTGAAGAGGTTCTATCATGAGAGGGCCTCTCCGGATGACTGGTCTAAGTCTCATCAATGGATAGCTTCTTCTCTGTCTCTTCCTCTTCAGGATGAATTTTCGATTGATCCTCCTTCGTTTGGTTCTGCTCTTTCATCTTCAGACTCTTCATCTAATGTTCCTTCTGTTCTTCCGGTGGATAATTTGGTCGTAGATATGTTAGATTTTTACATTAATGATGTCCAATCGAAAGATTTCTCTCTTACTCCCAAGGTAGATGCTCCGGTGCAGGTTCCGAAAGTGATTATATTAGATTGGCTTCTACTCAGTCTCTTAATGGTCCGACATGGGATGTTCTTTCTTCGCATCTGAAGGAATCTTCTAAGGTAGAATCGTCTTCAGACCTTTTTAAATGGGAATCTGTCTGTCGGGCTCAGTTGAAATCAGCTAATTTTTTGGCCCTTCTTTCTGAGGCTATTCTCAAGACTCAGGAGAAGGGTGGTCAGATTCCTCCGGAAATATTTCGTTATTTAGCTGATCTTTCAAGAGGTTCCTTGAATTCAGTTTGCCGTTCTTTGGGCTTCATCACCTCTAAAAGAAGGTCAAGGAAACTTGCAGAGGTGAACATTTCGGATTCCCTCAGTAGTAACCTGATTTCTGCTCCTCCTTTCGGATTAGATATCTTCGGTCAAAGTTCTACCTCAATTCTTGGAGCGGAGTCTGATCGTCTTAGATCAGCTAAGGATCTGCGGGATCAGATATCTATTTTGAGGCCTTCAGCAAAAAGATACTCTTCCTCGGTCAAGAGTCCGTCTTCCTCTCCCAGGAGGAAGAGTCTTGGGCCGGACGAGTATGGGGCTTATCCGTCAAGGGTTTTCACCAACTCTAATCGGTCCTCTGCTTCCCAATCCAGATCCGCGGAGGAGGATCGGTTCAAATCCATTTCCTCACATAGACCTAGAGCCCAGGTTCGTCAAGCCCCTCCTCAGGCGAGGATGGGTCAGTTTTTCTCTCGAGGTTCTAGGTCGAGTTCTAGAGGCTGCTCCTCTAGAGGTTTTCAACCTAGACGGGTTTGAAGGGGTGGCCTCAGCCTGGGCAGGCCTTTCCCTTTCTCCTTTCCCAGTCCTTCCTCCTCTTATACCATCTTTGGATCTATCGGTGCAGCCCCTTTTTCCCAGCGTGCCAGTAGGAGGGCGCTTGTCTCTGTTTTGGGAGACTTGGCAAGCCCTCGTTCAGGACTCCTGGCTTTTAGATCAAATCCGCTGGGGTTATGCACCATCTTGGATAGATCTGCCTCCTCCTCTGTCTTGCCAGCCCAAATGGACTCCAGTTCCATCCAATCTGGAGAAGTTGGGAGCCCTGGAAGACGAATTGGAGTCAATGCGTTTAAAGAAGGCTATAGAAGAGGTTCCTTGTTGGAGAGTAGACCCGGGATTCTACTCAACTCTTTCTAGTCCCCAAGAAATCAGGTGGATGGCGTCCAATCATCAATCTAAAGAGATTAAATCTTCTAATATCCACCCCAAAATTCAAGATGGAGATTATCGCCAGTCTGAGTCCAGGCATGTGGACGTCGTCCATAGATCTCAAGGACGCTTATTTTCATATTCTCATCCACCCTTCTTTCAGAAAGTTCATGAGATTCGCTTTCAAGGGCCGGGTATGGCAATTCAGAGTCATGCCTTTCGGCCTGGCCACGGCTCCTTTCTTCTTCACCCGCCTAGTGTCAGCAGTTGCAGGTACTCTGCACCGGCGTTCTATTCCCCTTCACGTTTATATAGACGATTGGTTACTAAAAGCAGAATCTTCCTCAATTCTGTCAAGAATCGTTCCAGAGGTCTGCAGTCTGGCTTCCAGTCTAGGATGGGTAATAAATCTAGAAAAATCATCTTTGGCTCCGTCTCAGGTTTTCACCCACCTAGGTGTTTCTTTCGACCTAGGTCAAGGCTTAGTCTTCCCTTCAGATATAAGAGTAAAAGCCATCCTAGTAGCCATGGAAATTCTGGCATCCTCTGCCGTGGTCAGAGCAATCTTCTTTCTCTGGGTGATAGGCTTGATGGTCAGCGTCGAGAACATCATTCCGTGGGCGGCGCTGATGAGGAGACCTTTCCAAATGTATCTAATGTCCCTGTGGAAACAGTCGATCCATTCAGTTTACCATCAGATCCCTGTCAGAGGGCATTTAAGTCCCCACCTAGATTTCTGGAAGGATCGCTGTCTGCTTCTGATGGGTGTTCCTCTGGTCAAGTCTTCTCAAGCGATCATCTTTACAGACGCTTCCCAGGAGGGATGGGGAGCGGTCTGGGGTTCCCTTTCGGTCTCAGGCCTGGGGTCCCTGGAGGAGTCGTCAACCCACATCAACATTCTGGAGTTGTGGGCTGTCAAGAAGGCTCTCCTTGCTTGGTCGGATCGGGTGCAGGGCCTCAAGATCTCGATTCGATCAGACAATTCAACAGTAGTCTCTTATATCAACAAGCAGGGAGGCACAAAGTCGTCTCCTTTGTTTGGAGGTGTGGAATCTTCTCATGTGGTGTCGTATGAACCAGATTTTCCCATGTCCCAGGATGTCTGAATTTTCTGGCGAGACGCCCTTCCAAATTCGCCCACACAGTGGCAGTTAAAGAGGTCGGTTGTTAAAGCGATCTTCAACCTCCTGGATCGTCCCCATGTAGACCTGTTCGCGACCTCTCTGAATGCCCAGATCGCCTCTTTCATGTCTCCTTTTCCGGACAATCAGGCGTTGGCTGTGGACGCCCTGTCTCAGTCCTGGACAGGAATCTTCGCATATGCGTTCCCTTCAACTATCCTGATTCCCTTGGTTCTGAAGAAGGTCAGGGATCAGTTCTGCGAGATTTTGTTGATAGCTCCATTTTGGCCAAAAAGGATCTGGTTTGTAGACCTTCTCGATCTTCTAGTAGACTTCCCTTGTCTGCTTCCAGTGTCCCCAGATCTGTTATCCCAAGTAAGGGGAACTTGCCTTCATCCAAACCCAGGAATCTTCAGTCTGTGTGTTTGGAGAATATCGAGTGTTCGGTCCCTGAGAATAAATTTTCTGCAAGATCTCAGGAAATCATTAATTCGGCCAGGAGGGAGTCGACCCGAAGAGTTTACAAGGGTCGACTTAAGATTTTTGGAGAATGGTGTTCAAATCATGATCTCGTGCCCGATTCTGTTTCTATTTCCCAAGTGTTAGATTTTTTATCTTATCTGTTCGATTCTCTTCATCTGACTGCTAACACTGTTAGAGGATATAGATTTTCTTTAGCATCTTCCCTTCCTTGTTTGTTAAACGCTGATGTTAAAGATACTAAGGTTCTGAAGGGTTTCATCAGAGGTTTAGGTAATATTCGTCCTCCTATTGCTAAACCTTTGCCTTCCTGGAACTTGGCTTTGGTTCTTCAGGTTTTGGCAGGTCATCATTTTGAACCCATCTCTTCGATTCGCTTAAAGCTTTTAACGTTCAAGACTGTTTTTCTAGTGGCTTCTGCTTCCGCTAGAAGACGATCTGAGATCCATGCTTTTTCCGCTGAAAAGGATCGATTTATTGAAGCTGGGGACGGTTTGGTATTATATCCTAGAAGGGATTTTTTATCAAAGACGCAATCAAACCGTTATCCAGCTACGCCGATTATTTTAAAATCTTTATCTTCGTTTTCTCCGTCTGACAGATTTTGGTGTCCAGTCAGAGCTCTTAAAGCTTATAAGCGTCGTACTGATTTTAAAAGATCCGATCCGTCTCACTTATGGGTTCTGTATGCGGAAGGGGTAGCCAGACCTGTCTCTAAAGCATCTATTGCTAGATGGATTTGTGACACCATTCAACTCTGCTATGAGATTGCTTCTCCTGAGCAAATCAATCTCTCTCACATTAAGGCTCATGATGTTAGAGGGATGGCTACCTCTTTCGCTCTTTTCGCTGGCTCTTCTGTAGACGAAGTTATGCAAGTTGCAGGATGGAAATCCGAGTCTACTTTTACCTCTTTTTATTTAAAAGACCAGAGCGCAGCGGCTTCTTTCTTTGGGAACATTACGATTTTAACCAAAAAGGCTGAAGACCATTTACCAAGCACATCCCACCATTTTCGTTAGGACCGTGCGTCTGCGGGTAATGGTGAGAGTTGTTCTTTGGTTTTTATTTATTTCTTTATGTTTAAAGTTTTATTTGGTTCTTAATCACTGTGTGTTATGTTATTAACATTTGGTTATGTTTGGTTTGATTTTTATCCTTGCTTATGGATTCTCAAATCACCTCCCACCGAAGTTTCGTAGTCGGACACTGACCAAATCTACGGGTTTAGCAAGTAGTGATTGAGCGGTAATGGATGTTTTTGTGGTGTAATAACAACCCCCAACAGACCCCCCTTTAGTGGGTTGGTCTGTAGTTTTATTAACCACTATAAAAACATACTTACCGTTCAATCACTATGACCCGGTCTCAGCCACCCCGCTGGGTATTGATTTGAGAATCTAGGCTGGATATATGGCACTTAAATTTAGAAGTGAATCAGTTTTCACATTTGTGACCTACTGCGCATGCGCGAGCGTGCTTAGTGACAAGCGTCACCAAGGAGTGAGTACAGACTGGTGCCAGTCTATTGTAAGGCTAATGCAGGGGGTCCCTCTACCAGAAGCCTGGTTGAGGGTCTACATGGTGATGGTATTGGCATTAGGGAGTATGTAAGCGAGCATAAAAATTTTATTCTGATAGCTAAATGCAGATATTTGATTTAGCAAGTAGTGATTGAACGGTAAGTATGTTTTTATAGTGGTTAATAAAACTACAGAACAACCCACTAAAGGGGGGTCTGTTGGGGGTTTTGGTATAGCTTTTTCAGTTATATGTAATTAATGCAGTGATGATGACTTTCTAAATAATATGGCACATTGACAATCTATGTCTATAAGAATAACAGACAAATCAGTCAGAAACTCATACATTGCTAATGTCTGGCTGAAATTGTATTTGTTATTGAGTAACTCAACTTCCATGAAGGTGATTTTGGTTTTTAAGCATACATATTTATATATAATCTCTGTGTGGCAGGCAGCATTTATGTGTATGTGCATACATTTTATGTAATGGCTAACCTATTTTAAAAGCTAGGATTAGCTGGGATTTTCTTGAAGTTCTAGATAGCTGGGACTTTCTGGAATAAAATCCAAGCTAGGTGGGAATTTCCTGAACGTTCAAGCAGGCTTGGATTTTCTTGAACCAGCAAGCTATCTTGGATTTTCTTGAATGTGGGCTCTACAATAGAACTACGTGAGTTATGTAATCTATGGTGACCCTTCTTGTGTTCCCTTTTAAACACTCAGGGTACTGGGAACAGTCATTCATTCGTTGTGAATTTTGTGGCCTGTCATGTCCTTTACCACATATGCTTAGTCATGCTGACAAGATCATATAAAGTTAGCCCACATACGGTACATGTACATAGCATACATTGACTTCTGTATTTAAATTGTCACAGTTCAATGAGTTATCCTTAGAGATCAGCTTTTGCAGCAGCCTTGAGAAATGTCATAATAAATGCCCATTTGCATGCATAGATCTACCAAGAGAAGGCTATGTTTGAAAATTTAACGCTGCCATGACTGGTATGATTTGCTCGATAAACGAGCCAGTCATTTCAGTGGTAACTTTTCAAAAATAGTCTTCTTGGTGAGCAAATGGACATTTCCTTTTGCGAAAATTAAAATTATCTTGATTAGATTTGAGGGTTTAACGTCTGATCTAGATCTGTCTACATTTGTATATCTTATAATAGTCTCATCTAATTAAATGTACATGTATATCTTATCATTAGAACTAGGTCAGTTTAATTAACATTTTAGAATTCAGATTTTTCCAGATGACTGCATTTAAATAAACTAGAGAAAGCGATCGTATGTCAGCTGTTAGACCTGGAATGTTCAACAACTTGTAGATAGATTTTAAAATTTTAGTGCAGGCACCCTTCTAAACCTCAACAGAGTTTGAATAAACAAGAATTCCGTAGAATTAAATCTCTCGCCTGCCTCCTGAAGTGGTAAATGTAATGTCTGAATTTATAATTGTTTATGTAAGTTCTGTCTTGTCTACCGTAATTTATATGTACCTGTATATATGTGTGTAAGGTGTCTGCCAGAACAATAGGCACTGCCTTCGGCGGACAACCTGTTATGACGCGTCAATATGTTTATCTTGGAATTATTGAATAAATAATCTTGAATCTTGTTGTTTACAGTGGCATTGGCCTGAACCTTTAAAAAAACTGAGTTTTATATCAAGATCACAGTGACCTTTACCTTTGACCGTGTGACCTCAGTATCATCATGTGGCTTCCTAACAGTATAGGCAACCACATATATGTGGTCAAGTTTAGTTGCAATAGGATTAACTGATCCTGAAATATAAGCTGAGAATTTTTGCTAAGCGCAAAAACTGAACATTGTTGGCGTCTTAGTCGTCGTCGGAAAAATGACATATTTCTTCCATTCTGCTTCACAGGCGAGACAAAAATCTGATCTGGACATGTGGTATAAATACATGTAGTTATTACCCCATCAGCAATGTCACATGACCAATTGCTGTTATTTGATTGGTTAAGATCAGGGATCACGCGAGGGCAATACTACACGGTCCCTCGCACGTGAACCTCGTGTTTTGGTTTTAATGCACAGATTATAATTATGGTGTAGCAGTAGTCAAGATGAAGATGTTCATGATGTGATAAGCGTTGATGCATTCTGAAAATGACGTGACGGTCACTGTGATCTTGATATAAAACTTTGCTTTTTCAATGTTCAGGCCAATGCCACTGTAAACAACAAGATTCAAGTTTATTTATTCGTTTCTGCCTAAGGCCTAATTTCAAAATAGTATACAGTTTTCCTGCACGGTTGCCTTGAAAATGAGATTTGTGGAATTCATCAGTGAAAGGGTTAAATTTGAAAATTGTTACTCCGTTATTGATGAATGGATTCTCAGGAAACATGAGTGGGACGTTCTAGTGGTTGCTGCCCACACCCGCCTCACCATTCATGCCATAGCAGTGTGATTTTCTATTCATCCCCTGCCAGGTTAATACATGCAGAAGGACTTCAACACCCGTAAATTTTAAAAGAATCTCAATAAAACCATACGTGTATATATTTTAACCCTTTCACCGACTAATCCCTGAAAAATTTTAATCTTTACTATATAAACCTTATTCTGTTGAATATTTTGAAATTAATTTGACAGGAAGCCGTTGCCACCTTAGGCAGTAATGGCTTCCAATCAAATTAATTTCTAAATATTCAAGTTTTTCTGTATGGTTGCCTTGAAAATGATGTATATATTATATAGTTATCAGTGGAACGGTTATGGGTAATGTTAGTTACATCCGTGTTTTGCAGGGAGTGCGGGTGGTGAACAGGCTGTTACCACACGAGCAAACGCATTTCACTCCCGCAGCAACAAATATATTTGTTCACCTGTGTGGTGACAGCCTGTACCCCCTGAAAAACACTGACATAACAAATTTATTACTCTTCACACCTCAGCATAAGAGAGAGATATTTTATATTGACTTAAATATTGCCCATTTACAGAATAAAACAACTGTATACTATTTTGAAATTAGGCCTTAGGCAGTAACGGCTTCCAGTCAAATTAATTTCAAAATATTCGACTGAATAAATTTTATATTGTAAAGAAATTGCTTTTTCAGGGATTTCACTGTGAAAGGGTTAAGAGTCCCCCCCCCCCCATCCCATTATCCATATAAAAATCCATTTTGGTGAATTAAAAAATCAAACAACATTGGAGTAAAGATTTTAAAATTTAAGGGTGCGACCCGTGTGAAATAAATTTCAAGGTAACTTGGATTAGCTTGGATTTTCTTGAATATCCAAGCTATTGGAAAATTATTCAACCCATACCAGCTTGGATTTCCTTCAATTAGCTTGGACTTTATATAGTTACTTGAACTTCTTGAAAATCCCCGCTCTCAGAATTCATGATAGCTGGGATTTTCTAGGACTTTTTGAATATCATCATGAAAAAGTGCAAGCTTCTTGGATTTACTTGGACTTTTCTGATTTGACAGAATTCAAGCTAGCTTGGATTTTCTAGGACTGTTTTGTCAGACATAAAAGGATTCAAGCTACTTGGATATCCTTGAATTTGTGGACTCACTTGCGCTACCTTGGATTATCTTGAAATAGCTTGCACTAAGGCAAGAACAGGTTCTGTATAGTCATGACTAGAGGTGACCGTGACCTGGTGAATTGGTGGGAAATTTAAAATGTCTTTGTAAAAAAGCAAACAGTACATTCATTGCATTGATCATTACCAGCTATGGATATATAGAATATGATAGTTTGGAAACACTGACAGGACTGTTAGATAGAATGCTTAGCATCAGTAACCTTAAATGGAAACAGAACTGTATTTTGAGGTGTGTATTCTATTGATTTCCAGAGATTTATTCAGAATTACCAGTTTTGGTATAGCTTTTTCAGTTCTATGTAATTAATGCAGTGATGATGCCTTTCTAAATAATATGGCACATTAACAATCTATGTCTATAAGAATAACAGACAAATTAGTCAGAAACACATACATTGCTAATGAATGTCTGCCTGAAATTGCATTTGTTATTGAATAACTCCCATGAAAGTGATTTTGGTTTTTAAGCATACATGTACATATTTATATATAATCTCTGTGTGGCAGCATTTATGTGTACGTACATACATTTTATGTTAATGGCTAACCTATTTCAAAAGCTAGGATTAGCTGGGATTTTCTTGAGGTTCTAGATACATGTAGCTGGGACTTTCTGGAATAAAGTCCAAGCTAGGTGGGATTTTCTTGAACGTTCAAGCAGGCTTGGATTTTCTTGAATGGTCAAGCTAGCTTAGATTTTCTTGAATGGTCAAGCTAGCTTAGATTTTCTTGAATGTTCAAGCTAGCTGGAATATTCTTGGATTTTAAGTGGCCAATACCGGCAAGCTAGCTTGGATTATCGTGAATGTTCAAGGTAGCTCAGATTTTCTTGAATGTTCAAGCTATCTGGAATTTTCTTGGATTTTACGTTAACTAGACCTTCCTGGATTTTCTTGAATTATCTTGAATTTTATGTGGCCAATACCAGCAAGCTAATCCAAGATTTTCCAAGTTATTAAAAGCTTGGATTAGCTGGGATTAGCTGGTTTATTCAAGCCCCACAGAACTTGGATATTCATGGATATCCAAGCTTTTTTTGGCCTGGGGTGGCCTTCAAAAGGTTAGTGAAAATTGGTCTGCGTTAATTAGTATGATACCAAGAATCTTGAGAAAGGTCCATTTACAGACAAAGAGAAGAGTATTTTTGAAAATTTACCACTGAAATGGCATTTTCTCTGAGAAAATTGAAATTTTCTTGAACAAATTCAAATGATAGTGTTAATTTTGGGTTAAGTTAAGGGTGGGGCACCATGTTAAAATAAAAAATTTTGAATTAACAAAAAATCTGCCTCGGTACTCAGGTATTGGTACATCATGTACAGTACATGTATCCATAGAAGAGGGATGTGGGGTTTCAGTGAAATTGGATGGAAACTGAAGGATTGGAGTAGTAAAAAGAAACAAAAGGTCAACAACAACAACAAGAAGAGAACAGGAGTAAGCTTTGACAACACTTGTACCAGAAAATCCAAGAAAGGTCTAGTTAAAGTAAAATTCAAGAAAACACCAGATAGCTTGAACATTCAAGAAAATCCGAGCTAACTTGAATGGTCAAGAAAATCCAAGCTTGCTTGAATGGTCAAGAAAATCCAAGCTTGCTTGAATGGTCAAGAAAATCCAAGCTTGCTTGAATGGTCAAGAAAATCCAAGCTAGCTTGAATGGTCAAGAAAATCCAAGCTTGCTTGAATGGTCAAGAAAATCCAAGCTTGCTTGAATGGTCAAGAAAATCCAAGCTTGCTTGAATGGTCAAGAAAATCCAAGCTTGCTTGAATGGTCAAGAAAATCCAAGCTTGCTTGAATGGTCAAGAAAATCCAAGCTTGCTTGAATGGTCAAGAAAATCCAAGCTTGCTTGAATGGTCAAGAAAATCCAAGCTTGCTTGAATGGTCAAGAAAATCCAAGCTTGCTTGAATGGTCAAGAAAATCCAAGCTTGCTTGAATGGTCAAGAAAATCCAAGCTTGCTTGAATGGTCAAGAAAATCCAAGCTTGCTTGAATGGTCAAGAAAATCCAAGCTTGCTTGAATGGTCAAGAAAATCCAAGCTTGCTTGAATGGTCAAGAAAATCCAAGCTTGCTTGAATGGTCAAGAAAATCCAAGCTTGCTTGAATGGTCAAGAAAATCCAAGCTTGCTTGAATGGTCAAGAAAATCCAAGCTTGCTTGAATGGTCAAGAAAATCCAAGCTTGCTTGAATGGTCAAGAAAATCCAAGCTTGCTTGAATGGTCAAGAAAATCCAAGCTTGCTTGAATGGTCAAGAAAATCCAAGCTTGCTTGAATGGTCAAGAAAATCCGAGCTAACTTGAACATTCAAGAAAATCCAAGCTTGCTTGAATGGTCAAGAAAATCCGAGCTAACTTGAACATTCAAGAAAATCCAAGCTTGCTTGAATGGTCAAGAAAATCCGAGCTAACTTGAACATTCAAGAAAATCCAAGCTTGCTTGAATGGTCAAGAAAATCCAAGCTTGCTTGAATGGTCAAGAAAATCCAAGCTAGCTTGAACGTTCAAGAAAATCCAAGCCAACTTGAACGTTCAAGAAAATCCCACCTAGCTTGGATTTTATTCCAGAAAGTCCCAGCTAACTAGAACTTCAAGATAAAACACATAAATACTGCCACACAGAGATTATATATAAATAAATATACCTGAAAACCAAAATCACCTTCACAGGAGTTGAGCTACACGTATTAACAGTGTATGAGTTTCTGACTGATTTGTCTATTATTATTCTTATAGACAGAGATTGTTAATGTACCATATTATTTAGAAAGTCATGATCATTGCATTATTTCTATAGAACTGAAAAAGTTATACCAAAACTGGTAACTCTGATTAAATCTCTAGAAATCAATAGAATACAAGTACATACCTCAAAATACAGTTCTGTTTTTACTGATGCTAAGCATTCTACATGTATCTAACAGTACTGTCAGTGTTTCCAAGCTACCATATTCTATATATCCATAGCAGGTACTAATGATTAATGCAATGAATATACTGTTTGCTTTTTACAAAGACTAAATTTCCTGCTAATTTCTCAGGACACAGTCACCTCTACATGACTATACAGAACCGGTTCTTGCCTTAGTTCAAGAGATTTCAAGATAATCCAAGTTACATGTAGCAAAAGTGAATATACAAGTTCAAGAACATCCAAGTAGCTTGGATTCTTTTATGTCTGACAAAACAAAGTCCTACATGTATATGTATATATATGTATATGTAGCTTGCATTCTGTCAAATCAGAAAAGTCCAAGCAAGTCCAAGAAGCTTGCACTTTTTCATGATGACATTCAAAAGGTCCTAGAAAATCAAAGCTAGCTTGAATTCTGAGAGGTGGGATTTTCAAGAAGTTCAAGCCATTACATAAAGTCCAAGCTAATTCAAGGAAATCCAAGCTGGTATGGGTTGAATAATTTTCCAATAGCTTGGATATTCAAGAAAATCCAAGCCAATCCAAATTAACTTGAATTTTATTTCACACAGGTTAGAAAGTCTTCAGAATTTTGATTGATCAATTTTTGGGTGAAAATCTTAAGATTTTATTAGCTCAAGCTAATGCCATGTTGACCGCGTCCATCGGCCGTCCATCTGTCCATCCGTCTGTCTGTCCATCAACTTTTTCTTTAAACAACTTCTCAAGAACCATTGGGCATATTTCCATTATATTTGGCAGGAAGCCTCCTTAGGGCATAGAGATCTAAGTTTGTTCAAAGTAAGCCGATCTGGTGGCCGGCGGCTACCTTGGATTTTGTCCGATTTTTAAAAATGTCTTTAAAACCACTTGGGGAATCAAATCAAAACTGAACTATCACCTATGGCAAGAGATAAGCCAAGTTTGTTCAAGAGAACTTAATTCACCAAATGGTTAGGCAGCCATCTATGATGACCTAGTTTTTGCGAAGATGACTTCTATAGAACGGCTGAATGGATCGGGCCAAAATTTGGTAGATACATGTATGTTTAGGCACTAAGGGACATTAAAGTTTGTTCAAGGGAAGTTGATCCATCAAAAAACATGGCTGCAGTGGGCCAATCAAAATGTTGCATGTTTGGCAGCCATATTGAATTTTTTTATTTGATTTTGAGGCCGAATTTGATTTTGTATAATTTTTTCGGTATTCTGATCTCAAATTTGCCATTTTTGTTGGCCAGCCATCTGGGAGCTTTTCCGCCAAAAGCTCCCCATACTAAAGAAATGAGAAATTTAAAATGTCTTCATGAGAACTACTGGGCCGATTTAAGTTATATTTGGCAGGAACAGTCATTAGGACATAGAGATCCAAGTGTTCAAACGAAGATGATTGGCCAATGTGGCCAGTGGCGCTCTTAGATTTTGGCCGATTTAAAAAGAAATCTTTAAAAATCTCAGAAGCGGTTATCTTGGAGAATCCATTTAAAACTCATGAAATACGATCTAGGGAAAGAGCTGGAGCATATTTGTTCAAGGGAACTTATTGGCCAAACAGTTCGGCGGACATCTTGGATGACCTAGTTTTCAAGAAAACGACTTCTCCAGAAATGCTAAACAGATTGGGCTGAAATTTGGAAGACATGATTATAGGGACTAAGGGCCATTAAAGTTTCCTCAAGGGAAGTTGATAAATAAAAAGATGTGACTACCATGGACCAATAACAATGTAGCATGTTTGGCACCCATATTGGATATTTTTGTTTGATCCAGAAGCTGAAATTGGTTTTATATAGGTTTTTAGGTATTCTGATTTCAGATTTGCCCTTTTCGAAACCGTGGGATCTTTGAACTTTTTCCCGCTAAAAACTCCCTTACAAATTACATGTAGTAATGGGAAATTAAAAATGTCTTCTCGAGAACCGCTGGGCCGATTTCAAGTATATGACAGGAACCATCCTTAAGGAATAGGGAGACATGTTTGTTCAAAGGAAGACGATTGGCAAATTTGGCTGGTGTCCATCTTGGATTTTGGCTGACTTACATTTAGAAACGTCTTTAAAAATCTCAGAAACCGCTTGGGTGATCGATGCAAGCCTCATGAAATATGATCTCTGAGGGAAAGATCTGAACTTAGTTTATTCGAGGGAACTTGATTTACCAAGTGGTTCGGTGGCCATCTTGGATGACCTAGTTTTCGTGAAAACAACTTCTTCAGAACTAATGAATTGATTGGGCTGAAATTTGGCAGATATGATTAGGGCTGAAACACCATTAAAATTTATCCATGGAAAGTTGATATGTAAAAAAAACCCATGTCTGCCATGAATCAATCGAAATTCAAAGTCTTTGGCAGATATCTTGTATTTTCTTCAATTTTCTGAGAAAATCATAAAAAGACTTATAATTTACCTCAGTGCCTGCAATTTTAATAAAACTTGGCTAAACCGTCTTCACAGAAATTTGATTGGTAAAGTTTTCCTGTTGTCATCTCGTTTTGTTCGCGGTTGTGCCAGTGGCCAATAATTCCGGGTTGAGCGATTATGTAACAGGCCGTCTTGGGCCTCTTTAAAAATCTACCAGAAATGGGCAAAATGAAGTGGGACACATTTCAACCAAATTTGAATAAATGTATATTCTATGCATGTGGTAGGTTCTAGATCTTCTATTCCGAATTTTTATTGAACAATTTTTTGGGTGGAAATCTTAGATTTTAGGCCAATCAATATGCGGTGTGTTTGGTGGCCATTTTGGATTTTTTTATTTGATGGATTTTGAATATACTGTAGGTTTTTGGGTATTCTGATTTCAAATTTGTCGATTTCGGAACTGTCAGATAAACAGTTTGGAGGACATCTTGGATTGGACTAAAGCCATGGGGAATTTTTATGTTGTCTCGGGAACCACTTGGCCATATTCAAGTTTATTTGGCAGAAAGTATCCTTATGTAGGGCATACAGATCCAAGTTTATTAAAAAAAAGACGATTGGACAATTTGGCCGAAACCGCTTTGGGGATCGATTCAAAACTCATGAAATATCATCTAGGGTAAGTGCTGATCCAAGTTTGTTCAAGGGAACTTGATTGGCCTGACAGTTCGAAGGCCATTTTGGATGACCTAGTTTTCCTGGAAGCGACTTATTTTCCAGTACGCTGCAAAAATAAGTTTACTGGAAAACGTGAAAAAACCCCGCACCATAGCGCCAAAATGACACCGAAAAGCCTGGACGCTGAATCAGTTATAAGATTTTGATGCATTAGTAAAAGAAGATTTAGCGCACCAAGAATTTCATTTAGCAAGTGGATGCATCGAAATAAGACATTGAGACCCGTGTTTGGTGGCGATATTCATCCTGGAGTTTCTGAAAGTTGCTGAGAAAACTATATAAAAGACTACTTATTACCCAGTGGGTCAATTTTAATAAAACTTGGCTGAAAATAATTCACAGAATTCAGGTTGGTAAATTTTTCCAGTGGTAATCTCGTTTAGTACGGTTGTACCACTAGCTAATAATTCCAGGTGAGCGATAGAGGCCCAACAGGCCTCTTGTTCTATTGTTCCCAATGGTTGGATTGAATTTTGACCTTGACCTGACCTCCCAAAAAGAAGAGAAAAATTACAACCATACATTGCATGTTTCGAAGTTCCTACACTCGATCATGTCAATGGATCACAATGGACCTCTCCATTTTTAGCTATGCCCCGCCCATCTCTAGCTAAGCTCCACCCACACCTCGCTCGTGTTAGGATCGATCGATCTCTGAACTCCCTAACTATCAATTTCTAGAAAACATTACAGGTACATGTAAGCTGTTGACTATTTTGAAACTAATTTAACTGCCTATGGCAGCAACAGCACCCAGACAAATTGGTTTCAAAATATTCAACAGCATGGTTCTTAAATAGCAAAAACATACAATTCATACGTGTCGGACTATTAAGAGTTAAAGACGGGCCAAATAGAATCATTTATCACGTAATGATTGTGAGGTCGTCCTACATGTTCACGCCTCTTAGCGCATTATTAAGTTAGATGATTGATTGATACTCTGGAAAGGTAAATGTAGCTAAAAGATTGAGCAAATTTTAACTTAGATGTCTACATGTATATGTTTTTCAATTTATAAATAGTTGTCGATGTGTCATTTTCCTTTGATTAATTGAATTTTAATATATGGTTTCTCTTTCAATTGACCATAAATTTTTATATCCTTGATTAATTAACACGTTGAATATCCACTAGTTGTCCCATATCTTAAAATTAACCTCTTAACCCTCTAATTTATTGAAAGAAAATTTAAATTTTCTTAGAAAATATCCATTTGCATGCCAAGAGATGACTGTTTTTGAAAATTTACCACTGGAATGACTGGCTCGGTTATCGAGCCAGTCATTACAGTGGTAAATTTTCAAGAATAGGCTTCTTTTGGTTTGCACGGACATTTCTCAAGACCACTGCAGATTAACTGTTTTCGGCTGATATGAGTGTTATACGGTTAAGACTCTGATTTTTTATGGTTGGTTGAATAATTTGCACTTTTGCTGTCTAACCTGTCTAAGTGAATGTGCAATTTATTAAATTTTGCCCAGGTGAATTTAAAGAACTTAATAATTAGTATTTGTTGCACTCGGCTCTTTTGATATAAACATTTTTGCACGCAAACAATGTGCACATTTGTAGATATATAAATAGAGGATGTAGATTAAAATCAAACGTTTATCATAGTATATGTAAATAAGTACAATACATATACCTGTATCTATACATGTACCTATCTACTCAATCCGGCTGCATTGCATATCTGTAGGCTAATTTTCAGATACCGTTTCAATAAATTTATTTTGAATTCGAAAACTAGCCCAGAATATGATGTGCTTTATTTTAAGAGCAAACTTATATTACTGAAAGTTAGCGTGGTCTGGCATTCACCAGCAGTATTCAGTCAAGCTATTTTCAAAATAATTTCTTTTAGTTTCATGATAACTAGTAAATATTTTAAAATTTAAAGTACATGTAGTTAAATAAGGATAGTAAATTAAATCCTATTGTGGTTGTGTGATAATATTTTCAGGAGTGCTTACGCTGTAATATTATAGGCTTTTCATGGAGTGTATCACGGAGTATTTGTGAATTATATACACAATTTCATACAGATGATTGATTATATAATTATTCCTTTAACACTAAAATTTGTTAAAGAAAATTTCTCATAGCAAATGTCGATTGCAGACCAAAAGAAGATTATTTTTGAAAATTTACCATTGGAATGACTGGCTCATTTATTGAGCCAGTCATTCCAGTTGTAAATTTTCAAACATAGTGTTCTCTTGGTCGGCAAATCGACACTTCTCAAAACCACTGCAGAGGCCTTTTTGGCTGATACAAGTGTAAGGGGATTAAGATACAGCATATTTTAACCCAGTCATCTCTTATATCCAAATACATGTACATGTATGTAATCTCCGCGTCAAGGCAACCATACCCTGGTAAGACATTGAATATTTTAAAACAAATATAACTTAAATTAATTTCAAAATATTAATGCCAATTTGCCATATATCCTGCACAAGTTATAGCCGGTACGTTCTGCATTAAAAAAATTATTAAGAGTAGTAATATGTGTCTTTGTAGTTCCGAGATCACTGACAAAGAGAGATATTTGTGCGATTACTGCTGTTATATTATAATCAGTTGTACGTGTTGTAGTTTAGATGATCAGATGCTTGTGTGCCAGTTAGAGTTATTAGCATCTTGTGGAAATTGTATTAAGTATTTGTGAATAGCCAGTTCAGTTTTTATTATCATGGAAATGCGCATCTTGCGACCCAGGTAAGATATTGTTTTATAAATTTTACAATTTGCTAAATAAATTGCAATTTGACTTACCGGTAAATTGAATCGGAGGGGCCATATAAAATTAGACACATTTTAAAGGTTTGAATACAACGCTGGCATCATAGTGGTATCCAGGTAAGGTAAAATGTGTGCGACACGCTATTAACCCTTTAATAGTCAAGCCGGCCCAACCCGGCCTCTGCAGCACTGGTCTAGAGGAATGGCCATTTGCAAGCCAGAAGAATATTTTCATTTCGCATTTTCCTGAAGTTGAAAAAAGAGATTTTGGGAGGGGGGCGCCGTGTGTGGAAATGTCGGCGTCGGCATCGGCGTTGGCATCAGGACAGGGTAATCTTTTTAAAGTGACGTTTGTGGTTATCCGATTTAAAAAAAAATTACACAGATGTGTTCTATGGGATGCTTAGGACGAGTCTGCATCAAAATTATATTGATTTCATGGGTCAAGAGTGATCTTTGTTGGCTGCGTTAAGCTTTTTTAAAACGACATTTGCACCCGCAAGGGGATATCCGATTTACAAAATATGTCACAGATTTGAAAAATGTCACAGATTTGTTCTATACGATGCTTAGGACCAGTCCACATAAAAAAGATATTGACTTTCAAATTTTTCCCGATTTTTTTGGGTCATTTGAACTTTGACTATTTTAGTGTGAATTTGCATGCAGGTTATATCCTGATTATGGGTCTTGACTGCGTTAAACTATTTTCAAATGACATTTACACCCACAAGGGGTTGGGCGATTTGAATAAAACTTCACAGATTTGTTCTATACCATGCTTAGGACTAGTCCACATCAAAAGGAAATTGACTTTTTCTGGACTTTTTCACCGTTTGAACTTATTTTATGGCAGATTTGTACGCAGGTTATATATCCTGGTTATGATTTTTGGCTGTTTTAAGTTTTTTTAAATAACATTTGCACCGACAAGGGGTTATCCAATTTGAATAAAGCTTCACAGATTTGTTCTATGCGATGCTTAGGACTAGTCCACATCAAAAGGCAATTGACTTTGACATTTTCGCCGGATTTCTTCATAGTTTGAATTTTAAGGCTGATTTGTATGCAGGTTATATAGCCAGGTATAGGTTTTTGCTGCGTTAAGTAATTTTTAGACAACAATTACACCCACAAAGGATTGGGCGATTCGAATAAAACTTCACAGATTAGTTCTATACCATGGTTAGGACTTGTCCACATAAAAAGTAACCATTTCAGATAGATACTTGACACTTTGGGGATGATTGCACATATGGATAGGGATGTGCATGACACTTGGAATTTTGGCATGACCCCAGGGGCAGGGCCGTAGGGGGTGTGAAATGTGGGGTCAACAATTAAATTTTTCCAAAGGTCATGTCGCATATCATTTTCAAGCCAATGATAGCTAGTCTACAGTACAAGGAATTATTTTGATTTTGGGTCAAACTGAGGCTAGGGGGCGGGGTCAAAAGTGGGCACCAATTGATTGTAATGCAACTCGTCCTAGACCATTTCAGATAGACACTTTGGGGATGATTGCACATATGGCCAGGGGTGTGCATGACAGTTTTGGAATTTTGGTATGATCTCATGGGTACGGTCCTGGGGGTGGGGACAGTGGGTAAAAAATTAAGCTTATCGAAAGGTGGTCATGTCACATATCATTTTCAAGCCAATGATGAGTAGACTACCGTACAAGGAATTATTTTGATCTTGGGTCAAATTGAGGGTCGGGGCCCGATCAACAGTAGGCACCAATCGATTGTAATGTACATGTAACTCCTCCTAGACCATTTCACATCCAAATACATGTACATGTATGTATTATGCTGATTGTTTTTGAAAATGCTTCTTCTTTTTTCATAGTACAAACTTTGCTTATGTTTGGACTATTTGTCTTTTGGTTAGCCCCAGGGTGCCAGTTGTCATTACAATGAGTAATGACTTCAGGTTACTCCTTGGCAGAAAGGCTTTATGATTCAGTCTCCAAGCTATGCTTGCCCGATGGGTATACCTTAGGTGTTTTGAATCGGCATGTTGTCAGATTTCAAAATGAGACTATCTGGTCATCCATCATATCAAGTGATGTACAATTAATATACAGTACAGGTAAGCAGGACTCGGTATACTCAAGTCAAGAATGGACCTGAGGAAGCTAAGGATTTTGGCTGAGGACAAGACACAGTGGGCAAAAGTGAAGAAGGACTGATTGCAGCTGTAGGCTGTTTCTACTACTACAGATGCAGAATACAGTAATCATACATACATACAGGTAAGCTACGTGTATTTTCTATCTTCTGATAGCTCTTGTGGAATTTTGGCCCTGGGGGTGGGAAATGTGGGTACAAATTTTAATTTATCCAAAGGTGGTCATGTCACATATCATTTTCAAGCCAATGATGAGTAGACTACAGTACAAGCAATTATTTTGATCTTGGGTCAAAGTGAGGGTAGGGTGTTGGGTCAAAGGTGGGCACCAATCGATTGTAATGTAACTCCTAGGCCAGTTCACATCCAAATACATGTTTATGTACATGTATTATGCTGATTGTTTTTGAAAATGTTTCTTCTTTTTTCAGACTGAACTTTGCTTATGTTTGGACCATTTGCCTTTTTGTTAGCCCCAGCGTGCCAGTTGTCATTAAATGACTTCAGGTTACTCCTCGGCAGAGAGGCTTTATGGTTCAGTCTCCAAGCTACGCTTGCCTGATGGGTAGTGCCATGGGTGTTTTGAATTGGCATGTTGATTGTCAAAATTCAAAATGAGACTCCGGTGGTCCATCATATCCTGTAATGTACAATTAATATAAAGTACAGGTAAGCTATTTGCTATCTTCTGATTTTTCCAAAGGTGGTCATGTCACATATCATTTTGAAGGCAGTGATGAGTAGACTACAGTACAAGGAATTATTTTGATCTTGGATCAAACTGAGGGGAGGGGGCAGGGTCAAAAGTGAGCATCGCACCAATCGCTTGTAACGCAACTCCTAGACCATTTCACATAGAAACTTGAAACTTTCGATATGATTACACATATGGCCAGGGATGTGCATGATACATTGGTATTTTGATATTTCTCTCCCCCCCCCCCCCCCCCCCCCGGGTCACATATCATTTCGAAGCTTGTAGTTAGTAGACTACAGTACAACAAATTATTTTGTTCTTGAGTCAATCTGAGGGCAGTGGCCGGGGGCCAAATAGGCAATCTAATTCTATATATGTACACGGCTTGGACATTATTTTTCCGCTGTAAACGTTAGTCCTGGGCAGACCGGGTCCTGCGGTAACTTAAAAATGTGAGATATTGGTATCTTCTGATACCTCTTGTTTAAGATTTACCACTGGTTGAATGCCTGGCATGATAACTGAGCCAGTCATTCCAGTGGTAAATTTTCAAAAATAGTCCTCTCTTGGCCTGCAAATGAACATTCAATAAGCAAATATTTAGATTTTCTTGATAATATTTGGGCAGTAAACGGTTAAACGGCTTTGTCAGAAATGCCACAAATTTGACATACAGACAGAGAGACTGAA
The DNA here is from genome assembly GCA_034401795.1 of Chaetoderma sp. LZ-2023a. Classification (NCBI taxonomy): domain Eukaryota; kingdom Metazoa; phylum Mollusca; class Caudofoveata; order Chaetodermatida; family Chaetodermatidae; genus Chaetoderma; species Chaetoderma sp. LZ-2023a. The sequence goes on from CM067364.1 coordinate 75,547,302, forward strand.
AGACAGTCACAGCTAAAAATACTAATTTCACAAATCACCTTTTCAGAAAAATTGATGAATCCAGTCTTTCGATCAAGTATATGATGTCAACTTGAATGCCAGGTGTCATTATACCCATAATCAATTATGTCACATGTAGGCAGACGTCACAATCAACTACATGTACGTAGTGAATGACATGGCTAAGTCCGTCAGGAACTCTTAAATGTCTGTCAGTTGTATGAATTGCAAGTCTACTACATTTATTAGCTTACCTGGCCTGAAAAACAATCCAGTATGTCCGCCCAACATGCTACATTTTGATTGCCCCACGGCGGCCATGTTTTTTGACAGGTCAATTTTCCGTGAACAAACTTTAATGGCCCTTGGTCCCTAATCATATCTTGCAAATTTCAGCCTGATCCCTTCAGTGGGTCTGGAGAAAACATCGATTTCATGAAAACTAGGTCATTCAAGATGGTTCAGCTCTTTCCCTGGATCATTGCCCAAAGTGGTTTTGGAGAAGATTTAAAAATGTATTTCTAAAAATCGGCCAAAATCCAAAATGGCCACGGGCCAAATTGGCCGGTTGGCTTCATTTGAACCAACTTGAACCACTTCCCTAAGGATAAACGGTTTGTTGGCATCTTGGATCTTTTTCCTGCCAAATCTCTCATACTAAAGCAATGGGATATTAAAAATGTCTTCTCGAACCACTCAGACAATTTCAAGTATATTTAACAGGAAGCATCCTTACGGCATATGGATACAACTATGTACAAAGGAAGATGGTCAGCCGATTTGACTAGCGGCAATCTTGAATTTTGGCCGACTTAGAAACTTCTTTAGAAATTTCTGAAATCGCTTGGGGGGATCGATGCAAACGTCATGAACTATTATCTAGAGCAAGAGCTGAACCAAGTTTGTTTGAGGGAACTTGATTTGCAAAGTGGTTTGCCGACCATCTTAGATGACTAAGTTTTCGCGAAAACAACTTCCAGAACCGCTGAATGGATCAGGCCGAAATTTGGCAGATATGATTAGGGCAAAAACGCCATTAAAATTGTCCATGGAAAGGTGATATGTAAAAAAAACATGCCTGCCATGAATCAATCAAAATTTAGTGTCATTGGCGCAAATTTCTGAGAAAATCATAAAAAGACTTGGTTATTAACCACTGGGCCACTTTTAATAAAACTTAGCTAAACCTTCTTCACAGAAATCTGATTGCTAAATTTTTAATGTGATCATCTCGTTTTGTTCAGTTGTGCAAGTGGCCAATAACTCCAGGCGAGCGATGAGGCCCTTCGTGCGCGAAGTGGGACCTCTTGTTTAATAAATATGCTTTAATATTTTCAGCACCCAGTCAAATTAGTTTCAAAATATTCAGCAGCTTTCCTGTATAGTTTTCTGTTAAGCCTCGGACTAGCAGGCTAGCGTTAATTTCAACACTTATTTTTAGATACACAATGCGGGAAAGAAATTGTTGATGTAAGTAAATTTAGATGGTAATTCCGGGTGCAAATGATGCATGCACATTTTATTTGCCATTATGCTATAAAAGTTATGTGCATCTACATTGTACAGTATAGATAGTATGCTATTAAATTACAATTTTAGTCCTGTGCACTGTGCGCAATTGTGCATGTACGTGGAACAAATTTATTATGTCTACCCTTGGCTATAATATTTCAATTTTAATATATAGAATATCACCCCTCCCATCCGTTACACATACAACATGTAGTTTTCATCCCATATGTCCAACCTTCCGCGCGGCCCAAAAAACTTGTCACGCTGCAACTCCTACAGTTTGAGAGTGACTGGATTGAAACTTGACAGAATTATTATGCAGCGCCAATAAACCTTTCCCACATTAGCGTATTTTGGGAAAATACCTTCCCAGAATGCATTGTGATACAACTTCTGGCTCGTAAATGCGATAGCCGACGTGCAAACAGCATTACTTTACTATGGAAATCAGATCCAACGAAAATCTAAGCACCTTATATGAAAAACTTTGTTCATAATATGATTGAAGTCATACATTATTGGAAAGCTACTTGTACAATGTATGCCAATTTCTCTGCATTTCTTTATTAGTATTATAGTTTTGTAAAATTTATTACGGCAATTTTAAAATACCCCCTATTGTCCCTTTGATTTAATGACTAGGTTGAATGATGTATTTTATATCCGCAATTAACTACAAAGATATAATGCATTGATGTTTGGAGAATTGAATGGTGTTTTCCAATGATGTATGACTTAAATAGTATAATGATTGTAGTTTATCATAAGAATGGTTTAAATTCTGGTGTGCTTGAGTGCAATAGTAACTCAATGAGGGTCAGTTGCTTGTTGGTGGCGTAACACCAGCAAACAGTTTTGCTCTGAGCTAGGCTTGCGTGATTTTTTCTTTGAAACATCGAGATCTATTTTGTTAAAAGAATTGCAATTTTTTATTGACATCCTTTAGGCCTTGGACGGACAGGATGGGCCGATGAAAAATCTCAAGATTAAACACATCTTTGAGTGGTGTACATGCAATTACCCTGTAAAGATTCAAACAATTCTCTCTCAACCCAGGCTTGGAATATCCAAGTTCTGTGGAACTTGAATAAACCAGCTTATCCCAGCTAATCCAAGCTTTTAATAACTTGGAATAGCTTGCTGGTATTGGCCACATAAAATTCAAGATAATTCAAGAAAATCCAAGCAAGGCCTACATGTAGTAAATCCAAGAAAATTCCAGATAGCGTGAACATTCAAGAAAATCTCAGCTAACTTGAACATTCAAGAAAATCCCAGCTAACTTGAACATTCAAGAAAATCTCAGCTAACTTGAACATTCAAGAAAATCTGAGCTAACTTGAACATTCAAGAAAATCTCAGCTAACTTGAACATTCAAGAAAATCTCAGCTAACTTGAACATTCAAGAAAATCTCAGCTAACTTGAACATTCAAGAAAATCTGAGCTAACTTGAACATTCAAGAAAATCTGAGCTAACTTGAACATTCAAGAAAATCTGAGCTAACTTGAACATTCAAGAAAATCCCAGCTAACTTGAACATTCAAGAAAATCTGAGCTAACTTGAACATTCAAGAAAATCTGAGCTAACTTGAACATTCAAGAAAATACCAGCTAACTTGAGCATTCAAGAAAATCCAAGCTAACTTGAACATTCAAGAAAATCTGAGCTAACTTGAGCATTCAAGAAAATCTGAGCTAACTTGAACATTCAAGAAAATCCGAGCTAACTTGAACATTCAAGAAAATCCAAGCTAACTTGAACATTCAAGAAAATCCGAGCTAACTTGAACATTCAAGAAAATCTCAGCTAACTTGAACATTCAAGAAAATCTCAGCTAACTTGAACATTCAAGAAAATCTCAGCTAACTTGAACATTCAAGAAAATCTGAGCTAACTTGAACATTCAAGAAAATCTGAGCTAACTTGAACATTCAAGAAAATCTCAGCTAACTTGAACATTCAAGAAAATCTGAGCTAACTTGAACATTCAAGAAAATCTCAGCTAACTTGAACATTCAAGAAAATCTCAGCTAACTTGAACATTCAAGAAAATCTGAGCTAACTTGAACATTCAAGAAAATACCAGCTAACTTGAGCATTCAAGAAAATCCAAGCTAACTTGAACATTCAAGAAAATACCAGCTAACTTGAGCATTCAAGAAAATCTGAGCTAACTTGAACATTCAAGAAAATCCGAGCTAACTTGAACATTCAAGAAAATCCAAGCTAACTTGAACATTCAAGAAAATCTGAGCTAACTTGAACATTCAAGAAAATACCAGCTAACTTGAACATTCAAGAAAATCCCAGCTAGCTTGAACAGTCAAGATAATCCAAGCTAGCTTGCCGGTATTGGCCACTTAAAATCCAAGAAAATTCCAGCTAGCTTGAACATTCAAGAAAATTCGAGATAGCGTGAACATTCAAGAAAATCTCAGCTAACTTGAACATTCAAGAAAATCCAAGCTAACTTGAACATTCAAGAAAATCTCAGCTAACTTGAACATTCAAGAAAATCCAAGCTAACTTGAACATTCAAGAAAATCTCAGCTAACTTGAACATTCAAGAAAATCTCAGCTAACTTGAACATTCAAGAAAATCTGAGCTAACTTGAACATTCAAGAAAATCCCAGCTAACTTGAACATTCAAGAAAATCTCAGCTAACTTGAACATTCAAGAAAATCTCAGCTAACTTGAACATTCAAGAAAATCCAAGCTAACTTGAACATTCAAGAAAATCCCAGCTAACTTGAACATTCAAGAAAATCTCAGCTAACTTGAACATTCAAGGAAATTCCAGATAACTTGAACATTCAAGAAAATCTCAGCTAACTTGAACATTCAAGAAAATACCAGCTAACTTGAACATTCAAGAAAATCTGAGCTAACTTGAACATTCAAGAAAATACCAGCTAACTTGAACAGTCAAGATAATCCAAGCTAGCTTGCCAGTATTGGCCACTTAAAATCCAAGAAAATCCCAACTTGCTTGAACGTTCAAGAAAATCCAAGCTTGCTTGAACATTCAAGAAAATCCAAGCTTGCTTGAACATTCAAGAAAATCCCACCTAGCTTGGATTTTATTCCAGAAAGTCCCAGCTATCTAGAACCTCAAGAAAATCCCAGCTAATTCTAGCTTTTGAAATCGGTTGGACATTAGCATAAAATGCATGCACGTACGCATAAATGCTGCCACACCGAGATTATATATAAATATATATACATTGTACCGGTATGCTTGAAAACCAAAATCACCTTCATGGTAGTTGAGTTACATGTAATACTCAATAACAAATACAAGTTCAGCAAGACATTAACAATGTATGAGGTTCTGACTGATTTGTCTGTTATTCTTATAGACAGAGATTGTTAATGTATGATATTATTAGTCCCCTACCGGTAAAACCGGGGGGGACTATAGGTTTGCACTCCGTCTGTCCATCCATCTGTCGCAGTTGGTTTTCCGCACTTTTTCGCAGTCCTTCAAGGTATTCAACTGAGAATTGGTATATTGCTTTGTTATGAGAAGTTACAGATCAAGTTCAAGTTTCAGGCGTATGCGTCAATTATTTATTGTGTTATGCCCCCTTTCAACTTAAGAAATACGAAAAATATCAGCTTTCCGCACCTTTTTTCGCACTCCTTCAAGATATTTAAGCAAAAATCTGTGCATCGCTTCAGTATAAGGAGTTACTGAGCAAGTTCGAGTTTCCGACATTTACGTCAATTTTTCATGGAGTTTTGCCCCTATCGACTTATGAAATACGAAAAATATTAGTTTTCTACACTTTTTTCGCAGTCTTTCAAGATATTATACTGAGAACTGCTACATTGCTTTGTTATGAGAAGTTACAGACCAAGTTGGAGTTTCAGGCATATGCGTAAATTTTTGATGGAGTTATGCCCCCTTTCGACTTAAGAAATATGAAAAATATCAGCTTTCCTCACTTTTTTTGCACTCCTTCAAGATATTTAAGCGAAAATCGGTGAATCGCTTTAGTATAAGGAGTTACATGGCACATTCGAGTTTCAGACATTTTCATCAATTTTTATGCCCCCTTTCGACTTATGCAATACAAAAAATATTAGTTTTCCGCATTCTTTCGCAGTCTTTCAAGATATTGTACTGAGAATTGCTACATTGCTTTGTTATGAGAAGTTACAGACCAAGTTGGAGTTTCAGGCATATGCGTAAATTTTTGATGAAGTTATGCCCCCTTTCGTCCTATGAAATACGAAAAATATTAGTGTTCCGCCATTTTTCTCGCAGTCTTTCAAGATATTCAACTGAGAATTGGTACATTACTTTATTATGAGAAATTACAGACCAAGTTGGCGTTTCAGGCGTTTACATCATTTTTTGATGGAGTTATGTCCCCTTTCGACTTATGAAATACAAACATTTCAAGACTTTTTCCTGCTTCACCATATATAACTGAGACTTGGTTTATTGCTATGTTATCAGAAGTTACAGATCAAGTTCAAGTTTCAGCTGCTTTTGACAATTTTTAATGAAATTTTTGACTGTCAATCTCGAAAGATTTATTTCACCAGGTAGGGAGGTCATGTATGGCAAAGCAATACTTACAAATGCTTGTTTAGAAAGTCATGATCACTGCATTATTTCTATAGAACTGAAAAAGCTATACCAAAACTTGTAACTCTGAATAAATCTCTGGAAATCAATAGAATACATACCTCAAAATACAGTTCTGTTTCCATTTAAGGTTACTGATGCTAAGCATTCTATCTAACAGTACTGTCAGGGTTTCCAAACTATCATATTCTATATATCCATAGCTGATAATGATCAATGCAATGAATGTACTGTTTGCTTTTTTACAAAGTCTAAATTTCCCGCCAATTTACCAGGTCAAGGTCACCTCTACATGACTAGAGAACCTGTTCTTGCCTTAGTGTAAGCTATTTCAAGATAATCCAAGGTAGCGTAAGTGAATCTACAAATTCAAGGATATCCAAGTAACTTGGATTCTTTTATGTCTGACAAAACAAAGTTCTAGAAAACCCAAGCTAGCTTGCATTCTGTCAAATCAGAAAAGTCCAAGCAAATCCAAGAAGCTTGCACTTTTTCACGATGATATTCAAAAAGTCCTAGAAAATTCCAGCTAGCTTGAATTCTGAGAGGTAGGATTTTCAAGAAGTTCAAGCCATTACATAAAGTCCAAGCTAATTCAAGGAAATCCAAGCTGGTATGGGTTGAATAATTTTCCAATAGCTTGGATATTCAAGAAAATACAAGCTAATCCAAGTCAACTTGATTTTATTTCACATGGGTAGCTCCAAATTACCAAAAGTATAAACCGGGATAACTTGACAAGTCACGAGAATTGGGACTTGGAATTTGTAGAAAAGCTTGAAATAAATGATACAAAAAATAGCACGTAAGTGGAACGCAAATTCATGCGACAAATTCTTACCATCTTACGTCTATGCTCAATGTATACTTTATATCCATCATCGCGGGAGTAAAATTATTAATTGGCATCGCCTAAATATTGCGTATAGTTGAATAAACATCGTTTATTTCATCCAAATTTGACATAAAATGTCATCAAGAAAAATATAAATCATGTGATGTATCAGCTTCCTCTTATAGCCTCCTTTGTAGGACGAGTTTAGGTCGTTACCTGAGTAGCATGAAGACGCTAATATTAGTACCCGGGGAGACACTGCGCAATCCACATAGTCATAGGAGGGTAGCTTCGAGTAGCTATGAGAGTGATGGCATAAACTATAGCGCAGTTTATAATTGCTTTCAGAATGTACGATTTATATTTAAGAGTAACCAACAGAACGCACAGTTCAAAATACAACAATCTGGAATGCTTTATTTTCTTCAATTAGACATGAAGACTGAATCAAAAAGGAAAAATTATTACACCGCCTGCCCGTGTTATTAATTGAAATTGCTAACTAGAATTAAAAAGAATTACGTTAACTGATATAACTGCCTAACACTCTGCAACTAAAGTACATGTATATACATGTACTTGGTATTTCACGACAGACACCATCTGCAACGAAATAAGAAAATTATATGGCGATTTGACGGAGTAACTAGCTGGTTTTGTCAATGACAAAGGTGTTACCTCGCTATTGTTAGCTAGTTTATCTTAGCGCTTTGAGTTGTGATTAGTAATTATTCGACACGTGCATGGCACGGCGGGATAAAACATAATGAACACAGGCATGAATCAATTATAATTGTACTCATGTACTGCTAAAATGCGATGGAAAAGTACACACCTCAGATTTTAAACAAACATGAAATTTGTGACGATTTTCCAATTTTTCCTCAATTATATCGTAAAAATCTAGATTTAAAAAATAAATCAAACTTCACGATTAAATCGGAAAATCGCGCAAGCCTACTCGATTTATGGGAATCCCGGCGTAATGATGTCAATGTGGGAAAGGTGTATTAACTGTCTCGCTGCTGCAAGCCAGCGGACAATAACTTCAATGAACAAAAACTCTTGACATGCTGAATATTTTGAAAACAATTTGACTGAAAGTTGTCTTAGCCACCAACAACTTTCAGTCAAATTGTTTTCATATTTAGAGGGTCCAGGGATATATACTCAGCAGGCAGACAGTTAAAGATGTACCTATAATGTGGGTGATTTTACACAGGCAAAATATGTGCCTATTCTTAAAAAACTTACATAGATCATGCATCTTTACGATATAAAACTTATTCTGTTGAATATTTTGTAATCAATTTGACTGGAAGCCATTGCTGCCTGAACCAGCAATGGTTTCCAGTCAAATTAATTTCAAAATATTCAACAGTTTTCATGTGTGTTTGTTTGCCTTGAAAATGCGATAGGGGAATTCATCGGTGAAAGGATTAATCATTCATGTTAGGGGATGTACTGATTGATATTGGGGCAGCCTCCTTGAATAGTGTGGATTTTCATGAATATCCGGTTTCCAATTACAATAACAAAATTTTTGTTGATGTGATGTACCCATGGTTGACCATGGGTGGTAAATGGTACCATGGTTAGTATGATAAAAAGAATTGCTCGAGATCACAAGTTCACCATGTTTCGAACGCGCTCGACCATGGGCAGACAGTTTCAACCATGGACATTCATGCTTGACCATGGTTTGGAATAGTATGTTTAATATGTATTTAATGACAACAGAGCATGTTTTATGTCCACATGCCATTACCCCTTTAGCCCTCGAATTTGTACAAAAAAGTAGAATTTTCTCATACCTCTGTCCATTTGCAGACCAAGAGAAGACTCTATTTTGAGAATTTACCACTGTGATGACTGGCTCAGTTATCGAGCCAGTCATTTCAGTGGTAAATTTTCAAAAATAGTCTTCTCTTGGTCTTCAAATCAACATTTCTGAAGACCAATGCAGAGGGGATTGTTTGCAGATATGAGTGTTAAAGTGTTAACAATCCAAGTCCAGTTTTGTAAAACACAACATTGTAAGCACAGGTCATGAGCTACTGTAATGGACCTTTCCATTTTTAGCTATGCCCGCCCATCACTAGCTAAGCTCCACCCACACCTCGCCGTGTTTGGATTGATCGATCCCCGAATGCCCTAGCTATCAATTTCCTGAAAACTATACAGGGAAGCTGTTGAATATTTTGTAACTAATTAGACTGGGTGCTGTTGCTGCCATATTTATTAAATAGCAAAAGCAAACAATTTGTACAACAGCCCATAGACCGTCATCAAATATGCGTTCGTGACGTACTTATCGACGTCATTCATTACGATGTCATTGTACACACCACGCAGTTCATTATGACGTCATATGATGGGTGGGTACTCTGGAAAGGTGCATTGTCATGATGATATATAATAATGATCATGATTTCTTCATATGAAGACTGAAAATGTTGTACAGGTTGACCTACAAAATGTACATTGTCACGATAAAATTTATTATGTACATTCAGTATTTACACATGTGTATTATTATGTTTCTATGTGTATGGCATTTACTATTCAAAGTATTACATAATTTATGTGTAATTGAATAATTAAGATTTCTTGAATGCAAAAATACCTAAAATACCTAAATAATCTTGTACTTGAACTTGAACCTAAGTTTATAATTAAAGAGTTGCCTCTGTTAGTAAATTATGTCAACCATGGTCGACCATGGCGTAGTAATTGTTCTCAAATCTTGATTGATCATGGTCAAAATATGGTTGACTAAGGTCAGAAACATTTTTCATAAATTTGTTTAATCATGTTCAGACTACTTTTTCTTAAATTTGACCATGGTCAAGACATGGTCGATGCATATTATCATGGTCAGTACCATGCTAAAACAGTCGACCTTGCTCAACATTCACTATCGTCAGTTTATTTAATAATTTTCAAGGTTGACCATGGTTGACCATAATACTAATCAATATTCAGAGGGGATGGGATGCTTTGAGAAAATTACCTTTATCAGCATTTCGTTGCTTTAACCCAATCTTTTAAACTCCAGTGTCACAATTTCAAGATTATACTGAAAAGGTCCCAGCCAAATTAGTTTCAAAATACTCCGCAGAATATTGCTTAATACATCATAAGGAATGTGTTGTCTCTGCTTTGTTGAGTTTTAACCCTCTAACCGTTTAATGATCAAATTTGAACAAGTAAATTTAAATATCTGCCTATTGTATGCCCATTTACAGGCCAAGAGAATGCAATTTTTGAAAATTTATCACTGTAATGACTGGCTCGGTTATCGAAGCAGTTATTCTAGTGGTAAATATTTTTAAAAATTGACCATAACAGAGGCGGGTTTTGGCCGGTATGACCATAAACGCTTGAATTTGTTCAAGAAAATTTGAATTTTCTCACGGAAAATAGCCATTTGCAGACGAAGAGAAGACTATTTTTGACAATTTACTGCTGGACTAACTGGCTCGGTTATCGAGCCAGTCAGTCCAGTGCTAAATTTTCAAAAATTGTCTTCTTGTTCTGCAAATGGACATTACTCAAGACCAGTGCAGAGGGCATTTTTGGCTGATATGAGTGTTAAAGGGTTAAGAGATACACAGTGTGTATTTGTGTGTTCATGCACAGTTATGATAAAGGCGTTATCTAATCACTTCTTCATATGAATAACACAAATTTGGGGCCACTGTCAGGGACTCCATACAGAAAGACTTGCCATCATTGGTTTTTTTCGTAAACCCAAATGTACAATAGTTCTCGCACAAAAAGATTCATCCATGTCTCTCTTCGCACCAGTAGGGTACGTAGGCAACTGTAGGGCACTGTTTAGTGTAGGCGAAAGTTGCCGTCATTCACTTGTTATCGTAACCAAACGTATCTCCTCGGGAGTGATATCCTGTAATTTTTGTCTGTGTCTTTCAAAACATGAATAAATGTGTTTTTGGCCCGCATATTTTGTGAGGCCCGGGCTGCATGTACATGGAGTGACCCCCGCAGCAACACGGTGTATTGATGGGCCGATACTAACATAACCGGAACATCTGATCAATGTTTTGTCCCTTCACTTGATTAACCCATTAACCCTCATATCGGCCAAAAATGGTGTCTGCAGTGCTCTTGAGAAATGCCCATTTGTAGACCAGGAGAAGACTATTTTTGAAAATTTAACACTGAAATGACTGGCTCGATAACCGAGCCAGTCATTCCAGTGATGAATCTTCAAAAACTGTCTTCTCTTGGCTTGCAAATGGAGATTTTCTATGAGAAAATTAAGATTTTCTTGAACAAATTTGACTGTTAAAGGGTTTAATTCTCCGGGCTCCTGGTCTATCTCTGTCTACCATATAGCAGTAAATTTGAAACCATTGAATTATGAATGCCGATATACATGTATAGTGATCAGTTCTTGTCAATGATAAGCTGCTATATTAAAAAAACCCAGTTTTACTGAGTAGTTTTTCCATCACTTCAAACCTCTCAACTGTTGAATATTAAGATTTGTATTACCATGTATCATAAGTGCAGAATGCTAAGTGTTATTGCATCACCTTCCTGATTAAAAAATTTGCTACTGAATTATCCATCACTGATTAACCAGGTACCTTTTGCTATTGGTGCTATCATGATCTGTGCCTCATGTACTGAGCCTGTTTGTAAGATTATAAAGGAATGTAAGCTACGTGTGTACAATAAACACATAAAGTGGGATTTCCATCGAATAAGGATGTACATGTACAACGTATTAAAATTTTATCATCTCCCTAAATTGATTTATATGCAGTTATTACATAATGGCTAGAAGCGGATTAAGATATATTATGTGATGTTCTTGCCACCATTTTCACTTTGAAATGAATTGACACTGAGAAGTCTGAGTGAAAAGGTTTAGCTGTATGCATGGGGAATTTCAACAGACAACATTCCATAGGTTTTAAGTCTAGATATGCTGAATATTTTGTAAACAATTTGACTGAAAGCCGCATGACGAGTAAAGGGTTAAACGCAGGCTCTCCATTTAAATGCGAATCTCCTGAATCCTGACAAATCACTAGTATGTAATTCCCAAGGTATTAAAGTTATTCATGCTACAGTATTACAGATAGATTAGATTTAATGCTTTAAAAAATGTGATGCATTGTTTTGTCTTTACCTTTTGATCTCATGCAACACCCGATCTTGACAGTAATTTAGAAAACCTGCACCTAATATGAAGTTGATTCAAGTTCACAAAGGTATTATAATGTCTATTAAAGGAAATCGTTTTGCGTGACATTATTTGCTACAGTATATTAATATATATGTATATATATATATATATATATACCCGCACCACATGCAGTACAGCTCATAAATAGGTTAATGTTTTCAAAATAAACACAGAAACATGTTAGTTAGTACAATTTTCAACACGATATAAAAATGTTCTGTTGAAGTTTTTAAACGTAACTGGAAGCCATTACTAGCAGCAATGAGTCTTCCAATACAATTATTATCAAAATATTCAATTCAGTACATTTTATTTTGTTTTCGAAACATCCTAAGTTATTTGTAAGTTTTATAATGTACATGTAAATGTACATATAGTCAATGCTTTAACCTAAACTACTCTTATGTCAATATTCTATCTTTTACAAAGAAACTGGTGTACATTTTTCTATGACAGCAACATTTTCGACCAAATTGTTGAAAAATTAACACCAGTTCATCTTTTAATTTAAATTGAAAGTTTGAAAATTTTGTCAGCGGTAATGGTTAACAATTAAGCTGGCCAAAAATGCCATCTGCAGTTGTCTAGAGAAATGTCCATCTTCAGTTGTCTAGAGAAATGTCCATCTGCAGTTGTCTAGAGAAATGTCCATTTGCAGTTGTCTAGAGAAATGTCCATTTGCAGTTGTCTAGAGAAATGGCCATCTGCAGTTGTCTAGAGAAATGTACAATGGCAGAACAAAAGAAAACTATTTTTGAAAATTCAATGTCGCTGGACTGACGGGCTCGATAACCAGGTTTAAGTCATTCCAGTAGTAAATTTTCAAAAATGGTCTTGTTCAACAAGTAGACATTTTATATGAGAAAATTGGAATTTTCTTGACTTAAAATTGAACGATTAAAGAAAAAAGAAATGGCCCTTGTCATCCATCAACATATCATCCGATACAAACCCGACTGAAGAGAAATATAGAAAGTGCAACAAGGGATTCAACGGTTAGGGGTACCCAGGCAAAACAACAACCATTACATGTATATACCATGGTGGCCTGGTACTTGATGGAAAACCATGAAATACCATTGTGTATCACCATGGTAGTCCATGGTCCATATGGTATCTCAGTGATGACCATGGATTACCATGGATCACATGTACCAATTGGTCATAGCCATGGTAGACCACGGTTACCATGAACTACCATGGTTGCTCTCAAGTACCATGGTAAACCATGGTAGGATTTAACAAATATCCTGGTAGTATTGCTGTTGTTCCAAGCATCCATCTGCAAAATGTTGACCATGGTTTCATAGTCAAACATGGTAGACCATGAAATATGGCAGGTGTGTGTGTGACCATGGTAAATATTGACCATGGTTAAATTATCTTGACCGCGGAAGACTCTGACCATGGTCAACCATATTCTACCATGGTTCACATAATATAATAAGGGAAGTACATGTAACTCTAATTGTAAACTAGTTTTTTGTTATTAAAAAGTCTTAATTATAGACTATTACACATAAATTATGTGATCATCATAAATTGACATTTAAATAGTACACATAAATGCCATATCCATAGAAACAATACATGTAATTGACACTGAATTCTTGCAGAAATTTGAACTTTGTTAAAAAATGCCATTATATTTTGTCAAGCATTCCAATATTCTCATAGTGTTTTATAAACAGAACGTGTGTTCAATATTTTATATCTTCATAACTATTACCATAGCTCAGGACCATGCTTACAATATTGTAGTCTCTACAGTCTCACACAGGATTTCACATTGTTTCAAAAGTGGACTTGAATTTAATGCAGACTAATAGTTTTATGGAAGCATCTGCCATATGGTACTTTCTACCATGGTCTACTGTGATCCCAAGTGATGAACTGCGCCAAGAATAATCTGATTCCGCCTAGCCCTGTAACGGGGCGCTTAGTTTGGTGTCCCATTCTTATACATAGATGGATACATGTAGATAAACGGAATGCTGATTATTGTCCAGCCATGTAGATGGATGGATCGACAGATAGATGGATCGGTAATTAGATAGTAATACAGATGGATGGATCGACATATGGGCGGATCAGTGATTAGCCGAGTCGTACGGTGGACAAAATGGCTGATGGATGGACGGACGGACACTCATTTGAATGGACTGGACTGATAGGCAGACTGCGCCAAGTCTGGGTGGAGGATTTGATAGTGGAATTTGGAGTGGCACATTTCACTCAGTGAATTTGAGTCATCAGAATTATTATACTAAGTGGTATACATGAAATACAATATATAGGCCTCCTCTTTAACAAATTAATTATGATAATCTTAAATAATGGTTCTATTTAAATTCTACACGCACATGTATCTAATTATTATACAAGGTGTCAATGAATAAACAAAATTAATTCCCAATAATATTACGTATTAGTACGTTAGCAGGAAAATGGTTATCTCGCTCTGTCAAAGCATGGGCAATTATTGTTCATAAATCTGTATAATTAGTCCCCCGACGTCGACGGGTACTATAGAAATGGGCCCCATCCGTGCATGGGTCCATCCGTGCATCCGTCCGCATTTAGTTTCAGCTCGATAACTTCAGTTAGCTTGAATGGATTCATTTCAAATTTGGTATGTTAACTCCTTATGACAAGACCTCGGTGGGGATTGCTTATTGGCGAAATGTATCCAGATCCACCTGAGTTATCCCCCTTTATTTCTTGAAAAATCTTAAAATATGTGGTTTCCACTGGATTATACTTCAGTTTTCTTGAATGGATTCATTTCAAATTTGGTAAGTCAACTCCTTATGACAAGAGCTCGGTGGGGATTATATGAGCGAAATGTACCTGGACCCACCAGAGTTATGCCCCCTTGATTTCTTGAAAAATCATAAAATATGTGGTTTCCGCTCGCTAACTGAATTTGGAATGTCAACTCCTTATGGCAAGACCTCGGTGGGGATTGCATATTGGTCAAATGTGTCCAGACCCACCAGAGTTATCCCCCTTTATTTCTTGAAAAATCGTAAAATATGTGGTTTCCGTTTGATAACTTCAGTTACATGTAGCCTGGATGGATTCAATTCAAATTTTGAAAATACATCCCTCTTCATGAGACCTTGACTGGGGGGAGGGGGTGGGTGTGTGTTACCAGAACTGGTCTTTTATTTTATATTATTTCAAATTCTACTGTCTTTAAAATATTCAGTCGATTGATTTCAACATGATATGAATATGACGTTTTCAGGAGCGTGGCACTGAAATGGTTAATCATTCATTTAAAACCCTTCAACACTCTGAAGTGGTCCTGAGAAATGTCCATTTGCAGACCAAGAGAAGACCATTTTTGATAACCACGCCAGTCATTCCAGTGGTAAATTTTCAAAAATACTCTTCTCTTGGTCTGCAAATGGACATTTTCGTTGAGAAAATTAAAATTTTCCTGAAGAAATTTGAGGATTAAATGTTTAAGGACTCGGGCATCAACAATGGTCAATTAATTAGTTAAAATATAAAAAAATGTCAGTGACGATCGTCTTCTGAGCCGCCATTTTACCTTGATTTTTGTAGCCGCCATTATTTGGGATTCTATTGTTTTCACTGTCGTGCCAAGTCCAGCATAAAACCATTCCCATAACACTAACGTTAGTCATTATTCCGTTGGCCTCAGAGGTGTGCAGATCTACCTGTATAGCGTGTGGTAAGCGTATAGTAGTTCAATTCTAAATGTGTGTTTCCTATTGTAAGCGTGAAACGTGCTAATAAGATAGATGTTTTTTATAACAATTTGAGTGATAATTGTTGCTGGCGATGGCAGCAACGATTTTCCTTCAAATTATTTGCAAAATAATCGCCAGAAAATAGTGTTGTTCCGATTAATCGATTTGATCGGTGATTGATTGGTTTACATGTTCAACCAACCGATCGATCATGATTTCAGAAATCGATTTTGGTTGTTTATTAATATATTATAATTGGTCAAGCTAGAAAATAAATACTTTTTGGAAAAGAATTTAAATTTAATTGTTACAACTACATGTATATAGTATTACTCCTTAGTCTAAGACATTAATTCTTCCAGCACTGAAAGAGTATGTTAATTTCAAAGCAACCATACCAATAATATGTTGAATATTTTGAAAGTTATTTGACCGGAAGCTGTCTAAGGCAGCAACAACTTCCAGTCAAATTATTTTCAAAATATTCAACAGATTATTTCTTAAATTATTAAGAATCTGGTTTGAAAGGGGTAATTATCCTTGAACATGCTATAATTACTGCATTCAAAATGAGAACGTGTTATGATCAATCCTTAAGTGATCATCGGTTGGTATATAAAACCAATCATCGATCATAAAAATAGTACCAATTCCTAACATTACCAGAAAATGTGAGTTCTACTATCTAATGTTTTGAAAAGGATTTGACTGAAAATCGTTGCTGCAACAACTTCCAACCAGATTGTTTTCAAAAGAGTCAGTAGGACTATCAATGTCATGACACATTCTGATGATATTTTGAGCAATTTGATTGACAGTCATTGCTGGCTAAATCAGCAACAACTTTATCTAATTATTCCCAGAATAATCATCGCCATGTTTTTAATGTGCCGTTAGCTAACATATGTACATACAATTCGGTAGATCTGTGTCATATACGTTGTCAAGATCAGACATGAAATATGTTCAAAACTGCTCAGTCAGTAGGTAAGCATGTCAGTGCATGTCAGCTCGTGCAGGTGCTTTGCTGACCTCATCGATGCAAATATATTTCATGGCGGATCACTTTTACGTTTATGACACAGGCCTAGCTAATTGTACAAACATGTATTAGCTAACGATATTGGTAGCTCGACACTAATTAGTCTCAGAATAATGTGATAACATTGTTGCTGCCTTAGTCAGCAATGACCGTCAAACGAATTGCTAGAAATATCTTCAGAATGTGTTACTGCATTGAAAATCCTGTGGATTATTTTGAGAACAATTTGGCTGAAAGTTGGCGCAGCAATGATTTTCAGTCAAAACATTTTCAAAACGTTAGCTGGTATTTTCTGCTGATTATTTCGCAAATAATTTGAAGGAAAGTTGTTGCTGCTATCGCCAGCAACAATTATCAGTCAACTTGTTATAAACATATGTAGGCTACTAACACGTTTCACATCTACCATAGAAAATACACAAATAGAATCTAACAGCTAATTGCTCTTACTATGCACTATACCGGTAGATCCGCTCACCTCGGAGGCCAACAGTATAATGGCTAACATTAGCGCTATGGGAATGGTTTTATATTGAGCGTTTGGCAGGAGCGAGAACAATAGAATCACAAATAATGGCCCCTTACAAATATCAAAGTAAAATGGTGGCTCAGAGGAAGACGATCATCACTGAATTTTTCTAAATATTTTCTAATCTTAATGCTTCAGGATAACTTTAATGACATTCTATTCGCAGTGGTAATATATACAATCAGGTCTGCTGAAGGCAAATTCAGGGATATAATATTGTGGCACAAAACATGGTGGTTCTTTAAGTCAGTAGTCTAACATCTGTATCAAAGAACCCCATCTTCGGGCTCCAAAGGAGACCTCATATACATGTAGCAGGCTATTTATTTCAAGCGTCTGTCTATATAGTGGCTACTTGTTTGTGCTCCACAAGGTGGTCCCTCAAAACAGGTTATAGGTATGCCATTTTTACCCCGTGATTGGACCATAGCCAACCTACCTAAGACATCTCATTAATATATTCCTAAAACAATGGACCTTTCTAGTTTATCCATCAATCATATGACGTCATAATCAGCTGCGTGACATGTAGGAAGGATGACGTCATAAAACTCAATGACGTAGATAAGTTCATCACAAGTGTTTAATTGATGACAGAGTAAGCGTCGTTGTCCAAATTGTATGTCTACTATTTAATGAAGATTTTGTTGAATATTTTGCTCGGTTATCGAGCCAGTCATTCCAGTGGTAAATTAAAAAAAAAATTGTATTCTCTTGGACTGTAAATTATGGACATTCCACAAGACCATAGCAGAGGCCGGTCTTGGCCGGTATGACCATTAAATGGCTAGCGTTCTTATTTCAATTACAATGTATTTTGTATAAAATTATTCACTTTTTTCCACGTGTTCGATCGTTCTGAATGATAACTAAAATGTTGTACTTTGCGTCATGAATAACTTGAAAGAACATTACACTTATGTTTTGGATCCAGTAAAGATAATATCTATAGTGAGTCACAATTCATAAAATATCGCTATTTCAGCTTACTTGAAAAATTCGGACACCGCGGTTGCGTCAGGTTGACCCAAATTTCATGTTATTTTAAAACACCCATAAAAAAGGAAAAAGGAAAAGTTATGAAAGACAGGTTTGTTTAGTTTTTTAATATTATTGATAACAGCATTAATTTTTCATTGAAAATGAGGCAAATTAAATAAAAGTTTGCTTATAGGCAATAATTGTAAGATTTTTAATTTGCATAAATTAGTATCCAATGGTTTACAGATTTCAATAGGACTAGTTTGTCATATTTCTTCATGTTTTTTGACAAAGAAACTTTCACTTTTATAGTATGGAGACATATTTAATGTGGGCCATTCGCATTAACCCTTTAAGCCTCGAATTTGTACAAGAAAATTTCAATTTTGTGTGTGCATTTGCAGACCCATAGAAGACTATTTTTATACTCCCCGAAAAAAATTTCGCGGGAGCATATAGTCGCCATTTTATCCATCCATTCGTCCGTCCGTCCATTCACCATATATAAGTTTTGTCTGGGGCATAGTTTCAAGACTTTTTCACATATGGTCACCAAACTTGTTATGTGGATGCATCTTAGGGAGAAGGTGTGCGGAGTATGAAAAGTGTCACGCTGACCTACTTTTCATGGTCAACTGAATATCACAGAAAATGTTTGTCCGTACCATAGTTTCAAGACTTGCACATATGGTCACCAAACTTGGTATGTGGATGCATCTTAGCGAGAAGGTGTGTGGAGTATGAAAAGCAGGTCAAAAGTAGGTCATACTGACCTACTTTTCATGGTTGAGTGAATATCACAAAATGTTTGTCCGTGCCATAGTTTCAAGACTTGAACATGTGCTCACCAAACTTGGTATGTGGATGCATCTTAGGGAGACGGTGTGCAGAGTATCAAAAGTAGGTCAAACGTAGGTCATGCTGACCTACTTTTCATGGTCGATTAAATATCACAGAAAATGTTTGTCCAGGCTATAGTTTCAAGACTCACATATGGTCACCAAACTTGGAATGTGGATACATCTTATGGAAAAGGTTGTGGAGTATCAAAAGTAGGTCATGCTGACCTAATTTTCATGGTCGACTGAATATCACAGAAAATGTTTGTCCGGGCCATAGTTTCAAGACTTTTTCACATATGGTCACCAAACTTGGTCTGTGGATGCGTCTTAGGGAGAAGGTGTGCACAGTATGAAAAGTAGGTCATACTGACCTACTTTTCATGGCCGACTGAATATCACAGAAAATGTTTCTCCGGACCATAGTTTCAAGACTTTCACATATGGTCACCAAACTTGGTATTGATTATTACAGAAAATATCTGTGTTCATTTTGAACACAGTTTTTATATTTATTTTTCATATGGTGCCAAGCAAAGTCTGTTTATTTAGAGAAACTAATATATATGTATATATATATATATATATATATTATTTGATATGTATTAAATGCATCCTAGAGAGAAGGTGGACATTTATACAAACTAGATCCGTCTATCCATGCATCTGTCTGTTCTTTTGTCATGAATGCATCTTAGGTTATCCATTCACCAATTCGTTCATGCCTCCATATGTTCGTTTCTCTGTGTCTGAGCCACAGTATGAACCTTTCCCTGAACCTTCGGGGTTATCCATTCAGTTTCTCTGCAGAGTATGCCTTCAGGGAGCATACATCAATTTATTGATTTGCCTTGTTGAAACTATATCGCTGGAATGACTGGCTCGGTTACCGAACCAGTCATTCCAATGATAAAGTTTCAAAAATGGTCTGCTCTTGGTCTGGAAATTGGACATTTTTCAAGACCACTACAGGAGCCGTATTAAGCTAACTTGAGTGTTAAGCGGTTAAAAGACCTGTGTATTCATCAAGCAGACACCATAGCGGGAGAAATCACTGCCACACGTCACTAGGACTGTCACAAAATGTTTCAGGCAGCCTGAACCCAGAGAGTTGCTGACTACTCACCAGCACTCACTGTGCACAGCTCTGAAGGACATTTTATCAGGGATGACTATGGCACAGCAAACGCAATTTGAGAAATGTTAGGGACAGTTCACTGACCACGATGATGAGCTCTTGCATCCATTTTAGGGGACCTTTAAGGCCATTACTAAGACCAGTTCACCTTTCCAAAGTATCCATCTATCATATGACGTCATAATCAGCTAAGTGGTGTGTAGGATGACGTCATAATCATTACGTCTTTGACTCTTGATTAATAGTCCGACACGTTGTACGAATTGTATGTCTCTACTATTTAATAAACATGCTGTTGAATATTTTGAAACTAATTTGACTGGACCCTGTTGTTGCCATAGACAGCAACAGCGCCCAGTCAAGTTAGTTTTAAAATATTTAACGGCTTACCTGTATAGTTTTCGAGAAAGTGATAGTCAGGTCAGAGAGTTCAGAGATTGCTCGATCCCAACACAAGCGAGGTGTGGCAGGAGCTTAGCTAGAGATCGGCAGGTCATCGCTAAAACTGGAAAGATCCATTGAGGAAGCAAAAGTTGAGATGGCACTCAAAACCCTGAGAAATTGACACGCATCTGGACCTGATGTCATGAGCAATGATTTATTCAAATATACTATCTTAAAACCAATCATGTACATGTACCTAATCAACTCAACCCCATCCATCTTCCCTTCGATGCTGTAGGCCAAAGCAAATGCTTATCACACTACCCTAGACCAAGAAGCATATGATTGGTAAGAGGCATAGAGATCTAAGTTTGTTCAAAGGAAGCTGATCTATCAACTAATGGCCAAGCAGCCATCTTGAATTTTGACCGATTTTTAGGAATGTCTTCTCCAAACGTGTTTGGGATATCAATTCAAATTTCATGAAACATCATATAGGGAACCAAGTTTGTTCTTTGTATATTGGATAACCTATATATATATATACATGTAGTTTTCGCAAAAACGACCTCCAAAACCAATGAACGGGTCGGGCCAAAGTTTGGGAGATATGATTCAGGACTAAAGTTCATAAAGGTTTGTTCAATGAAACTTGATAGCTAAGAAAACATGGCCGCCATGGACCAATCAAAATGTGGCGTGTTTGGTGGCCATATTGGATTTATTTATTTGATGGATTTTGAAAACGAAATTGTATATATATACATGTGGGTATGCTGATTTCAAATTTGTGACTCAATGCTGTCGGAAAAATGGTTTGGTGGCCATTTTGCATGTCTTGGATCCTAAAGCAATAGGAAATTTGAAATGTCTTCTCGAGAACCACTGGCCCGATTTAAATTATATTTGGCAGGAATAATTAGTGTTGTTCCAATTAATCGCGATGATTGATTGGTCTGCATCTCCAACCAACAGATCGATCATGATTTTAGAAATTGATTTCGACTGTTTTTAAATTTGCGATGTTAAAACTGCAGATGATTCTTTCTTTTGGCAATACCATTTTAATTTCATTTTTACAACTATATACTGTTGACACTGAAATAGTATGCTAATATCAAAACCACCATACCAATAACCCATTGAATATTTTGAAATCTATTTGACTGGAAGCTGTTGCTGCCTTAAGTTTTCAATCAAATTAGTTTCAAAATATTCAACAGATTATTTCTTAAATTATTAAGGTTAAATATCCATGAACATAAAATAATTATTGCATTCAAAATTTCAGAATGGGTAAAAATGAAAAAATGTTATGATCGATCATTAATTGATCATCGGTTAGTATGTAAATCCAATCATCGATCACAAAAATAGTACCGATTCCCAACACTAGGAATTTTCCTTCCAGGCATAGCGATCTTGAAGTTTGTTCAAATGAAGCTGATACGCCAATTTAGCCAGCGACCATCTTGGATTTTCAGAAGATTTTCAGAAAATATGCTAAAAGACTAAGTATTAACCATTGGCCTGATTTCAACCAAACATGGCTGGAAGGAATGACTGTCACTCTATAGTCATAGGCTTCAGAATTTGTATATACAAAAACCAAGTTGGTTAATTTTTCCTGCGGTTGACTATGAAGTCACCCTTTGATTTAACAATCCAAACTTGGCTTTAATAACCATATGATGATAGACTTCCAAAGTTGTATATCTAAATTTGATTGGACAATTTGTCCGGTGGCCATCTTGGATTTTCCATAAATTTCCAGAAAATCTGAACCCTTACAGAAATTTAAGCATGCGGCTAGCGTGCGCCAAGTGTGCAGTAAGAATTTTAGATTGCGTGAGCTTGCGCAATCGTGCGCACACTCACTGCACCATTGCCCAAGCTTTCCGCAACCTTGCGCAAGCTCGCAGCAGAGGCTGGTTTTGGCTGTTATGGCCATTAATAGCAAACATATTGTAGTAACTTAGCTGCATATAAAAGGTTACTCAACCAACAGAGGTCTCGAATCGGCCCGCAGAACTGGCAGCAGATAAGCTCAGTTCGGATTCCAAGGTATGACTGCCGGGCGTCCGTAGAAACGGTGGGAATCAGCTAGCCCGGCAGCCGCGAAACACGAACTCCGGGATTGCGGGATACCGCCAGCACCACACTCTTCCCCCGTTTTAAAAATATGAACTGCGAGCTCAGACAAGGTTAAACAATTTTTTTTAATTTGTCTTCTAAATTTAACAATAAATGAAATCAGACTATGGTCCTCTATTGTATTTAACAAGTACATATAGGCATTGACGCTCAGCTGCTAACGGTAGAATTAGAATCAACCACACATACAAAAAAGAATTTGACCATAGTAGGTGTCGAACCATCCAGCAAGAATGAGCAGCTAATGATAAAAAAGATGGATAGCTCAACAGCCGCCAGACGAGGGCCATCGTTACAGATTTTAAAATAGCATAGCATCCTAACTAAAATTAAGGACAGTGATTTTCCACCACAGCAGAAAACTGACAGAATTTACGGAATTGCCGAATTGATAAAGAAGTAATAAAAATAATCTCACATGAATTTAGTGGAAGTGTTATCTGAAATTAACATATGTGAGATTCGAGGAAAACCTAATAATATTGCATATTTTAAATTTTAGTGAACATTTTTAACCTTAACATTTCTGATATACGTCTTATAATTGAACGGATCTGAATCCACAAATTTAGGAAATCCGGAAAACCACTATCCCTATCACAATAAAGATAACTGAATGAAGCTAAACCGGAACGGATCATACAGCAGAAGAAAGAAACATATGAATTTGCGCTATGACTAACGCGTCAATTACTTTGCGCATTATGAAATGGTAAGCGCACGAAATATATCTGCACGATTTATGCAGTCTTTGCTAAATGCATATTATAAATATTCTGTCATATGCAGGACTTCTGCATTATAGAGTACTGCACATTATAAATATGCATGAGTTATGCATTATAGAGTAATAATGCATCATTGCATCATTTTAACATGTAATTGTTACACGTTTAATAAATGAAATACCTAGGTATGGCAGTATATAATATGTTGGCCTAATATAAAATATCTGAACTGACCTATGTAGAATTAATATATCTGGGCTATCTTATAAAATATCTGTGCTGACATAATAAAACTATATATAATATATTTGAGCTACCCTATAAAATATCTGAGCTGACAAATGTAGAACTGGCATTAAATAGCTAACCTAAACTGAATTTCACTATACATAGATGAGTTTGCATCATAACATATGATGCATATACTTATAAAAAGCGTGTACATTGGTTTAATCCATATACACATAAACAGAGAGCATTATTATGACTACACGTCATGACGGACAATAAATACAGTTAACAATACAATGCGTATGATTAATGCGTAACAATTTACAACGCATATTTGTAATGTGTGATCAAGAAATGCGTAAATATAACCATGCATTACTACGTTCAATTATTCACGCGTCATTTGAAAAACGCGTAATTATAATAACGCGTTCTGTGAGTCATACAGCGATGGACCCCTGTTGGTTTTTGGTATCTCAAGGAGTATTATTGCTGGAAAAAGCCACTATGTGCTTATGTGTCCAACTAATTTAGTTTCCCAAAAACTTACAAAGAATAGAACGTCACGAAACTAAAGCTAAGATGGAAACGGAACATACGCCAATGATTATAAATGTTTTCCGGACAAGTTGAATGTCTTCAATGTCATGCAGAATGTTAAAATTTGAAGTCATAATTTCATATCTGGATTACAGTAATTCTTAATGTTGAGTTACTGTTACCATTGTACATTATCACATTACTATTGTAGTACTGTACTACGACCGAAAACCTAACTGCAGTCTGCAACAATACCATGACCAAATGAATCCGAAATAAGACGAAACCAGAGGAACATTTATGCAGGTGGACAAGTAGGGTCCATAAAGACTTACATAGTCTAATTCATGAATGCGTAAAGGGCATTCTAATACAGTTCATAATCTAGGAACCTGTTGGGAAGACGGCACTGCCTTCCTGCGCGACTCTGAATGGTGTTGAGTTTGGAGTTGGTCATCTCTAGGAGATGTGTGATGTATTTCCCCTCGGACCTGACACCTCATGCGCCTATGGGAAAAAGTGTGATGCGGATCCCCTCGGACCTGACACCTCATGCGCCTAGGTGAAGTGTTATGCGTTTCTCCTCGGGCCTGACACCTCATGCGCCTAGGAGAGTGATGCTGTGTTTGTGGGATGGGTAAAACAGAGTCGATATCCAGGTCATCTGTCAAAACAGCATCTAGATCATTATGCAGAATTGATGAGGATGGATCAATACCATATGGAATGGTTTCATCTAAATCCTCTTCAAAAATGGAAACATGGTTATCATCAGATAACCTACAGCCATTATCAGAGGATAATAAGTCATCATCATCGCCATGATTTTCAGAGCTTATAACACGTCTCATTCGCAATATCCAGAGGTAAATCACGATCTCTGCACAGCTTTAATCTATCATGGTGAACAACTAGTTCCCGGCGTTGGTTTTTGATACCAAACAGTGCCTCTGACAACTTTTTATAAATAATAAATGGACCAGTCCAGGGAGGTGGTAGTTTACTGGACTGACCTATTTTAGTTGCAGAATTAGCAAGATAAACTACATCACCAACATGATAGGCACACTCATGCAAACGTAGATCATACTCTTTTTTCTGGCGCTTCTGAGCCATTTTAAGGTTATCCCGTGCTATCTCATGAGTTTCATGCAACGTTTGCTGTAACTGTTGGACGAAGTCACTGGCATCTGAAGGGGCATCCTATGTAGTCGCAGACACAGGGCATTTGCACATTATGTCAATAGGCTGTAGCACTTTTCGACTAAGCATCATCATGTTGGGAGTATACTCCGTCTGTCGGCTTACAGTAGATCGTATAGCTCCAGCGATGAAAGGAATAAACTTGTCCCAATCTTTCTGTCTGTCATGCTCTTGCAGGTAACACTGTATACACTGCAAGACAGTACGTTTTATACGTTCAATCTGCCCATTTGAACATGGTCTATAAGCTGTGGTGCGTGTTTTTGAAATCTCCAGTAGATGGCACAGTTCCTTAAATAGGGGGCTCTCAAAGTGACGACCCTGGTCAGTGTGTAAGAAATATGAACAGCCAAATGTGGTGACAAAACGCTCCACATACGTTTTGGCTACCAGTTCTGCCCCTTGTTCAGGGAGCGCATAGCACTCAACCCATTTAGTGAACTGATCTATGATCATCAACACATATCTATTTCCCAGTGCAGATGTGATAAAGGGGCCCAAAATCTCCATATGTACCCGTTCCAAGGGAAACCCAGCATGGAACTCGCCCAGAGCAGCTCTAGGTCGGATGGAAGCTTTTTTGCTACAGCTATAAATCTGACAGGATTTCACATACGCCACCACATCACGAGAGTATCCGTGCCAGATATATTTAGCCTTCACTCTCTCTCTAATGCTTTCTGCTCACCCATGTGACTGGCAAGCTGGGAATCATGACAATTTTCCAAAACCAGCTTCTGGAGAGACTTTGGGACTACCAGCAGATTCCGTGTGGTATTTGCTTCTACCCAGAGATAGTGCAAAATGCTATCGACAAAAATCAATTGATCACAACGAGCCCACCAAAACTTGACAGCTGGACTAACTAAATATAGCTCCGCGTCAGAAGGTGTGTGTGACTGCTCAATCCATGATACAACTGTCTTCAGATCAGGATCCTCAAACTGACGCTCCTGTCTGATAGGTCATTATTACTCAGTTGAAGGGCCCTTATGGTTTGAAAAGCCAAAGGAATTATATCATCAACATCTTGTTCAAATTGAGACGATTGCTGCTGAAGCTTGGTACAATATTTGCACCCACCACATGGTAATGAACTAAGAGATTGGCCTTCTTTATAACAGTGGCAAGGTGAAGAATCACTTGGAACTCGTGATAGACCATCAGCATTAGAGTGCTGTTTACCGGGCCTGTATTGCATTGTCATATTATATTGGGACAGTTCTTCTAGCCATCTAGCTAGTTGTCCTTCGATGTGCTTGAAACTGAGCAGCCACATGAGACTGTGATGGTCAGTCCGCACAATAAATGACCGTCCTAGCAAGTACATACGGTACTACCTAGTAAATGCTACCACGGCTAGCAAATCTTTGCGTGTAACACAATATTTACGCTGAGCCGGTGTCAACGTTCGGCTCGCAAAACCAATAAGCACCTCTCCCATGCTGAATTTGGGATAATTCTGCACTAATAGCAGCCTCTGAAGCATCAGTATCCAGTATGAAGGTACCATCTGGTGTCGGATAACCTAACACTGCATGGTTGGCCATAGCACCCTGAAGTGTTTCGAAAGCTACCTGATGCTCTAGAGTCCAGTCATACTCTACTTTGGAACTGGTAAGGGCAGAGAGAGTAGCAGAAATACCAGCAAAACCCTGTATGTGCTCTCGGTGGTAATTCATGAACCCTAGGAAAGATTCCAGCTCTTTCCTGGTCTTAGTAACAGGCCAATTAGCGGCGCGTTCCATATTGTTTGGCTTAACAGCGATTCCCTTATCACTCACCAACTTACCTAAGAAACAGAGTTCTGTACGGAACAAATTACACTTCTTAGGTTGTGCAACAGGAATCGGGAAAGGACAGCTTTCAAGTTGGTCATATGACTGTCAAAGTCCGTCCCTGTCACTACCACGTCATCTAAATACGCAAGACACTCGCACCAGTTAAGACCTTGCAACACCAGCTGAACAACCCTCTGAAAGGTAGCCGGGCTGTTGCACATACCAAATGGCATCCGGACAAATTCAAAGAGCCCATATCTTGTGATAAATGCAAGCTTGTGGCGGTCCTCTGGGTCAACCTCGACCTGCCAATACCCGGCTGCCATATCAAGTGTGCTGATGAACTTAGCACCACCAAGTGCATCCAGACATGTCTCAATGTTTGGTAGGGGGTAAAGGTCTGTGAGTTAGACTGTTCAGAGCTAAAAAATCGACGCAGTACCGCACGGTACAATCTTTCTTCCGAACTAATACCGGGACTGACGACCACTCAGATTTTGACGGAACTATGATACCTTTCTCTAACATTTCCGCAAGGTGTTTCTCTTCCTCATTCTCAAAACCAAGAGGAGTTCGTCTAAGTTTAGAACGAACAGGTTGTGCATTCCCTGTGTCAACCTTATGTCTTATCCCCTTGAACAAACCCAAATCAAGATCATCTTTTGCAAATGCATCATGATACTCGATTAACATGGATTTAACTTGCAAAGACTGCGTCTCCGATAAACCCGATGTCGACCTCTCATACAGAGCCTGTAAGAACACGGATGTCCACCTCAGTGGCTGTAGAAATCTGTAAACCGTCCTGGTTTATGGGGTTACCAGCAAGTTGAAATTCTGTTCTAGGGTCTAAAACCTCAATTTCTGTGACAATACCAAGGTTGTGGTCTTGTTCCAGAGTAATATATTGGGCCGACAGGTTCCTTAACAAAATAGGAATCTGCGAATCTTTGGCAGTGGCCACTGTATGAGGTGTTACCAGACCCTCCAGTTTAGATGAGGGCTGGAGCACAACATCATTCTGTACCTCCCGATCCAGAGCGCCTGTGGTCTTCACGGCCTCAAAAGGACCAACGACCACTTTCTGCTTCAATGTTACCCGAACTACTTGGGCTTCCTTCCCATGAGCTCTCAACATTGATGCTTGAACCGGTTCTCCATTAATTGTCAGACACAGTCTAATCAGATCAACGGTGGCCTTGTGTGCCTTCAAGAAATCCAGGCCTAATATAATCGGATCATTAATATTGGCAAGAAGGACTGGCCAGTTGAACATCATAGAGCCTAATGCAATTGTGACTGGCTCAACACTTTCCGCAGGGATAATATTGTCTCTACCTGCACCCTTCAATGAAATAGACTCCAACTTCTTTAAAGGGTAAGGTAATTTCTTTGCAAAGAAATTGCCAATTACTGTCACTTGTGCTGCAGTGTCCACTACTGCATCAACGGAAACACCATTTACTTTAATGGGAATGACTAGTGTCATAGGTTCACGATTAAACTCATATATGCGAACATCATATGATCGCACAGGCGAAGATCTCGGTGAAGCAGAAGGTGATGGCGACCGTGTACGCCTCGGCTCTGGACACTCACGGGAAAAATGCCCCTCTAAATTGCAATTAAAGCACTTTACCGATCTGAGAGGAGGAGAAGGGGAACGCAATGGAATGACCTTCCCTCTTTAAGGAGACCGACCTCGACCGAATTGACCAGATATAAGATTCAAAATCTTAGCAACATCTACCTTCATCTCCGCCATATCCTTCCTAAGTCCTTCGACATCTTTCTCCAATTTATCTATCCTGCTTGGAGCCGCTATGCCTCTCAACTGCTCAGGATTATCTGCCTCCATCAAACCAGAAGCATCGTCCAGAAAACGGACCTTTCGAGCCTCAGGACTTCTGGAACCCATGATCAATCTTTGATTATGGATAGCTGCATTGACCATTTGCACAGCCTCCTCCAGGGCGCTTGGATCTTTATCCATAGCTATGAGAGCGGCTCGTTTATGCTCAACACCCCGTAAGAATGCATCAATGGCAATTGTCTCGCGCAAACTCTGAGGCATCAGGGTAGCCATCTAAAGTGAGCTCCTGAATGGTATCTGCAAATTCTTCTAAAGAGTTATCCTCTTGTCGAATGTCTTGCATTTTCTTTTGATGATGTGGGGCAGATATTTCTTCCCGAATCGCAACCTTAATTTGTCGCATAAACTAAAATAATCATTCTGGACTTGCACAGAACAGTTGCAGTAAAACTTTAAGGCCTTGTCCTGTAAAGCTGAGATGAGCATGTCTAATTTATATGTATCAGACTAACGGTACCTTGAAGCAGTATGCTCAAACTGTATGAAAAATGGTTTCCACTCACATTTTCCATCAAAAGTTGACATTTTAGGTGGAGGAGGACCATCAGAGTAGCTTCTACGACCGGTTGATGACATTCTAGAGTCATTGTACGAGGAGCCATCCAAGTAAGCTCTACGAACTGGTGATGACGTCCTAGTGTCATGGTGAGAAACTGATCGCGACTGTCTCGTATATACCCCCCTAGGAGCCAGGTTATCAACTAGGGT
Source organism: Chaetoderma sp. LZ-2023a (assembly GCA_034401795.1). Classification (NCBI taxonomy): domain Eukaryota; kingdom Metazoa; phylum Mollusca; class Caudofoveata; order Chaetodermatida; family Chaetodermatidae; genus Chaetoderma; species Chaetoderma sp. LZ-2023a. Next base: position 75,577,326 of record CM067364.1, read on the forward strand.
CTGATCACCCCTTTGTTGACTAGTTGAGTTAAGGAGTGCCTTGTATTTGATACCTTGATCTAGCAGTTCCATGTTCAGTCTAGCTACTTGCTCTTCCAGGGATTCTTCCGTTGGGTGCGAGTCGACCCCACCAACAGCGCCTTCATCATTTATGTCGAATACGACGTCCCCAGCATGGAGCAATCGTGCAAGGACTGTAGCTGTGGCAGGCAGATCAGGATCTGCCTTAAATGTCGGCCAGAGATATGGAACCGCCTCTGGACTCCCGAAAACTTACTATGCCAGCAGCTCGAATTTTACCAATATTATGGAGTGCACTAAGTTCCTCCACGGTTGCAGTGTTAATACACAAGGTTTCAGCATTATGGGTCACCTGTTGATTTATACCAAGGAAACGAAATTAATGTTCGCTAAAAAAGTAATATCACTTACTGAAATAAGTTGTAAGCGTATGCTTACTGAAAAATATAACTCACTGAGTAGTGATGGTGGTGCAACTCCGGAGAACGTCTAAATGAATCTTCCGAAGCCAAACCAGATTCAGTAGCGTACCTGCCATCAAACCATCCTTCAGACACTCGAAAGTATAATGATAATGGACACGTTTACGTGCACTAGATTTTTTACGGAGTATTAACTCTAGACTGCATTTGATGGTGTGTACACCAATATCTGCATTAATTTTCTCAATTCTATCATTGAGAAGAGAGAGTTGGTCATGCAGTTGCAGCTCTTGGTCTTTGAAGGAACAGGGATTCAAATGGTGAAGTTGCTCATTATACAGGACCAGAGAATACGCCGGGATATCGATAAATTTCACCATTTCGCCATAATGCCTTACTATGTCTATCGCACGTTGATAGGGTTGGCAAATCCTGTCTACCGCGAGTTCATCATCGGCCATCCTTAAATAGACAAAACCGTCGCCTCGTTTCTCGGTAAGGTCGCAGGTTCCGGCCCAGATATACAAATCGGTACGGTGAAATTTCTGAATGGCATTGGCTATTCTCAACTGCAAAATATTAACCAGGTCTTGTGTAGTACCACCGCTTTTACACCAATACTCAACAAATCCAGTTTGATCAGCCCTTTTCAAAATGAAACCTTTACTTGTACCCAACAAAATTGCTTTGTGGGTAAAGGATTGATCCAATGAAAACTGGGTGCGAGCCAGAAACTCATCAGATTTAACTTGAAAAGAAGGCATAAGCTGAGTAGTGTTTTAACGGAGTAACTAGCACTGTGATAATGAACTTTTTGAATTAATAATAACAAGAAAAAACAAATAATGTTCAGCGTAATTAGTAAACCTAATATTACAATTGAAACATATTTGTTGATTAGAAGGGAGATTACCCTCTAATGTTCAAAAAGTTAATAATAATAATAATAATAATAATAATAACAACAATAAAACAATTCTGAAGTAAACAACGAAATTGAACTGTATTAAAGTATAAAGAAATATCCAAAAACTGATGGTTAAATTAGAGCTCAGAATCGCGTACATATGACACTGAAGACAACTAACAATAACAATCCAGAAACTATAGGGTTGTTATTCCACGGAATACTGAATTAGATGATAGAAACTTAGCACGAAAATATACCTCGATTCATTACAGTTCAAATAAATAACATTGAATCTTGAATTTATGACGTATGTATGTAAGGTATATTAATCTATATACCCGACATTTGAATGCTATAGTATAAATAAATAATATATATTTACCTATAGCTCACCTATCATCTGTAATTTATTAATAAAAATCTATAAAATAATCAAAATGGCGGCCAGAGTCTGTCAAACTGACGTTCGGGCAGGACTAGAGTAGTCCTTATATTTCTGAGAATTCTATCTTTTTTTACAGCAAAATCGTGAGTAGAATTTAGAAATAACTAATAATAATTTTTTATTTAGGGCCCAAAGTACTCCTGACACCATTTGTAGTAACTTAGCTACATATAAAAGGTTACTCACCCAACAGAGGTCTCGAATCGGCCCGTGGAACCGGCGGCAGATAAGCTCGGTTCAGATTCCAAGGTACGACTGCCGGGCGTCCGTAGAAACGGCGGGAATCAGCTAGCCAGGCAGCCGTGAAACACGAACTCCGGGTTGTGGGATGGGATACCGCCAGCACCACAATATCAAACAGGGTATCGTACAGCGTTAATGCATTGCTGAAATTATATATTTGATATCCATTATTAGCTCACCTGGAGCCAGTCAAAAGGATTACTATCTCTAATTAAGGTTAAGCATGCGCGAGGTTGCGGGAGCGTGTGTTTAAGCGTGCGCGCGGTTGCGGGAGCGTGCGGTTAAGCGTGCGCGAGGTTGTGGGAGCGTGCGTGAGGTTGTGGGAGCGTGCGCGAGTTTGCAGGGTGTGCGGTTAACATGAGCGAGGTTGCGGGAGCATGCGTTTAAGTGTGCGTGAGGTGGCAGGAGTGCAGTCAAGCATGCACGAGGTTGCAGGAGCGCGAGGTTGCAGGAGTGTGGTTAAGCATACGCGAGGTTGCGGGAGCACGCGGTTACGGTTGCAGGAGCACGCGGGTAGGCAAATGTTATGTTTGTGCAAGCTCGTGCAACCTCGCGATGTTTCAAATATAAGCTTATCGTGTGCTTGCGCAAGCTAACCCTGTGTGCTTATGGATAGCTTGCGCAAACTAACACAGTGAGCTACTGTAATATTGTTCACTTATCGCACGCTTAAATTTCTGTAAGGGAAGTCTATTACATGTACTCAGTAAATATTGGCCTTATTCCAACCAAGCTTGGCTGAGAGCACTGACAATGACCATAGACCTGTAGTCAGAATTTTGATTGATCAATTTTAGCTCACCTAGTGAGCATATGCTGTGACGACCATCCGTCGTCCATCAACTTTTCCTTTAAACGACCTCTTCTCAAGAACCACTTGGCCGATTTCAATATTATTTTGCAGGAAGCATCCTTAGAGCATACATGTAGGGATCCAAGTTTGTTCAAATGAACCCGATCGGCCACAATTTGGTCGGTGGTCATCTTGGATTTAGGCCGATTTCAGGAAACATCTTTAAACGTCTTCTCCTAAACTGCTTAGGGGATTGATGCAAATCTCATGAAATATGATCTAGGGCAAGAGCTGAACCAAGTTTGTTCAAGGGAACTTGATTGGTCAAATGGTTCGGTGGCCATCTTGGTTGACCTAGTTGTAGCAAAAATGACTTCTCCAGAGCCGCTGAAGGGATCGGACCGAAATTTGGCAGATATGATTAGGGACCAAGAGCCATTAAAGTTTGTTCAAGGGAGGGTGATCCGTCAAAAAACCTAGACACCATGGGCCAATCAAAATATAGCATGTTTGGCATCCATATTGGATTTTTTTATTTGATGGATTTTGAGGCCAAAATTGGTTTTATATGTGTTTTTAGGTATTCTGATCTCAAATTTGAAATTTTTGAAACTGTCGAATAAACGGTTTGGTGGCCATCTTGTTGATAAAGAGCATTCTAGTTGAAATGCCAATGGTCCAGGTGAGCGATACCCTTGGGCCTCTTGTTCAAAACATCTCTTAATAACCATATTAATGCTCAAGCTGACCATAACTCAGGACTAATTGCAGCGGTCGTGAGGAATGCTTTGGAGATTAAACAGTCAAAATATAGAAGATTATTAACTCTCTCGCTGCTGCAAGCCACCAAAAATAATGTCATTGAGAAATAACTCTTGACTTAAACTGAATACTTTGAAAATAATTTGACGGAAAATTGTGGTTGGCTTAGCAAAATGTTTAACAGGTTCAGAGATATAACCCCTGGAATGTCGTCTGCAAAAACTCAGCAGTCAGACAGTTTAAATAAACATTAATATAACCTGATCTTAAACGGAAACACCAGACCCTCTGTACGACTATATAAAATGAATCTACAGACTGTAACGTTTTCAAAAATATAATTGTAAGCTCTGTGCTCAAATTAGAAATATGCATCTTTGTTATTTAAATATGTGATACATTACAAGTAATTTCTGTTCCCGGATGAGGCGTATGACATCATAAGTTGAACGTTGTTCTCGCTGTCATCCAACGCTATCACAATGAAATTGCGAATTGCATTTTTATAAAGGGGTTCTCTTCAACGGTTTTAGGAATACATGTATGTAAACTATATTTGCGGAAATGTTGAAGAATATATAATAACAGTCCTTTATCTGATTTCTCTGATGGTGCCGATTTTGACATCAATTTTTTATCTTGAGATAAATGAATGACGCGATAGTATAGTCATATAAATATAATTGCTACTTTTGAATCAACACTCACTGGGGCTACGGCAGATAATGTTATTAAAGTTTCATCTATTAATATGAGAGTTTAAAGAGTTTGTACATACATCCAGTCTATATTTTGGTACTTGTACTTAAAATATGTTTTCATACTAGCCTTAAAACCTCCTGAGATATTGTAATATTCATGTAATTGGCAGGTACATGTATCTTCATAGAAAATGGCCATCTTAAGGTTTGGCAACTAATGTATGAAAATAACAAATATATTCCATAAACTTGCAATAGCGTGATGAACATCTTAATCTATTCAATCTGTATATATATAAATGATGTCGATAGTATTATCACCGATAGAGATATTATCAAATGCATGCACTCCTAGCTGTCTTCAGAGTGCCATTATCATGGTTCATGTCGGATGGGATTCAACTTATGATGTCATAGGTTTAATTACCTCAGAAAATTATAGTAACATGGCATTTTTAAACACCATTTTAATCGGATTTATATATAAATGTCGCAGGAATGTTTTACGCGTTAGCTTAAATATGGGCTCTACGACAAACTGCATGTTTTATGCAAGCGATGGTAACCTTTCTTGTGTTCCCCTTTAAGCAGACTTGGTTTGAATGACCCAGGGTGGTTCACGTAGGGTTCAACTCTTTTTAGTCAACAGGCTAATTTGATTGGTCAATTCTTCTAGTGGGCATCTTTGATTTTCCAAATATTTATATTAAATAAATATATTAAAACAACTACCTGTCATTAACCGATTAAAATGAAACCTATATGTAGATTTGTAGCTGGAAGGATTTTCTGGTCATACAATGTATGTAGGCTTCAGAACTACGTATGCATTAATCTGTTTGGTCAATCATTTGGCTGTTTTCAAGCAAACTTGAATTAAAGAAGGAAAGTCTTGTGTTCCAGGCGAGTGCCATCAGTCTTGGGTTAAAAGCCTGCTGGTGTTTTATATATAACAGATCTTAAACATCTCTCATTGGTCTACAAGATTTGCACTGGCCAATCACCAATGTTAACTACACTAAATTGTACATTGTAGATAGAGAGTTAATTTTCCGATATTGACTTTGTCATGGAAAAGGTGAACATACTGAGAATTACGTAGTTTAAGTTTCATATTAAATGTTCATTGACCCCCCTGCATACTCTCCTTACTCTGTAATCGTCAATCCGACCTAAACTGACCTCTGAAGGTGGTTTGGGGAATGCTCATTTACAGGCCAGGAGAAAACTATCTTTGAACATACACTACTGTAATGACTGACTCAGTTATCAAGCCAGACATTTAAGTAAAAGTTTCTCAAAAATAGTTTTCACTTGGCCTGTAAATTAATATGCACTAATTGGAATTTTTGCTCAGTGAATGTCCATTTACAGGCCAACAAAAGTTTATTTTGGGAAATTTAGCACTGGAATGACTGGCTCAATAACCCTGTCAGTTATTCCAGTGGTAAATTCTCAAAAATACATGTAATAGTCTAAAATCTAAATTTTCGTAATCAATCTTTCCCATTAAACATTAAATGAACAAACCATGTTTTGGTCCCAGCGACAGGCGGTCTCGGCTCTGCTGAGCAAGTTTGACATTTGAGTGGACCAGGAGAACAGGTCAGTCATGTTAGTGAAGATCTATTATTATCTATTACAAATACAACGTGTATCTTAGTTTGGCCCTACATGTATGCTACTTTCTTCATGATTTTGTCTTTGTCATTGCAGTGGTGTGACCTTTGTGGCAAGGATGTGCCAGTCTATCCCAGTCAAATATCGTCACTTCTGCCTGATATGCTTCTTGTTATGGGTATTTGTGCCTAGTTCTTTGGCACGGAGTCTGGATGTAAATGACAGTGGAATTGTGACAAGTTTGCGCAAAGATAGCGTTGATAGACAGCCAACAGCTGAAGCACAGTACAGTCTTTCCGTTAAACTGAACGAACTGCACAGCAAAACTGACCACAAGAAACGATCAATACATGACCATGATGACTACCAGCGACAACCAATGGCAGACGTTTCAATGGCTGCTGCTTGGGATGAAACGAAATACTTTACTAGCCGTTTGTTTGAAAAATATAGCAATCAGTCAAGCGTAATTCCAATAATTGATTTAAAGATATTATTAAAAAATATTCGATTAGGTAGTATGTATGATGTTCATGTTTTCCAAGATTCACACGGACATGAAGAATATCATGTGCATAAGGAAGATGAACATGATCATGATGGTGGGAGTCATGGTGATCATCATGATGCCCATGACGATCATAAACATGGTGAGGATGATGACCATCAACACAATTTAGACAATGATGGGCACGGTGTAGATGGCAATAGTGACCATGACGATCATGGCAATGATGAGAACGAGAACCATCAACATAATTTAAGCGATGAACAGGATGTATATGATCATGGTGATGTTGGGGATCATGTGCATGATAAAGTCGATTATGATGTTCGTCTGCCTCAATTGAAATCTCATGGACACCAGCATGATGATGACAATCATAATAGTAATCATCCTGATGTTCTTGGCAAATCCAAAGTTACTACCTCCACTAAGAACCAAAACCGCGCTTCAACAGGCAAGCAGACAAATAGGAAAAAAATTAACATCGGAAGAAAAAAGAAAAAGTCTAAAAAAAATAAGAAAAAGAAGAACAAGTTACAGGGTAAAGAACTGAACGCTGAAGATAAGGGAATTATCAAGAGTGATGATGGTCAAGGTCGTATTTCAAATAAAAAGAAGATTAAACAAACCCCACCAACACAGGGTAAATCGCAACAGCTCACTCCTGAAGATGCTAAAAAGCGCAATCGCCGAAGAACGCTGCAGGACAATACAGCACAGAAAGGTCATTCTCAAGAAGGAGATGTGGCAAATGATACTGCGGATGCGCTGTGGCACGTTCATAATGGTCAGGGCAGTAGGAACATCCATTTAAATAAGGTACACGTAATAACTGATCGGTTTCCAGCGGTTAACCGTTTAATCCGTTACAAACCAGAATGACAAATTCTTTATAATGTACAGAATATTTTGTCACATATTCTAAAACTGACCTGACTGTAAGCTGTTGCTGCTATCACGGTTTATGGCAGCAACAGATTCCAGTCAGATTAGTTTCAAAATATTCAACAGGTTTCCTGTACAACTGTCTTGAATTTAGAGTACTAGAATTTCAGGTGTTAAAAGGTTTTAGTTAACAATTTCACCGATGCATTCCTCATATCTCGTACAATTTTAGGCAACCGTACAGGAAAACAGTTCAATATTTTGAAATTAATTTGACTGGAAGGGAGCAATAGCTTCCAGTCAATTTAATTTCAAAATATTCAATACAATAAGTTTGATAGGGTAAAGAATTTACTTTTTCGCGAATTTGTTGGTGAAAGTGTTAACCCGTAGCACACTGATGTCAATATTCTATGTTTTATTGCGTCAATAGAAGAGAAACTGGAGTACATTTTTCAACAATTTTGTTGGATGATGTTGCTGTCTACGACAGCACCATCTCCCACCAAATTTGTAGACAAATGAACACCAGTTCATCTTTTAATTTATTTTGAAAATTAAAGCTTGTAACATCAAAGTGCTAAGGGTTAAAGGCACGATATATGTATGCTCAGCATCTTAGGTGATGATGCAGGAAAATTGGTGATTGGTTTGAATTTAAATTTGCTGAAAGCAGCTGGCAGAAATGGCTTTCTGGAAATTTCAGATTCTTTAGTAACCCTTTCATCCATGAATTCCCCATATCTCATTTTGAAGACAATCATATCCGAAAACTATTGAATATTTTTTTTAAAGTTTTGTATCCTAAACCCAGGCACCATTCGATTAGTTCAAAATACCTTTGTCACGTCTGGAATGTCAGTAAGCTGTAGGCAAAGACATTTTGGAAATTAAGCTATTGCGCGCCGAGTTACACCCGGAGAACCAATGCCTAATTAATCTCACCATCAGACTGTGGCGTGCGAGTGCTGACCACTATGTACTGCTGGACACCCAAGGTGTCATTCAATGGGCCAACCAAAGCATGTGCTCTGATAGGCCAGGGGCATGACTTAATTTACTCATTGAGTATAAAAGGGCTGGTATCGTGGGTGAGCGCGGCTGCCACACCCGTTACACTCTACAGTATCGCTCTACTTTTTCAGTGTTACTCCTTATCAGAACTTCTAACACTCTTTAATTATTCACGCAAAGAAAACTTGACAAGAACAGAGTTTATTCAGCTATGCCCTGCACTGATCAGCCAAATTGAGGCAGGAAATTGCGAACGAGATGTCACAGATAACCACACACATTCTGACGGTCACGATGTCCACAAACTGCGAGCCAAGACGTGGAACATTAATAGTATACCTGGTAAAGGTAAGCACCCGTGTTCAATGTTGTAAAGGTAAGCAGCAGTGTTCAATGTTGTAAAGGTAAGCACCAGTGTTCAATGTTGTAAAGGTAAGCACCAGTGTTAAATGTAAAGTTAAGCATCAGTGTTCAATGTTGTAAAGGTAAGCACCAGTGTTAAATGTAAAGGTAAGCACCAGTGTTCAATGGAATACCTGGCTCGATAACAGAGCCAGTCATCCCAGTTGTATATTTTGATAAATAGTCCTCTCTTGACCTGCAAATGGACAAATACATGTATTTAGTTATTCTGAGCGAAATTTGACCAATACATAATTAAATCAATCAGTCAAATGTCCTGTCTCATACATGTAGGTTTACCGAGATGAAACTAAGACATCATTAACTTTCAATCAACTTGTTTTCAAAATATTCAGCAGGTCAAGAGTTTTTGTTCATTGAAATTATTGCATAGTGTCTTGCATCCGCGAGACAGTTAATATGGTGTGTGTGTGTGTGTTTGTTTTAGTATGGGGTTTCAGTACGCTGTCGGTCACAATCATCAGTCTCGTCGGTCTGCTCGGTGTTGGTATCATACCTATCATGCAAAAAGTTTTCTACAACCATCTACTGCAGTTTCTGGTTGCCTTAGCAGTTGGTGCCCTCTCTGGGGATGCACTTCTTCATCTTCTCCCACATGTATGTATATTTATTATAAACCGTATGTGTAATTTAACACATGATTACAACGATTATTGGCGAAAATTCTAATTTTCTAATTAAATAAAAATTCTAATTTTGGTTTGGTTACTCGTCCGCCCATCCATCTCTGTTTGTCTGTCGGTGTCCAATCTTGGTTAAGTTTTTGGCATAGCTCAACATCAGGCTGGGGTCCATGTGCAGGGTATTGCATTTAAATGCAAATGCAAGTGTTTGTAAATATTCAAATGCAAGTGCAAATGCAGCCTAGTGCCATTGCATTTAAATGCAAATGCAAATGTTTGCAACTTGTTCAAATGCAAGTGCAAACTATTGCATTTGAATATTTGGTCACACGTCTGATACTGAAATTCTGAGTATGCATCTGCCATTTATGTATCTGCAAGTAGTGACTAATTTTTAGTAAAACCTTTTACAGACCAAAAGAAGACTATTTTTGAAATTTTACCACGGGAATGACTGTCTCGCTTATGGAACCAGTCATTCCCATGTAAAATCTTTCTAAAATAGTCTTCTTTATCTGCACATGGAACTTTACTACGAAAAAATAATTCGTACATGTATTTCCCCGTTAAAGGATAACATGCATTCAAGCATTGAATTTTCAGATTCCTAAATATTATGTTGACTGTTTTGAAGGGTAATTTCATTGATAGCCATTGCACCATATGGAAGCAAGATGTGTCAGTCATATTACTTTCAAACTAATTATCAAATATTATGTTCAATATTTTGAAAGGAATTTGATTGATAGCTGCCACTGCGCCTATGACAGCTTATAATTCTAAATGGATATTCAAAAATCCAATCTTCACAACAAACGGATTAAGAGATTTCTGAATGAATATAGTTAACAACACCTACCCTATTCATAGATTGGGCAACCAGAGATTATTACATGTACTAAGCTCACGCGTTTCATTATAACCTTTTTGGTGCCCAAACCGTCCAAAACCAGCCTTTGTCATGGTCTTTACAAATGCCCATTTGCAGGCCAAGAGAAGACAATCACTGAGCCAATTCACCTTTCCCGAGTACCCACCCATCATATGACATCATAATTAACTGCGTGATGTGTAGAATGGCATCATAATGAATGACGTCGATAAGTACGTCACGAATGCACATTTGAAGACGGTCTATGCATTGTTGTACAAATTGTTTGCTTTTACTATTTAATAAATATTCTGTTGAATATTTTGAAACTAATTTTACTGGGCGCTGTTGCTGCCATAGGCAGCAACAGTTCCCAGTCAAATTAGTTACAAAATATTCTACAGCTTCCCTGTATAATTTTCAGGAAATTGATAGCTAGGGTATTCGGGGATCGATCAATCCCAACACACCTAGGTGTGGGTGGAGCTTAGCTAGTGATGGGCGGGGCATAGCTAAAAATGGAAAGGTCCATTATTTTAGTGGTCTTGTATGTAATGGTTAAAGAGTTTAAACGTGTTGGACGAGAATGCAGGCACCCATTCCTTACTATTTATAAGGTGATCATATTTATTTCACTTCAAGAGTATACTTACCTCCCTAATACCCTTGATTTTCCCAAATATTCACTCAGATTAAAAAGGATAGGTGCCCCCTACAGGGCAGGTAGTCAGATGACAGTCCGGCGGATACCAGCCCCAACCTCGCGCATGCGCAGACTAGTCTTCCTCTTTTCCAATTTATTGGCAAAAGAGTCACATGCATGCTTTTTTTTAGAGTTTTCTGCTGTGTTTAATCACTTTTTAAACTTATTTATCATCTGGAAATCATGTCTGAGCGTGGGAAGTCGCCAGAGGGGGGCCCAGGACCAAGTCATCAGGTGATTTCTATTAAATGTTTGTCTAATTTAGCGTTTTAGTTCCGATGTAATGTGTTTTTGAGACTCACGATTAGACATGATAAACGTCCATAAAACTGGTTGTTATTACACCACAAAAACATCCATTACCGTTCAATCACTACTTGCTAAATCAATTATCTGCATTTAGCTACCAGAATAAGATTTTTATGCTTGCATACACTTCTCCCCATGCCTATTCCTATTAATATGGACCCTCAACCAGGCTACTGGTTAGGTCCATCTCCAGTATATTGACTGATATAGACTGGCACCAGTCTGTACTCACTCCATAGTGACGCCTGTCACTAAGCGCGCTTGTGCATGCGCACTGGAGCCCAAATGGGAAACATTCACTTTTCAATTATTCTGCTAGCAGAATAACTGCCTAAATATTATCAGAAAGTTTTTATAGCTTTGCGCGTGTCAGCTTACTATTGAAGGACTTTCTCACGCTAAGATATGCCTACTATGAAGTCTATCCTCCCAAAATTATGTTTTTGGAAGTATTTCGTGGTTATATTGAACGTTATATCTATGTATATAAATGTTACCGGTTTTCGTGGGGTTTCGTTTTCGTGGTAACGACCTTAATATGCCTACGTCATCATCATCTAAAATCTCTATTACTCCAGTGATCCCTTATTCACTTTCATTTTAGTGCATTACAAGGAATTACGTTTATTTCCCTATGAAAGATTGTTTTCTTGTCGTTAGGGATTTTTGAATTTGAACTTTTCCGGCCTTTCTTTGAAATGTGTTTGCATATGTCTAGATCCTTTTAACGAAATACTAAGCTGTATGTTTCTTTGTAATCTTTTTTCGTTTTTAAGAGTGTTAAAACGACTTCAATCTGTGACCGAGTTCACTCTGTGGAGTATGGAGGACATGTCTGTTTAAAGTGCACTACATGTACCCCCACACCGATGTGCGGGCTATGCATAGGGTAGTCTGCGTTCGTATCTAAGGATTTAATTTAAGGATTATTCGTCCTGTCAGCGCTGCCCTCTGGTCATTCTTCCCCCACCCCATTGCTGTTAAGTATAAGCTGTGTCTTTTGTTACTCTAATGTATCTAAACCATCATCAACAGAGGGGGGGGGGCCGCTTCTTCGGCAAATTCTGAAGCCGGTTTGGTTTTATTTGCAAGATTCGAGTCATCTGCTTCTCTTCTGATCAAATAAGCTCTTCCGACTTCCGCTTCCAGTTGGGACGTAACTTCCGGTATAGTGGATGATTAAAGAAGAACAGGCATGACCCTCAAGCAGTGGAGAGCAAATAAGCTCTCGAAGGTGAACTCGAGCAGGTCACCGGGTCAAACCCATGTGGGTCTTGAGGTTGATAATAATAAGAAAAGGCATGACCCTCAAGCAGTGGTGGCGGCGGAAGCCCCCATCCTTAACATATGTGCCAATGTCAAAGTCTTGGTCATTCCGGTTGTCAGGAATGTCCACAGAAGGCCTGTAGCTAGTGTTGATCAGTTGTAGTGGATTCAGGTCCTCAGGACAGGGGTTACTTCCGTTTCCTTCCATATCCGGTCTGTCTTCCCGTTTTACAGGACATCCGGGTCTTCTAGATCCGGTTCCGGTTTTAGCAGCGCTTCGGTCATACTGGATATCTGGGGTCTTTGGACCCTTTTTATTTTCCTCTTCCGGAAGGAGTGCTTCCGTTTCCAGTTTGGATTCCGGTTTGTACACTTCCGCTTCCGGGTCTAGAGGTGTACTTCTGGGTAGTTTAAATCCGGATAGACTTCCGCTTCCGGCTGGGACGTAACTTCCGGTATAGCGATCATCATAGTCTGTTAGCTTAGATTAAGAATTTATCCGAGCATCATTTTACGCTTCCTTTTTCAGTTTCTTCTTTAGATGCGAAGAATTTTTCACTGTATAGGCGTAATGAGTTTGATGATAGGAATTTTGTAGGATCTGGTTCTGAAGATTCTTTAGTTTCTAATTATGGTTTTTCCTTTTCATCTCAGATAGTTGATGTTGATTTGTCTTCTCCTTCTCCTTCTTTGGCGATTTCTTTTCCGGATTCTGTCTTGATTTTCTCTGCATCATGGCCTCCTTCTTTCTCTTTCTCCTCTCATCCTCCAGGTTTTAAATCTATTCCTTCTTGCTCTTTTTCTTCTCTTTCAGCTAAGGATTTTTCATCCAGTTATGTTTCTAATTCGTCATATCTTCTTCATTCATCTATTCCTCCTCCAGGATTCTCCCGTCTTTCTTCATCTATTGATTCTTCTCAGGGATCCTTAGATCCTTATCTTTTTTCTCCCTCTGGTCTTCCATTTTCTTCTCTTCCTCCTCCTTCCCCTTCTGTTTCTCCTTCCTTTGATCATCCTGATCCGTTTGTTTCTGGTGTTCTTTCTCCCGAGTTAGAAGTTCAAATTGTTGATTCGTGTTTAGATTTTTATCTTTTCTGTGGTTAGGGATCCTTCTCTCGATCATTCTTTTGTTTTGGCTCGGGTTTTTTTTTATCCTCGAGGTTTTCTGTCAGTTCTTTGTTTCATCCTTCTCTTCTAGTCAGGATCATGGTATGGATTCTTTTCCTTCCATTCAAATTTCATCCTTTCCTGAGTCTTCGAGAAGACACTGTTCTCCTATTTGATCTGGAGCGGCTGGATCTTTAGTCTCAGGTGTTTCCTCTATTCTCATCTCTTCTTCCACTCCTAATCCTTCTCTTCCCTCAGTTCCCAAGTCAGTCAGGGCCAGGGATCTGAAGAGATTTTGTCCAGTCAGAGCCTCTTGGGAAGACTGGTCCATGGCTCACAGGTGGATCTCCTCTACGCTTTCCCTTCCTCTTAGTAGGAATTTTCTATTGACCCTTCTTCTTTCAGGTCTGTTTTTTCTACGTCTGATTCTTCTTCTCAAGTTCTCCCTATTGATAACTTAGTAGTAGATCTGCTGGATTTCTCGTCCATGATGTTAATTGTAAGGAGTTTTTCTCTTATTAATTTGATGCGCCTGTTCAGGTCCCAAAGAAGATTATTTGAAAGTTGCTACTCCTCAGTCTCTTTCTGGCCCCTCCTGAGACGTTCTTTCCTCTAAAGGAGTCTTCCAAGATTGATCATTCCACTGTTCTTTTTAAATGGGAGTCTGTTTGCAGATCCCAGCTTAAGTCGGCAAATTTCCTTGCTCTGTTATCTGTAGCTATTCTTAAGTCTCAAGGTCATGGTGATCAGGTTCCTTTAACAGTATTTCGTTCCTTGGCGGATCTGTCTCGTGGTGCTCTCAGTTCAGTCTGCAGATCTTTGGGTCTCGTTACTTCTAAGAGAAGGTTCAGGAAGGTCTCTGTGGTCCTATTTCTTATACTTTGAAGAATAGTCTTATTTCAGCCCCCCCCCCCTTGCTCAGGATATATTCGGACAGTCGGCTTCCAGTCTTATTCGTGCGGAATCTGTGCGCCTGAAGGCCTCTAGGGAGCTTCAGGCTCAGATTTCCTTTTCTAATCCTTCTTCTCAGAGATGGTTCTTCAGTTAAGAGTTCAAAATCATATAGAAGAAAGGGCCTCAAACCAGACCAATTTGGGGCTTACCAGTGTGAAATAAATTTCAAGTTAACTTGGATTAGCTTGGATTTTCTTGAATATCCAAGCTATTGGAAAATTATTCAACCCATACCAGCTTGGATTTCCTTGAATTAGCTTGAACTTTATATAGTTGCTTGAACTTCTTGAAAATCTCCCCTCATAATTCAAGCTAGCTGGGATTTTCTAGGACTTTGAATATCATCATGAAAAAGTGCAAGCTTCGTGGATTTGCTTGGACTTTTCTGATTTGACAGAATTCAAGCTAGCTTGGATTTTCTAGGACTTTGCTTTGTCATACATAAAAGAATTCAAGCTACTTGGATATCCTTGAATTTGTAGACTGACTTACACTACCTTGGATTATCTTGAAATAGCTTGCACTAAGGCAAGAACAGGTTCTGTATAGTCATGACTAAAGGTGACCGTGACCTGGTAAATTTGTGGGAAATTTAAAAAGTCTGTAAAAAAGCAAACTGTACATTCATTGCATTGATTATTACCAGCTATGGATATATAGAATATGATAGTTTGGAAACACTGACAGTACTGTTAGATAGAATGCTTAGCACCAGTAACCAGGATGGAAACAGGACTGTATTTTGAGGTATGTATTCTATTGATTTCCAGAGATTTATTCAGAATTATTAGTTTTAGGTATAGCTTTTTCAGTTCTATGTAATTAATGCAGTGATGATGACTTTCTAAATAATACAGTGTGTATGGCACATTAACAATCTATGTTTATAAGAATAACAGCCACATCAGTCAGAAACTCATACATTGCTAATGTCTGGCTGAAATTGTATTTGTTATTGAGTAACTCAACTCCCATGAAGGTGATTTTGGTTTTTAAGCATACATATTTATATATAATCTCTGTGTGGCAGCATTTATGTGTAGGTGCATACATTTTATGTTAATGGCTAACCTATTTTAAAAGCTATGGTTAGCTGAGATTTTTTTGAAGTTCTAGATAGCTGGGACTTTCTGGAATAAAATCCAAGCTAGGTGGGATTTTCTTGAACGTTCAAGCAGGCTTGGATTTTCTTGAACCAGCAAGCTAGCTTAGATTTTCTTGAATGTTCAAGCTAGCTGGAATATTCTTGGATTTTAAGTGGCCAATACCGGCAAGCTAGCTTGGATTATCTTGAATGTTCAAGTTAGCTCGGATTTTCTTGAATGTTCAAGCTATCTGGAATTTTCTTGGATTTTACTTTAACTAGGCCTTTCTTGGATTTTCTTGAATTATCTTGAATTTTATGTGGCCAATACCAGCAAGCTAATCCAAGCTTTTCCAAGTTATTAAAAGCTTGGATTAGCTGGTTTATTCAAGCTCCACAGAACTTGGATATTCATGAATATCCAAGCTTTTTTTGGCCTGGGTATCCATCTAGGATTATTAATAATTCTATTCGATCATCTTCCAATCCTCAAGATAGATCGCGGAGGAGGATCGTTTTGAATCCGTATCCTCTCACCGTTCTAGATCTCAAGGGAGGCAGTTTTTCTCTCCTTGGGCGAAAGGGGTCAGTCCCTGTCTCGTCGTCCTAGTTCCAGGTCCAGAGGTCATTCTTCCTTTAGAGGTTATCAAGGAAAGAGAGTTTGAAGGTGTGGACTATTCCAAGGTAAGTCCAACTTTCTCTCTTCCTTTAATCAACCCTCCCCCTCTTCTTGTGCCTTTGGATCAGTCGGTCCAGGGTCTTTTACCCAATGTGCCAGTAGGAGGGCGCCTGTCTCTTTTTGGGAGAATTGGCAGGCCCTTAATCAGGACTCCTGGCTAGTTTCTCAGACACGTTGGGGTTATGCACTGTCTTGAATCCGTCATCCTCCTCTTTCTCTTTGCTTCCAATGGAGACCAGTTCCATCCAATCCAGGAAAATTGGTTGTCTTGGAAGAGGAGTTGGAATCCATGATTGTCAGGAGGGCAATAGATGAAGTTCCCCATTGGAGAATAGACCTGGGCTACTATTCAATCATCTTTTTTAGCTTCCAAGAAATCAGGAGGTTGACGTCCTTTGCTAAATTTGAAGAAATTAAATCTCATGATTCTTACTCCCAAGTCAAGATGGAGACCATCTTCCCAGATCATTTCCAGTCTAGATCAGGGAATGTGGTCATTTTCCATCGATCAAAAGGATGCCTTCTTTCATGTTCTCATTCACCCTTCCTTCCTTCAGAAAATTCCTGAGATTTGCTTACAAAGATCGAGTTTGGCAGTTTCGCGCCATGCCATGACTTTTGGCCTGTCAATGGCTCCTTTTCTTTTTACTCGCCTAATCTCAGCCGTGGCAGGAATTTTACACCGTCGTTCTATCCATCTACACGTTTATATAGACGATTGGTTAGTAAAAGCAGTCTTCCTCAATTCTCTCAGGAATTCTTCCAGAGGTTTGCAATCTGGCATACAACCTAGGGTGGATTTTAAATCTAAAGAAATCAAGCCTAGGTCCCTCTCAAATCTTCACGCATCTCGGCATTTCTTTCGATCTGGCCCAGGACAGAGTCTTCTCCTCAGATCCTAAATTAGAGGCTTTATCATTGGCAATGGAAATCCTGTCTTCTCTCATGGTCAGAGCAAGATTTCTGCTAAGAGTGATAGGTTTGATGGTCCACGTAGAGAATGTTATTCCATGGGCGGCGCTGATGAGAAGACCCTTCCAAATGTATTTAATGTTCCTTTGGAAGCAGTCGGTTTACTCTATTTACCATCAGATTCCCATCAGAGAACACTTGATTCCTCATCTAGATTTTTGGAAAGATCGTTCTCTGCTTCTGATGGGTGTTCCACTGGTAAAGTCCTCCCCTCAGGCGATTATCTTCTCGGACGCTTCTCATGAGGGATGTGGAGCGGTCTGGGACTTCCTGTCGGTGTCCGGTCTTTGGTCGCTGGAGGAGTCGACAGCGCATATCACATTCTGGAATTGTGTGCTGTCAAGAAGGCTCTCCTTTCATGGTCAGATCTTGTGATAGGTTTCAAAGTCTCGATTCGGTCAGCCATTTCGGCAGTTAAAGAGGTTGGTTGTCAAAGCGATTTTCAGTCTTATGGATCGTCCTCTGGTAGATCTGTTTACGACATCTCTGAATGCCCAGATCTCCTCTTACATGTCTCCTTTTCCGGACAGTCAAGCCCTGGCGGTGGATGCCATGTCTCAGTCCTGGACAGGAATGTTCGCTTATGCGATCCCTCCAAAGATTTTGATTCCGTTAGTGTTGAAGAAGGTCAAAGAACAAATCTGCAAGATTCTTTTTAAAAGCTCCTTTTTGTCCAAAGAGGATTTGGTTTGTAGACCTTCTAGATCTCCTGGTAGACTTCCCTTGTCTTCTTCCATTCTCCCAGGATATTCTGTCTCAAGTAGGAGGTCTTTGTCTTCATCCAAACCCAGAAATCTGCAGTCTGTATGTTTGGAGAATATCGAAACTAAAGTCTACGAGAATAAAGTTTCTTCAAGATCTCCAGTAATTATCGATCCTTCCAGAAGAGAGTCAACCCGCAGAGTTTACAAGTGTCGACTTAAATTTTTTTGGAGAATGGTGTTCAGACCAAGGTCTCGTGACCGATTCTTTTTCTATTCCCCAAGTATTAGAGTTTTTAAGATACTGCTTTGATTACTTACATTTATCAGCTAATACAGTTAGGGGATATAGATTTTCTCTGGCAGCTTCTCTTCCTTGCCTTCTATATGCCGATGTCAAGGACACTAAGACCTTTAATAGTTTTTATTAGAGGTCTAGGCAATACATGTATTTGTCCTCAGATAGATACGCCTTTACCTTCATGGAACTTGGCTTTGGTTCTTCAAGTGCTGGCAGGCCGTCATTTTGAACCTCTCATCTATTAGTATGAACGGCCTCTGCTAGGCGTTCAGAAATTCATGTTTTTTCTGCTGAAATGGAGAGATTTATAGTTTCAGGAGACGGTTTAGTTTTATATCCCAGAAGGGATTTTTTATCTAAAACTCAGTCTAACCGGTTTCCTGCTAGTCCGATCATTTTAAAATCATTATCGTCTTTTTCGCCATCCTACAAATTCTGGTGTCCTGTTAGGGTATTAAGAATGTACAAACAACAAACTGATTTCTAAAGATTTGATCCGTCCCTTTTATGGTTTTCTTATGTGGAGGAGTTAGCTAAGCCGGTCTCAAAGTGTACGATATCCTGATGGATTTGGGAGACAAGTAAGCTTTGTTATGAGATTGCTTCTCCGGAACAAAATATTCTCTTCCATATTAAAGCTCACGATGTTAGAGGAATGGCTCCCTCTTTTGTGCTTTTTGCAGGTTCGTATTTAGATGAAGTCATGCAGGTTGCAGGATGGAAATCTGAATCCTCTTTTACAACCTTTTATCTGAAAAATCAGTGTGCAGCAGCCTCCTTCTATCGTAATAGTACGATTTTAACCAAAAAAAGCCGAAGACCATTTACCAAGCACATCCCGCCATTTTCGTTAAGACTGCTGTGCGTCTGTAAGAAATGGTGAGAGTTTATTTTGGTTTTTATTTATTTCTTTAAGTTCAAGGTTTCCTTATTTGATAATCATGGTGTGATTGATTTAAATGCACTGTTATGTTATGTTATTAACATTTGGATAAGCTTGGTTTGATTTTTATCCTTGTTTGTTGATTCTCAAGTCTCCTCCCACCTAATGTTTAAGTGGGGCACTGACCAAATCTACGGGTTTAGCAAGTAGTGATTGAACGGTAATGGATGTTTTTGTGGTGTAATAACAACCCCCCCACAGACCCCCCCTTGCGGGTTAGTCTGTTGTTTTATTAACCACTATAAAAATGTACTTACCGTTCAATCACTACGACCCGGTCTCAGCCACCCCGCATGGAATGATTTGAGAATTTGCCTATAATATTTGGCACTTAAATTCAGAAAAGTGAATCTATTTCCTATTTGGGCTCCAGTGCGCATGCGCAAGCGCGCTTAGTGACAGGCGTCACTATGGAGTGAGTACAGACTGGTGCCAGTCTATATCAGTCAATATACTGGAGATGGACCTAACCAGTAGCCTGGTTGAGGGTCCATTTAATAGGAATAGGCATGGGGAGGAGTGTATGCAAGCATAAAAATCTTATTCTGATAGCTAAATGCAAATAATTGATTTAGCAAGTAGTGATTGAATGGTAAGTATGTGTTTATAAAACAACAGACCAACCCACAAGGGGGGTGTGAGGGTCTGTGGGTTTTTTATTTCTATATGGCGCTATGAAATACTAATCTCTCTGTCTTTGTGTCCACAGGTATCTATCTCAGATTGAAAAGGACAGCACATCATCAGAGGGTTTGTTTTTCGCTCCACCAAGGTTCCATTTCATACTAACAATGTTAGAATGAACTACTACAAAATCTATGCCCAGTGAGTTGGAGGCCTCGTAAGAAGGTCTTCTCACTTTGTCCTCTTGGTCCACTTCCTTCCCTTTATGGTGGAGAGAGTTAAGGGGTCATACAATTTGGTGGAGCTTCCAGTGCATCAGATCGGATGGTTTGTCTATGCTAATTTGGGGGTGGAGGGGGGGGCTAATGTCTGAGTTTTTATCATTACAGACAAAGGAGAAGGCGATTGAGGAGGAGAGAAGAACGAGGAGAGGTTCCTGGTAATAAGGGTAAGAGGAAGGCCTCATCCACCATGGATATGGAGGCCTTCGTGTTGAAGTGATGGGAGAGATGAAGAGGACAATTAAGGATTTGGTTCCAGAGTTGCTTCATGGCATGCTTCATGGGCCAAATTCTTTATTGTCGTCTTCTGCTCCGGAGCAGATAATCCCCAACTCTAAATCAGTGCTCTGTAGGGACTAACCAGTTTTCGTCCAAGATTCAGAGGCAGCCCCCATTAGAGGGGGCAGTCCACTATGAGGACACTGGCAGCAGGCTTGCCATGCCGGTTGTTCGTGGACAGGTGTCGCTGGAACCTGGTGCCTTCTTATCAGGTCAGAATTATCCGCACCCTACAGGTACCACTTCCTCCTATGGTACTTTTCCTGGCTAGTGCGAGTTAGCATTCTTCGCTGACCTGGAGTCTAATCTTTCTGGCCAGGAGGAAGTGGATTATCTGCTGTGTTCTCCTTCTGGCGCCGTGGCCATGGACATTAATGTACGTGCACCCCTTGCAGGGAACACGGGCGACATTGTCCATGGAACTACTCACGCAGGAGTAGCGTTCACGGCGCAGAGGGTAGCCCGGGCCGGGTATGATGGCCAGTATTAACACACACCTCGGCTTGCCGATGGTGTAGCAGGCGCTGGCCAGGGCCGTGGTGTGGCAAAATTGTCCACACGCAATACCACGGCGTCTGCTCCTAGTCAAGCCAGTCAGTTTAGCATGCCTGTTCTTTCTGGCCTGCATGCTTTCTTTGGCTTGCCAGGAGTATCGGTTTCTCCAGCCACGTACACGCCAGCTATTGCTCAGGAGGATGACGAAGGCCCTTGTCTTGTCGAGCATTCGCAGGTAGCCACAGAGGAAGGCTGGTCGGAGCCTTGTCATTGGCTAATAAACGTCAGGCCAGGTCTTGCTGTGGACCAGTCGGCCAGCCAACAGGACCAGCGCCCGTGGCTGGCAGGTAAGCTGACTACTGCCGTTATGCCATCTCTGCCCATGGCGGAACATATTGTAGATATGTTTTTTCAGCGGCAGAGACTTCCATCAAGGCGCATGGACGTCTCGTGACGGCCCCTCGCGTGGTGGCAAAACTATGTCGCATCGTACCTGATGAGTATCAGAGGTACGGTGTAGTGCCATAGCCAAGCGCGGATGACCATACTGCGCTAGGAGAAGATACGCGTCCAGGCTCCCGGTCTGACACGGGAGCGCTGTGCTCGAACCCTTTGCATTCGGCTAATACCGCATTGCGCGATGCGGAGGAGAGTTCGAGAGCATCAATTGCAGTGCTTTCGCACATCTCCCAGCTGTTACAGGGGTTAGTAACAGCATTCGCATCGCGCCAGCCTAGTCCGGTAACAATCCAGAGAGCCATCCAGGATGGAATTAACCTGGCTCTGGATTGTTTAACCCGGTCTGTGACCAGGAGTGTCCGGGCGCAGCGCACATTTGCCTTAGACAACTTGTGCCCGTCCCAGGACCTGTATAATAGGCTGCTGCATACGCCTATGACAGATCCTGGTCTTTTTGGAGGTGAGGGATGTAGGCACCTCCAGGAGATGGTCACCCTGGTCTATCACCACAGGGACATTGCGCGAGCAATTTGAAGTGCTCCGCAGAAAGCGCGTTCGTGCAGTTCCCCATGCGTACATGTATCATCCCCTGCAGGCTCGAGCTGGCGGTGGCCAGGTCAGAGGCCAGCCACCAGCGCAGTGCCGACCACGGCCGCGCGAGCTCCAGCCACCAGCGAGGGGGGCACAGGCTCCTCCAGCGCAGCCAGCCAAGCAGCCGCCCGTGCACCGAGGTGCACGCGGGACCGGCCGTGGCGCGCGAGGATCTGGTCATGGTAATCGTACCTGAAGGGTCGGTTACGATGGTAAGAACCACTCCAGTGCTTCTGGACCTGGAGACAGTGCCACTCTTGCGCTTCTTATGTCCACCTCTCCCTAGGTGGTCCATTGGGAGGCCGATTGGCCCACCACAAGCAAGAGTGGGAATGGTTGACTCAGGACCGTTTAGTCTTGCGATGGCTTTCAGTCGGGTATCATCCCGACTGGATAACAGGCCCACCATCGCAGCTGTCTCTGGTGCCAGTCTGGACTCAAATTCCAAGAGATCCAGATCAACGGTTGTGTATAGAGGAGGAAATAAATTCCCTCATACTAAAAGGAGCGATTCAACCAGCACAAAGGTGTCCAGGCTTCTCTTCAACCGTGTTCCTAGTGACAAAGAGCACTGGAGGGTGGAAACCAATACTCAACCTCAAGCCAGTGAAAACAGTGTTGGCAGGGTTGGAGAAGGGAATGTGGACAGCTTCAATAGACCTGAAGGATATGCTTATTTCCACATTCCAAGCAGTGCACACGTACATAGACGACTGGCTGTTAAAAGCACACGATCAGGAAAGTCTATCAGCAAATCTGGAGATAGTTTTGAAAACGCTCACAGACTTAGGCTGGATAATCACCTTACAAAAATCAGAGCTGACTCCATCCCAGAAGTTTGTTTACCTGGGAATGCTCTTCGATCTAGAGATAGGATATGTTTATCCTACTCAGGAGAGGGTACAAGTACTCATCTCATTAATACAGTCAGTGTGCAACAGTCGTCATGTCCTGGCACAGGTTTACTTGATTGATGGTTTCTCTGGAACCTGTCATTCCTCAGGCGGCCTTACACAGGCGGCCTATCCAGTTATTTCTCATGACACAATGGACCTAGAGTACAGGATCACTGGACTCGAAAGTGTCAGTGTTGGAGCCTCTTATTCACCACCTTCAGTGGTGATGAAGACAGAGAACCTCCTGGCGGGGGTGATGCTAACCCCTCCCCACCCTCAGTTAACGATGTACACAGATGCATAGATGGAGGGGTCGGGAGCTTGCCTGGAGGAATCCACAGTATCAGGGCTTTGGAATCTGGATCAGTCACAAGAACATATCAATCTACTGGAATTGTGAGCAGTAGTCCTGGGCCTGGAACATTTCATAGAGAAGGTTCAGGACAAGATTGTTCTAGTTCGATCAGACAACTCAACAGTAGTGACTTACATAACCACCAGAGCGGGTCTCTGTATGATGACATGGAAACTGCTTTGCTGGTGCCGGGATCACAGGATTACCCTGAAAGCAGTTCATATTCCGGGAAGGTTAAATCTGCTAGCAGACTCATTGAGCCGAACGATGAGTGTTTTACCTACGGAATGGCAACTAAATCAATGTGTGGCGGATTGTCTGTTCAATCACTGCGGGAAACCCAACATAGATTTATTCGCAATGAAGAAGAATGTGAAGATGACGACGTACATCTCTCTGATTCCAGATCCGAGCGCTATCACAACAGATGCGTTAGCTATCAGCTGGGTGGGAACGTATACATACGCATTCCCTCCAGCAATCCTGATTCCAAAAATTCTTGAGAAAATCAGACAGAAGGAGTGCCACGTACTTCTGATCGCCCCCAAATTGGCAACGCCGATCATGGTATACGGATCTGCTGGACCTTCTGGTCAGCAATCCGGTTCCTCTACCTCTGATGGACAATATTATCTTCCAGGGCAAGGCCCTTTACAACAATCCGTCAATGTTCAGATTAACTGCGTGGATGTTATCAAGGAATCTAGAATTAAGGAGGGCTTTTCTGAGCAAGCAGCCATGTTTATGGCAAAAGCCAGAAGGGGGTCAACCTCCAAAGCCTATAATTATAAAATCAACAGATTTGCTGAATTGTGCTCAAAAAGATGTATTAATCCAATGGATTCATCTATTCAGGTAGTAGCCAATTTCCTCTGTCACCTGTATGATGCCTATAGCCTCAAGCCTAACTCTATTGCTGGCTACAAGTCAGCTTTAATGACAGTTATCCCTTGCTTGGCTAGTAGGGGAAGTGATGAAGTAAGTATGTTAAATACTTTAATTAAAGGCATGGGCAATCTAAGACCAAGGAATCCCCCTGTGATTCTGTCGTTTATCTCTAATGCTCCAGGTACCAGCTGATAAGCCATTTGAACCACTAAGTTCAATTTCTATGAAAATGTTGACACTTAAAACTATATTTTTAATTGCTGCGTCCTCGGCAAGGCGGAGAAGCGAAATTCATGCCTTATCAGCCAAGGCAAACCATTATGTGGTTACAGGGGAAGGCCTTAAGCTTCTACCTAGGATAAATTTCATGGCTAAAAATCAGTATTTGAAATATCCAGGTCAACCCATATTTTTACCTGCTTTGACTAGATATGATCATAATTCAAAAGCATGGTGTCCAGTCCGAGCATTAAACCGGTACAAACAACGTACTCAGGAATGGCGGACGGACCCAACAGCATTATGTTTGTCATATATTGAACCCCATGGCAGGGCATCTAAGGACACCATTTCCAGGTGGATTGTAGAGTGCATTCAATTTTGTCATAAATCTGCAACAGTTAAACAAGTTGACTTAGCTAAGGCTCAGTGTTCATGGCGTAGTGGCTTCTACTGCCCTGTTTAATGGGGTTCCTTTGGATGACATTATGTCAGTAGCCCAGTGGGACTGTGAGTCAAGTTTTACCTCCATGACACCTCGAATCCTCTCGTCTTATCGATTTTGAAAAGATAATCTACATGTAGGTATACATATTTTGATGAGATTTACTCATTTTTTACATATTTCACAATTAATCAACGGTAACAACCACTTATTTGGACTGCATCAGTCTTCACCAATGGGAAGATGAAGACAGCAGCCAACTTCCACAAAGTCGGTCTTGTTTATGTGTTGTTCATTGTTGACTGTGTTGTCGTGTGACCCTTCGTTATTAATATGGTGATGGTACGTGTTTTATGTGGTTCATTATTGAGAGTATTCGAAAATGATGCCTTTTCGTTTAATGTCCTATAGTACATGGTACTTGTACGTAGAGAGCATATGTGACATTGAGGTCATTCTGTCTTCCTCCCAAGAAGAGGGGTGGGGTGGGTGGGTGAGGAGCGCATGTGACATATGGTCTTCTCTCAGCCATCGGTTGTGTTATCCGATATTTAAATCTATCCCTGGTTGTGTTTTCACACAATTTCAGAAGTTTAAGTGCCTTAAACACAGAAAAGCGCATATAGGGAAGAGCTGGTCTTTGGACCTCGCCTCCCTCCCGCCGAATTCTCTGACGATTTCTGGCAATATCAAAGCGTATTAGGGAGGTACAAGTAAACTCTTGAAGTGAAATAAACGAAATCACAGATTTATTTTTCACGAGAGAGTTGGTACGTACCTCCATAATATGGACCCGGCCTCTGCGCCCCACAGAGGCTCGGTCTTCAGGCTTTCTTAAAGTTGCATAGTGTCAGTCAATAAATTAGTCAGAGGAAGTACTAGTCTGCGCATGAGCGAGGTTGGGGCTGGCATCCGCCGGACTGTCATCTGACTACCTGCCCAGTGGGGGCACCTATCTTTTTTAATCTGAGTGTTTATTGAGTGAATGTCGATATTTGGGAATATCAAAGAGTATTAGGGAGGTAAGTATCAACTGTCTCGTGAAAAAAGATTTTGTTTATTCTACTCTAGAGATACGGTGCTGTAGATTATCTCAAAAACAAACTAAATAAAATTTTTAATAAGGAAAAATTAGTTACCTCTCCGGGATGTAGAAATTGTTTGAGTGTAGCTTTCGTGACCATCTCGGTCACTTCTTCAGCACTAATTGACGGTCTCTGGCAACGTCACTCGTTAGACAACACCGCATCAAAACTCACCACAAGCCCGTCAACACCTTAAGATCACAATTAGTAAGACAGAAAGATAAACTGACCACAGAAGGACGCTCTCGAGTCATCTACAAGATCGAATGTGACCAATGTGAGGCTACATATACATATAGAGGCGAAACAAAACGGCCTCTCAGCACCAGAGTCAAAGAACATCTTAAAATCAATTCCAACCCAGCTGTGGCAGAGCACGCAGAACCAACTGGCCACGTCATCACCACCAGCAGTGCCTCGGTCATCAACATTGAGACCAACTTATTTGAACGGAAAGTTAAAGAGGCCATAGAAATCTACAAGCATCAACCAACCATGAACCGAGACGAGGGTTACTGTATACCAGCAGTCTACCAGTCCATGCTGTCACGTGACTGCACAAGAACTGACCAGAGTGACGTTCCCAGCGACCGTCAGTTAGTGCTGAAGAAGTGACAGAGATGGTCATGAAAGCTACACTCAAACAATTTATACATCCCTGAGAGGTAACTAATTTTTCCTTATTATGAATCATCCTGGGATCGGGACCAATTTTTTGGGAAATAACTAAAATTTGTTGGCTTGCTAAGATCTCAACTGACTTAAGTCAAACTAATTTCAAAATATACACGATTTTGCATATTTTGGTATAGATATTGATGGCTGAGAGCTACGTGCTAAGAAATTCATAGTGAAATGGGTTAATAAATCCCAGAGAATTAAATTTCTAATTTCTACCAACAGAAATGCCATTTTTATGATTTAACAAATAATTTGGTTACATTTTTTAAAATTAATTTGACTGGGTGCTGTGGCTGCTATTTACATCAGCGGCAAGTTCTAATCAATTTTGAAAGAAATGCAAAATTAGAAAAGTAGTGCTTTTGAAAAAAGTCAAATGCATTTGAAGACTCAAATGCAAATGCAATACGTTTCATACAAATGCAAATGCAAATCCGTCAGAAATTAAATAATTGCATTTAAATGCAAATGCATTCAAATGCAAATGCATTTGCACTTGTACCCAAGTCTGCTCAACATATCACCTAATATCTCTGCATGGCTTCACCCTATAGGGACTAAATTTGGATAAATGCTTCCTTATATCAAAGGGATGGTGAACAATGATATTTAAATCATACGGTCGAAGGTTAAGGTCATTGGTATGAAACAATTTTGTACATTTAAGTTTTTGATTTAGCTCAACATAGCTTCTTATATCTCAAGATTGGGACTAAACTTGGACACCTACATGTACAATGTACATGTACTTCCCTATATCAAGTGGATGGATCACAATGATATTGAGATCAAAGGTCAAGGTCATTGTAATGTTTATATAAAATGTAGGTTTTAGCAGTAGCTCATCTTGCCTTTATTTCAAAATTCATGAATTCATTTCCTCACTCAATCATCTGACGTCACAACTACGCAATGTGTAAGCTGACTACATATTCATGACGTCATGAATGATTCGATTAAGCCCGTCTTTAACGCTTAATAGGCAGCAACAGCACACCGTCAAATTGTTTTCAAAATACTCAACAGCTCACCTGTATAGTTTTCTGGAAATGGATAGTCGGGGATTTCAAGAGATTGATCGATCCCAGTGAGGTGTGGGTGGAGCTTAGATAGAGATGGGCGGGGCATGGCTAAAACTGGAACGGTCCATTGACCAAGTTAATGGAACTACATGTAGCCATGGACATACAGTTATAATGTATGTCTATTTTTGTACTTCATGGAGTAGGAGCAGCACAAACAGATTCAGACCTTGAGAGTTCCAGCTCATTGTGATCTTGATGCAAATCTAGATTTGCATTTGATAATGCAAAATGGCAAATATTTTGGCCAATATCTTGTCAGTTTTCTACTGATGTTTTGTGCCAATTATGGTCTTGTCCTGAGAACCCCAGTACTGTTTTATTAGACTCTAACCATGTGCTGTGTGAATGGTTGTGATTGGCTGATGGGTTAAAACCTGATAGCCAATCACACAATAGACACAGCAGACATTGGGATACCGCACCATGACAATTTGATGTTGATCTTAATGTGTATATTGAATGATGTTGTCACTATAGTATCCTGTGGCACATAATAAAAAATATGTAAAAATTATTAAATGGCTTGCGGTTTAAGTAAATTTAGTACCTGTTGAGTCATCATTTTCTTTTGACAAAACTGACAGATTGGATTTATGAAGTAGCAAACCATTTAGACTTTTTTTATTTGCGATTCGCAACTAGTATACCTACAAATGTATTAGTCAGTCAGTCAGTCAGTCAGTTTGTCAAATTTCTTTTTACATCTGACAAGACAGCCGTAGCCCTGTAATGGTCATGCCAGCCACAATAAGACTCTGTTATGGTTTTGTGGAATTTACATTTACAGGCCAAGAGAATATGATTTTCGCCTGTAAATCGACTTTCAATAGGCAGATATTTAAATTTTCTTGACCATATTTGGCCACCAACCCTTTCAGGATGGAGCCGGCCAAGACAGGCCTCAGCAAAGGCCTTGAGAAATGTCCATTTGCAGGCCAAGAGAAGACTGTTTTTGAAAATTTATCACTGGAATGACTGGGTCTAGCATTGAGCCGGCATTCCAATGATAGCTTTTCAAAAATAGTCTTGGCCTGCAAATGGACATGCATTCACTTGAGTAAAATGTAGATTTTCATAACCGAGCACAATAAAGAATAATTAAAAGGTACATGTAGGTTTTCAAATATTGTATGCAGTAGAATTATTTACGATTATTTGATTATTTAATTTGTATACCCCGCCAAAAAATTTCGATCACATTGAAACTCCATAGGGTGGTTGGCCTGGTATCTGGGGAAGAAACCTATTGAAACCGACAATGATCCGAAATCCAAGATGGCCACCAGTCACCGGCGGCCATCTTGAAAATTGGTTTCCGGATGATAACTCCATTACCATTTATCAGATCGCTTTGAAACTTCATAGGGTGGTTGGACTAGGTCTGATTGAAGAAACCTATCAAAAGTGATGATGATCCGAACTCCAAGATGGCCGCCAACCATGGGTTGCCATCTTGAAAGTTCGTTTCTGGATGATGTCTCTGTTACCATGTATCGTATCACTTCATAGGGTGGTTGGAATATGTCTGGTGAAGAAACCTATTGAAATTTACGATAATCCGAAATCCAATATGGCCACCAGTTCATCGGCTGTCTTGAAAATTGGTTTCCGGATGATACCTCTTTGACCATTTAACGCATCGCTTGGACACTTCATAAGGGTGACTGGTCTGGGTCTGAGGAAGAAATACATATTTTCTGATAGCTCTCATTCATTGGGTCGTCATCATGGCAGGGTATTATGCGCAGTTTGCGGAGCTCTTGTTAATCATATAAATTCACGATTTAAAAAATAATCACGATTTTCGATCAAATACGCAATAATGCAAGCCTAGCTAGCCCATTTCATGTCGGACCCAGTGGTGTAGTGGAAAATTTTGAGCAGCTGGAGCATTGGGCAGGAGCGCAGGATGGGCTGACAATACTATTCCTATGGGGCAGGTGTTTGGGCAGGCGGCGCGAATCTTCATTGTGATCCGGCCCCACTACACCACTGGTCAGACCTGTGCCATTTGTGGCAATTATGACAAATGACTTTTACGTGACTCAGATCTTATCCATCTATTATATATATCTTTAGATGTCTTCAATTTTACTCAGATATCGAAGGTTGGTGGCTCGTTCTTTGTCGATACACGTGTATATATTTTATACCTGTAGATATTAGCGATTCCTTCTGCTATATTTAATTCAAATTTATTATCATTTTCCCGTCTTGTATTCAGGCTATTACTGGTGGCCATGGTGACGTGAGAACAGAGCATTCACATGATGGCAGTGCGGATGAAGGTGAAGGTCATATGGCACATGGGCTCTGGCAGGGCCTTACAGCGCTCATGGGCATATACTTTTTCTTCCTGATCGAGAGAATCTTGACGATCGTCACAAGCATGAAAAATAAGCGCAAAAATGAAGTGAGCTCTGTTATTATTGATATATCAAATTAATGTAACCGTCTAACCAGTGAAATTCGAGTGTCGCAATTTCAGGATAAGTATACAGAGAAGCCGTTGAATATTTTGAAACTAATTTGACAGGAAACCTAAAGGCAGCAACAGCTTCCAGTCAAGTTAGTTTTAAAATATTCAATAGAATGTTCCTTATATATATATACGCAATTTATAAAGTATACAGTATATACATTTACGTTAGAAATTGCCGGACCTGGTGCGACCTTATGCCATACTAAGAGGTCATCATCTGTCTCTTCCTGATTGGTCATCTATCACATCTTTCTTTGAAAACTATTTCTCATTAACTGATTTTAATTTTATGGATAAAAACCCTAGGCCGGTAAGCTTCTGAACAGCTTACAGAAATTTGATTGATCAACTTTTTCAGAAGCCATCTTTATTTTTTGAAAGACTTGCATGAATTAAATATTACTCGTCATCAACCACCTGATTTCAGTTAACCTTGGCTGGAAAACCAAACTTGGCTTATCGGACCCTATGCTGATAGGCTTGACAATGTCTATGCTCAAATCTTAGTGACCAATTCTTTTGGCAACCATTTTACATTTCTGAAAATTGTTTAAAAGTTTAAAATTTTACTTTAAGAGCCCTTGCCTGCATAGGCTTCCCATCTTGTCATCCTGTGAAATTCCAGTCTATTCAAATAGCGCAGTTCCAGGTGAGTGACACTGGCAGCCATCTTGAATTTCCAAAACTGAAATCATTACTTCTAAATGGCCCGGCTAGAGTTTGTCATTTTAAAACTTATATTTGTGATTCTGACCAGAACTTGAATTCCAGGTAGAAATGTATAAGACTCTAAATGTAGAACCTGGACATTCTACTGGAAATGGCAATTCTCAGAAACTAATTTGCAAGCCGCGTGAGATTTCATAGATTCCTTGTTGCAAAATTCTTGCAATTTCAAGACAATGGACCATTCTAGTTTTAGCTCTGCCCTGCCCATCTGTGGCGAAGCTCCACCCTCGTGTTGGGATTGATCGATCTCTGAACTCCGACTATCAATTTCCAGAAAACTATACAGGTAAGTATGTTGAATATTTTGGAAGTAATTTAATTGGGCGCTGTTGCTGCCTACAGCGTCCAGTCAAATTCGTTTCAAAATATTCAACTGCACGTTTATTAAATAGTAGAGACATACAATTGGTATAACGTGTTGGCCTATTAAGAGTTAAAGATGCGGCAAATAGAATCATTTATGATGTAATGATTATGAAATCATCCTACATGTCACGTAGTTAATTATGATGTCATATGACGTCAGATCATGATGGATAATCTTTGAACGGGCCATTGTGTTTGGATAAAAAGTAACTTGATTCTGTGATATTTGTTATCTAAATTAAGATAGAGATCTTGTATGGAGACTTATCTTCACTTACTTACATCCTTAGAGAGTAACGGTATTACGTAACAGTAAATCTATTTTGTAGAAAAAACGTACTTCAGCAGCGTATGTGACCAAGGAGAAGCGATCAGGTCCAGCAGTCGGAGCAAAGTTATCCGGCCATGTTGAAACTGATTGTGAGGAGATGGTAATGGTTGTTCATCCTAACAGAGGTTAGTTGTTACTCCTATGGATAGCATAGCACTGGTAGGCTTGCACGATTACGTGATTAAAACGAAAATCGCGATTATGTTTTAAATCGTGAATTTATATGATTAAAAATTAAATCGAATAATCGTGAATATTTTCTATTACATAAAATATTTCAAAACGTTTATTTATCGTGATTTCTTGACTAAAGGCCACCCTTGAATATAGGACGCTGTCCCAAATTTGACCAAAATCTACCCAAAAAACTTTGTATTCAAGTATAATACGCTGTTAAATTTAGAAAAACACCTTTAAAAAATCGAAAATTGGTACCAAAAATTACCATCACTCAGCGCTATGTTTAATGTATGACTAAAAATTATCATGGTGGAAGAGAAATTATTAAATAGGACCGTGTATCTTCAATAAAGATCGTTTATTACATCAAAATCAATCTAATTTTGGCATAAAATGTCTCCTTGAAAATATTGAAATCATGTGACAGAAACAGAATGTAATGGCTCTTTTGCGTTTGGAGGCGTTGTGAGATCTTATGCGCTAACGGGAGTTGGTTACCTGGCTCTTTTGCGATTGGAGGCGCTGTGTAATCTTATGCGCTAATGGAAGTTGGTTATCAAACAGGTACGGGAATATTCAGATGGTCACTAGTTGTAATGACTCTTGTGTTTGGAGGCGCTGTGTGATCTTATGCGCTAACGGGAGTTGGTTATCTGGCTCTTTTGTGATTGGAGGCGCTGTGTGATCTTATGCGCTAACTGGAGTTGGTTATCAAACGGGTACGGGAACATTCAGTTCCTATCGCGCAATGATGATGTATAGCAATTTCCGAGTCCAGAATATTTAGATCCGAGTACTCGCTCTAATTAGAATAAAGATCTTTTGCGATTGGAAGCGAATCACATGATTTATACATGTATCTTTTCTCGACGCCATTTTATGTCAAATTCTGGATTAATTTTGATGTAGTAAGTGATATTTATTAAAGAAGAAGCAATATTTAGGCGCCCCAATTTAATAATTTCACTTCCGCTTGGTGTTTTTTTAGTATACATTACACATAGTCGTCAGGCGGCACGAATTGTCTGGGGTAACATTTAGTTCAATTTCCGTGGTATAATCTTTGACTTTTTAAGAAAAATTTTGACCCAAAAATGTGCTCAAGGAATGTCCTCGATTATAGGATGCACCCCCCCCCCCTTCCTAGAACATGTAATTTGACAAAAAAAACTGCGTCCTTTAGTCAAATTTTTACGGTAATTTTTAATACGATCTGTCATGAAAAATGGCATTTTGCTTAGCGAATTTATTTCCATTTGCAGGGCAAGAGAAGGCTATTTTTGAAAAAGTATTACTGGAATAATTGGCTCGATATTCTCGAGCCAGGAATTCCAGTAATACATTTTCAAAAATAGTCTTCTGCCCTGCAAATGGACCTTTCTAAACACAATTGAAATTTTCACCATTGAATATTCGTTTGTTGTAATGTCAGATTGGTAATTTGTATCCAAGCTGATTAATCGAGTAATCACGATTATTTTTTAACAATTAATCGCGATCACTCGACACAATCATCGGACAAGCCTAAGCGCGGGACAATCACAAAGTCAATGCACATTTGACACTTTCATGATGAAGCCGGCCCAAACCGGCCTCTGTAGTGGTCTTGAAAAATGTCCATTTGCAGGCTATGAGAAGGCTGTTTTTTATTCGCATAGGATGGCTCGACACAACGATCCGAATGTTATCGCGGTGTGCGGCCTGCAGATAAATGTTTCAATTTTTCAATGTACATTTAAGTCATCAAGGACTTAACCGATCCAAAAAAGGATTTGATCTATGCCATTATTCCATCCAGGCTCATCATAAATGAAATGATTTTCAAATTTGTTCCATTTTTTACGGGGTTTGGACAAGAATTAGGTAAATGTTAAAGCTTTTCAATGGACATTTATTTCATCAAGAACTTATCTGATTGTAATAAAACTTTACAGATTTGGTCTATGCTGTCATTGCATCTAATCTCTATCATAAGTGAAAAGATTTTCAAATTTTCTTCATATTTTACGGGATTAGGACATAGCTTATTTTGCAGCAAGAATTCAGTAAATTTTAAAGCTTTTCAATGGACATTTATTTCATGAAGGATGTATCCAGGCTTAATAAAACTTATTAGGTTTGATCTGTGCCATCATTGCATCTAGTCTTCATCATAAGTGAAATGATTTTCAAATTTCTTTCATATTTTGATGGGGTTGTAACTGAGCTTATTTTACACCAAGAATTCAGTAAATGTTAAAGTTTTTCCATATACATTTACGTCATCAAGGGCTTATCTGATCATAAGAAAACTTTACAGATTAGTTCTCATGCCATCATTGCATCCAGTCACCATCATAATTGAAATGATTTTCAAATTATTTACATTTATTTATTCGCCTGCGAAGCGGAAAGCGAGACATAGGGATCACTTAACTTCCGGCGGCGGCGGCCATCATTTGTGCAGTTTTTGTTAAGGATTTTTAATCAACTTATTTTTCAACACTGGCTTATGCGATCTCAAGGAAACTTTACAGAAGTGATCTATACTGTACAGGGATGTGATCTACATAACAATAGATTTAATTCTGGACCATTTTAACTATTTTTTTCACAGTTTTGAACTTCGACATTTTTAATGTATTGTGAAAGTGCAGTTTTGGTTACGGTTTTTAAATAAATGGGTCATCCAATTTCAATAGAACTTTACAAAAGTGATCTATGCTATACAGGGATGTGATCTGCGTAACAATAGATTTCATTTTGGGTCATTTTAACTATTTTTTTCACGGTTTTGGACTTTGAACTTTTTCCCTATTTTTGTGTTTAAGGTTTTTTATGGACCCTTTTCTTTTCAACAATGGCTCACTGGATATCAACAAATGTTACAGCAGCATTATATACTATGCAAGGGTACTATGCGCATCATTAAACTGTGATGATGAAATCACAGATTAATGTTTTTACTCAGAATCTCTTATTATGCTTATTCTTCACGATTTTTGCCACATCTCCTACAGTTTCCAACCGATCAACTCCAAACTTGGTCAACTTGTAGTAGCCCTTGGGCCTTGTATTGCAATTACTTTTATTTTGGATCTGCCCAAGGGTTTTCGATCTACCCACCTTTGAGTGGGCAAAAAAGGTCCTGTAGGAAATGTATGGGGATTTTCTAATGGATGTTTGAAGTGCTGCTACGCCTAGAGGTTACCACAGATGATTATTTTTTGAAAAAATATTTGTTTCAAAATGGATGCCATGAAAAGATTTTGGGCATAAATACCATTTTTCGTTTTTTGCAGGTATGAACTCGGAATGAAATTTTTTGAAAAATTACGACCAGGTGCACCGTTTGGGGTCAAAATACCCAAAAAAAATAATTTCCAGAAATGAACTCAAAATGACAAATGGTGAAAAATGCCCGCCTAAAATGAGTTTTGCTCCAATCGACTTGTTAGATCACCTGAATAGCTATCAAGAGATGGGATTAGTTATCCTTTAAAGAATTAAGCACAAAATGGAGCGATCTTTTATGATAAACATAGAATATCTTTCATTATTTCCTGATAAAAAAATTGTTATTTATGCAGGAACGAAGGTTTCTCATTAGTAACAAAATCAGTCAGAGATTGCAAATCCGTCGATCGTCTCCCGTTTTTGTCACATTGTAAGGATTTTTCAGATTCATTTCGGCTTTTCAGAGTCACCCCTTCTTTGTGTTACAATTTAAGCCAAATCGAACCAGTAGAAATGTCAGTAGATCCAGGCTTTGATCCGATCCGGATCTGGGTTGTTTCATCTAGATAAAGGCGAAAGTCTGGAAATCCTCATATACAGTAAGTTCCTATATTGTGTTAAAATTTCAGCCACACTGGATAAGTAGTTTTGAGGTTCCATACATACATGCAGGTGCGCATGCACTCAGGCACACAGGCACCCAACAGTGCCTAGTCAAATTAGTTTCAAAAGATTCAACAACATAGCTGTATAGTTACCTTAAAATTTACATTTTGTGAATTCATGGTGAGCCCTTTAAAAATCAATCTGGCCAAAAACGACCTCTGCAGTGGTCTTGAGGCATGTCCATTTGCAGACTAAGACAAGACTATTTTTTGAAAATTATAAATCATGAATGACTGGCTCAATAACCGAGCCAATCATTCCAGTGATAGATTTTCAAAGATAATCTCTTTGTCTGCAAATGCACATTTCAATGAGAAAATTGAAATATTCTTGAACAAATTTGAGAGTTAAACCATTGGTTGAACCGTTAAAATCCATTCAGATGCATGTATGCTACCGCCTGAAACCAACTTTACATTATTTGCATAAATTTCGCTGTCAGAATTCGCTGAAATTTTCCGCATGGCTAAAATGGTGCACGTAGTTTTTGCTAGAACCAAAACGCGTTCACGTTAATGTCTAAAAATGTGTTTGTACAGAAAGCCCTACATTTTAAAAGCGGGTCAGTAGATGCGGTTTTTCGTGTTGCGATTTTAATAATACACGCTATGTTTTGGTGGGCCATAGCGCACCAGCTTAATGATATACATATGTACGTAACCGAGTACATGTACATGTACCGATATAACAAATGTAAAGTCAGAAGCTGGCTCAAGACAATTTTGATAAAGCGCCATTCTTATTTGTCCATACCGTTCAGAAAAAAAACGTTACTAAAAATGACATAGTTTTGCAATGGCTCATCTGGAGTTATCTAAAAGCCGACTTTTCGTACAATTCTAAACAGAATGTTTGTGATAACAGGTTCATTTTGTTGATGCTTTACAATAGAAATTGTATGCATCTTAGGTTGCATGGTCGTTGTTTGGAATAACGTTTGAAAAGAAGTATTGAGATAAGAAGTTTGTTTGTACGGCACTTCATTGTGTAAATATGACATGCTTTGTGTGTCGTGGTCGTCCTGTATTTGTTTATTATATGACGTAATTAATCCGAAAATAACAGATTGCCTCAGACTTCCGATTTAGCAAAATGATTTCATTTCCGAATGCAAGGCAAGCTGGATCTCGTTATCGTAGCAAGATACAAATAGTGCAAACGGTTAATTCCTGGAAATATTTCAGCTGTTTATGGCGTCCACTGATGTTTCGATTTAAGGACGTGTGGTAACATTCGAGCGGCGGGAGATTTTTTTTTCATTTTCCTTTCATACCAGTTCATTGACACATACTTATTAAATTACACACAAAATCTTTTTCTCTAGCTCGACCAAAATAGAAGCGCTGATCTGTGCATTTGCGCTCAAAGTTTAGGCTCGATTATGTTCTTCCAACGCTTTTATCCCTTACCACTCTGATGTCAACATCTTTTAATTTTCATATTGAATTAAAGGATGAACTGGTGTTTATTTTTCAACAAATTTAGTGGAAGATGGTGCTGTCGTAGACAGCAACATCTTCCATTAAATGTGTTGAAAGTTTTACCCCAGTTTCTTTGCTATTGAGACGGTAAAAGACAGAATATTGACATCAGAGTGGTAGGGGTTAATATAAAGTTGGTTTCAGGCGTACTGTACAAGTGGGCGGAGCTTAGCTAGACAAGAACGAGGGATGGGTACACATGGATCCCTCTGTTATAATCTCACAAAATACAAGTTATGTTACCTCATATTTCATAGCAGATTTATTGTTGTATTTTACTTTTACTACTGTAGATAATGATTATCAGCTAGATGATTGTGGGGTCTCAGGTAAGTTATGGTTCTGTACTATCAGTTATTATCTATCGTGAGATAGATGCCACTAACAGGTAAATATGTTAACAGGGTGACGGAGGCGATGATTGAAGGGTATTGTATACAGTTATATATATATATATATATATATATATATATATATATATATATATATATATATATTTAATACATGGCAATGAGGTGTGGATAATAATGCTGTTTGCTACTTAACATTTAGAGAGAATGCCATCAGGGCATGCTAAAAATTTAAACAGAGTGCCCTCATTGAACTTAGGCTGCCCACATTCTATGTCATATAATAAATCAGTTTACATACTTGCGTTATTATAAAATATTGTATGAAGATGTCATTTATCAAGATTCATTGACCATCATTTTCAAATTGCATTTGTATTACACAATAATATATGAGATACGAATCAACAAATTATGGATTTATAAATATTCAAGCACAGAAAATTGGCATGGTGATGAGGGCATCTAACCTTTGAGATCCACATTCCCTCAGGGATTTTCAATAGCATTTGCATCAGTGCACTCACTAAGTTACAGCACTGAATGTATATGACACATAGAGCTGTAATGTACTACTCAGGCCACCAAATGCTAATATGAGTATTGTGGATGGTGCGGTCTGTTTGAGAGTGTCTGTCTGCAGCACATCAGGACAGCAAGAAGATGCACGTACAATCTCCCAATTTGATGCATACAATCATATTGTGGCTGTCTAGAGCAATTCAAAGTTTTGAAGTTTAAAGATCAAATATCTAGGTCGCGGGACTACTAAGTACATACCAGCATGTAGACATTTTTAGGTAACATGACCTCTTCAGAATTTTGATTACCGGTAGTCGAATTTATGATGGCCATCTTTTTCGCAGAACATCAAAGTTAGCGAAATCATGGAGATTTGCTATGGCTTGCCATTGACTCTATTTATTTCTTGTCAATGCAAGTTAACATTCTTTTTACGTATGGTTCTTGTGAAAGTTGTTATGTGTCTTACGGTTACTAGATGAAGATAATCATGTGGCCATACATCCGTCCATCCATTATAGCCTAATAGCTAACTGAATTGATCAGTCAGGTCCTCAGTTGAATATTTTGAAAAAATTTTAACTAAGCAATGACTGATAAATAAAGAAACCGACTTAACTCTCAAGTAATGTTATATGACTATTATAATATAAGACACTAACATATTTTATTCTGTTTTTATGAAGCTTCATTGTCCAAAACAGCTTCTGCAGTGATCTTGAGAACAGATTCAGAAGAGTCATCAAAATGCAATGAAAATTTCTATTTTCATTTAGAAATCATCCATTTGCAGGCCAGGAGAAAAATATTTTTGAGAACTTACAACTGAAATGGCTGACTTGAACATGTCTGAACAAACCATTCCTGTGATAAATTTTCAGAAATAAGCTTGTCCTGCAAATGTACGACGATTCTTAACCTTCAAAATTGTTCATAAAAATTTCAATTTTCTCATAATAAAGGTCCATTTGCAGGCCAAAAGAAAATAATCTTTTGACGATTTATCACTGGAATGATTGGCTCCGTTATCGAGCGTGCCATTCGTGTACATTTTCAAATATATTCCTGCCTTGGTCTGCAAATTAACAGCTGCAGAAGCTGACCTGAGTGATAAAAGGTTAATAGCACTGCAGAAGGTGTTTTGGGCTCGCTTGACCACTAAAAGGCTAATGTATTATGGGGAGAATACATCTTGAGGTGCATTTTCTTAAAAGGTGTTGATAGTTTCAAAACATCAGTTATAATACAACGTCGGGGAACTGAATATTGACTCTAATAATGCGATCTGATTATCTGACATATCTAACATCATAATCAAATAGGTCACATTAGATGACGTCACAATCAAAATGATGTATAGCTTAGTATCATGAAAGTCTGTCAACTGTACGAATTGTATGTATTTAACCTTTTAACACTCAAATTTGTTCAAGAAAATTTCTATTTTCTCAAAGAAACTCCATTTGCAGACCAAGAGAAGACATTTTGATAATTTACCGCAGGAATGACTGGCTCGGTTAGCAACCCAATCATTCCAGTGGTAAATTTTCAAAAATAGTCTTGTCATGGTCTGTGAATGGACACTTCCCAAGACCACTGCAGAAGGCATTTTTGGCTGATGTGAGTGTTAAAGGGTTAATCGATTTATAACTTAAACATTCTGTTGAATATTTTGAACGTAATTCGGCTGGTAGGCAACAATAGCCTCCAGTCAAATTAGTTTCAAAATATTCAACAACTTACCTTAATTATTGTTACCTGGAAATTTAGAATCTGTCAATTTAGGTTTCAAATTTATTCTAGCGTGTGTAAAATGTATGGGTTGTTTAATTAACCTTTCCATTTTATCCATCCATCATATGATGTCATAATCTACTACATAGTGTGTAGGATGATGTCATAATCAATTACAGCGTGAATGAACCGATTTAGTCCATCTTAAACGCTTAATAGTCTGACACGTATGAATTGTATGTCTTTACTGTTTAATAAACATTGTTTCAAATATTTTGAAACTAATTTGACTGGGAGCTGTTAAGTAGCGACAACTCAAAATCTGATTGGTTAAGAGTATTCAGTCTGCCGCTACCCAGCCACTCAATTTGCTGCTAAACAGCCGCTCAGTTTGCCGCTAACCATCCGCTCAGTTTGCCGCTAATCAACCGCTCAGTTTGCCGCTAACCAGCCGCTCAGTTTGCCGCTAACCAACCCTCTCAGTTTGCCGCTAATCAGCCGCTCCCTGAGTTTACTCTACTCTTACCCCGTTTGCAGAAAAAAGTGGCTACCATTCATGCCATTACTTCTTCGTGTTAAACTAGGTCAGTATAAATGCATGTATATTCATTCTAAAGCACATAAATAACTGTGATAACTTACTAGTGGTTCAACAAGTTATCTTCCTTAGGCTACATCCATATGCAGTATACATGGCATTGACTGACAACAGGTTTCTAAATGCTTCAATTAAATTATGTCCTATATGACAGATCTATTACTCGTATACGTATCATGATAAAATATTCAACTTTACTTTCAGAAACTTGTTCAAGAAAGATATGCTTGCATTGCTACATGTATCCATCCACTTATTCAACAATAATATATACTAACCAGATTGTTCACTTAAACAAGCTTGAGATCAAAATATATATACACCAAACTACCTCAACAAGACCATTGCAAATAGCAGATGCTCTGCCAGAAAGAGGCTTTGACCTTTCTCTCAAATTTAGGAGAGAAAATATAGTCTTTGTGAGAAACAGAGTCCTTCATGTTAACCAGCTGCTCTGTTTGTGAGAAACGGAGTCCTTCATGTTAGCTAGCTGCTCAGTTTGTGAGAAACAGAGTCCTTCATGTTAACCAGCCACTCAGTTTCTGAGAAACAGAGTCCTTCATGTTAACCAGCCACTCAGTTTCTGAGAAACAGAGTCCTTCATGTTAACCAGCTGCTCTGTTTGTGAGAAACGGAGTCCTTCATGTTAGCCAGCTGCTCAGTTTGTGAGAAACAGAGTCCTTCATGTTAACCAGCCACTCAGCTTGTGAGAAACAGAGTCCTTCATGTTAACCAGCCACTCAGTTTCTGAGAAACAGAGTCCTTCATGTTAACCAGCTGCTCTGTTTGTGAGAAACGGAGTCCTTCATGTTAGCCAGCTGCTCAGTTTGTGAGAAACAGAGTCCTTCATGTTAACCAGCCACTCAGTTTGTGAGAAACAGAGTCCTTCGTGTTAACCAGCCGCTCAGTTTGTGAGAAACAGAATCCTTCATGTTAGCCAGCCGCTCAGTTTGTGGCAAATCACATACTCTGCTGCAAACCAGGTGCTCAGTTTTAATTATGCCACCACTTAGCAGCTGGTTACCATCTAGCCGCTAGCCCATGTTAAGTCCTGTCGCTCAGTTTTTTCTTTGCAGCAAACTAGTCGCTAACTAGTGGCTAGTTATCTGCAAAGTAAACTTTTTCATAGGGGATTATTTCTGTGTTTATTTTGGAAACATTGTAGCTTATTTTTTAGCTGTGCGGGCATTGGTGGTAAAAGTCATTAACTTCCATTCTAGGCTAGACGAATTGAGTGGAACGAAATGATTTTTAGGTTGACTTTACTAAGACTATTACGATACCCTGCACATCATCCGGCTTCGGTGGCATCATCGTCCAATTTGCGTTTAGCTAAACTTTTCTGTTTATATCTCGGGTTTGGTAAATCATATTGCACCAAAAACATGGACACATGCTTCCTTATAATGATACGGCATCTCACGATGACCTTGGGGTCCAAAGGTCAAGGTCACTGTGACTTTGATAAAACCTTGTTTTTTTCAACATTCATCTTATTTTGGCTAGAAGGACCTTATGGGGATATGCTTCAGGACTTATATACAGAATGACTCGGGTCAAGTGTTTGGGTGAAATTGTCAAAACGCTACTCCTCATTAACCGCTCATCAGATTTCAACTTACTTTGGCTGGAAGGACCTTATGGGGATATATATGCTTCAGAACTTATATACAGAATTTTGATTGGTCAAGTTTTTTTGTGAAAACCTACATAGATTTTATCAAAAATTTACCGGAAATTGTCAAAGCGCTACTCATCATTAACCGCTTGAAAGATTTCACCCCTAGTTGGCTAGAGAGTCCCTATCACGGTAGGCTCCAGAGCATCTATTCAGAATTTTAATCGGCTAATTTTTTGGGTGAAAGTGATCAATTTTATGAAATATTTACCAGATATTGTCAAAATGTTTCCTCCATAATCAGTAGATGGATTTTATCCAAATTTGGCTGGAAGGATTCTACAGTGGTAGGCTCCAGGACTTGTATTCAGAATTTTGGTTAGTCAATTTTTTGGTGGCCATTTGGATTCTTTCAAAACTTTCCAGAACCATTTATAGCGCTACCCCTTAATTAGTGGGCCAATTTCAAAGAAACGTGGGTGGAACGATCCTATGGTCGTAGGCTTCAACATATCAAACGAGAATTTTGAATGGTCAATTACTTTGGTGGCCATCTTGGATTTTTTCGAAAATTACCCTTCATATCTACCGGTATTTAAATGCAAATGGTTCAAATCATAATGGTCCATGTTAGCGTTACAGGCCCTTGGGACTCTTGTTGATAAGGCCTTCTATATTTATTTTATGTTTGAAGTCAAGCTTCATAGTTCATTGCAAAGTCATAGAGTCGAGCTTAATGGTTGCATTGTAGCCACATTGCTGGTTATTCTTGAGGTTGCCTGAATCTAACTAGACGAGAACAATTTTACATTGACCATAATACCGAGCAACTAACCCATACTAAGCTATCAAGTCATACACAGATACAAGAAATCTGACATATATGCAGTACCTATTTTGTTGAATATTTAGAAAATAATTGTACTTTTGTGTCTGATTGCTCTGAAATTGAGAATATATAATTAAATGTAATCATAATTTATCAATATAACTTCTATGAGTTATAACTTCTATATGATAACTTATCTGTCGTAAAAATAATGTAACTTGGTCCAACCTTTTTTTAAATCTTGGGATATGTGTTCCATTTAGAAGACAATGATATTATCATGTACATGTGCCTGTTTGTACATATGAATTGTTAGGCTATGACTTATTAAATTTTTAATGTTTAGCTAGCTCAACTACAGCAAATAATTGTCAAATTGTCTGTTTTCTTTCGAGCATTCCAGCCATACATGTAGCTATCATGGGATAAAATATTCGTAGTATTTTTGGATAGAAATTGAAACTTATTTCCATTGATTACCCCATTGACTAAAACACTTTTACGGAATGTTGTTGGTTCCTCGAACGCATAAACATGCTGCAGTAAAATTGTTTTCAAAGTACTTAGTAGTTGCTATTGTACAATACAATTTTTAAAAAGAGACTGAGTAATATTAGAATTTGATAATTTTTCTCTCCAGCTTTGCGTCAATTTGCTGAAGAAAGTCACAAGGACGTGATCAAGGACTGTCCGCACGAACATTCTGAAGATGAGGACGAAGGTGCATGGGAGTCGCTTAGCAACAGCAACCTTAGTGACCACCATACCAACCCCGCCCGCAATCACAATGAGGAGTCTGGACATGGGCATCATGGCCACGGACATGGTCATAGTCACGGGCCACTGCCAGGATCAGTTGCAGCAGTGGCATGGATGGTGATCCTG
Organism: Chaetoderma sp. LZ-2023a; assembly: GCA_034401795.1. Classification (NCBI taxonomy): domain Eukaryota; kingdom Metazoa; phylum Mollusca; class Caudofoveata; order Chaetodermatida; family Chaetodermatidae; genus Chaetoderma; species Chaetoderma sp. LZ-2023a. Next base: position 75,620,956 of record CM067364.1, read on the forward strand.
GGTGATGGTATACATAACTTTAGTGATGGGTTGGCTATTGGTGCTGCTTTTTCAAACAGCCTTAGCGGTGGCTTAGCCACCTCGTTAGCCGTCTTCTGTCATGAGCTTCCACATGAAATCGGTAAGAAATTCATTGCAAATTAATTTGTTAAGAATTGTGTATAATTTAGTAAATATTTTATTAAATATTTGGAAACTAATTTGATTCGACTAGATCCTTGTCAAACAAGATTAGAGGGGGGGTGGATGGGGTTGGTGGGTGGTTTGTGATCCATTTATAACTATGCCCCGTCCATTTCTAGTTAAGCACTTTTCACTTTTAACGCATGTTTGAATTGATGTGAAATGTTAAAACCTTGACGTCCCAGAATCTACACAGGTAAGTTGTTGAATACTTTGTAAGTAATTTGACTTTTTGTTACAATGCATTAACCCGTTAACACTCAAATTTGTTCAAGGAAAATCTAACTTTTCTCAAAGAAAATGTTCATTTGCAAGTGAAGAGGAGCTTATTTTTTAGAATTTATCACTGAAATGACTGGCTCGGTTATCGAGCCAGTCATTCGAATAATACGTTTTCAAAAATAGTATTTCTCTGTCTGCAAATGGACAGTTATCAAGATCACTGCGAAAACTGTTTTTGGATGACTCGATGGTTAAAGTGTTAAGCATTTCAGCACTATGAGCCCGATATTACAAATTCTTAATCGTATGTTAATCCTTTCACCCTCATAGACATGAAACTACATTCTTTATAAGGCAAGGCATATTCCGGTGAATATTTTGAAACTAATTTGGCTTGAAGACATTGCTGGCTACTGTACATGTAGCAACAGGTTCCAGTTGAGAATTAATTTCAAATTATTATAGTAATTTACTGCAAGTGTTGCTCGTCACCTGGAGCAAATTATGTAAATTTAAAATTCTGCATATTTCCTGAATTACTTTTTGGGCGTATAATAGTTAATTACGGGAAAATCTGTAGTCTAGCTTATGTAACCAAGGGGAGGTAATTGTTGCAATACAGAGTTTTTGCTAATAAAACTTAAATATAATTTTTACCTCCCTTTTCCCATTTTGGCTACATTATGCAGTCTTAGCCGTTTAACTGTTAAAATGACAGTGTCTCAATTTCAAGACAACAATACATAAGGTATTGAATATTTTGAAACTAATTTGACTGAAACATGATGCTGTCATAGGTCCCATTAAAATTGGTTTCGAAATTTTAAACAGAACTCTCATTACATGATAATGAATTTATCATTTTCAATTTTTGTGTCCATAAGGAAGTGATTCAAATATATAGCATGGGTTGCATTTGTTAGCTCACCTGGCCAGAATTTCCGAGTGAGCTTTTGCCATGACAACCATCCGTCCATGCATCCGTCCATCCATCAACTTCTTTTAAACACTTCTCAAGAACCACTTGGCTGATTTCAATTATATTTGACAGGAAGCATATTTAGGGCAATGGAGATCAAATTTGGTCAATCGAAGCTGATCAGCCAATTTGTCCAACAGCAATCTTGGATTTTTATCCACTTTTAGAAATGTCTAAAAATCTTCGAATCCTCTTGGGGATTCATTCAAAATTCATGAAACATCAAATGCATCTGCGTCTATAATGGATGACCACGTTTTCACGAAACCACCTTTCAGAAACACTGAATGGATTGTGCTGAAATTCAGGAGATATGATTGCAGACCAAGAGTTATTAAAGTTTGTTCAAAGGGGAATAGATACTTTAAAAAACCTGGCCGCTGTGGCCCAAACAAAATGTAGCTTGTTTGCCGGCTTTATTAGTCCCCTACCGTTAAAACCGGGGTGGGGAGGGGGTGGGTGGACTATAGGTTTGCAGTCCATCCGTCCGTCCGTCTGTTGCCGTTGGTTTTCCGCACTTTTTTTCGCAGTCCTTATGTTATGAGAAGTTACAGACAAAGTTCGAGTTTCAGGCGTATGCATCAATTTTTTATGGAGTTATGCCCCTTTTCGACTTAAGAAATACAAAAAATATCAGCTTTCCACACTTTTTTTCGCACTCCTTCAAGATATTTAAGGGGAAATCGGTACATCACTTTAGTATAAGGAGTTACAGAGCAAGTTCGAGTTTCACACATTTTCATCAATTTTCGATGGAGTTATGCCCCCTTTTGACTTATGAAATACCAAAAATATTAGTTTTCCGCACCTTTTTTCCGCAGTCTTTCAAGATGATATACTGAGAATTGCTACATTGCTTTGTTATGAGAAGTTACAGACCATGTTCGTGTTTCAGGCATATGTGTCAATTTTTTATGGCGTTATGCCCCCCCCCCCCCCTTTTGACAAAAAATATCAGCTTTCTGCACTTTTTCCGCACTCCTTCGATATATTTAAGGGAAATTCTGTACATCATTTTAGTATAAGGAGTTACCGAGCAAGGTTTAGTTTCAGACATTTTCGTCCATTTTTCATGGAGTTATGCCCCCTTTCATCTTATAAAATACGAAAAATATTAGTTTTCCGCACTTTTTCTCGCAGTCTTTCAAGATATTCAACTGAGAATTGGTACGTTGCTTTGTTGTGAGAAGTTACAGGCCAAGTTAGTTTCAGGCGTCTGCCGTTATGTCCCCTTTCAGCTTATGAAATACAAACATATCAGCTTTCAAGACTTTTTCCTTCTCCTTCACCATACGGTATATAACTGAAACTTGTGTTATTGCTATGTTATGAGAAGTTACAGATCAAGTTCGAGTTTCAGCTGCTTCTGACAATTTTTAATGAAATTTTTGACTGTCAATCTCTGAAGATTTATATCACCAGGTAGGGAATATGTATTGCAAAGCAATCCTTACAGGCAATAGGGTAGAGTCACCTACAACTTACCCAAGCTCAATGTATAGGCTCAACCCATGCTTGTGTCAGTATTCATGTTCAAACACTGGGATTTCCACAAAATGGGCATTGACATGTCATGAGCCTTCGACACAATTAAATGCTCAAAGATTCTAGATGTACTACGCCAGGCCAGTTGCAATGAAGATGAGCTATGACTAGTGAGACTACTGCTTGCAGACACAAAGCTGAAAGTACGAGTCAAGTCAGTGAAGTCTGTAGAGTTTGAGACATGAATTGGCTCCCCACAGGGAGATGGTCTATCCCCTGTGCTCTTCACTTGGTACATGGCTGCTGCATTGAAATTCGTGCGGGTAAACTCCACAAGGCCAAACCCCCCCCCCCGGTGTCAATACTGGGCATGCCGCTAGAGATGGAATATGCTGACGATGTGGACTTTATAGATGAGGAAAAGAAACCCCTTGATGAACATCTCCCAATAGCTGCAAGCAAACTAAAAATTGAGAATCTCTATTCTTCTTTCTTCTTCTTTTCGTTCGCTGATCATACCGCCAGTTCTGTAAGTGACTATCGACATGATCATAAGCGTTAAGTGCGTGGATCCATGGTTTATTAGAGTGCGCCGTGCGGCCTGGAACCTCCATCTTCAGCACTCGAGGTTTCTGCCTTTTTAGTCGCCTCTTACGACACGCAGAGGATACGGAAGGTGTAATCTAAGCCCCACCTACAGGGCAAGAGAATCTCTATGAATGAATCCAAAACAGAGTTCACCCACATATACCTCTCTACAAAGCATGAAACTAAAGAAAAGGACAATCCACTCCGTGGCGGCGAACCATGGAGTAAAAGTAAAATCATGGGTTCCCTGTTTTGCAGTACTGCTAACATTGCTGCACGCTGCATCTTGGGGAACATAGCTTTCTAGTCCTTCTGGAAGCTATGGATTCGTAGACCAAAGATACCCTTGATAAAAAGACTACGTTTATACAATGCAACCTGCATATCCTTGATGCTGTATAACTGTAACAGCTGGGCAGCTCCAAAGGCAGCTCTAGACAAACTTGACGCCTGCCACCGCAGGGTTCATACAAATTTGAAAAGTACTTGAATTTAAACATCAGTCCTTGAAAGTACATGAATTTGAATTTTCCCTTGGAAGGTACTTGAAAACGGTATTAAGGCATTGAAGAGTACTTGAAAATGTGTTTTTCATAGGCAAAAGTTTGATAAAATCTAATATAGTCTGAATCTGCTGCAATCCTCAACCAGCCTAATGATAGATAATTGGATAGACTTGCAGGCATGGTTGAGGGTCACAGCAGATTCGGCCTAATTATAAAGCAGTTGTTTACAACTCGGGCTTCTTAAAGCTATTAATTTACAAAAAAATTTCCTCGTGTTTAACCCTAGGACCCTCCATTGTTCTATATCACCATTGCAGTCAGCTTGCAGCAAAATTGAAATGATTTAAAAGTTTTTTCGATATTTTTACATGGTTTGTACTTCTGTGTAATTTGTCTCCTTTTGAAGAATTAGAAGAATGTTGGAGTTTTTCAATAGATATTTGATTCATTAAGGGGGTATACTATTTTAAGAAATCCTTATTTCCTGACACTGGCACAGATTATGTGTGATATGTGGTAAAACTAATGGGCGCGACATCTGGGTCACAGTCAATTTCATTTGTAGATTCCATTGTTAAATTAAAGGTCTTCTCTTGGCCTGCAAATGGGTTATAATGCACTAAGCAAAACATTAATTATTTAGCAGATCTTGGCTATTAACCCTTTAACAATCAAATTTGTTTTAAAAAATTCCTATTTTTTCATATAAAACGTCAATTTGCAGACCAAGAGAACTGGTTTTGTAAATTTACTACTGGAATGACTGGCTCGGTTATCGAGCCACTCATTCCAGTGGTAAATTCTCAAAAATAATCTTCTCTTGGTCTGCAAATGGACATTTCTCAAGACCACTGCAGAAGCCGTTTTTGGCTGGTATGAGTGTTAAAGGGTTAATTAATCTACGATAAATAGCATTTTGAGCGCTTTGATGTGCTGGTGACACGGGCGGAGTTAATGAAGTTTATATATTTGACAGTCACTTCTCTGTTCTTCAGTGGTTAACGTGCTGTGCCCTGTAACTCTTACATAACCCTTGCCACTGATGTCAAAATTTAGAATTTTCAAATTAAATTAAAAGATGAACTGGTGTTCATTTTTCAACAAATTTGGTGGGAGATGACAGCAACATCACCCACCATAATTGTTTTAAAATGTACACCAGTTTTTTTTTACTATTGACGCAGTAAAAGATAGAATATTGATACCAGAGTGGTAAACGTTAATGTTGACTGTATGTTATGAACAACTTAGAAAACACCATGTGATAAATTCTGCCAATATTTATCCTTTGTTTTATTCTAGGTGATTTTGCTGTGCTATTGCGAGCGGGAATGTCTGTCAAACAAGCGGTCGTTTACAACTGCGTATCCTCGGTGCTGTGTTTTATTGGCATGCTGATTGGTGTCGCACTAGGCAACATTAGTACAACAAGCCTGTGGATTTTTGCCGCTGTTGGTGGCATGTTTTTGTACATAGCGTTGGTTGATATGGTAAGTGATATCGGACGGTCAGGTTTCATTTTAACTGTCTCGCTGCTACAAGCCACCGGACAATAATTTCAATGAGCCAAAATTTCTGATGTGCAGAATATTTTGAAAACAATTTGATTGAAAGTTGTTGGTGGCTTAGCCACCAACAACTTTCAATCAAATTGATTTCAAAATATCTAGCAAGTCCAGAGATATGATCCTTGGAATATGTTGTCTGCAAAAACTCAGCAGTCAGACTGTTAACACTTTCAAGGTAAATATGCCGGTACGCTGTTGAATATTTTGAAACTAATTTTAATAGTGGCTGTTGCTGTAATATCTCCGTCAAATTAATTTCAAAATATTTGACAGTTTATTAAATTGTAGATTTCTCAAATTCAAGATATAAAATTCTTACATTTTCGTGACAGAATTTTGTATTCTCGTGATGGAGCATCAGTTTGGTTGTGACGTCGGCTAACATGCGATTCTTTGATTATGATATCAGATACACGCAAATTTAATGCAACAACTATTTTAGTTTACAACCAGTTAGTCACTATAGGCTCACTAGATTAAGCTAATCTATCACTCAAGTGTGTGATGTCACCATAGTGAATTACGGCACATGTAGGCTGACATCACAAACAAAAAGCGTAGTGAATGATGTATATCTAATTCAATCATGAATGCGTAATAATAGTACATCAAGTGTATGAATTGTTTAATGAGCATTCTTTTGAATTTTTATACGTCCGCGTAAGGGGGGGGGGGTCGTATTATGTGATGGCGCTCGCCGTCCGTCCGTGCATTCATCCGTCTGATTTCTTGTGCGGACCCGATCTTGAAGAGTTTTGAATCTAGACTAAAAAATTTTTTTTTACGGCAGATAGATGAAGTGCAGTGATTTAGTTTTGCCAAAATCTGCCCATAATTGGCCGAGTTATTTCCCCTGAAAATGCTAAAATTTGTCAAAATTTTCATGTTCAGACCAGATCTCGAAAAGCTTTTTGAACCTACACTAAAAATATTTTTTAGCAGATGTGTGAGGGATGTACGAAGTGTTATGATTTGGTTTCAGCAAAATCCACCCATATTCGCCAGTTATCTCCCTTGAAAAGATAGATGAAATGTCATAATTTTGTGTTGTCAAAATCCGCCCATATTTTCCCGAGTTATCTCCCTTGAAAACCTAAAATTTGTCAAATATTCCTTGTACAAGCCATATCTCAAATAGTTTTGAACCTACACTCACAATTTGTTTTTCCAGCAGATGTGTTAGCGATAGACGAAGTGTCATGATTTCCTTTCCGCAGAATCCGCCCATATTTTCCAGAGTTATCTCACTTGAAAGGCTCAAATTCATCAAAATTTTCTTGTCTGCCATATCGCGAAGAGATTTGAACCTACGCTCACAATTTTTTGATAGACGAAGTGTTATTTATCAAAGACAAACTGTTCACATTTAGCATTCCTCAAACGAGTATGCCTGCGGGCGTATGTTGAGTTTCACATAGCAGCAGCAGCGGCCAGTCAATATACAATGTAGTTACTATGATATTGAGATTCTGGGAATTCAAGGTTTGATTCCAGCATGGACAAAGCTTGGGTGGATCTTAGCTGGAAATCAGTGAGGATTAGCTAAAACTGGGTTTAATTAATTTCCCAATCTGTCAAAATTTAACTCAAATTTATCCAAGAAATTTTCTTTTGTTCTGCAAATGGACATTTTCCCTGTGAGAAAATCAAAATTTTCTTGAACAAATTTGAGAGTTTGTTTTAAGACAACATATGGTAAATAGAACACCTGTCTTAAAGAACCACTAGGAATGTAACGATACACTTTTCTCATGCTACGATACATATCATGATATACAGGTCAAGATACGATACATATGGTATACAGGTCACAATACGATACATGGCATGATATACAGGTCAAGATACGATACATGGCATGATATACAGGTCACAATACGATACATGGCATGATATACAGGTCAAGATACGATACATGGCATGATATACAGGTCACAATACGATACATGGCATGATATACAGGTCACAATACGATACATGTCATGATATACAGGTCATGATACGATACATGTCATGATATACAGGTCATGATATACAGGTCAAGATACGATACATATGATATACAGGTCACAATACGATACATGGCATGATATACATGTCATGATACGATACATGTCATGATATACAGGTCAAGATACGATACATATGATATACAGGTCACAATACGATACATGGCATGATATACAGGTCATGATACGATACATGGCATGATATACAGGTCACAATACGATACATGACATGATATACAGGTCATGATACGATACATGGCATGATATACAGGTCATGATACGATACATGTCATGATATACAGGTCATGATACGATACATGTCATGATATACAGGTCACGATACGATACATCATGATATACAGGTCACGATACGATACATGTCATGATATACAGGTCATGATACGATACATATCATGATATACAGGTCACGATACGATACATGTCATGATATACAGGTCACGATACAATACATCATGATATACAGGTCACGATACGATACATGGCATGATATACAGGTCACGATACAATACATCATGATATACAGGTCACGATACGATACATGTCATGATATACAGGTCACGATACAATACATCATGATATACAGGTCACGATACGATACATGGCATGATATACAGGTCACGATACAATACATCATGATATACAGGTCACGATGCGATACATGTCATGATATACAGGTCACGATACGATACATATCATGATATACAGGTCACGATACGATACATGTCATGATATACAGGTCACGATACAATACATCATGATATACAGGTCACGATACGATACATGTCATGATATACAGGTCACGATACGATACATGTCATGATATACAGGTCACGATACGATACATGTCATGATATACAGGTCACGATACGATACATGGCATGATATACAGGTCACGATACGATACATGTCATGATATACAGGTCACGATACGATACATGTCATGATATACAGGTCACGATACGATACATGTCATGATATACAGGTCACGATACGATACATGTCATGATATACAGGTCACGATACGATACATCATGATATACAGGTCACGATACGATACATGTCATGATATACAGGTCATGATACGATACATATCATGATATACAGGTCACAATACGATACATGTCATGATATACAGGTCACGATACAATACATCATGATATACAGGTCACGATACAATACATCATGATATACAGGTCACGATACGATACATGGCATGATATACAGGTCACGATACAATACATCATGATATACAGGTCACGATACGATACATGTCATGATATACAGGTCACGATACAATACATCATGATATACAGGTCACGATACGATACATGGCATGATATACAGGTCACGATACAATACATCATGATATACAGGTCACGATACGATACATGTCATGATATACAGGTCACGATACGATACATATCATGATATACAGGTCATGATGTGATACATATCATGATACGATACATATTGATGCACAAATCTTTAGTATAAATTTATGAAGTAGAGTTTTCTCTTCGATTTTTCAATAAATATTAATCTTTCATGACTGCATAACCATATAATAACATTTTCTGGCAAAGGACATGAAGGAGGACATAAACCTTCAACCAATGAAACCTGTTTGTCTCAATTGTCACCTTCAACCAATGAAACCTGTTTGTCTCAATTGTCACCTTCAACCAATGAAACCTGTTTGTCTCAATTGTCACCTTCAACCAATGAAACCTGTTTGTCTCAATTGTCACCTTCAACCAATGAAACCTGTTTGTCTCAATTGTCACCTTCAACCAATGAAACCTGTTTGTCTCAATTGTCACCTTCAACCAATGAAACCTGTTTGTCTCAATTGTCACCTTCAACCAATGAAACCTGTTTGTCTCAATTGTCACCTTCAACCAATGAAACCTGTTTGTCTCAATTGTCACCTTCAACCAATGAAACCTGTTTGTCTCAATTGTCACCTTCAACCAATGAAACCTGTTTGTCTCAATTGTCACCTTCAACCAATGAAACCTGTTTGTCTCAATTGTCACCTTCAACCAATGAAACCTGTTTGTCTCAATTGTCACCTTCAACCAATGAAACCTGTTTGTCTCAATTGTCACCTTCAACCAATGAAACCTGTTTTTCTCAATTGTCACCTTCAACCAATGAAACCTGTTTGTCTCAATTGTCACCTTCAACCAATGAAACCTGTTTGTCTCAATTGTCACCTTCAACCAATGAAACCTGTTTGTCTCAATTGTCACCTTCAACCAATGAAACCTGTTTGTCTCAATTGTCACCTTCAACCAATGAAACCTGTTTGTCTCAATTGTCACCTTCAACCAATGAAACCTGTTTGTCTCAATTGTCACCTTCAACCAATGAAACCTGTTTGTCTCAATTGTCACCTTCAACCAATGAAACCTGTTTGTCTCAATTGTCACCTTCAACCAATGAAACCTGTTTGTCTCAATTGTCACCTTCAACCAATGAAACCTGTTTGTCTCAATTGTCACCTTCAACCAATGAAACCTGTTTGTCTCAATTGTCACCTTCAACCAATGAAACCTGTTTGTCTCAATTGTCACCTTCAACCAATGAAACCTGTTTGTCTCAATTGTCACCTTCAACCAATGAAACCTGTTTGTCTCAATTGTCACCTTCAACCAATGAAACCTGTTTGTCTCAATTGTCACCTTCAACCAATGAAACCTGTTTGTCTCAATTGTCACCTTCAACCAATGAAACCTGTTTGTCTCAATTGTCACCTTCAACCAATGAAACCTGTTTGTCTCAATTGTCACCTTCAACCAATGAAACCTGTTTGTCTCAATTGTCACCTTCAACCAATAAAACCTGTTTGTCTCAATTGTCACCTTCAACCAATGAAACCTGTTTGTCTCAATTGTCACCTTCAACCAATGAAACCTGTTTGTCTCAATTGTCACCTTCAACCAATGAAACCTGTTTGTCTCAATTGTCACCTTCAACCAATGAAACCTGTTTGTCTCAATTGTCACCTTCAACCAATGAAACCTGTTTGTCTCAATTGTCACCTTCAACCAATGAAACCTGTTTGTCTCAATTGTCACCTTCAACCAATGAAACCTGTTTTTCTCAATTGTCACCTTCAACCAATGAAACCTGTTTGTCTCAATTGTCACCTTCAACCAATGAAACCTGTTTGTCTCAATTGTCACCTTCAACCAATGAAACCTGTTTTTCTCAATTGTCACCTTCAACCAATGAAACCTGTTTGTCTCAATTGTCACCTTCAACCAATGAAACCTGTTTTTCTCAATTGTCACCTTCAACCAATGAAACCTGTTTGTCTCAATTGTCACCTTCAACCAATGAAACCTGTTTGTCTCAATTGTCACCTTCAACCAATGAAACCTGTTTGTCTCAATTGTCACCTTCAACCAATGAAACCTGTTTGTCTCAATTGTCACCTTCAACCAATGAAACCTGTTTGTCTCAATTGTCACCTTCAACCAATGAAACCTGTTTGTCTCAATTGTCACCTTCAACCAATGAAACCTGTTTGTCTCAATTGTCACCTTCAACCAATGAAACCTGTTTGTCTCAATTGTCACCTTCAACCAATGAAACCTGTTTGTCTCAATTGTCACCTTCAACCAATGAAACCTGTTTGTCTCAATTGTCACCTTCAACCAATGAAACCTGTTTGTCTCAATTGTCACCTTCAACCAATGAAACCTGTTTTTCTCAATTGTCACCTTCAACCAATGAAACCTGTTTGTCTCAATTGTCACCTTCAACCAATGAAACCTGTTTGTCTCAATTGTCACCTTCAACCAATGAAACCTGTTTGTCTCAATTGTCAATGCAACCATATAGTAAACCATGTTTAGGCTGCAACATTTAACCCGTACCACACTGATGTCAACAAAATTTTCAAATTAAATCAAAGTTATGAACTGGTGTTTATTTTTCAACAAATTTGGTGGAAGATGGCGCTGTCGTAGACAGCAACATCTTCCACCAAAATTGTTGAAAAATGTACACCAGTTTCTTTGCTATTGACACTGTAGAAGATAGAATACTGACACCAGAGTACTACGGGTTAAACCTTTAACCCTCATTTGTTCCAGATTATTTACATATTTTTGAAAATTTAATACTGGAATGACGCGATCGATTATTGAGCCAGTCATTCCAGTGGTAAATTAAAAAAAAATAGTCTTCTCGGTCTGCAAATGGACATTACCCAAGACCACTGCATAATGCCGTTTTTGGCCGACGAGTGTTAAAGCATTCTTATTAGATACAATTGTCAGAAATATGATTTTTTGTAATGGGAAGACAAATTCTTGTCCAAAGTAACGATACATGATTATGATACGATCCAATACAGTCTGAAATGATATGATGCATTGATATATAGATGTATTGTTACAACCGTAATAACCAGCATTCTGTAGTTTAGCGTGTGTTCTCTGCTTGTTTTGCAGCTTCCTGAGATGACATCAGTTGATACGAAACACGGAGAAAATCCATTCCTTCATTTGCTCCTTCAGATGTGCGGTATGCTATTAGGAGCTAGCATTATGTTCGTGATTGCACTATATGAAGATGATATTCGATCAAGTTTAGACCCTTGACCACCTGTTAATGCACAACACGCTGGCCGCGGAGTGAGATAGATTTAACTCAATATCGCCATTGAAAATGTGATAATTATTGTTTCATAATATTAATTAATTTAACACTAAAGCTGGCTTAAAATGGCTTTGGAAATAGTTTTGATAAGTGTCCATTTGTAGAGCAAGAGATTATTTTTGAAAATTTATGGCTAGAATGACTGGCTCGGTAACCGTGGCAATTATTCCATTACGCGAGTCATTCCAGTAATAAGTTTTCAATAATGAACTCTTGTAAGACAAAATGGGACATTTTCTATCAGAAGATTTTAATTTTCTTGATCAAATTTGAGCTTTAAAAGGCTAAACCTTTCACCTCTAGGTTCCATATTTAGAATATACCGTACTATTAACATATAGAATAGTTCAATCTTAGCCTTAGCTCCCCTGACCTGAAGGTACCAACAACTTTCAGTCAAATTGTTTTCAAAATATTCAGCAGGTCCAGAGTTGTTGCCCATTGAAATTATTGTCTGCTGGATTTCAGTAGTCAGAGAATTAAATTACTACTAATCAGATTGGCTGATTTGAATCAAATTTGTCTGCAATGACCATATGACTAGTGTTAGGGTATAGGACGCTGATCATGTATACAGAGATCTGATTGGTCAATTTTTAATGAAGCCAGAAAGTTTCAACGGATGTCTTTATTTTTAACCCTTTAACGTTCAAGCTGCTAAAACAGCATCGGGAGACGTTTTGAAAAATGTCTGTAATTTGCAGGCAAAGACGAGATAATTTTTTGAAAATTTAGCTCTGAATATGTGTGGCTCGTTGATAACTGAGCCAGTCATTCCAGCTATACATTTTCAAACAATCGTTTTCTATTGTCATGCAAATGGACAATGAATATGTAAATGTTTAGATTTTCTTGACTGTAAAGTGATAAAAGACTGGTGTTCATCAAAGGTAAATTGTCAAAAATAGTTTTCTCTTGGTCTGCAAATGTACATTTCTCAAGATACCACGGCAGAAGACGGTTTTGGCCGGCCTGAGTGGTAACCATTTAGCTCTCATCAGCCAAAAAATGCTCCTTCCAGTTTTCTTGAGAAATGTCCATTTGCAGACCAAGAGAAGACTTTTTTTTTTAATTTACCACTGGAATAACTGGCTCGATAACCAGTGATTCCAATATTAAATTTGTAAAAAAAAGTTCACTTTGTCTACAAATGAACATTTTCTATGAGAAATTTGAAATTTTCTTGAACAAATTTGAGCATTAGAGCGTTGATTCTTTCGACTGATTTAAACCAAACTTATCTGAATTTTGTATTTTTAGATCTTTCTTTAAATACTTCATTCCAGGTGAGCATAAGTGTGGTGCTCATTTTTAGATTGTTACAAAACCCTGTTGGTATAATATATTTACAAAACCCTGTTGGTATAATATATAGGACAGCAACAGCTTGAGGTTCAGGAATACTGGTTTGTAAAGGATACCTGTTATGAAAATATATTCTATATTATGGAGTCGAGAGGTGTAAGAAGCTTCCACAAACTTACTTAATTTGTACACTTGATCCAAATATCCTTAAATTGAAATGATTTAATTTTATATTTGTATAAAATCATATATATATATATATATATATATATATATATATATATATATATATATGTATATATATATATATATATATATATATATATATATATATATATATATATATATATATATATAAATGGGATAATAGTGCAAAATATGTGTGTAATCAGCTTGTGCAACAAATTATGTATTGGGATTTAATTAATTAACTAATTAATATTCTTTCTCCTGTATGCAAACATTTATTTTATCTTGTTTTACATGCTTATCTTTGTAAAAGCTAGAATGAATTACATGCAAAAGGAGGGATTCATTTCTCAGAATCTAAATTCCAATGTAACTATGCATGTAAGGTGTTGAATATTTTGAAACTAATTTAACTTGGAGCTGTTGCTGCCTATGGCAGCAACAGCTCCCAGTCAAATTAGATTCAAATAATTTAACAGAATGTTTATTAAATTGTCACTTCATCAAGCAGTGCAATTCGTACACTTTAGAGGCAGACTTCAATATTTATGACGAAGCTGCATCATTTTGATAACATGTGACATATTTAATTTTAACGTCATACGAGCGCTGTAGATCAGATTTCTCTATTGAATTGCTGATACAACCTCGACAGAAATCCATAGATGATTTTATGGTGTTCTATATTAGTTATATGCCATAGTTACTCTGACAGTTTTACATTGTTATTCTTTTCTTATGCTTGCCAGTATTTAAATGCAACACATCTCAATCGGTGCGTCTGTTATGTTTCTGTCTCACCTGTGAGTAAGAAGCGAGCTATATGTATCACTTTTCCAATGAAGAGGGTGGCGCTGAGAATCTTGAGTTTTACGCATAGCAAATCCCTTTGGCCATCATTAAAATATTGTTGTTTTGAAGGTAACGAACCTGATATGCGGACACAAAATCTTTTGGGTAGATATGATTTTTTAGGGTCGGTAGGGCTACTGCAAATGAAGATTTTTTAAGGACTGCCTGAGTGGTTATATATCAGGTTTTCTTTCCTCGGAATGGAACTAACCTCGCATACATTATTATACTATACTGGTTAAAAACCAGCACAATGACATGGATGTCACAAGCCCAATGGTCAAGACATTTAATTCAGCAAAATTCTTGTTTATCAGCAAAACAATGTAGTCCCATATATTATTTAGTATATATATATATATATACTAAATACGATATTGATCACTGAATAATATGCTAAATACGATATTGATCACTGAATAATATACTAAATACGCTATTACTCACTGAATAATATGCTAAATACGCTATTACTACCTGAATAATATGCTAAATACGATATTACTCACTGAATAATATGCTAATTATACTATTGATCACTGAATAATATGCTAATTATACTATTGATCACTGAATAATATGCTAAATACGCTATTGCTCACTGAATAATATGATAAATACGCTATTGCTCACTGAATAATATGATAAATACGCTATTACTCACTGAATAATATGATAAATACACTATTACTCACTGAATAATATGCTAAATACGATATTACTACCTGAATAATATGCTAAATACGATATTACTACCTGAATAATATGCTAATTATACTATTGATCACTGAATAATATGCTAAATACGCTATTGCTCACTGAATAATATGATAAATACGCTATTACTCACTGAATAATATGATAAATACACTATTACTCACTGAATAATATGATAAATACACTATTAGTCACTGAATAATATGCTAAATACGCTATTACTCACTGAATAATATGCTAAATACGATATTACTACCTGAATAATATGCTAAATATACTATTGATCACTGAATAATATGCTAAATACGCTATTGCTCACTGAATAATATGTTAAATACGCTATTACTACCTGAATAATATGCTAAATACGATATTACTCACTGAATAATATGCTAAATACGCTATTGCTCACTGAATAATATGATAAATACGCTATTACTCACTGAATAATATGATAAATACGCTATTACTCACTGAATAATATGATAAATACACTATTACTCACTGAATAATATGCTAAATACGATATTACTACCTGAATAATATGCTAAATACGATATTACTACCTGAATAATATGCTAATTATACTAATGATCACTGAATAATATGCTAAATACGCTATTGCTCACTGAATAATATGATAAATACGCTATTACTCACTTAATAATATGCTAAATACGCTATTACTCACTGAATAATATGCTAAATATGCTATTACTCACTGAATAATATGTTAAATACGATATTGATCACTGAATAATATGCTAAATATGCTATTACTACCTGAATGATATGCTAAATACGATATTACTACCTGACTAGTATGCTAAATAAGCTATTACTGTCTGACTAGTATGCTAAATAAGCTATTACTGTCTGACTAGTATGCTAAATAAGCTATTACTGTCTGACTAGTATGCTAAATAAGCTATTACTGTCTGACTAGTATGCTAAATAAGCTATTACTGTCTGACTAGTATGCTAAATAAGCTATTACTGTCTGACTAGTATGCTAAATAAGCTATTACTGTCTGACTAGTATGCTAAATAAGCTATTACTGTCTGACTAGTATGCTAAATAAGCTATTACTGTCTGATTCTATACTATATAACCATTTAACGTTTACAGACCAGGAAAGACAAATTCTTTATTATGTAAGGAATATTCCCTTAAATATTTTATAACTAATTTGACTGGAAGCTATTGCTGCATATGGCATATATGCCCAGCCAAATTAGTTTCAAAATATTCAATTGCCATCCTGTATCCCTGTCTTGAAATTGAGACACTGGCACTTACTGGGATAATGGATTACGCTTTCGTGTTTCCCGTCCGGGGAACTATCAGGTACAAATGTACCTTTAAATCTTCACAATTAATGACATCTGTAATTTTACTCATTTGCAGCTAAGAAACAAAAATACAAAAGATAACAATCTTTTGGAATTGAAAAATGTTTTGAACAATAACATGTTTTCGAGCGTCATGTGATTTTGAAATATACATGTAAGTAGAGGATTACACACAAGTTGCCATTTCATATGAAATTTCTCACACGAGTTTAGTAAGATCTCATTTGGAATGCGCTTTAGCGAGTTCAAAATAAGTTATTGCTAAACTCGTGTGATAAATTTGTTATGAAATGTCATTGAGTGTGAGATTCTATTTATCAGATAAGCTATTACTGCGAATTTTCACCCCGACTGGCTATTTCTCTATCATTGTATAATATCATTTTGCTATCACTGTAGCGCTTCACTACTGCATATTCTGACAAATACGCAGCACAAAATAATTACAAACGCCACATCCTATATCTCGGGTCCTAAATTATATTTAATTGATCGTTTTAAAATTTCTAAGCTTCCTGTTAAGCAGCTTCATTCTACAACATTTTACCGAGTGTAAAATAAGCTCATAAGCTCTATTATTACGTCATACCATGTGACTGCTCCCCTAGTCGTATATGAAATGATCATTGCTTTTGTTGGTAACTCACCTTTCCAGAGTACCCACCCATCACATGACGTCATAATGAACTTCGTGTTGTGTACAATGACATCATAATGAATGACGTCGATAAGTACGTCACGAACGCATATTTGAAGACGGTCTATGCGTTGTTGTACAAATTGTTTGCTTTGACTATTTAATAAATATTCTGTTGAATATTTTGAAACTAATTTGACTGGGCGCTGTTGCTGCCATAGGCAGCAACAGCACCCAGTCAAATTAGTTACAAAATATTCAACAGCTTCCCTGTATAGTTTTCAGGGAATTGATAGTTAGGGCATTTGGGGATCGATCAATCCCAGCACGACGAGGTGTGGGGTGGAGCTTAGCTAGTGATGGGCGGGGCATAGCTAAAAATGGAAAGGCCCATTGTTTAACAACTCATGTTGAAGCGCTCAAAATAATATTTATTTCAATTAAATATATAATTGCCAGTACTTTTCAATTTTTGATTTTTGCGCCAAAAAGAGTATTTTTGTAAATTTATAGCGAAAATTTACGAACAAAAAAATATCGTTCAAATGGGCATTCATCAAAAGTGTAATGGTCACGAAAATTCCAATTTCTGCTCAGCCAGTGTCCAATTGCAGACCAAGAACAGTATTTTTTTAATTTTTCCCCCAGAATGATTGGCTGGATTACCGAGCCAGTCATTCCGGTGGCAAATTTTCAAAAATATTCTCTTAGCCTCAGGGTTCTGCCCAGCATGAAATTAGTGCCGGACATTTTTACGGAAATTTTACAAAGTTCCTTAAAATAAAGCTTAATTTCAACAAAATATGTGAAGAGTGTCGGTTAAAATTGTTGAGTCGTGGTTAATCCCGACCAGTATGGGCAGAACTACAGAGGTTGTTTTTTTCCCACTTGACCTTTAAAGGGTTAAGTTGACACAATGTTATGCAATAGAATACAAGGTTGCTTATGTGATAAATATTGATTATTATTCAAATAATGTAGGGCATATAACATGAATTATCAGCCACTTATACTTTCTTTTAATTAGACAGACCCTGTACCAACATTGATACATTCATGTGCTTCCCTCACATGGAAGCAATTGACCTTTCCAGTTTTAGTTATGCCCTGCCCATCTCTAGCTAAACTCCACCCATGTGTTGGAATCGATCAATCCCTGAATTGCGACTCAATTTCCAGAAAACTATACAAGTAAGCTGTTAAATACTTTGAAACTAATTTAACTGGGCCTATGGCAGCAATAGCGTCCAGTCAAATTAGTTTCAAAATATTCAACAGAATGTTTATTAAATGGTAAAGACATACAATTTGAACAATGTGTCGGACTATTAAGCATTTAAGATGGACTAAATCTAGTCATTCATGCCTTAATTAATTATGATGTCATCCTACATGTCACCTAGTTGATTATGACGTCATATGATGGGTGGATAAACTGGAAAGGTCCATTGTGTATTTAGCTGTGGGTAGCACCTCAACCAGCAGCTCAATAAACCTTCATGTCCCGTAGTCAGTCAGTGACAGAAGCTTATTCTGGGCTCTATCTAAAAAACTGCAGATCCGATTTGGCTCAAATGTTAACACAAAGAAGGAACTTGCCGTGCAAGAGGATTTCTAATGTTTCACTGTGATCCATCTAAATGAATGTCTATCTGGATCAGAACAAATTCTGGATCTGTGCATACCTTAGAAACTACTCTGGTCTGATTTGACTCAAGTTTTAACACAGGAAACCGTGTGACCATACACTCGAGGTTTCCACAACTTTGCCACAAATATCCGAGAGAAAAAATCCAGAAAAGCCGGAACAAGCAGCTACCCAGATTCTATCGACCTTGTTAATGCTGTATGATGAAGAAGACAAAATTAAACCGGTAACCGGTAAAACAATTATCATTCTTTATCATATCGCTATATATCGAAATAGCAAATAATTGTACAATCTTATGCATTATGTAACAATGAAGAAATGTTAGCAGGTCAGGTCATGGTGCACTATTCTTAGCCCTTAACACTCAAATTTATTCTTAGAAAATGTCCATTTGCAGACAAAGAGAAGGCTATTTTTAGAAATCTAACCGAGCCAGTCATTCCAGTGGTAAAATTTCCAAAAATAGCCTTCTCTTTGTCTGCAAATGGACATTTTCTAAGAGAAAAATTAAATTTTCTTGAATAAATTTGAGTGTTAAGGGGTTAGAATAGTCTTCTTGGTTTGCAAATGGACATTTCTCAAGCCCACTGTAGAAACCGTTTTTGGCTGATGTGATGGTTAAATTGGTTAACACACTCATATTATTTATTTCAGTCAATGGAGGTATCAGATCTATCACCCAAGTTTATGACATCATAGTCAAATATGTCACTTATTTGCTGATGTCATAATCAAAATGACATACGTCCATCATGAACATGTGAACAGTCTGTGACGATGCTGTATGAATTGTATGTCTTTGATTCAGGTACCATTAAATAAACATTCTGTTGAATATTTTGAAACTAAATTGACTGGGCGGCAGCAACAGCTCACAGTCAAATTAGTTTCAAAATAGTCAGCAGCTTACCTATTATATAGTTATCTTGAAATTTAAATTCTCTGAAGTAAGATTTCAAAGTTTCAATTTGATTGCAATAGGGCTACGGAGTGTGTGTAGCTTAGCTAGGAATGGACCTTTCTAATTTATCCATCAATCATCTGATGTCATATGACGTCGTAGTCAACAAAGTGACGCATAGGATGATGTCATAATTAATTATGGCATGAATCAATTTAGTCCATCTTTAACGCTTAATAGTCTGGCACGCTGTACGAATGTCTTGACCATTTAATAAACATTATTTTGAATAGTTTGAAGCTAATTTGACTGGGCACTGGCAGCAGCACCCAGTCAAATTAGTTTCAAAATATTTAACAACTTACCTGTATACTATTCTGGAAATTGATAGTAAGGGATCGATCGATCCCAACATGAATGCGGTGTGGGTGGAGCTTAGCTAGGGATGGGTGGGGCGTAGCTAAAACTGGAAAGCCCATTGGTGTGATATAACAAGTAATCAACCCATCTATTTCATCTCTCTCATCAGTGTCATGGAACAAAACCAGACAAATATTTTATTTTGATTTACACTCTAAATTTATCAAATTAACAACGCCTGTGATGTACTTGATTTCAGTGCAGAAAGAACGATGTTGAATATTTAAAAGTCCATGAAGTGGTCTTAATAAATGGCCATTTGCAGCCCAAGAGAATTTTTTTTGGGGAAATTTTACCACCGGAATTACTGGCTCGATAAACGAGCCAGTCATTCCAGTGGTAAATTTCCAAAAATAATCTCTTGTCCTGCATATTGGTATTTTCTGAGAAAATAGAAATTTTACTGATCAAATTTCATCCGTAGTCTTAAATCTTTTCAGGTTTCTGTGCTTTAGTTTTGTAATATATATATATATATATATATATATATATATATATATATATATATATATATATATATATATATATATAGTTATTGCTGCTGTCAAACTCTTCACTCTCCTTTAGTCATGTTAGTCAATATAATTATGCAAAATCTTTCGGTAGAGGTTAATATATTTGTCTCGGACTCATTTATTTTCAGACATAAGCTGAGTAAAATTTAGTTTTAGTTGATAAAATTTTGTTATATTTTCTGATGTTTACCTATTGTTTCACATGAAATTATGGCAATGTACTCGTGTGGGCATATGGTTTGCAAACACACACAGAGTTCACATTATCGCCAGATATGATATTTAGGTTTATTTTCTAAATTGTTATTTTATTTGCTGGGTAGCAGACAATGAGAAAGTGATCAATCAGTTCAGTGCCTGCTCTATGAATATGTAGTGGCCACACCTTTATATAACAAAGTTATGCCTCTTGTTAGATTTTCAATGTATTGAAGACTGGAGAAAATATGTTTATGCCACTTTTCGTCAATTGTTGATGGATTAAGACCAAATTTAACAGATATTTTTCTTCAGGAAATATCTTTGTGGATGATAAAAATGAAGATGTCAAACCTTTAAACAAGGGCCATAACTCTGTTCAAACCTTAAATTATCAAACCCTCTGGGTAAAATACATTTGTTTCATCAATTGTTGATGGATTAAAACCAAATTTAGCAGATATAGGCTATTCCGTTAGACAATATCTATTTGCACTATGAATATGAAGAAAATTTAAATATTCTTGACCAAATTTGAGCAGATGTAAAAGGTTTAAGGGCAATTACTAAACAATATAAATGTTCAGGGGTGCCACCCCGTCACAAACTTTGTCTTCATTTTCTGAGGTATTTTCTACCTGTAATTAATTAGTTACTTGTAATATATTTTCAATTATGTTTTGTATTTACTTTTCTTTTACACGTTTATGAAAATTCATATTGAACTCGGAAATGTAAAATAACATGTATTATGGTATTAATGCACCTAAATTGATCAAATAAGAAAGTAAAGGGACCAAAGTATAAGTATGTAACTTTTATTTATTGCCTTTACTAATGGATGATACCGACCTGTCAGTCAAGTATATGATGTCATAATCAATTGATGAATCCAGTTTATCGATCAATCATATGACGTCATAATCATCAACGTCGCATGTACAGGCTGATGTCATAATCAATTACATCATGACTGATGTAATTAAGTCTGCCTTAAACGCTGTCAAGTTGTACGAATTGTATGTCTTTACTATTTAATAAACATGCTGTTGAATATTTTGAAAACAAATTTAACTGGACGCTGTTGTTGACCCAGCAATAGCCCTGAGTCAAATTAGTTTCAAAATACTCAACGTTTATGTGTATAGTTACCATGAAATTGGGATTCTGGAAATTCAGGATGCAAAATATATAAATCGATCCCAATATGCGGAAAGCTTGGACACAGCTTAGCTAGAGCTGGCCGGGGCATAGGTAAAAGTGGGCTTTTCCATTCGCGAGAATAAACAAAAAAGATTTCAGAAACAATAAGTGTTAGCAATTGGTTCATTACATATTAACATATAGTCCATGGGCCAGGGTGGATATTGGTAACATTCGGGGGTGGGGAATAAATGCCATAATGATTTTTATGTAGCGAAATATGTCTAGTTTACTTTTCAACGTGATAGACATTTGAGAAGGGCAGCTTTTTCGAAGTTAGGGTACCTGATGAAACCTATGACAAAATCAGTGACATTATCGAAATGAGATTTTCCTATTTATTTCATTCTGAAAACAGAAATATATGCGTGAACTGATGCGGTATAATGGTTTTAATAATTTGTCAAAACAATACCATAACTGTTTATTATATTATATATATAAATACAATTTATATTAAAAATCTTCTGGGTTTTTTCGTGTTCTTTCTTCAAAAACGTCAGATCAGTTTGTTAAATAATTACTTTCCATGAATTCCGATCGATTAAATTGTAATAGGCTCATCGCCCGACATCTTGGCCACATTTTGAGACATATCGGATGACGCTCGGTTGATTTCCCACAAAGATATTGCAGTTTGTCTAACCCACCCCTAATTTCTAAATCAAGGCGAACACGACATAGTAGATGAGCTAAGTGATTATGCCAAAACTGAGAGTGAAGCTTACACAAAGCTGTTTCAATATATACGGCTAGAGATCATTGACAAAGGACACATTGCAACACCCATTGAACTAGCCACAATGCTTGTGCAATATATGACAGACATGGAGATAACACATGTACTTGATCAAACGAAGAAATGTTTGCGAAGACGAGTAGAAGCAGAATTTGGCAAATCTCTTATATTTTTTGCAAATGACAAAGGCAAGTTATTGATACTCCCAAACACCATTTCTATATATGATCTTGCAATTGAGAACAAACATTTGTCAGATGAAATAAACACAAGGAAGAACATTGCTTCTGGTAGCAATAAAAGTCTGGAACAGGTAGCGCTGTACTTGTGAGCCAAAATAAAAGAGTTAAAGCAAGAGCGTCCATGGCTACCAAAACCATCAGAGCTGAACGAGGATGCACTATGCATTCCTCCTCCTGTACAGCATTTTCTTAAATGCCTTCTAACCGGAGATGTTGATGATTCTAAATCAACATCTGCAAAAGTAAACAGATGCATAAATTCATTTGGGCAGGATATAATCTACAATGTCACATGTGGCAAATTTTTGACACCCAAACATATATTGCTACCATTTGCTGTAAAAACCCTCACTGGTAATGTAGAACTTATTAAAGTGTTAAATCGCCTTGCCCATTCAATATCATACTCTAAGCTCCTAGAAATTGATACAGCATTCGCTTTGCAGAAAGTGGCATCCTTTAGTGAATATGGGGTTTGCTTGCCAGAACAAATCTATCCACACATACCTACATCACTCATATATGACAATATTGATAGACTCGAGGAAACTCTTACCGGAGAAGGAACAACACATAGAGTAACTGGTATTGCTGTCCAACAAAGGATTATTGGTCCGCAAATTGAAAAGCCAATGCCTGTCGTAGAGAAGACCAAGCAAAGAAGTCTGGAAATAGCACCCTATTGTCTACCAGCATATAATTCAGGTGAAAGATGTGGGCCACCTATCGTTAAAACATGTCAAGTAGATTTGAAAATACCTAAACTGCAAGCCTTTCAGAAAGACTTAGCATGGTTACTTACACGGCAAATATAACCTGCTCACCAAGATGTGAGCAATTAGACGGGCTTTAATATACAAGTGCGCAACACGACTTCTGTGCTTCAAGACAATGTCGGATATTTGCCAACCATAGATGAACCGTCAACCACAGTTTCTCAACGGTTTATGAAGTTTGTGTCAAGCAATGAAAATTAAGGACACTGCAGCTAGACGAGATTGTGTGTGTGTTTAACTAGGCTATGTATGCAAAGGTTGTTGAAGTTATCTGGAAAGAGAATATGAAATTCAAACCGATAGTGGCATGACTAGGAAGCTTCCACACAGCCTGTATGCTACTTGCCATTATCGGCAAGCGATTTGCAGATGCTGGATTCAGGGAGTTGTGTATTGAAACCGGAATCATTGCAGAAGGATCTGTTTCTGCAGTCATTGAGGGGCGTCTACAACCGGGTTGTTCGAGTTCATAAGCTAGTGTATGAAGCATTCATGTGATTGATTATAACGGGATTTGCTCAATGGGTCCAATCACACTGCCCTGATCAAGAATCGAGCAACTGATTAGGCGACGTATCGTCGACGATCGCAGCTTTAAAAGATGGCATCTCAGGAAACAGTCAGTACTATTGTTGTCAGTAATGCTTTTGTGAAGGTTGCTGTTGATTTTGACAGGTACGGCAATCATCTACGTAGTGACAATGGAAGCATGTCAGCGTTCTTTTTGCCATACATTGATCTTGTTCAAATTCTATTGAACCTGCTGTGGGCATCACGGGAAGGTAACTGGTCATTGCACCTTGCAGCAATTCGAGAAATCATCCCTTGGTGCTTTGCATATAATAGAACTAATTATGCACGGTACCTTCCCTGGTACTTAGATAATATGTTGAGTCTGCCAAACAGTCACCCGGGGGATCAGACAATTGAGGAAACTGTGAATAAAGATACTCAGACACCTGGCGCGACAAAAGGCTTCAGCACCAACAAAGAAGCTACACAGAAGTATTACCTTACTGCAGACTATAGAAGTGGATGTATCAGGCAGCTTAGGGAAATGGTTTCTGTTTCAAACGGTTGCTTCAGTCACCCAGACATAACACCCACACGTATATGTAGGGACGAGTCAGGTGTATCGTCTGTATTATTAGATATGCTTGAAAATAACTGGATAAATCCGTTTAGTGACAACATGGCAGATCTTGTCAACCTTTCAATGGCCGTGAGTGTCCCAATAGATACAATTCCAGATTTGGTTGAAGCACAATCAAAAGGTGAGGATGCATACAATGCATTCCGTGAACAAAGACTAAGTGCTACGCCGATCAAGAAGTTTAATGATCCACTACCTAGGCTACAACTTAACACATTTTCTAGTCTCAATAAAACCGAGGCTATCAAGACAAAAGGAAAGGAAGTGATAATTAAAGCTGACAGAAACGTATTTGGTCACATGGGAGTGATATCACAAAACCGCAAGCTAGATATGAAGGATGTTTTACAACATCCTCTAGGACCCATTCCATGGTTCCTGACAACACCTACTGGGGCAATGCGCAAAACAAACAAAGCAGCTTTAGGCAAGGAATTAGAGAAGGGTACTGCATTTGCAGAAATAATTCCTGAACCATCCGCATGCATAATCGATGGCATGAGCATAGTCCACACGGTCAAGGGCATTCAGAAAACATGTTCCGATTTAACTGAAACAATATTCACAATGGTAATGGCTGAACGTTTCCATAGCAAGATAATTGACATTGTCTTCGATGTTTATCGTGCCTTGTCCATCAAAACATTGAGAGGAGTGAGAACAGTGGCGCATGTGGGGCCATCCATCCAAAGAACATTTCCGGAGGTCGAAAAGTTCAACAGTGGCGAAAGTTTGTATGTGGCCAAAACAATAAGAGAAGCCTTATACAGTTTCTTTGTGGTGAATGCAAAGGTGAGAAATTCAGAATTAGGCTTAACGGCAAAACAATGTACATTGCGTATGGAAGTCAATGCTACAAATTGTCAGAAGATGAGTGTGTAGAAGTTCCTTTTTTGAAAGCAAATCAAGAAGAAGCGGATACACATGTTGTTTTGCATGCCGATCATGCAGCAACTGATTGCATCAAATCAGTTGTCATAAGCTATTTGGATACAGATGTTCTGATATTGTTCTTTGCAAACTCAAGCAATATAGCTGCTCCAGTATACATTAACCGTGGGACACAGAACCGAGCTAGACATGTTGATGTCAGCAACCTTGCCTCTGTACGGCAGCCCCTGGATTGCATTCATTCACAGGATGCGACACTTGAAGCAATGGCTGGTCGTGGAAAGCTGAATGCATTAAAACTGGTACGGTCGAGCCCATGTTATCAGCAAGCATTCAATATGGTAGGTGCCCACTGCCAAGACTCCAGAACTTAACGACGCACGTGATGCATTTACCAGTGCTGTGTATGGGTCCAAGAAGGTAACAAAGGTGAATGAGCTGCGATACATCATCTGTAAAAAAAAAAAAGGAAATGTAGACTGGAACAATTACCACCTTGCCAAGATACTCTCAGAAAGCACATACTTAGAGCAAGCTATCAAGCGCGTATTTGGCGGCAATGTTTGGTTCAATACCAAGATACATCCAATCCTCAGGATTTGGCTGGAATTTATACAGTGATGGAAGTGGACTAACAGTTGATTGGATGAGTGGACTCCCAGCCCCTGACATGGTACTTGAGCTCCTGTAGATGTACACGCGCTTGTTTACCCGCGAAATGTTCCTGCATGGTAAATAGCCTAAAATGTACTGACATGTGCTCCCTTCGCTCATGTGCAAACCAATCCGTTGAGCAAGATGATGGCACACTAGTGGCGAATATTGGAAATAAGTGATAATGATGAGGAGGATGACGACAATTACAATGATTAATATAATAGACCTGTATTTACCTTAGTGGAATGCACATAAATTCGTAGAAACTTTGTATTGGTATTGCACCATCGCCATCGTTATATAACAAGAAACTACTGTAATACTGCCTAGCAAATTGTATATTCTAACATTCATTATTCACTAGCTCAAATTACATGTTAGACAGTTAATTATCTTCAAACATAAGTGCTTGATGTAGAACAAAGCTTCACAGGTTAAATATCCATGCATTCTTAGAATGTGGGTGTGGTTACTAAAAAGTCTATAGATCAAATAGATTTGTATAAAACTTAATTTACGGGGTTGCGGAATAATGCGAAATAAGGCATTGCCAAAGGGAAAGACATTAAGAACACATTGAGGGTGACAAAATAAAAGTATTTTATATTTCTTTAAAAATAACAAGATTTCACAAAATCATTTAAATTAAAATTTACTATTTTGGAAGAGAGTACAATTATGTGGTTTTCTTTGCAATTGTAGATGTGAAATGTCCATATGCAAGCCTGTGAAAAATTATAATACGCTGGAGTTATTATTTTAAAAGTTCCACTAATTTTTGTAAAAACGCACTAACTCGCACTTATAGTGGGATGTCTCCATGGTAGCGTACCGTTCTCATTAAAGCTGCCCTTTTCAGATGTCTATCATATAAAAATCGAAAGTATGGATATCACACTACTTGAAAAGAAACATGTTGGTTATTCCCCACAAATATTACAAATAACTCAAAAGTTGGAGTCTGGCCCATGGACTAATAGTGATGCAATAATATTATGAAGTAATGATGTAACAATGACTCTGTAAATGATGCCAATATTCTGAAGATGTCATAATAGTCTCAAGAGTCGAATACCGGTTTTGACCCTGTAACCCCGACTTTTTTCAATAAAATTATAATTTTCTCATAGAAAATGTTTATTTGCAGACCAAGAGAAGACCATTTTTTAAAATTTACCACTAGAATGACTGGCTCGGTTATCGAGCCAGTCATTCCAGTAATACATTTTCAAAAATAGTCTTCTCTTGGTCTGCAAATGGATATTTCTCAAGACGACTGCAGAAGCCATTTTAGTGTATAATGGTCAAGATTTGCGAAGAAATTCTTGTTTAACAAATGTCCACTTGCAGGCCAAAAGAGGAGTATTTTTGAAAGTTTACCACACATGACTGGCCCGACTGCAGTGATAAACTTTCAAAAATACTCCTCTTGGCTTGCAAATTTACAACTTTTCAATGGACATTTAATATCAAGGACTTATCCGATGTTAATTCAACTTTACAGATTGGATCCAGTCTCCATCAGAAGTGAAATGATTTTCTAATTTTTTGAACTTATTTTGCACCAAGAATTGGGTAATTGTTAAAGTTTTTGAATGGTCATTTAACTCATCAAGGACGTATCTGATCTTGAGAAAACCTTACAGATTTGCTCTATACTATCATTGCATCTAGTCGCCATAATAATTTAAATGATTTTCACATTTTTTCCATTTTGCATGTGTTTTGTACTAGCTTATCTTGCAACAAGAATTATGTAAATGTTAAAGGACACGTAGAACGCATTACATCTAGTGTGTCTAAGTTATCAATAAACCTTTCCATTGTTAGCTCACCTGTCCTGAAAGGCCACGTGAGCTTATGCCATGGCGGCCGTCCGTCTGCCGGTGCGTCCATCAAATCGCTTCTTCTTAACGGTTTGACTGATTTCAACCAAATTTGGCTGAAAGGATCCTATGGTGGTGCCCACCAGACGATTTCAGAATTTTGATTGATCAATTTTTTGGTGGAAAATCTTAGATTTTATTAAAAATCTACCGGAATTGTTTAAAATTCTACTCCATAGCTGCTTGACATGTTTCAACCAAATTTGGCTTGATGGCTTCTATGGGGCTAAGCTCTAGATCTTCTCTTCAGAACTTTTTTGGTTTAAAATCTTTGATTTTGTGAAAAATTTACCAGAAATGGTCAAAATGCCACGTCTCCATAGATGCTTGACATATTTCAACCAAATTTGGTTAGATGTATTCTATCGTGATAGGCGCCATAACTTCCATTCAGAATTTTGATTGGTCAATTTTTCCGGTGGCCATCTTGTTTAATGTAAAGAATCGTGTATATTTACATGCAAATGTTTCAAATGCTAATAGTGCAGGTGAGCGTAACAGGCCCTGGGGCCTCTTATTAGCTATGCCCCGCCAATCTCCAGTTAAGCTCCACCCACACCTCGCTCGTGTTGGGATCAATCGGTCTCTGAATTCTGACTATCAATTTCCCAAAAACTATACAGGTAGACTATTGAATATTTTGGAACTAATTTGACTTGGCGCTTTTGCAGCCTATGGCATGTTTGTTAAATAGTAGAGACATTCTCATGTCAGACTATTAAGCGTTAAAGAGGAGCAAATAGAATCATTTATGACGTAATGAATATGACGTCATCCCACACGCCGCTTAGCTGATTATGACGTCATATGATATCAGATTGATAGATGGATACTCTGGAAAGGTGAATAGAACTATAGTGATTTCTCTTCATCCCTATATCTGTCTGATATGGACAATGGTAGCATGATTTATTGTTTCCTTATGAATGGACACACACACTTACAGAAACTGGTTTCTTGGAAACCAATTGCCATTATAGAAATGAAGTTGTTTCTTATGTATTAAAATCTACCAAATCAGGAAATGTTTTTGTTCAGTTTTTCTCTCGCCTGAGATGTAAAAGTGAGACACCGATATGACAATGGCATTGACAGGGACTGCCCTACCAATCTGAAAGTATTAACCAGTCAATTAGCCTATATTGGGATTTTATTAGCCAAATATTAAGTCTCTTAGCCAGTAAATTAACCTATTTATGCTCCCCGAAAAATGTCGGGCGATCATATAGTCGCCCGTCGTCTGTTGGCCCTCTACAAGCTTGTCTGGGCCATAGTTTCAAGACTTTTATATGTACGATCATGAAACTTGGTATGTCAATGCATCTTATAGAGGTGATGTGCGGTGTGCAAAAAGTAGGTCGGGCTTACCTACTTTTGACCTACTTTTCATGGTTCATTGACCATTACAGTCTACAAGCTGGATACCCTGCCCGGGCCATAGTTTCAAGACTTTTATATGTACGATCATGAAACTTGGTATGTGAATGCATCTTGTGGAAAATATGAGCAGTGTGTGAAAAGTAGGTCAGTATGACCTACTTTTCACTGTTCATTGAATATTACCGAAAATTGTTGTCCTTGCTGTAGTTTTGAAGGTTTCTGGTATACAGGAACTAAACTTGATATGTGGATGCATATTATGCAAGAGGTGTGCAGTGTATGAAAAGTAGGTCAGTTTGACATACATTTGACCTACTTTTCACGGTTCATTGTACATTACCGAAATTTTTTATCTGGGTTGTAGCTTCAAAGGTTTTAGGTATACATGAACTAAACGTGATAGGTGAATGCATCTTAGGGAGGAGGAGTACAGTCTATGAAGAGTAGGTCAGTGTGACCTACATTTGACTTACTTTTCATGGTTCATGGAACATTACAGAACATGTTAGTTTGGGCTATAATTTCTAGAGTTTGGCATAGTGCAACGAAACCTGGTGTATGGATGTATTATACGCTGAAACTGTGTCGCATATGGAAGGTTGAGAGCTACTTTTCATGGCTCACTGAACATGCTTTTGAGGAGCATACATCAGTTTACTGATATACCTTGTTTGGGATTTTATTATCCAAACGTTAAAGGGATACAAATATCGTCTCCTACCGAGCACAGTAACAGCTTCCAGTCAAATTGATTTCAAAATATTAAACAGCTTAACTGTATGGTTACATGAGGTTGCTTCTTCTTTAACTCTCTTTGCCAGTAAATTAGCTTTTGGGGATTTTATTACTCAACCTGGTTGAGCATAGCAGAACTAACTTGGCTACATGGTTGTATATGCTTTTAGGAATCTGCATTATGCAATTGAGGTCAGCAGGTCAAGGTCATGTTGACCGTAACCATGTTTTTAGCCCACCGGGCCAGATTTAATCAACTTCTCAAGAACCAGTGAGCCGATTCCAATTACATTTGGCAGGAAGGGCATAGAGATCCAAGTGTGTCCAAAGGAAGCCGATTGGCCAATTTGGTAGTTGGCTATGTTGGATTTTAACAGATCTTTAGAAACGTTTTCAAAGATCTTCGAAACCGCTTGGTGGGGGTGGGGTGGGGGATCGATTCAAAACTCATGAAATATGATCTAGGGCAAGTGCGGCACCAAGTTTGTTCGAGGCAACTTGAATGGCCAAATGCTTTAGCGGTCATCTTCGATGACCTTGTTTTTGTGAAAACGACTTCCAGAACCTCTGAACGGAACGGGCTGAAATTTGTGAGATATGATTACGGACTAAAGGCCATTAAAGTTTGTTCAAGAGAAGTTGATATGTCAAAAACATGGTCGTCGTGGACCAATCAAAATGGAGCGTATTTGGTGGCTGGGTTGGATTTTTAGCTCACCTGGCCAGAATTGCCAAAGGAGCTTATGCCGTCGTGACCGTCCGTTGTCTGTGTGTCTCTGTCTGTTTGTCGGCATCCTTTTTTTTGGTAACACTTTAGTTCAACATATCGTCTTATATCTTGGCATGGCTTGACAATATTGGGATAAGCGTGGACACATGCTTCCATATATCAACTGGATTGAGCACAAAGATATCGAGGTCAATGGTCAAGTTCATTGTGAACTTGGCATAAAACTCAACTTTTCTGTTTAAGTTTTTGGTTTAGCTCAACATATCGGATTATATCTCGGTATTGCTTCATTCTATTAGGACTAAACTTGGACACATGTTTCCAGATATCAACTGGATGGAGCACAATGGAGCACAATGATATTGAGGTCACGAGGTCAAAGTTCAACGTCACTGTGACCTTGGTATATAACTATTTCTAGGGTTAAGTTTTTGCTCTGCTCAATGTATCGTGTTATATCTCGGCATGCTGTCAACCTATTGGGACTAAACTTAGACACGTGATTCGTTATATCAAGGGCATAAATAACAATGATATTGATGTCAAAGATCAAAAGCATTGTAACATTTTACCTGTATAAAATGCAGACTAATAGTTAGGTTCTGCATAGATCAATTTGCCTTTATTTCAGTATTGGCCAATTTATTGGAACTAAGCATGGTCATATAGCTACCTCAACCAGTAGGAGCAGCACAAAGATATTGAGACTTTTGAGGCCAGAGTTATTGTAATCTTGATGCAAATCTAGATACTGATGTTTTGTTGAATCTCGTCTGCCTATTTATTGATTCTCTTCCATAGTATCAACCACCGCCACATTCTTTGAATCATTCTTCCTTGCTCTTCAACAGAAAACTTCTGTCTGTTGACTATCCACGTCCTGAATACTCTCAGGTGTTTCACCAACTTTGGGATGCTTAGTTACAGGTAGCTTCTTTAATATGCTTATCAAGCCGCTCTTTATCGAATAGTGAAGCGTGCATCCATCAGCAGCAAACATTGATCTAGGCATCACGTAAAATCTATGTTTGCTCATCGCGTCATTTCTGGTTGTGGCGTGTACACTACTAGCAGACGGGCAAACAATGACCGATCTTTGAATTCAACAACGGTCAACTTTACTGCTGCTTTAACTTTCTTTCTAACACTTGGCCAAGTGACCAGTTTCTAATTCTTCGATCATTTTCAAATGTTCAACAGCAAATGTTTCAAACTGTTTGATGCCGATTTTGTTTTCAAAAATCTTCTGCAACCTTTTTTTATGCTACTGATTTGATGACCAAGTTGAATAAGTCAGTTGTCTCAGAACATGGTACGAGCTGTCTGTCGATTTTGGTACGGGTTTGCCATCAATTTGTTACGAGTTGACTTAATATTTGGTACGAGTTGACGAACAATCTTGTACGAGTTGACTTAAAATCTGGTAGGAGTTGCCCAAATATTATAATAGCAAGTCTGGGTTGGTGGTTTTTCGCGTGTTTGTGTATCATTATCAACTTTGGTCTTAACTTGAGTAACTTGGGTAAATTTCTGAGCGCAGGCTATGCCTCTAGGCTCAGCTATTCGTCGCTATTCTGGATTTTTATTCTGTCACTTCCCGTGAATGGACTCTAGTAATTGTAGAGGGCATCTTGAGAGGACCAGAACCTGGCGATTCGATTCTTGAACGAGTTGAGTGTTGGTGCTCATATGACGGACTCCGGTAGACTGTTCCAAAGCTTGCAAATTCTGACTGAGATGAAGTTCTCTCGGACATTCAGTCATGCCCTAATTGGAAGATTCTTTTGCTGTTACCTCTGGTTGTGTGGTCTTGTTGTAGGGGCAGTATACAGTCTAACTCCTCATCATAGAGACCGGTCAGCAGGTGGCAAGGATATCTTTAGAGTAGAAAGAATTCTAAAACTCGAGGACATTGGAAGGCTCCAGTTATACACAATTTTAAGAGACTTCCATAATGGCAACTTACCCTCTTCTTTAACCAATATCTTCACGGTCAATTCACAAATACATTCTCACAACACAAGAGAACGAAATAACCTGCACACAACACACCATCAAACAAAAGCAGCACAACAAAACCCCTCATATAAAGCAATACAATTATGGAATAACACAGATACAAAGACACGCATAGACATTATTACTCTACAGTCATTTAAACAGATAAAAAAGTACTAGCCCCCCACCCAAAAAAAACCCCACCAAACAAACAAAAAAATACTCACCACTATACCATTATCATACTTGCACCCACTCACCAGGACAAATAATAATAATAATAATAATAATAATAATAATAATAATAATAATAATAATAATAATAATAATATTAATAATAATAATAATAATTGTCGTAATAGAAATCACCTGATAACTAATGCCTTTACCACCATCTTCACCATATAACACCACCAACAATATTGTCATTGAGTGCAACCACCATCAGCACTACATGACAAAATTAATAAACTAAATTAAAACTCAGATGAACTTATAATGTTAAGAAAAATTTTAATTAACAGGATAAGCACACCTTTCTATGTACCTGTAAACATGATGTCTATCTGTCTCATCTCTTGTTTATGTCTTTTAGGACTAACCTAAGCGTTAGCTAATTATGTCTTATATTTTATAGTATCAGTCCTTCATGTATAATTTATTGTTTGTTCTATGTAGGGGTATACCGTCTATATAGGCTCTGCCTTTGGTGGACCACCTGTTGTGTAATTACAAATTAAACATTTTATATTAAAATAAATGAATTCAAACCTGAACTTACTTGCTATGCTAGGGGTACTTTTGCTATCAATTATCGCACACTTATTATTTACAGTTTTATGTACAGGTTTAGCATGCATGCTTCTTATTTTTTGGAGGGGTAGTCCCAGGCCTATGTGGGGTATTCTTCCTCTCCCGAATCCTATTATTATTGTTATTATTATTATTATTGTTATTATTATTATTATATATATATATATATATTTTGACTTAAATTCTTTTCGGCTAGTGTCCCTAAGAATTTTTGCATTTTGCAGAGCATTTTTCTTGAAGTCCTGATCATTGAAAACAATTCGCAAAGGTCGTCTATCCTGCACCTTTTCTCCAAATCTTGTGACCTGAACTACACATTCTTTGATCTCTTTGTCGTCATTTGCTTTTAATACCTCATGCCCTAACAAGGCGGTTGCCTGCTTATCCACCCCTTGCCTTCTTTCTGGGCTGGCATCTTTAGGGTCTTGAAGTCCTCGGATTGTTAGATTATTCTTGTGTATATTTGTTGTTTATTTTCTCTGAGACAGTCCTGCACTCTTTCGTTGATTGATCTGTCATCATCGCCAAACTTAGTTTTTATTTTTCCCAAATCCTCTTTAACAGCTTCAAGCGCTGTCTGTAACCTGTTCCCTGGTTTCCATATCTGTGGTTTTCTTTAGTAGATTTTTCACTCCCGGCAGTGCACTCCAACATCCTGCACCGAACCACATAAAAGAACGGACGACATCTCGTTGTTGATTGATTAAGTTGTTCCGTTCTGCAGGTATCTGTGCACATGGCAGGTACTGCCACCTCAGGCAGAAATCGCAGTACATGGCCTTACTATCTTCCTACAGAGTCGACCTACATGACAAGCAAGCATATGCGTCATCCTCTTTGTCTTGGGCTGGGGCATTTGGAGTGTCTGGTACACATACCACTTGTTTTGGTTTAGCTCCTCTTGTTGAGGGCATCGTTTGGCTTTTGTTGTTGTCAGTAGCACCGTATTATGTGCTAGTAAATTAATATAGTTAATATAATATCTATCGTGAGCCGTGCGCAACCCTGACCGTCAGCTGCGGAGTGCCACCTACAGTTAATGGGCACTGACATGAACGTTAGCTGCGGTGTGCTGCCTACATTCAAGTCAGTTTGTACGACTCCTTTACGCTTTTAGTAAATATTAAGGCATTACAATTTTTTTATTTACAATCAGGAAGTAATACAGCTTAACTCTGCTGTACCTGTAGTTCAATGTCTGTTTCTTTTGAAATTCCACGAGTTCTCGTCATCTGTATCACTTTGGGTGTTTTCAGATACTGCTTACTGTGTCTCTGCTACTGGGTGATCCGCAGTGAAATATATGCAAGTGTTCTTTGCCTTGTTGCAAACTATTTCTGTCAGGTATTCGTCAAAATGGACACATCCCAGAGATGCGAATATGTAATCTTGGTAGCTTTTGTCTGTATTGCCTCTTTCTCTTATTACCAGAGTTCTTGACACCCGATTTTTAGACCTCTGTGGAAGTTTATCGTTGCTATGCCTTTCTCCTTGCCTTTGCACAGAATGAAACCATTCACCACTTTTATGTCTGCTTTCATGGCATCTTGCTGTCAAACTAGTTCTGCCTCAGAAATACTGCTGTGTGTTAGTTTCCTTTTTAGGATATTATATTCAGCGGATAATTGTAGTGAGACAGGGAAGATTGTCGCTAGTGCCAGTGGGCATCCTCCCTCTTTTAAACAGTTAATTATGCTACATAATGTGCGCTTGATATTATTGATTCGGCTACTATTTGGGGTATAGAAGATTTGTTCTTTGCCCGAGCACATATGCTTAGAGGTAAAGTTACAGATGCTAGCCAGAAGGCTGATTACAATTTTCCGTGTCGGATATTTATGAATGGTAGGTGGAAGATTTCATCCAAGGAAGCACCACCTTTGCTTTTTTCTATTACTGCCGTCTCTTTGTTTAATGCTTTGCTGTTAGTCACAAATTTACCTAGACCTCCCGCTCTGGAACTACCAAAAATAAGAATGCAGGATTGCATTTAATGGCCCTTCACTCTTGTTTTGCTGTAGATAATTAGTATCCGTTGCTATATTTATTTGAACTGTACATGTTCCATACCGTTAGCTGCGATGTGCCGTCTACAGTTATGGATCAGTGACTGGCCTGAACCTTATCTGTGGTGTGCCCCCTACACACAAGCCAGATTGTACAGTTCCCTAGTTTGATATGATTGACAGAAAAAATTTCTTATTTTACGACGGTGTGGTTAACTAGTATTGTCATATAAGGTGTAATCGTCTTATGATCTTTTATAAATTGCGAAAATAGGTTGCATAATTTTTTTGATCTGAACCGCTGAACTGATCAGGCCGAAATTTGGGAGATATGATTAGGGTATAAGGGCTATCAAAGGAAAGTTGATACATAAAGAAACATGGCCGCTGTATTCATGGTACAATTCTGGTCAACTCCTTAGGGTTCTAATTATAGCCAATGGCCTTTCTAGCTGAAATGACTATGTTCCAGGTGAGCGATACAGGACCCTTGGGTCTCTTGTTAGAAATGTCTTTAAAAACCTTCTCCGAAAACGCTTGAAGAATCCATTCAAAGCTCATGAAACATCATCTAGGGCAAGAGGTAAGCCAAGTTTGTTCAAGAGAACTTAATTGACGCTATGGTTCAGCGGCCATCTTTGAGGACCTAGGTTTCGTGAAATTAACTTCTCCAGAAATATTGAAGGGATCAGGCTGAAATTTGGGAGATATGATTAGGGACTAAGGTCCATTCAAATTTGTTCAAGGGAAGTTGATCCATAAAAGAACATGGCCAACGTGGGCCAATCAAAATGTAGCATGTTTGGCGGCCATATTGGATTTTTTTATTTGATGGATTTTGAGGCCGAAATTCGTTTTATATATGTTTTGGGTACTTTGATCTCAAAGTTGCCATTTCGAAACTGTCGAAAGAACTGTTTTGGTGGATGTCTTGTATCATTCTACCGCCAAAAATCCCATACTAAAGCAATGAGAAATTTAAAATGTCTTCTCGAATACTACAGGGCCGAATTTAATTATATTTGGCAGGAACCACCCTTACGGCATAGAGATTCAAGTTTGTTCAAACGTAGCCGATCAGCCAATTTGGCCGGCGGCCATCTTGGATTTTGTCCGACTTTTAGAAACGTCTTTAAGAATCTTCTCCGAAACCGCTTGGCGGATCGGTGCAAACCTCATAAAATATGATCGAGGGCACGAGCTGAACCAAGTTAGTTTGAGGGAACTTGAATTGCCAAGTTGCTCGGCGGCCATCTTGTATGACGTAGTCTTCGCGAAAACGACTTCTCCGGAACCGCTGAACGGATCGTGACGAAATTTGGCAGGTATGATTAGGGCCAAAACGTCATTAAAATATGTCCATGGAAAGTTGATATGTCAAAAAACGTGTCCGCCATGAATCAATAAACATTTTGTGTTTTTGGCGGACATCTTGTATTTTCTGCAAATTTCTGAGACAATCATAAAACGACTACCTATTAACCACTGGTCCAATTTTAATAAAACTTGGCCAAGTCTTCTTCACAGAAGTTTGATTGGCAAAATTTTCCAGTGGTCATCTCATTTTCTTCGGTTCTGCCAGTGTCCGATAATTGCAGGTGAGCGATTCCTTGGGCCTCTTGTTTTTGTTACACCAGCCAGTCTTGTATTTAACCCTTTAACTCCCGAATCTATTCAAGAAAATTTCAATTTTCTCATAGAAAATGTCCATTTGCAGACCAAGAGAAAACTATTTTTGAAAATTTACAACTGGAAGGACTGGCTCGGTTATCGAGCCAGCCATTCCAGTGGTACATTTTCAAAAAGAGTCTTCTTTTGGTCTGCAAATGGACATTTCTCAAGACCACTGCAGAGCCGTTTTTGGCTGATATGAGTGTTAAAGGGGTGATTACTCACTAAATCATTAAGCAAAATAGAAGTGCGATACAATATTCTTTTAAATATTGCTTTTACACTGATCTTGAGAAATCTCCATTTGCAGAGCAAGAGAAAACTATTTTTGGAAATTTCCCACTTTAATGGCTGGCTCAATAGCAGGTCCATTCATTCCAGTGATAAATTGTCGAACATAGATTTGCCTTTTATGCAAATGGACATTTAGAGTTGTAAATCCTCTGTATAGGCAATTATATTTACGAAACCATGCAGAATTCATTCAGAACTCATTTACTAAAACTATAAACTATAACTGACATTTTATTCGATCTGCCGTTTGGCGTCTATAGACCTAGGCATAGAGAGACAGGGAACATTTTTGTGGCGAAAATAGCAATATAGAGATATTCATATGGTATGTAAAATACATATTGTGTTACGCATGTGTTAAAAGACTACCTTAGGGAACACCATAATAGACTAGGTCAGTATTGCTCATTCTCACGGATTCAACTGTGCATTTTAGTGCGGGTTCCATATGGAAATATAGTTATAGCAAAATAATCCTAAAATGCCACAGTGTTATATTATTGACTGTAACCTTTTAGTGTTAACCCTTTTAACAACAATCAAAAATGTCTATAGTGGTCACCTGCATTTGGTATCATAAGAAAGGTTATGTCACATATCAGTATCTGGCATGAAAAGCGATGATGTCACCATATTAACAATTCCTTCATTCAAATATCAAGAGGAGTGATCATTTCTGTCCATTGTCCATGTTGTACTATGCATATGGGGTATTATCTTGTAGCGCGGATTGACCGGTTGGGTACAGACCGTATCATCCCGGCTGGGTACGGAACGACCGACATGGGTACTTTCTGAGCACGCCCCCCCCCCTTACTAGAATAGTACGTGTACATAAAGCCATATGAGAGGTTTCTAACATGACCGTGAGATCGTGTAGCGCACATACGCGCGCATCAGAGCTTCCATGACAACGCGCATCAGCTTTGGGAGAGAATGCATCTAAGATGTACCAAGTTGGTGAATATAATTTCCTTAAATTATACCTTCCTCGTCTTTTTTGGTACCTATCAAGACCGGAATGAAACGAGAAATCCAAAACAGTTTACCACTTTAAAATCCGATCAGAAGTGACCGAGTTCACACGCTGATGGCTACAGATCGCGCGCTGATTGGCTGGGCGTTCTCACCATGACGTCACGAGCAGTATAAAAGGAGCTCATAACCTAGAATCTGGACCACACTTCGACGAGAGAGAAAGGTGGTAGGGTGTCTGGCCAGAGTAGTGCAAGACATGGGCAACTGCTTACTGACTACTGGTTTCCTTATAACTGCAGCAATGCCTCTCGGATTTGAGATCTTAAATCTCTGGCCCGCAACCGCCGCATCCGGACCCAAACTTTTGAAATGCTTTCGGTAGGATATCACCCGAGGGCAAATAAATAAATAAAGAAGGGACCCTCACATTCAACAACTTCAGAGGAGCCTTCATGCAGATGGGCCTTGCGTCCCGATGTAATAACTTCGTTGTATGTAGAATGAGTGATGATTCTTGGTGGACGACTCCTCAGATCTGCCGGACTAAGCTGAAAAGTGGTAACCAAATTCCGCACAATGTGTCGTGTGTGATATTTAACTTTTAGACCACAGTCTAGTGGGATATTGCCTGGTGTGCCGTATGAGCTATGCAGTGCAGCATGTATTGCGTACACAGAAGATGCACATACATTATATAGCTCTCAACCGTAGCCCTTCGTTACTACAGGGCAGCTTTCAACTTCCCCGGAACTTTCAACACTCTGTTAAATTAAGATGTGTAAGTTAGTATGACTATCTAGTAAACATCCGTATCCGCAATCGTTCTTCTTCACCACCTTTGAGAGTGAGCGGCATCAACTGTTCGCCTGCGGATATTTCCCAGCAGCTTCAGAATCATGCCATCGCGCGTTCCTCATCTGTGACGCTTCATCTGCAGTGATCCATGAACTTTTTCCGTCCCGATGACCAATAGGTACTCTTCTAACTGTATTTTTGTATTATTGTATTTATATGTTTCTTTATAAGTACTGATGACTAATAAGTACCGACCGGTCGTC
This sequence comes from Chaetoderma sp. LZ-2023a, assembly GCA_034401795.1. Taxonomy (NCBI): domain Eukaryota; kingdom Metazoa; phylum Mollusca; class Caudofoveata; order Chaetodermatida; family Chaetodermatidae; genus Chaetoderma; species Chaetoderma sp. LZ-2023a. The sequence goes on from CM067364.1 coordinate 75,661,136, forward strand.
TGAGACCACATTTTATAGTTTATATCTTTATTGTATATATTATCTTTATTTTGTGCTTATGACTAACGAGCACCGAAAGGTCGTGTGACCTTATTTATTGTCAATACTGTGGTAGTTGGTTATATATATGGAAGCAGCCATACTAGTTACTTGTTTTGTTTATATTATATAAAATACTAGAACAGCAGTACGCTAGGCTACACTATACAGCAACAATAAATCCGCACCACCTTTTCCTCCCAGCATCACTTTTTCACTGTGGTTACTGTTCTCATTGAGCAAACGTGACATGTAATCGACTAAACCTGGCTATCTTAGCTAGATATGATAGGTTTAAAAGTAGTTAGGGACGATCGCCCTTTAGGAGTCATTTGTGTAAGCCTCTTTTCCGGATGTAGCAGTTATGTAACACCGCACACCGGCTAGTTAGTATAAATTGGCCATGTAGCTGAGGGGCTTCTTATCAACATTTGAGTGATAGTCTCTTTATACGCTCCTCCAGCCACAAGGATTTATAATTGTCTGGACCTCCCTTCGACACGTTGGTATACAGATTGGAATATATACAAAAAGATGCACTCAGAACGATAAGTGGCATGGCTCGTAGTGCGAGCACTCATGACTTGTATGCAGAAACCGGATTTGAACCACTTTTTCGCAAACGTGAATCCCATAGGCTAATAATGCTATACACGATCATCAATGGAATGACTTCTGCGACTCTGTCAGATCATCTTCCGCAGCTCTCTCAAAATAGAAACCCTTACAACATACGGCATGGCAACACACTAACATCTCTCCGTTGTCGTATTGAACTCCGTCGAAACTCCTTTCCCCCCGCAACTGTTCGTGCGTGGAATACCCTCACAACACCTATAACTTCATCCGCCTCTCTCAACGAATTCAAGAGCAAACGTATGTCTCATACACATCCACCGCCTTTGTGGTTCTACGCTGGTACCAGACCAGCCAACATAAACCTGTGTAGAATCCGTAACGGTTGTAGCGGTCTGAACAGAAACCTGTTCAACAGCCACATCTCTGACACCTCCAAGTGCTCATGTGATGATCTTGATGAATCGGCTGAGTATTTTCTCTTCTACTGTCCTCTTTATCTCACCCCAAAGAGTCCAACTCCTTAACGGCCTATCCCTTACTGGCATCTCTCCCATGTCCCTAACAATTGGACTACTCCTGTATGGCGATGCAAATCTGGATCTGCAACAGAACGTTTTAATCACAACACTTGTGTGCCAATACATACGAGACACGAAACGCTTCGACCAACAGTAAATACATGACACATTTCACACTATACCAGCAATCGAACCTCTTAAACTAAATTCACACTCTAAAGAGTTCAAGTAGGAGTGACCTAACTGTGAGCTCAATAAGCCCCACCCTCTTCTCTCTCTCTCTCTCTCTCTCTCTCTCTCTCTCTCGCTCCTTCCCTCCCTCCCTCCCTCCATCTCGCCAGAGAACCAAAGGAAGCGTCACATGCTTAATTAGAATTTATTTAAATTGTCATTCGTAGTTTATTTGCTGCAATAATGCGATGTATCTTCACACAATTTGTTATTTCACACATCTCTAACCTTTTAACACCCAATTAGTTTAAGACAACATCATTACTTTCAGTCTATTAGCGGGTCCGGAGCACACCATTATATGGGGGGTTGCGACTGGAATGACTGGCTTAGCTATCGAGCTGGTCATTTCGGTGGCAAATCCCCAGGAATGATGCTGCTATGGTCCGCGACTTAATGTTTTTCCAGACCATTGGTCGGCATCAGCGTTGAAGGGTTAGACAAAATGCTATTTATTACTTTTTTAAATCCGTCACCTTGAGTTTTGTATTGCATTGTGGTATCACCTGTATGGGAGACGCGGGTATAAGACATGTATGTCTTATCGCGCTCCTACTTAGACAAATTAATAAATTCTGTTTAAACCAAGAGAAGACTATTTTGAAAATTTTCCATTGGAATGGTAAATAGTCTTCTCTAGGTCTGCAAATGCACATTTCTTCAGACCGCTGCAGAAGTAGTTTTTGGCTGATATGAGTGTTAAAAATAAGAATCTGTCAGTGAGTCTATATTTATACACAATAACGAGCTTGCACGCGGCTGTTGATAGTCTTCGCTTCTATTTATGACAAATTACGCACGCGGCTGTTGATAGTCTCCGCTTCTATTTATGACAAATTACGTACGCTGTTGATAGTCTCCGCTTCTATTTATGACAAATTACGCACGCGGCTGTTGATAGTCTCCGCTTCTATTTATGACAAATTACGTACGCTGTTGATAGTCTCCGCTTCTATTTATGACAAATTACGCACGCGGCTGTTGATAGTCTCCGCTTCTATTTATGACAAATTACGTACGCTGTTGATAGTCTCCGCTTCTATTTATGACAAATTACGCACGCGGCTGTTGATAGTCTCCGCTTCTATTTATGACAAATTACGTACGCTGTTGATAGTCTCCGCTTCTATTTATGACAAATTACGCTATGGTGTACAGAGTAATGGATGCAGGCCAGGTCTTATATGTTGTTCATGCTATTACGTGAAGATGTAAAATGTTAATGGCTCACATCAGGTCTTTTATTTTACCATACTTGGTGACGTTTGACGCGTGCTTAAGCATAGAATGAACCATAAAATTTGTTCCTAAGCAATGTATTTTGGTTCTTGGCAACTAAGGCTTAAACTTAATTTAAAACTTGTACTCAAAGGTCTAATTAATATGCTTATTATTCAGTCATATGACTGGCAGCCTTTGACCTATGCTTAAGCATTGTATGAACCATAACATTTGTTCTTAAGCGTTGGATTTTGCTTCTTGGCAACTTAGGCTACATTGTAAACCTAATTTCAAGCTTGTACTCAAAAGTCTACTTAAAAGTGATAACTAAGCGGTCACGTGACTGGTGACCTTTGACCTGTTCTTAAGCATAGTATGAACCATAAAATGTGTTCTTAAGCAATGGATTGTGTTTCTTGACAACTTAGGATACATTGTAAACGTAATTTCAAACTTGTACTCAAAAGTCTAATTAAAAGTGCTAATTAACAGTAATTAACATCGGTCTTAATTAACACTGCACCAGCTTTTTCATTCTTAAGTTACAAAATCTTGCAACTTACGTGACCACATTCAATTCTGAAAGGAAATGAGCTTGTACATCAAATTTGATTAAAACAGGTTCTGACGGGATGTTCTAGTGGCGCCCCCACCCCCCCCCCCCCCCCACCCCCACCCCACCCCCACCCCCTACCGTAAGCACCAATTCTGAAACATAAGAATGGCAATTTTTATCCCAGCACTGGTCCATAACTAGATTTCTGCCATCAAACCTTTTGTACTCAAATGTCTAATTAAATGCCACTGTGCTCCCTGACTAATAGTGGCAGCCGTGACATGGCCCGGGCGGCGTTTTACTGATTCGGGGTTAGCTAGTCCTTCCCGTTACCTGACCACACCAGCAACAGCGCCAAGTCAAATTAGTTTCAAAATAGTCAACAGAGTAGTTATTAAGTAGATAAGCCATTCATGACGTAGTTAATTGTGACATCAGCCTCCCTGTGAAGTATTTGATTTTGACGTCATACACTTGACTGACATATTTGATTCCTCTATGCTTTAGATTCGTAATCTTTCTTCTAACCTCTATTTCCGTTATCGGAATTTACCGAGGCGAAAAGAATCCTATTTTAAAAAAGTAATTTTTAAATCATTATTTTCTGGGTTAATTGGCAAGATCATCAACATTTTTCCTTACTCAGTATCCGTTTGTAGGACAAGATAAATTTTTCTTTGAAAATTTACCAATGGAATAACTGGCTCGGTAACCGAACCAGTCATTCTAGTGATAAATTCTCAAATGTAGTTTAAGCTTTCCGTGCAAATTGACGATCCTTAAGACCACTGCATATGCCCTTTTTGGCCAACTTACCATTAAAGAGTTTTAATCGACACAAAAGGAGTTAACGTATATGACTACACGTCGCTTATACCACCAGTATGTGTACGTGTATATAGGGGCCAATGATCTTTTCGTACATACGTTCTCGCGACAATCTGGCGTCCTTACCTAACTTCACATACCTTCTAAATCCAGTTAAGTAGACCGTAACCATGATTGAGCAGGTTGGGCATACTAAAATTTTGAAAGAAAACCTGATTAATTATGCCGCTAAACACGTGAACACGATATACCAGTACACCAACATCCTTTACAACGTAATAATTATTATGTTGAGTTTAAAAAAAAGCAATTTCACTAGGAGATGTTGGCAGCAACATGTAAGTCCTACTTGCCAAATTGGTTTCAAAATACTCAACAACTTACATGGATGATTGCTGTGAATTCGGGATTCTGGGAATTTAGGGTTTGAAGTTTTAATGGCACCTTATATAAATACCTCTCGGCTCATACAATTGCGTACCTCTATTGGTTTAGAGATGTAGAACAAATTAAATTATTTACGTGAGAGACTTTTATCCTAAATCGGTGTCAAAGGTGTTTGCCCACGCGTGAACAAGAGTAGTCCGCGTTCAGCTACCTTTGGGTACTAGATGAATACTTTCATATATAATATAGTGCACTAAGCGTGAGGGTCGTAGACCATTATGGTCCTTTAACCCGTTAACATTCATATCAGCCAAAAACGGGATCCGCAGTGGTCGTTTGAAATCGTCATTCGCATACCAACAGAAAATATTTTTGAAAATTTACCACTGTAATGACTGGCTAGATACCAGAGCCAGTTATTCCTGTGGTAAATTTTCAAAAATAGTATTCTCTTGGTCTGCAAATTGATATTTTCTATGAGAAAAATTTTAATTTCCTTTTAAACAAACTCGGGGGTTATTAAAGTGTTAACCACTACATGCCGATTGCAACACATTCTTTACAGCGTTACAAATATCAAATTGATATTGAACATAAATTGACTGAAATACCTTTTTGTTTATCGATCACAAACCTTTGTTGTTTATCGATTACATTTTCAAGCCATGCAACAGCTTTCTCTCATCGAAACACTAGTGTTGTTCCGATTACTCGATTTGATCGGTGATTGATTGGTTTGCGTGTCCAAACAACCGATCGATCATGATTTCAGAAATGGATTTTGATTGTTTATAAATTGATTTTATTAATATACTTTAACTGGTAAAGCCAGAAAACGAATACCTTTTGGAAAAGAATTTAAATTTAATTGTTACAGCTATGCAGTATTACTCCTTAGTCGAAGACATTAATTCTTTCAGCACTGAAATAGTATTCTAATTTCAAAGCAACCATACCAATAACATGTTGAATATTTTGAAACTTAGTTGACATGTATGTGAGTGGGCGTATGTTAGTACGATGTATATTAGTACGATGAGTTCACCGCTGCGTGAGAGTTATGTGATAAACACATTTATGTGTGTCGCGCAGCTTAGGGGCCCGGGATTTTGTCGATGAAAGGGTAAGTTGTTTATATATAGCCTGAAAAGACTATTTAAGCTATATGCAAGGCTCTAGACCAACATAAAAAAGAATCAACGGTAAGTTGAAACGCTAATTTCTTTTTCATTCAATATTTCGACTATTTGGAAAATATTGATTAGGCCTACCGCATAGACCCACTCATGAAATCTAATGGATGCATCCGATCTGTCAGTCAACTATATGACGTCATAATCAATTGCGTCAACTGTAGGTTGACGGCACAATCAGAAGTGACAGAAATACTCAGTCATGAACCTGGAATATCCAGTTACTGGTACGAATTATATGGCTTTACTATTTAATAAACATTTTGGTGAATATTTTGAAACTAATTTGACTAGGCGCTGTTGGCAGCAATATTCAACAGGTTAGCTGAAGGCCTATAGTTACCATAAAATTGGTATTCCGGAAATTCAGGATTCAGCGTAGGCCTATAATAAAGCGACCCCAACACGCGCACAGCGTGGGCGGGGATTAGGTAGAGATGGGCGAGATGAGCCCTTTCGAAGTTTACCCATCCATAATATGACGCCATATGACATCATAATCGAGTAAGTGGCGGGTGTGATGGGGTCATAATCATGACGCCATGAATGACTCGATATAGTCCGTTTTTAACGCTTAAAAATCCGACACGTTTTACGAATTGTATATCTTTAACATTTAATAATCATTATGTTGAATATTTTGAAACTAATTTTACCGGGCACTGTTGCTGCCATTGACAGCAACAGCACCCAGTCAAATTGGTTTCAAAATATTTAACAGCTTACCTGTATAGTTTTATGGAAATTGATTGTCATGGAGTTCAGGGATCGATCGATCCTAACACGAGTGATGTGTGGGTGGAGCTTAGTTGGAGATGGGCGGGGCATAGCTAAAACTGGAAAGGTCAATTCACCCATTTGCGCACATATGGATACTGGCGCTATGTGATCAAATAACCAGAGGCATCCAGTTTATCTAACAATCCTATGGCGCCATAATCAATTACGTAACGGATAGGCTGACGTCATAATCTATTTCGTAATGAATTACTAGACTTAGTTAGTCTTAAACGCTTAATAGTGCAGCAACACCATCCAGTTAAATTAGTTCCAAACATTTAACAGCTTAGCTACATATTTTTCTGGAAATTGATAGTCAGGGAGTTCACGGATCGATCGATTCCATCAAGGGAGAAGTGTGGGTGGAGCTTAGCTAGAGATGGGCGGAGTATAGCTAAAACTGGATTCCTCTATTGTAAATAGTCCTTGTTCTTCTTGGCTGGTCTTCAGATAGGAATACTAGTAACTCGTGAAATTCTCTCGTACTATCGGCAGGGGTGTAGCAGCTGTGTGATGGGGTAGGGTGGGTCTAAATCTTTGTAGGGAAATAGGCCTATTTTGGGGAAATAGATATTTGCTCGGATTATTTAACCACAGTTTTATCACTACGAGTACGGGAAATGGTCTTTCAGGACATCATATTTCCCCAAAAATTTTATTCTAAACATACCCACTTCCTTAAAAGTGTAGGCAAATTGAAGAGATTTTCGGATGTTTCCCCTCTGAAAATAATCTTAGAATCGCGGCTGACCTGCAGGCGGATCATTAGAAAGTGTATAGTTATAGTAGCAAACCTTTAGACAGTATATGGTCTGATAGAATTGTCCAAAATCCAGGTATTATTTAAAGCGACACATTCACACCAGAATGATTGAAAAAATTAAAAAAAAAAGTATACATTTAGAAGCCAAACTTATGTAAACCTACTTCAATGTATTAAATCAAAATAAATCTTAGCATATAATGACTTTATTCTGTATAAATTATTCCAACTTTTAAGTTGAGAAATTGAATTACAGATATTTAGCTTCAATACAACATTACAAATAAAAATATATTAATTTACACGGAATGAAATCATCTTATGTTAAGATTTATTTCGTTTCAATTTAGTTCAATTTAATGCAGTTTATTACACCCACACTCTATACAAACTATCCGGGGAACATAGTCATACAGATACATGCTAGTGGTATACAAGTTGAAGATTTTCGATCTTCGGGTCTAATTTAGAAATATATCTACCACACCTCTGATAAGAATATGATGTAACGGTTGCTGCGACAACCTCTTATCAAAGATGCAGTAGCACGATTATCTGCTCGCCTCGTCGACGGTGATGGTGACGATATTTATACTCGATAATCTGGGCCTGATCTGACTCGGGTAAAAGATGGTGGTTCGGGACGGTGGCCTTCCGTCGCTTCCAGACTGGACAACAAATAACCCAAACTCTTGCTTCAAGGATATCGAAGTGATAATATATTCTCTGAAGTTTGACTGTCTGATATGACCATGAATATGTGTGACTTATGCTGTCACGATAGAAGTTAAAATAAAACTCTAAGTAAATATAAGTGGCTTATACTGCCACCAGCGATGTTAAATAATTAATATTGTACTTATACTAGCCCGACTACTTTGGGTGACTTATACTGCCACCAATGACTACAGAAATAACCGATATCTACGCGATACGAATACTGGTTATTCTATCATTTAAAAGTTGCGTTTCACGATTCGCTAAGCAGTTTCATCAAATACTGTTCTTGGCTACTTAAAGCCATTCACCAAGAATTTATTTGAATCTCGACAAAATCAGTTCCACGGAACTATGCGGACTCGAGGCTAGGCTTTCTTCAGACCAATCTTTTTCAGAACCAAGACCCCACCAAAAGGTTAAAGTCTCGCTTATATACTATCTTAGTTTTTTATATCTTGTTGTTCTCTAAAATTCCAGCTGCCTCTTATCACAGAATGACTTATCTTGTTTGACGACAAGTCTCGATTTGTGTATCTACGCCTATGAATCTGTCCGAATGACGAATGGTCGGTTTGATATCAAGTATCGATTTGTGTACCCAACATCCATGAATCTGTCAGAATGACGAATGATGGGTTTGATGACAAGTTTCGATTTGTGTACCTAACATCTATGAATCTGTCAGAATGACGAATGACCGGTAAACAAGTTACCATTCTTCTTAGTCTTGAGTGATTACTTTTCGGCTACCGCTTATGAATCTGTCAGAATGACGAATGATCGGTAAACAAGTTACCATTCTCCTTATCCTGATTGTTTACTTCTCGGTTCATTTTCTCAAGCTTTCGTGAGAATATAGATCGCCATTGTAACTAACTGCTTCCGTATGTCATATTTCATCTGATTCCGGCTAGACGCTAATCATCTTGCCAATTTTGATAATGTGTACACTCCCTGACAGTGCATACATGTCCAACGCTGATAATGTATACATTCTCTGATAATGTACGCATTCCTCTTACAAGGACGCTATAAACGGTACCAGTTATTCAGTGCTGATAATATATATCCAAATAATAAGATGCTGGTAATATATCTAAGTATAGATGATGATCATTGCTAGTAACCGCTGATCGGTACACCTTAATATACATGGTGACATAGTCTATTAGCTCGCCTGGTATTCAGGGTTTTTTACTCGGGACTTACTCGTACATATAAGATGTCCAGCGGGGTCATGACTTCCCACAAGACAATCCCATATCTACACATGTCCCTCAACCGAAGTTCATTAGCCGTCTCTCAAGGCCTAAAGAGAGTGGTAATTAACTCGTTGTGGACTATCAACAACCCAAATCTATACTAGCAGCCTGAACGTATGCCACCTGATATTTATCCAATTGTCAAGAAATCAATAATACAGGTCAATATACTATACACCAATACTTGTCCGAGTAGCGGAATGCTCGGAAATACATTAGTAGTATTCGTTAGTGTATGGTTGATAATTATACAAACATACATGTCCGGGTAGCAGAATATCATGCGCAAAAGACCGCCCCCGGAAACACATTAATAGCATCATTAAACCGTGGTCGATAACCTCGATCCACGCGTAACTTAACATAGAAAACAATACGATCAATCAAGCAATACAATAGTATAATACACCACAATCAATTGTTCTAATGACGCCATCTAATCGTGACGACGTCACAATAAATGTCAGTCCTTAATCCTACAGTGCAAATATCATTACAGATCATGTGAATTTTTCCTATTTAAACAAAACAGTACACAGTATGGTATCATGATAAAGTTCGTGCCACAATTATTAATAGCCACCAATTACTGTTCCAATAGAAACACATAAAGTTAGTGCCAAAATAACACGGTGATACCTCCAAGCGGTCTATGCTCACGTTAGGATCCACCATGTCAACGTACGTCTCCATTTTTATCCAGTCGGCAGCCGTCGGGTCGATCTCAGTCCTGGCATTAGCATTAGGCGACGACCCGGCTGCCAGCAGCAGCGGCTCCAGTAGAGCTGCAGGTCTCCGGGGCTGCTGGGTCTGAACAGTTGATGCAATGCTATGCGATTCACTACTATGGGCCGCATGTGGCTTGCATTTATGGGCCTCACGTGGCTCGCATTTAAGCGCATTCCACATGCGTGATTACACGCCACATTTGTATAATATAAGCACAATTACTAACACAACTACGAAGGAACTCGTTGAATATGATACAAAAGAGCGTACCCCAATGCCATCGACCGCCACTGGGTCGATCATGGATAACGGTGCTAGCGGCACATACTTGGACTTTTGTAAATGGTTCCATGGTTGCATTTTCAAATGATTCACAATCACGGACTGGTTAAGAATCCCGGTCACATCCAATTGGGGCATGGCGATGGCCAGGCTAACCCGAGTGTACGTCCGACTGTAAGACGCAACAGGCTCGAATCGCCAGCCCTTTCCACTATAACCACATTCACCCGACATTAGTGCATACACTCCATTACTCACCACACACTGGTCGGTCAGTCGTCCGTCGCAGTGTACATCCATTGGTTCACCGAACGTTTGCAACACAACGCCTACTTTCTTATGGGCGAATAATTTGCTAGCGGTTACGTTGGATTCCGAAAGATGCACGCTACACGTACCATCGGTGGTGTTTGTTAACATGCTCACTATGCAGGGCACGTGGGTCTTATCGACCTCTAACTGTCCCTGACATACCCTAGGACCGGTACCGCGACACCCAGACGTCGTGAAGTACCATCCAGTCCTTGTATCGAGACCAATGCTAGTCCGGCCTACCACTATTTGCACGTAATACCACACGGTAGCTAACGGTTCGGGCCATGAATGCAAACCGTACTCTATATAATTGCCATCGTCGATCAACGGCAACGTCGCCACGTAGTGCAACATATTGTCGTTCTCCCACCACGGGTAAACTATCACATTCCGGTAGTACCACTGGTACGGACGTATCAGCTGGTTCCCTACTCTGACGTGTTCTGATACTGATGTCAGATCGGCGGGACCGAATATTTCCTCGGTTAGTCTTCCTAACTCTAGGGACGCAGTTTGTCTATGAAATCGTGCTGCTGCCTTCTGGTAACTATATACCACACTCTCGGCAGAGTCAATAATATGCCCAAGCCGTACTAAAGCGTACAAATCGGCTTGTCGGGCGGCGTGCGCTTTAAATATATTGCTCACATTCCTAGTTAATTCCACTAGGCCGGTGGTAATTTCGTTGATACGGTTAACGTTGGTATTGATGCCTACGAATGCCAGTTTCACGTGAGAGGCTAGTTTGTTGGAGAAATGTACCAAACGATTTACGTTCCTTGAAGCAACCTCAACCACCTCCTTAATTGCATCTACATCACCAGAGGTAGCGGTACCAAATAGAGACGAGGCGATATCACCGACAAAGTTAAACAAACCACGTTTGCGTCGTATACTGTCCTTACGCACCATAGTTTGTTGTGTCTCAACAGCGGTTTTCTTAATGTTGTTAACACGATGTTGTAAACCAAAAATGTCTTGACTGCTTAACGAAGTCTTTTGACCGATGTCCACAATCAGAGCACGAAACTGCGCTAACCGTTCAAGAAATTGGGGAGATAAATAAGGGTGGTCAATGGACACCACTACGGTCCATTCAGCCCGGATAATGGATATATCCTCTGGTTTAGTTGTCATTACCCCGTTTGGTAATCTATGTACACTAGACGTCTTACACAATCCGTTTATTAAACATACTAGGGTTACCACCATACTTAATCGTAAAATATACATGATTCCACGCTCTGTGATGCTTACTGGTACAAAGCTAAAACTCGCAATTTAAACGAATAAATTTTTGTATCTTGCGAACGAATTTAGTTTTAATTGTTATGATACTTTACGTATCGGCTATTCGCGATGTTATAGTATAGCGATACAATACACACTACTGGCGGTTGTGCCGCCGAATAACGGCATTTATACGACTGATGAAATCAGCGTATAGCACGTCATCGTAAAGGGCGGAGTCTACTATGCCAATACGGAGTCGCTTGTTACCCTCTTCGTCCTCCTGCCTATGCCCATGTTTCCGCTTCATATCCAGCCGGAGTTGCTTGCTGTCAAAATCGTCATCCTGTGTATGTCTGCGCTTGCGCAGCATATAAGGATGCGATGGAAGCGTCTCCATTGGTTCAGGGGGCGGCTCTGGTGCCGCCTCCGGAGCATCAATCACCATGGGCCTAGGAGTTTCAATGACGTCACTTGGTGACTCATGGTTTCGACTGCGATTCGTACTGGGTTGCACCCTTTTCCGGTCAACCCTCTTACCCCCTGTACGCACCTCTGGCTCTATATCCGAAGCTGGCCGCTTCTTACGAGCCTGGGGTGTCGTATCGGCGTCGGTGACCATTGGTTCTGGCTCGGGCAACATCGCCCTGGGGTGATGGCTAGCTTTCGTCCCTTTGGTAGGGTTACGAATGGGGCGTGGTCCCACCCCGTCCCAGCACATTTCCGAGTCGACTACGCGCAGCTTACATATATTAAGCACACGCATTCTCCCGGACCTTTGATGGCGGACATGGGCCACAGGTCCGTTAATTTTGAAGATCTCATACTCGGGGTCACTGCGAGAGGTCAATTTCATCCTCTCTTCAGCTTTGACGACCACCGAATCCCCCACTTTAAACTCACCAGCGTTCGCACGCTTATTAACCTGTTCCCTGTGAATCTCTCGAGATCTAGCTGTTCCCTCCCGAGCACGTAGCAAGGCGTTGTTGAGATACTGTTAGTCTCTCACCAAGGTCTTGCGACGCATCGATTGGAACGGCCATTGGCAATCTCGCCCGTCGCCCATACGTCAAATAAAATGGCGTATATCCGGTCGTCGCATGACGAGTACTGCGGTACGCTGTCAAAGCTGCTCCCAACTCGTCTTCCCACACCCGCGAGGCGTTGTTCACCCCTTTCTGGATCAACTCCTTAAGAGTGCGGTTGAATCTCTCGGTACGTCCATTGGTCTGCGGAGGGTATGGGCTAGACCGTCTATGGTCGATACCGTGTTCCTTAAACCGCTCCTCCAGAGAATGGGAACAAAATTCTTTACCCTGATCGGTTATTACAATCTCAGGGACGCCATGACGCGCGATATACTCGTTGAAGAATTTTTCTTCCACATTTTGAGATGTTTTCGCAGCGATTGGATATGCTTCTGCCCACACAGAACAGTGATCAATCACCGTCATGATATATACGTTACCCTTACCCGATTCTAATAGTGGACCGATCAAATCCATTCCAATTATCTGACCCGGATAATTGGCCATGGGCATTTCACTATACCTGGGTCGGGTAGTGACAGGTCGATTGACCTGGCACTTCGTACACGTTTCAAGCATACGAATTATGTATTTTCTTAAAGACGTCCATACAAACGAATCTCTTACCATGCCGATGGTCTTCTGCAGACCTTGGTGACCAGCTCGTTCATGAGCCATCCGGAGCACTTTCTCCCGGAACAGGGTGGGTAAGACAATTCTGGGGTACTCAGCGTCCAATGCTGAAGGCGTAATTAAAGAATATAAAATACCGTTCTTGACCATGTACTCCTCCGCGGTGTCCTTGAACAACTCCGGGTATTCCTTGGTCTGCTCGGCACACAATTCGTCACATGGTATGTCGAACGCTTCCAGAGGGACGTGAGGTAATACTCCCTCGTCGACGTCTGGTATTACAAAGTCGCCCGTATCCAACGTCGCGACTTCCACCGGACGACGTAATCTGGACAACATGTCCGCTCGAATATTCTTCGAGCCTTGGATGTATTCAATCTTACATCCGTACTCGGCAATCAGTACTGCCCAGCGCTGCACTTTCGTGTTTTTAACTTCGCCCACAAACAAAATCTTTAGGGGTTTGTGGTCGGTATACACGTTAAACTGCGTGCCAAATAGATAAGGTCTAAGCTTCTTTAGCGCGTATATTACCGCATAAGCTTCCTTTTCTATCACAGGCCAATTCAACTGACTGTCTTTAAGAGTAGAGCTAACATACTGAATTACCCGCTCAATACCCTTGTCATCTACCTGTACCAGTATCGCACCTATCGCATAGCTAGACGCATAAGTATATAACTTATATGGAGCCTTCAAATTTGGATATGTGAGAACCGTCTCACTACAGAGCAAGTTTTGCAATTTCTTAAACGCTTGCTGTTCCTCCTGACCCCATTCAAAACGTTTATATTTCTTAGTCAATTCTATCAAAGGCTTAGCAATTTCGGCATAGCCTTGCACACAAGAGCGGTAATACCCTGTAGCGCCCAGGAAACTTCTCACTTCACCCACGTCGCGTGGCGGTGACATTTCTCTTATGACCTTGACCTTCTGGACCTGAGGAGCCACTCCCTGTGCTGAAATACGATATCCTAACAAATCAACTGATGGTTGGGCGAAATCGCATTTAGATTTTTTTACTTGCAAATTATATTCTCGAATTCTATGCATAACCGTACGCAAATGCTGTGCATGCTCAGCCGGATTTCTTGAATATATGACTACATCATCGACAAAAACATGCAAATATTTTCCCACGAATTCTCGGAAAATATCGTTCATTGCCCTCTGAAATACGGCACCTGAGTTCGCAAAACCGAACGGCATCCGAACAAATTCGAACAAACCTTGGCTGCAAACGAACGCTGTTTTCGCTATGTCTTGGCTGTCCATTGGTATCTGCCAATAGCCAGACTTCAAGTCCATTGTCGAAAATATCGTAGCGCCGCCCATAGAATCAAAAATTTCTGATATATTCGGCAAAGGATAGCTATCCTTACGACAAACGGAGTTCAATTTCCTATAGTCAATGCAAAATCTCGTCCCCCCGTCCTTCTTAGGGACCAACGTAATGGGTGACGCCCATGGGGATGACGACGGTCTTATGACGCCCGCTGCCAGCATCTCAGCCACTTGATTCTTGACTATATATTGCTTGGCTAGCGGTAGACGGTACGCTTTCTGCCTAATAGGATAGGCATCCCCTGTCGGTACCGTACACTTGACTTTGGGAACCAATCCTAAAGTATTTGGACGAGCCGTATCAAAAATATCCGCAAGGTCTGCCATGACTTTGTCGATATCTTTATATCCGGTCGTTTCCTTACAACTTGCATGGACGTAATTTGTCTGTTCCCTATAGGGATATCTAAAGGGATATATCTGGCCAAACCATACTACAATTTTGGCCCGATAGTCAATCTTTGCATTTCCCAGGTGCAAAGCGTCCGCTCCAAGTAAACATTCATGCCTCATTCTGGCCACAATCGTACTAGGGATGGGTCGGGCGTTCTTGAATTTTACTTGTGTTTCCCGCAAAAGTTTTATCGGGGAACCATTTACAGCTAAGAGCATTTTTGCTCTTTTCAATGGCCCAGCATCCAACATGCTACGCCATATATCTTTACGAATCAAGGATGTGCTAGCACCAGTATCCACTAAGGCATGCAGGTACTCACCCTGATCCGTTGGACCGTTTTTATCTATACGAAGACGGATTAAGAACCGCTCGGTCGGTGATCTCACCAACGACTCTCTCCGTCGTCGTTTCCCGGGCTCCTTCGTCCATTAACTACTTCGGCGTAACTGTGCCTATGATTCGATGCATTATTTCTGATACCGTCTGAATAACGGCCATGTGCATCGGTATTTTCACTCGTTAAAATAAAACCGTCACGATCAATATAATCTTCTCCCACGCGCATCTGATTGTTTATGTCCTTTCTGTAGTTGCGGGAACATTCTCGTGGCGTCGTTCGTACGTTCGTCTGTCGGTCGTTTATTGCGTCGATTTCTATGTCCCAATTCTCTTCTTCACATGGACGCTTCACCGCTCGTCGTTCCAACAGTCGATCTGTCTGTCCGGTCGGTTGCTCTCGGCGCTGGTCACGCGCACCATGCGGACAATCTCTAACAAAGTGACCATACTGACCACATCCAAAACATTCCGTCCTTACGGTAGGAGTCGCCTGCCGTTTCATGTATGTCCCAGAACAGTTCTGGGCCATGTGTCCTTCTCTCCCGCACTGGGAACAGGTCATGGGTGGCCGTTGTGGTCGGGGCTGTGGTCGCGGTTGTAGTCGTCGTGCGGTTGGTTGCACTGCCTGACGGCACTCACTTTTATAGTGACCGATTTGTCCACAATTGTAGCAGGTAATGTTTGCGGCGCTTCTCGGCGATCTGCGTCCCGCTCCTGGATTAAGTTGCTTGGGTGGCGGGGTTGCTGTTTTTCGCGTGGGTGCAGCGCGTTGGGCTGCCAGTTTAGGTTGTTCTTGCGCTGCTTGCAAATCCTGCACCAACCCGCACAGCTGCTCGATCATTTTAGCCTGCTGCGCCATTTGGCTTTTTAACCCCCTCACTACTTTCCACACCTCTTTTTCCTCCGCTGGCTCCAACATATCTATCTCCATCCGCTCTTCATGCCTGCCGCCGTCAATTTTCATTGCCCGTAGCAGGTCGTTGCAGGTCTCCT
This sequence comes from Chaetoderma sp. LZ-2023a, assembly GCA_034401795.1. NCBI lineage: Eukaryota > Metazoa > Mollusca > Caudofoveata > Chaetodermatida > Chaetodermatidae > Chaetoderma > Chaetoderma sp. LZ-2023a. The sequence continues at coordinate 75,677,503 of CM067364.1, forward strand.
CCTCCTCGGCAATTTCGATGGCCCGCGCCAATGTCGTCGTCCTTTTCCGGACGATGCGTTTGCTTAAGTTTTTACCGTTCAGGGCACGTAAATAAATGCCCAGGACGGTGCGGCGATTATCTGCGTTCGCC
>CM067364.1:75682633-75751240 GCA_034401795.1 Chaetoderma sp. LZ-2023a
AGCCGAGCTGGGAAAATATGGGCGAGTGATAAAAATTGAAAGGGAGACGTATGCTTTCGATAGAACACTTGAAAATGGGATAAGACGGGTGTGCCTGGAAAAAATTGACAAACCAATTCCAGGTAGATTGTCTATTGATGGGAGCTTCTTCCTCCCTGTGTGGTATAGGGGCCAGATTAAAGAGTGCCGTATCTGCACAAGTACTGAACACCTAGCTAGTACCTGTCCTTACAAGAATAAGTGTCTTTTGTGTGTGTCAGCTGATCATTTTAAATCTCGATGTTATAAAAGATCATCGATGAATGCTGCAAGTAATGTGGAAGAGGCGAGTGCTAGCTCTATGCATCCTGCTTCTCTCAATTCCAGTGAAGTACCCAGTAGTAACAATGTGCCACACACTTATGCACATGTTGTTAGCAAGGCTGAATATCCCATTGATAGTAAGACTGTGGACCCCAATGTTAGTAAGACTGGGGGTCCAGTTGCTAGTAAGGCTGGTGATCCAGTCCTGGCAAAACACGTTGATGAGATTGAGGTTCTGGAGACGGGTATATCTGCTACCGCTCCAGCAACAGCTGAAATAGCCCAGGAAAATGATGACTCCGACGCTGTTGATGATACACAGAGTTTAGTACTGGGACAAACAAAATTTGGATCTCAGTCAATGGATGTTGATGTACCATTTGATTTGTCACCACTAACAGAGTCTGGTGTGTTATTAATACATTCTAGACAGGCAATTGTACAGGATACTATTGCTGGTGGGGTTAAAGGAGTGATAGAAGACTTGAGCTCTGGGTCGGAGGACAGGGAGGATGACGATATAGACGACTCTATCTCTATTGCAGAGTCTGACACCTCGATCCAAACGCAGGAATCTCAGCAGCCCGATGAAATGGTACTGTATCGCTCAGAGAAGGGCGAGATTTTAGTTCCATACATTACATGCTTAGGTGTTCGCTATAGGCATTTGCGGAGTGATTCAGACATTTCACGGTATCAACATCTGACCATTACTGATCTTACAAATTCAGAGTTTACTATGAAGATTGGCAAATGGGCTAAGAGGGAGAAAAACAGTAAGAAGACAAAACCAAACTAGATATTATGGGTACTATGCATAGATTCGTAATCATAATGATAATTTGCTCACTTAATTGCTGTGGTTTAAATAATGGATTGAAGCAACGCATGTTGCTAGAGAAATTATCTGATTTGAAAGCTGATATCGTCATGCTTCAGGAAACTAAGTTCCATAATGTTGAAGTACTAGAAAATTTCAAACAACTTTCTAAGGGTGAAATATTCTATTCCAATGCCACTGATTTAAATACAGGAGTGGCGATTTTATTTTTACCCAGGTGTTTGACTTTATTAAATATCATTTCATCGGAAGCTGGTGGAAATGGCAGATGGGTCGTGGTGACTGTTGAAATGTCTGGTTCAACACTAAATTTGATGTCTATTTATGCCCCTGCATCCCATTCTCAACGAGGTACATTTTATTCAGCTATTGGCCCAGTAATTCATGATAGATCAGAAAATATTATTATTGGTGGAGATTTTAATTGTGTTTTAAATCCAGAGAGGGATAGGCATTCGTTATCGATATACTCGGATAGGTCTCATCGGCGTTTACAGGAAATATGTGACAGTGAGCACCTTTTGGATAGTTATAGAGTTTTAAACCCTGAATGTTGTGAATACACAAGGGTAACAGCAAATGGTCAGACAGCCTCTCGGTTAGGCAGGATTTATGTACAGAGAGAGCTAAAAGGGCTAATTTCGGAAACTGGCATATATCCTGTACCTTTTTCTGATCATTGCCTGGTTTCCACTGTGTTAGATAATGCAGAATGGGTTACACGTGGTCCAGGTTTTTGGAAACTTAATATTTCCTTGCTGAATGATGTTGAGTACCATCGATGTATTGAAAGTTTCTGGCGTTTTAAGCTCCGGAATATATCAGAATTTGAAAGTTTGATTTTTTGGTGGGAAGATGTTAAACTAGGGTTTGCTAATATATCAAGGCAATATTCTATTCAAAAGGCAAGAAAAATGCGCAAAGAGGAGAGAAGGTTGATTCGTCTACAAACCTTAATTTTTCGCAAAGTTTCAAGCGGCGATATTCACTTGACTGAGGTTTTGGAGGAGACCAGGTTAAAATTATCACAAATAGAAATGTACAGAGCAGAAGGCGCAACAGTAAGATCAAGAGCCCAATTTTATTCTGAAGGTGAAAAGCCAACAAAATATTTTTGTGGCCTAGAAAAGTCTAGAAGTGTGGAAAAGATAATTAGGGGCCTTGAAATAAATGGGCAAATTGTTAATTCAAATAAAGATCTACTAGAAACTGTTCAGACATTTTATGAAAATTTATATAAGTCTGAAGAAATTGATGAAGAGTTGGCAGCTAAATTACTTGCTAATATTAAGAAAACATTGACTCCTCCAGTGGCTGATATTTGTGATGAATATTTAACCTTAGAAGACCTGACTAAATCGCTTAAAACAATGAAGAATGGAAAATCGCCAGGGGGAGATGGCCTGCCTGTTGAGTTCTACGTTACTTTCTGGCATCTCATTGGTCCGAAATTCTGTGAGATTGTTAAAGGAATTTTCCATCAGGGAAAACTTCCTTTGACAATGTCTCAAGCACATGTACGTCTGCTATTTAAAAAGGGTGACCGGAGTGATATACGGAATTATAGGCCAATTTCTCTCCTTGGAGTTGATTACAAGATTATTTCTAGAGCTCCTTCCCTAAAACTAGGTCAAGTGCTGGGCGACGTTATTAATCCTGCTCAGACATGTTCAATACCTGGTAGATCAATATTAACCAACACTGTGCTTATTAGAGATCTAATTCAGTTAGTTGAAAAGGATAACATTCCAGGTGCCATTGTGGCATTAGATAATGAAAAGGCCTTCGATCGTTTGGAGTGGAAGTTTTTGTTGATGTCATTAAATCGATTCGGCTTTGGGCCCAATTTTATTAAATGGATCCGAATATTGTACAATGGCATTCCTAGTAGATACCCTGTGAACAATTTTATAAGCCAGCCAGTTGTCTTAGAACGAGGGGTTCGCCAAGGTTGCTCACTGTCAGCACTTTTATTTGTAATTTGTATGGAAACCTTGGGAGCAACAATAAGAGAAGATATACATTATCATGGACTGTGTATTCGTGGTCTTATGGAACCAGTGAAATTATCACAATATTCCGATGATACGACTATTTTTGTTGGCCAAAATAGTGATTTTAATCGTTTACATCTTACTTTGGAGAATTTCCAAAAAGCGTCAGGGCTCAAAATTAATAAAGAAAAATCAGTAGGTTTGTTTTTGGGTTCATGGAAAGATCGAAATGATCAGCCATTAGACATCAATTGGTCCACTGACATAATACAGATCTTAGGCATTCATTTCAGTCGAACACACCATGATTCCATTAATTGGACAAACTTGCTTTCTAAAATGAGCAAGAAAATTATTCAATGGAAACATCGACGTCTGACTATTTTTGGCCGGGCAATAGTGATCAATAATTTGATATTGTCACAACGTTGGTATATTGCTGCAGTTGTTAATATGCCCAAACATGTTGAAAAGGAAATTACCAAGATGATATTTGATTATTTGTGGGAGGGTAAAACACACCTTGTCTCACAACGTGTCTGTACTAATAATAAGCTTGATGGTGGGCTTTCCATTCCAGACCTAAGAATTAAATGCGTCTCATTAAGGCTGAAATTATTAGATGATTTACTTCATTCAGATAGTCAGTGGGCAAATGTGTCTAGATGCCTTATAGAAAGGTGTATTGAACCATTTTCAGCTAAATCCTTTTTCTGGTCTTCTAAACCTCCACCGAATTACACACGGGTTCCATCGATATTTTTGGACATTAAAGCTGCTTTAGCTAAGTTTGTTCGCAAAGAAGATTCACCTCCTTGCTGGGAGCATGCCTCCAGCCAGTACCTATGGGAGAATGATCATATTCTATATGAAGGCAGAGTTTTTTATTACACTTCTTTTGCTAAGCATGGTATTCAAAATTTGTGTGATATTGTGGATGTGAAAACGCGAAAATGGAAATCACTATATGACATATCACGAGTAACATCTTTACGCCCAATTGATGTGCAGCGCCTTCTAAAACGGTTACAGGAAGCAATTCCAATGGAATGGTTTCTTCTCCCTAATGGGTCTGTGAATGATGCTTGCTCCAAGTTAATCCTGGAAAGTACTGATGGACGTTTTTCATATACGTTAAGGAATAAGGGGTGGTATAATATTTTAATGCTGCAGAATATTACTATTCCAAAGGCTGTCACGGCATGGGAAAGGACTGAACATTCTCCCCAGAGTTGGGATGTGGTTTGGAAAAATATCCATTCACCACACATACCTAATCGAGCAAGGTATGTTGTCTGGCGATTGATTCATAGAAAACTATGGGTGGGCCCCCTCCTCAAGAAAGTTGGCATAGCAAATAATGACCACTGTCTATTTTGTACAGACACTGAGGAAACCATTATCCATTTGTTTACAGAGTGTTTGCCCGTCTCCCAATTTTGGATGTACATTGAACAGATATTTAGGAAAATTGTTACAGTTGATATCAACATAATCCAAGATGCAATTCTATTTCATGAATTAGACGCTTATAATCTGACTAATAATGCAAAGAAGATCTTGTTATTTTGTTTGAGTGTGGCGGTCTGGGCAATTTGGAAGCATCGTTGTACGATAGTTAGTGACTCATATACAGGGTTTAACTCCAGCAGTTTTGAAAAAATTGAAGTGCGCTTTTCGTGCCTTGTTCTCGTATTGCCTTAAATGTGAATTTCATGATGCAGTGACTAAAAATAGACTTCATTCTTTTGAAGTTATTTGGTGCTCTGGTGATTTGATTTCCATTGTTTCGACAAATTAGATTTTTTATTATCCACTGTAATTGGCCTCTGGAGTGATTTATTAAATAATATACATGTATTTGTGTGCTTGGAGCTGTGATTTTGTTTCAAACTACTTTGTTTTGATGTTTTCTATATTCAAAAGCTAACTATATATTTTTAAATTATTATTTTAAAGCACATGCAAAGTTAGTGGTTTTAGAGTGCGCGTGCGTGTGCATGCATGTGCGCTGACTGTTACTATGTGACACAGCTGCATTTACTTCACGCAGCAACAGCTCCAACACGTGCATGCACTCTAAAACTCTGCTAATCAGTTTGAGATGAAAATTGCGAGTGTTTGCTCTGAAAGGGTTAAACCTTGCTCCTAAATTTAGGTGGTCGTTTGAACAGGTTAACTCATTTTGGGGTTTTTCAATGTTAATAAACAATCCAACATTTTTTATTAATAATGTTTGTTCCGGGGTAATTTTAGAATCCGAATCCAAAAGTTAATTGCTTTCGACTAAAATAAATTTAACATTCAATGTACTGCTTCCTAATAATAGATTGGAAATACTTAGCATGTATACATATAATTGTGTTTGTCCAGGGATAATTATGGAATCTCATTTTCAAGGTAAATTGTATTGTTTGAAATCGTTTGTTAAGTTTCAACCCTCTTCAACTATGTAGGTTACATTGTCACTTCACTGAGCTCGGTGTAATATCTTAGTGTTTACTTTTTATAGATTATCCTGCGGGGCGTTGATTATTGATTAATTTGTTCCCGATTAACTGTGTGTGTTAAATACGTCCGATCGCTGTGTTTGTTTCACAGCCTATGCTCGCGTGAGCTTTTATAATTTTAATGGAATGTTGTTGAGCTAGTTACTTGGAATTTTTAAAGGGACATATTTAGCTGTTTTGAATTTTTAAATTAATCATTTGACCACCATATATTTATTGTTTATTTTTACACATGACTGATATAATCGTTTGTTCTCTTTGATTTATTCTATGTTTAATGTTCTTTCAGTCAGTTTATTTTTGGGTATTATGGATTTCCACACGATCCATTGCTCGTGTTACCAAAAAAAAAGAAAGAAAAAAAGTAGTAGTAGTAGTAGTAGTAGTAGTAGTAGTAGTAGTAGTAGTAGTAGTAATATTGAAAATTTTTTGTTTACAAAACACTAGACCATTTTCATATGATATGTTGATCGTGTGGAGGAAGGTTTATGCGCAGTCATGCTCCAGATTGACGCGGGATTACTTTAACTTATATCCCGGAATATCAGAATGTACGCACCAAGTAATAGTTTATACAGATCCAATGTAATCGCTTAATATAAATTAGCTTTCTAGCGGCCACTAGCGTGACTATTGCCGCAATTATTGTTATTATCCTAGTCCGCTAGGTTCGGTTCGCTACCTTTGGGTCGATCAAGAAACGAAGTGATTACTCGGATATTTGATTTTTAGTGGCTATAGGTTGGCGTGTTTTATCATTCGTAACGCATCCCGGATTGATTTTATGATCAACCAAGCCTAATAAACACTGCGAATTCTCTCTACAGTATTTTGATTATAGGGGACTATTTATGGGAGAATACGCCGGCATTAATTACACTATAAATAGATTCTCATCCTCTCTTCACTCAAAACATTTGCTTTTGACCTTGAGATCGAAATGACAAACACCACAAACTTCTTTACAATGGAGGAGTTCAACTTATCCATCAATCATATGATGTCATACTCAATTACACCACACGTAGGCTGATGTAATAATCAATGACGTGTAAAGAATGACGTAATTAAGTCCGTGTAATAGTCCATCACGTTGTACGAATTGTATTGCTTAACTATGTAATACACATTCTGTTGAATATTTTGAAACTAATTTGTTTCAAAATATTCAACAGCTTACCAATATAGTTCCTGGAAATTGAGATTCATGGAGTTCACGGTTCGATCGATCCCAACACGGACAAAGCGTAAGTGGAGCATAGCGAGGAATGGGCGTGGCATAGCTAAAATTGGATTCATCTATTGACCACATTGTGAGGAATATATTCCCGGAATCAATACATGCAATCACCTTTCGCGTAGATGCGACGATACTAATGTTACCTTGTAGTTTTTCTTTCACCCTTAACAATAAATATATTCTTTGCTTTCTAAATGATATTGATTCTAACGAATATATGAATACTATAACACCTTTACATTTCGTATGTTGTTTTCTGATTTTATTGTATATCCGGCATAAAATCTTTCTGGAGTGGTCTTGTATATCCATTTGCACACCTAGCAAATGCTATTTTTGAGAATTTTGCCACTAGAATGATTACCGAGCCATACATTTCAATGGTAAAGGTTTCTAAAATAATATTCGCTTGCTCAGCAAATACATACCTTTATGAGAACATTTGGCGTTTTCTTGTCCAAATTAATTTACCATTAACTGATTCCAGGTAAAATAGTTACATGTACTTCTGCTGTTACCATTAGTGAAAGCACATAGCACCAGTGTGTATTCAGGGACAAATTGCAAAAATACTTGATTCAGATGAAAACCTTAGTACATATTATGAATATTTAATTATCTGTCGAATGATTTACCGTTATCAAAATTCATGAATTCAATCCGTCACTCAAGTATTGACGTCATAAGCAACTACAAGGGCGGGGCATAGCTAAAAGTGTGTTCATCAATTATTTGAGTTTCGTCTCCTGGATGTGAAATCTCTATTATTTGGCATAGCTATGGCGGCTTTGAATGACACTGACGTGGAAATGTATCGATGGAACTTAGATGTACCACGTTATTTATACAAAGAAATACCATTAATCTGCGAGGTTTTAGGAACTATTCTAAATGTGATAGTTATAATTAATTTTCTTAAGTCTAAGAGGTATCTGACACCCGTCTTTACTATCTTAACTTGCTTAGCTGCAATGGATACATGTGTGTGTCTTGGTGGAGCGATGTACTTTGTAGTATTCCCCACAGTGATATCTTCAGACGCTGGCTTCACGTGTTCATTGTCTGTGTTTATTAGTATGACTGGATTGGTGGGTAGTGAATATCATCTTATCTTCTTTTCGGGGGTTCGATGTTACCAGGCAATGTCGCCTCTCAAAGCCCGCGCGTCAGTGACAGTTGGATTGATGGTGAAATGCTGTGCCATTATTGTCCTTGTATCCATCAGTAGTTCTCTAGCGTATGCGGCTTTCCTACGCCCTGTAGCTACAGTTATTGATGGAGATGAGATTACAGTGTGTATATTTCTCGGTGATAGTTATTCTAAAGATCTGGCATACATGATCTTCCTTGCTGCTATCCCGTGTGTCTCCATATTCTTAATCCATTTACTGAAATACTTCGCTTACATCAAATCAAAAAGCCTCGTGAAAGGACAACAAGAACGAAAGAGTCCGGATGCTCGTATTGCTGCCACTGTGATCGCTCTATTTTATATCAGTTGGGGCCCACCTTTGACATATGTGATAATACAACATGTAAGTACGGAAGGTTATTCATTCGCGGCAGATAATTTATACTTGGTGCTCTTGCACGTGATGCACGCTAACAGCATTCTGAACCCACTAGTCTATGTCTTGGCTATGAAATCAATTCGGGATGAAGTTATTAACTTATTTTGTTTCACAAGTAAGAATACGCCACCTTAGGGAGAGCAAAGTTTTCGTTCGTATTATATTAATGCATGCAATGGTCTATAGCTTTTCATTGATGTTGGTGAACATCTTGTATAACATTTTGTTTAGTAACCCCTTGTCTCTAGAAGGTGTCGCTGAGTTGCTTATGAAGACAGCATGTAATGGCCGATGACGATGCGTGCTTGATGAATAAATGGTGTTGATAGCGAGAATGAGAATAAAGTGTCACACCGCGGTCTAATGAGTAGAGTTCGCTTGACTTTATACAACGTTTTAATTGTGACAGTGCGACGATTACTTTTGCATTAGAAGATTACTTGTCGCTAGAAGTAATATGTCACATCTACTCACCCTTCTATTGTAAGATTGAGAAGAAAAAAGAACTAGCAAATACAGTCAACAACTGCAGACACTTTAAACCCTTGATGGAGTTGATTGTTGCTACCATATCTGCATGTCGTTGGTTTATCGTACAGTGAATTGTGACAAACTGAAGAAATCGTGGACTGGGAGGCATGTGGTTATAGGACAGGTAAAGCCGACAGTGTAGATCTCTGTTATAGCCAGATGGATGTGGCGATCTATGAGCATGGCTGCTACGCCCCCCCCCCCGCACACACCCCACCCCCATTTACACACACCACCACCATCATCAACATCACTCCCACTTCATCCTAACCCGCCCCGGGGTTCTTCATCATCTTCTCAACGGCGATCGCAGCCGCTATTGCTGAGTTCCGCGTGGTGATGGTGGGTGTATTCGTCTAAGATTTCATTTCACCGTCAGATGGAGGGCACGAGACATTAATCACTTCGAATGCTGCTTGTCTGCTCGAGGCTGTTACCTCCTGTTTACAAGATTTACTGAGTCATGTGAGGGGTTTTCTAGTCAAGTCGCATGCATTGGTGTACCAGTCGTGTGATGTACACGTACATATCGTAACCTCTAGATCACTCGTCACAATACATCCACAATGGGCGGAGTTGTAGCGGCAGCCGGCCGGACAGGGGAACGTATGTCAGTATGGCTGGGTATCTCGCCGCATCGGACCAGTAACCAGTCTACACCAGACGTCAACCTTTCATAAGATGTGTCAATGTAATGTGCCGCATCACCTTTTGAAAGTAATAATACCACTAGATTATGAGTCTGATGTAGAAGTTGTTACAATTTTAGCCACACCATGGACATTCCAAATGTGTATGCGCAATTAAACAATATGTTACTATTTATATGGTGAAACGCCCAAGCTTAGACGTTTATGTAATTCTCAACAGCTTGAATATGATATCGTTAACATTCTTAAAATTGGGTTCGCTATTTTGATCTGATATTTTACTCGAATGCTTAATGCAATTATTAAGAAAATGGCAGACTTTAATATTCTATTTTAACCGAATCTGTCGAGAAAATCCTACCGAAATCTCCTTGTATTGTGAAATGCGAAACTCATTAAAAATTACTAAACTTCGATTTCACTTATCTGGGCGTCATGAGCAATCTTGTGATTATGGTATTTATGTGTGTACTTTTCTGTGGGTCCGGGTATCTGCAGACACCACAGCAATTCCTAGGACTCCAGTTTCCAATTGTAGCTTAGATATCGAATATCGTCATAATCCACCCGATTGCCACTTCCTCTTAAATAGCCATACCCAATCTTCAAAGCTTCGCTCTTCTCACATGCTTATCACTCATAATCCATTCCATTACCACTTAATGCTCCGACATTTGCTTCTCAGGTACCACCTCGCCCCACCCCACCCCATCCCAACCTGTGAGGTTTCGAGGAGGACATCTATGGTGTATTCTTAGCCACAAGAGAACTGCCAGACAATCAAGGCTGCCAGCTTTCTCTCATCGCAGCAATTAGTACCTGTCTGATACGCTACCTGTTTGCCAGAACTAGTGGACTGAACCACTGGAGGAATGTTGTATTTTAAAGCACAGCTGAATTGTGACACGTGTATATATATATATATATATATATATATATATATATATATATATATATATATATATATATATATATATATATATATATATGGGCTCGCATCACCTTGCTCGTTTTATGGAAGGCTAATTCTCTTACGAATCCCTATGCACAAGGGTGTGAGCCGTGTCTTTAACTCTGATTAGTGAGCACAAGACATTACATCTAGTCCAATAACGGTTTACAAAATGAGTACCTATGTTGGCGCTTTAGTACATTTCTCACTAAGGGGATTTCGACAGAGCTGATGAGCTACACCAACTAATGATATCGTCGGTTTACCTAAAAGCGGACATTTGGTCAGTAACGGTTAGACACCGTTTTGACCTTCAACCCAAATTTTTAAATTAGTTCCAGTCTTTGAATCATGTATTTTGCCATTTTGACAGAGTGTCCTTGTTATACTTATATCACCAGCAAAATGATAGGCGATCAACTAATTATCTTATATTAGGCCACTCTAATGTAAAGTAGCCATTGTATTATACTATTTTACTAGGCTGGTGTCACTATCACTTGGTAGTCAGTCGTTCTCAATTCCTTCTCCTCCGCCGGGCTACTTGTGATTAGTTAAGATAGTTAACTCCTGTTGTGACTGGCGGTGTCCATCGGAAGACGATTGAGGCTTTGCGCGAGACACACAGTCTCTACATGCCTTGATCTTCCAGCGACATGTGCATCCCATGGTGGCCCCTGGAGTCCTGCCTAGTCTAGAAAAAGAAGATTTTCCTTTCCACCGATCCTACTCTGTAAGCATTTTCGAGCAGATCATACATATATGATGCTGAATTTCAGCTCATATTTCATGAATCCATTTCCTCAGTCAGTTATATGACGTCATAATCAATTAAGTGACGTGTAGGATGACGTCATAATATTACGTCATATTTAACTTGATTTAGTCCGTCTTAAACGTTTAATCGTCCGGCATATGGTATGAATGGCATGTCTTTACTATTTAATAAACATGCTGTTGAATATTTTGCAACAAATGTGACTGTTGCTGCCATTGGCAACAACAGCGCCCAGTCAAATTAGTTTTAAAATATTCAACAGCGTACCTGCATAGTTTTCTGAAAATTGATGGTCAGGGGGTTCAGGTATCGATCGATCCGAATACGAGGGAGGCGTGGGTGGGGCTTAACTAGGGATGGGCGGAAAAGTACATTGTAGCTGATGTGACTTCCAAAAAAATCGATCTCATTAGCGCGTGCGCGTGTACACACACAATGGGCAAGGTTAACGCCTTAGCAAGCACAATCCGACCAGAAATAAAGAAAATGGCCGGACATCTTGCCGATGCGCGCGTGTAATTGTTACGTGAATGGTCAGGCTCCTGTCGATGAGACAGCAACGTTCCAAACAGATGCAGTCGGCCGGCAAAGAATCCGTAGATTGGCGGCCCTCTTAAGTGAGTTGCGCCCACGTAGAACCGTTATTATAAGTTTTGTTTAAATAATATGTATTAATGTTTCATATAAATGCATTTGTGCCAGTAGCCGTGGCCATATTGTTTGAAAATGACGACTGATCATAGGTAGGCCTATGCAGTGTCACCGAGATACCGACAGGTGCAGGATTAGATATTAGCTTTTTAAATACTTCTCCTGACAGACAAACGCACGCACGCACGAACGCGCGCCGGCACACAGACCCGAGTGCACTAGCCTCTTCGCCATACAGGGCGATGGTACTTAGTCAATGCCGGAATCCCGCTTTAGCTATGCACCGCCCATCTCTAGCTAAGCCCCGCCCACACCCCCGCATGTGTTGGACTCAATCGATCCCAGAACTCCCTGACTCTCACATTCCAGAAAACTATACAGGTAAGTTGTTGAATATTTCAAACCTAATTTGACTGGGCGCTGCTGTTGCCTATGGTTGCCTATGGCATCAACAGCGCCCAAACAATTAGTTTCAAAATATTCAACAGCATGTTTATTAAATAGGAAAAACATACAATTCATACTACAACGCTTAGTCTGTTATCAGTTATGCGTTCGTGACGAACTTAGCTACGCCATTCTGACGTAGTTGATTGTGATGTCATTCTACACGTCACGTAGTTGATTATGACCTCCTATGCTTGACGGATACACTAGATTCCTCCATTGTTCTGACTGTATTATTTAGGATAATTAATCCATTAATGCTTACGAGATTATAAATTTGCCTCGACACTTTCTGATTGCAGACCAAGGTAAGATAACTTTTTTGAAAGATTTGGCACTTGAAGTACAGGCTCACTTAGGCATATCCGTACATTTTTAAATGCAGTCTTTGCATGGCATGCAAATTAACATTTTTCAAGAGTCATGACTGAAGCTATTTAGTTGGCTTGACAATGAAGGTTTTAAGCAATTTGTGTTTCGACAATCGCATTTCTCAGACGGAGTACGCCAACTCGTTGGTGAATTAAGCAGCACACATTTATTTTTCCTTTAACGACTCCAGCTGAAAGTGATCCGGCTGAGTCAGTTACACATACAAGGTAGTGACCCATTATTCATCTCAAGTTGATAGCGTGTTGTGGACACCTAGTGTATGGTCACACCGTTTCCTGTGTCAAAATTGAGTCAAAGCGGATCCGTAGTTTCCGAGATATCCATATATATAGAATTTGATCCGATCTGGATCTTTTATCCTGATCACTGACAAGGTCTGGAAAGCAAGTTCCTTCGTTGTGTTAAAATTTGAGCTGAATCTTATCAGCAGATTTCGAGATATAGCCCGGAATAAGCATTTGTGGCTACCTGGCTGGCTGGCTGGCTGGCTGAGTGGCTGCCTGTCTGTCTGTTTTGCTGGCTGGCTGGCTGGCTGGCCGGCTTGCTGGTTGGCTGACTCTTGACTGAAGGGGCATGACGGTTTATTGAGTTGTTTGAGTGGTTGGCGTATAGTTCTGATCTCTGTCGGTTTATTGAGCTGCTATCCGCAGCAATAAATGCTTAAGGATTGTGGGATCAGTCGTTAGTTTCTAACCCTGCGTATGCCCCATAGTGACCTGGATGTACTTCAATAAACTTGAAACTTGAAACGTTGACAGGCTATCTTCTGCTAATCGCGCAATGGTAATTTTATTGAACCTACTTGCTTAAATTCATTGATCCCTCAGTTTCTTCTGACAGATCTAAAAGTCGGATCAGTCGCAGCAGTCAATGCCATTTAGACTTGATGACCCACCTGAGAGGTGAACATTTTAGAACCTGCCTTGTAGAATTTAACAACATTGGCCAGCTGGTTTCATGCGAACTATTGACATTGTTTCATTAATTATATATCAGAATTACCGCGTGAATCTTCTATGATAGGACCGTTGCTTGCTACTTACTATATGTGCCAATTTGATATTTATTAACACGTGAGTGAATTAACTGCACTACTAATCATAATGCCACTTAACACTTTGCGCTCTGAATTTCGAGAATCTCCAGGTAACCTGTCGAATATTTTGAAACTAATTTGACTGGAAGCCGTTGTAATTAGTTTCAAAATATTCACCAATATATCTTTTATTGTAAATGTTTTCGTTCGTATTTGCCATTTCGGTTTCTTAACCCTTAAACAATTAAATTCGTTTCAAAAATTTTAATTTTCTCATAGAAATGTCTATTTGTAGGTCAACAGAAGATTATCTTTTAAAATTTTATCACATGAATCACAGGCCCAATTACCGAGCCGGCCATTCCGGTGGTAAATTCTCCCAAATAGTCATCTCGTGGTCTGTAAATGGACATTTCCCAAGACCACTACGGAAGCCTTTTGAGTGGCTTGAGTGTTACAAGGTTAACTGGACAGACACATGTTTCCAACCAATGCAGTGATACTGCTGGCAATCCTGATAGGCGGAGGAGTCGATTGGAATCCTTCAGCGCGTCATTTTTGTGCGAGTCCTGCTGCGTTTTAATAAAACTAAAAGTATTGACTACTGTGATATGCACGTGACATACGCGATGTTGCAGGAGAAAAATATAAATTCATCAAATTAATCGTGTTTATGGGATATACGAGGCGGAGATCCGGTGCTATGACTTCGTTATTTATTGTCCGATTAGTTTTTCAAAAGAATTGTCCTGAATTTGATTAAAGACACACTAATTGTACACTTTTAGAGGCTTAACATAATGCAGGCCTACCTTAATATAATTAAAGAAACGGAATGAATCTTAGCATATGATGTAAATTAATAAAAATATGTATGTTGTAAAATTGAGACACGTATTAGGGACACTATATAACTTTAAAACTAAACAGAGTATATTGATTTATACGGAAGGAATGCATCATATGGTAAGATTTATTTCGTTTCATTGCATTCGGGTTCACAATTTAAGCCTCTAAAATCTACAATTTTAACAATTCTATTCTTACGCTTTCTGGTGAGAATGTGCACCTTTAGTGGCATGTCAATTGGTCACGCGTGTTTAACTGAAATCATTAATTTCTTACGGTGGTGGGATGGGATGGGGGCTGGGGCGGGGTTATGGGAATAGGAGGAGGTGGGGGTGTTAAACCGTCTCAAGATGTCTGGTCTTATATTGTTCCTGTGATAACTGCGTAATTGGTATGTATACTCTAATGTACACAAAAATGTGTTTTGCATGTGTGATCTCTGAGGTCGAGGACTATTTGGCTACACCTATTTTCATATTATTATTATTATTATTATTATTATTATTATTATTATTATTATTATTATTATTATCTTGTTGCATTGAACTCACCAGGTTAAAGGTGACAAGATCTCGGAGAAGTGATGTTGTTTCTTCCGTGTCTATGTCCGATCTGTGCTCTTGTTTTCTTGTTGCCCTAGACTCCCGCCAAATCACTTTCCAAGCTGTCAATCATCACTACCGGAAGTAGATCCTAGTATTCTGTAGATTCGATCTCAGAATTTAGTAGTTACTTGTAAAATGACCACACATGGGACACAATCTGAATAATATTGTCCGAGTGTATATACACGTCTGAATGGCATCACCTTTGTGTAGCCTATTGGTACTTCGCACGGGAAATTTGCTAGATTAAGTGTAGTATACAAGGATTTGCCCTGTAAACAGAATATACAAATGTGTGTTGTTTCTTGTTATTCCCATCACCTCTAACCTAATTGATGAATACAATCCGTCACTCATGTATATGACATTAGAATGGATTACGTCACATATAAGCTGAAGTCACAATCAAGACGCATTATGAACGACGTAGCTAAGCCCGTCATAAACCTTTAAAAGTCAATCAGTTTTACGAATTGCATATTTTACTATTTAATAAACATCTACAATGCAAGAAATGTTGTTGAATATTTTGAAACTAATTTGACTGGAAGCTGTTGCTCCATATGACAGCAGGAGCAACAGCAGCGCACATTCAGATTAGGTTCAAAATATTCAACAGCTTACGTGTAGAGGCCTATAATAGTTTTCTGTGGAACTTGGGATTCATGGAGTCCAGAGTTCGATCCATCTCAATACGGACAACGCGTGGGCGGAGCTTATCTGGAGATGTGTGGGGCATAGCTTAAGGTGGATTCGTCCTTTCAATGCCTACATTATTTATCGCATTTAGCGTTTCCAGGGGACAAATCAAGACTAGTTATGTGCAGAACTTACTCTTTAGCGAAATCCTAAATATGGAATGCCGTGCTGCGCTGGTCGGATAGGACATACGCACACGCGCCATGTACAAACGCATAAAAGGTTTTAATTTCTGAGGGAAAGATTCGGCGGGGATAACCTCTTCTAGATACTATGTCCTTTATAGATTTACACTTAATAAGCTTTCTGTTGACTATTTTGAAGCTAATCTGATTGGGAGTTGTTCGTGTCATAGGCAGCAATAGCGTCCAGTTTCAAAATATTCAATATCTTACCTCTATAATTGGCATGAAATTGGGATTCTGGAAATTCGGGATTCAAACTATATAAATCGATTGCAACATTAGCAAATAGTGGTCGGAGCTGAGCTAGAGATGGGCGGGGCATAGCTAGAAATGGGCGGGGCATAGCTAGAAATGGGCGGGGCATAGCTAGCAATGGGCCCGTTCATTAATGCAAGACATGTTGCTACATCAATGATGAACGTACAGAATGAACACAGATAACCTTGTCCTGTAGGTGGGGCTTAGAATACACCTTCCGTATCCTCTGCGTGTCGTAAGAGGCGACTAAAGGAGGTAAGGGTGAGGTAACCCTACCAGAAACCTTGAGTGCTGAGGACGGAGGTTCCAGGCCGCACGGCGCACTCTAATAAAACATGGATTCACGCACTTAACGCTTATGATCATGTCGATAGTCACTTTAGGACTGGCGGTATGATCAGCGAACGAAAAGAAGAAGAAGAAGAACACAGATAACCGATAATCTTTTGATCTGACAATTTGTCATTCAATTTGAACAGAATATATAGTCGGCCACGATGACATATTTAAAGTATGCAATTTAAGCGGACACTATGCTTCTTATATTAAGCAAGGCTCTCCTGAAGACCTTTTCGTTACAGACGTTCTGATGGTGACATCAGTTAACAGGACACATGTTGATTATATTGTTACATACCCGCGTTGCATATTTGATCCATTATATTATCTCTGTCTGTTATGCGTACGCTGAGCTATTGAAAGAATAATATAAATGCGTAGAAATGAATTCATTAGCCAGTTTCTAATTATTTTAGTTGTTCGAGTATATAGCCACCATTTGCAACTACAACACACACACACGCATGGACGGACGAACGCACGCACGCACATATGGCGTAAGAAAAGTGAAATACTAAACTTTAGTACCCATTACATGTGTATGACGTCTACAATAACACGTCTATATAGAGAGAATCTTAATAGCTGTTTAAATTCATAAACGCTGGTTCAAGATAATAGTTACTAAATATGAATTTCCCTAGGAGAAGAAAATACGCATTGAAAAAAGTATACGTGAGATTTCAAAGAAATTATATTTAAATATTTGGGCCAACTCCCGATATCTGAGATGTAGGACTCAATTAGTCAACTCATCACGATGGCACCACGCATCGCATATAGTCTGAATCCTGATCTTTCATGTAGCTTTGTGTACCACGATATCTGACCGCCATATTACTTCGTTATGATAAGATTGACCACGGCAATTTGCGATGCTTATTTTCTTCACCTAGGGAGACTTCCGAATTATATCGGTTATTTCCCTGCCCGTGTGACTGCGCATAGGTATGAATGTCTCAGCACAATGCGGTTTATCATGCACATACTGAACATCATACATTATCAGTTTATGCATGATTTGCATGATTGATTGAAACTGACAAAGTAGGCATAGCACATCTGTACGAAAGCCCAGAAGGCTCATTCGAAATTCAAAATTCAAAATTCAAAACTCGACATCGAAATTCAAAACTCGACTTCGAAATTCAAAGCAAAAAAAGAATTTTACGTTTGCACAATCATTGCTGGTGCAAGGATGATGCCGATTCCTGTTTCTGAAACAAATGGAGAAACGTTTACTTTCTTCTTGAATCAAATGTAATGTTATTGCTTATTGCTGATGTGTATGGTCATTATTATGGTCAACATGTACTCCAATCTGATTGGTTGTACACTGAGCATACGTACTAATATACCTATCACCTATTAGAATTGAGAATTTTGGCAATGCATTTCAATATTAGCATATTTAATTTCCACTCGGTGTTCGGCAAAATCAAGGATAATTGCATAATGAAAACTTTATAGAAGGTGCTAAAACGGAACAATATAGAGGCAATTTTACCATGTATACTTTCACAAGTATTTATCAGTAAAATCACCCGTTCCCCTGACAGGAAAAATGCGCTATCGTCCTAGATTAACTATGGATGGTCTGGCTGATAGGGCATGGCAGTAAATGGCGTGAGGACAAGACTGAAAGCTGGGAGCTTTGACAACAAGATAAGTCACTATATGTATGACCATATATGAGCATGTATGCTGCACATATTTTGAAAGGCTACCAAAACGCCAATACCCTTCTGTTCCAATACACCCATAGCTATCCTATCTTTACATATCTAGAGAAATATACACCTATTATGACCCCTACCAAGAGCTATGCCCTAAATATACACAAATTGCTACCCTAACAATACACCAATCGATACCATACCATAACGTTGGTTATAACCACACATATATCGCCATATCTATCTATACTATTACACCCATAGCCACAATTACCATACAATCCTCACTACCATGCCATAACAATACACTACCACTGCCCATACCAATACGCAAATTACTATCTAGCCTAGCCTACTAGCCTAACCTAGCGGCCAACTAACCTAGGCTACTTGGCTAGCCAACGAGTATAGCCTGCTAGCATAGCCTACGGGCATATCCTGCTAGCATAGCACAGCCTACGATGTTAGCATAACCTAGCCTACTAGCTGACATCATGGCCTACCATAGCCAGCCTGCATAGCTTGACATTCTGGCCAGGCTTACTGACATAGCGTACTGGTCTAGCATACTAAGCTGATCTACTAGCTTACTGTCTCGTGAACTATCCTATCCTACACACTTATCCTACTGGCCTATCGCACTTCTAGTCTATCGTACTGGGCTAGCATACCAGCCTAGCCTGCTAGCCTATCTAACTAAACTAATGAAGTGCACTGGCTTAGCCTACTAGACTAACCTAGGCTACTGAGTTAGCCTACTGGCCTACTCT
Source organism: Chaetoderma sp. LZ-2023a (assembly GCA_034401795.1). NCBI lineage: Eukaryota > Metazoa > Mollusca > Caudofoveata > Chaetodermatida > Chaetodermatidae > Chaetoderma > Chaetoderma sp. LZ-2023a. The sequence goes on from CM067364.1 coordinate 75,701,912, forward strand.
ACGAGCCTAGTCTGCTAACGTTGGATTCTAGCTTATGCCTATGCCTAGTATAATCAACTAACCTACTAACCTATTATACCGGCAAAATCTACTCACTAACTGGTATAATCTACTGGCCGAGCCTAATAACGTAGCCGTGGCTACTGGGTTATACTAGCAGACTAATCTACTAGCTTGGCCTACTAACCTACTGGTATTACCCCACAGGTCTAACCTACAAGCTACAGTGTTATATACTTATAACATAGATAGTAATTACGGTGCTCCTAATAGAGGGACCTTCGGTTTTGTTATGTCTAATAAAAATGTTTACAATTTATGTGTGATCGTTCGTACCACTGATGATATCCATACCCACAGCCCGTAGACGTAACACAAGCCTACTCACATAATATCGCCTACTGTCCTAACCTAGGAGAATAATCTACTGGCATAACCTACTAATCTATTGGCTTGTCTTACTAACCCACTAGTCTATCGCACTAGCAGCACCTAATGGTCTAGTGTATTAGCCTACTGGGCTATCCTAGTAGCCAGGCCTGACCTAGTGGTCTATACTATTAGGCGGCCTAGGCTACTAACCTATTCTAGTGATCTAGCCTACTGAGCTATCCTCATACCATAGCCTGATAACTTACTGGCTGGCCACTTTAATAGTCTTCCCTACTAGCCTACCTCCTAGCCTAGCCTAATGGTCTAACATACACGTCTACTCTTCTTGCATAGCAACCCAATCTGGCCTACTGGCGCAGCCTACAGTTATACTCTACTGGCCTAGTCTACTAGCATTCTCTACTATCCCACTTTTCTAACATACTAGTCTACTAGTCTGGCCAACTAGCATACGCTACTGTACTAGAATGCTGGCATAGCCTACTAACTTAGCCTGCTATTCCAAGTCTACTAGCCAGCTAGCCTACATGACTGACATAACTGACCAACATGTTGGCATATCTCATTTGACTAGCCTACTGTCCGCATGTTGGTAGGGTTAAGGGTAGCTATATAGTTGGGTAGCTATGGAATATGGCGAACTATGGGCCTGGTAGTTATAGTTAGGGTAGATATGGGGATAGCTGGATGAGTCATTATATGCTTAGATATGTAATAGGAGTAGCTATGGGGAAGGCTTGCTATGTGGTGGTAAGCGTACCTATGTGGTAGGGTAGAGGTAACTATGGATTTCGGATAATTATGATAGGTATGGGGATAGACGGGGCTGTACGATGTAGCATGATTAGCATTTGGGCAGGGTAGTATTAGGGTAGTGTAAGTTATTGATATGGTTATCTATGTGAACATAAATATAGTAGCTATATGTTTGAAGTAGGTATGGTGTGCGGGTAGCTATTGTTTTAGGTGGCGATGGGGTATGGCAGTTATTGGGCTACGGGTATTGATAGATGCACGTATAGCTCTGGCTGCGGTAACTATGTGGCTAATGGTAATACTGGGAAAGGTCTGCTATAGTGTGATAGTGGTAGTAGTTAGAAGTGAGGATTTGGTAGAGTAGCTGCCCCTAGCCATACTCCATACACCAAGAGTGAACCATAGCACAAATGCTACCAATACCATTGCCAGCATGGCTAACCTTACATCATAGTTAAGAGTAGTCCTTATCTCAATAGCTACAACTAGTCAGGCATAAATACATGTCCATACCATACACGCACCAACCCGTCCAATACACTATAACAATCTAACCATACACCCATAGCTATATAAGTAAACCTTGGTAAGTTTATCGTCATATTAAAATGCTACATATATCCACCAATGAGGCAAATATTAGCCTAGTACATATCTGCCCATAACCGTAAGTCTATACCTTCCCCAATACAAAGACTTAAACGCCTGCATACCAAATTTAGGATGTAAGTACATACACGTGCCACCCAAATACTTAATTATGCAACCAACACACATACTTTTAGGCACCATCTCACCTACTCCAAGTACCCATCAAGCCCAGGTACCATACTCGCAAGCACGCGCATGCACATGTAGCTCGTGGGGGTATGTGCTGGTCCACCATATCGCTCCACTCCACTGCACCACATGTACATGATGCGTGGGAGGGCTGGTTAGGTGCGGTTCTCAGGGTTGTGGATCCCATATCGTGTCTCTCCAGAAAGTACAAAGATCGGCTTCTAGAGCTGGTGGAATATTGACGTTCCAGTGGGCCTGTGCGACCATTGCCACTGAGATTAAGCCTCACAGTCTCGTCCCAACTGTTGGTGTCACCAGTATGATGGTCCATTATCAATTTGGAAGGCTGGACAAGTTGGTATAATTAAACAGTCACAAATAATTAACTATACAAACAATATCACTCGTTTGAGAGTAATGAGCAAATAATACAGTACATAGAACTAGCCAGTGCTCTTTCTACATGGTTTCGCCGAAGGTACCACACATATCCTTAAATCTGCAGAGGTATCCCCGCAAGGGAGCATCGCAGCAGGGCTACTTGGTAGTTTAATATAAACGAAATACACCCCTAACACACACAAAATATTATTGCTGCGAGAGGAAAGTGCCTCGCGCTGGCCTCCGTCACAGGAAAATGCCTTCAATGCTGAAGAGGAAGAAAAGAGCTGGCAAAAAGGGTCACACTTCTGTTCAAACAGAAAATGCTAAGTGCTGGTCAATCCTAATGAAGCTATAATTAAGATGATGTACACTGGTTTACGTGGAGACGGGACACATGATTTCCGAAGAATTCACAGGTCACCGTCTTATGTAGGTCCAAAGTTACTGTATTGGTAGCTGCCGCTTTATTTACGCAGGCCTCTGTTACATTCTAACCTACCATTTGGTTATTAGATACGAGTACAAGCTTTGGCTGTATGTGGCAGGGATTGCTACCTAACTTTAGACACATTCATCTAACAGGCGCAGATGCTCATCTTCCCGTAGATCACTCTGCATAGCGTCTGCCTACAAAAGATAGCATGCATACATGGTACGGAGCAACGGCTCCCGAATCAAATAAAAATCTGGTCACCATTGTCCCGCAACCACATATAACATCACTAGGACAAATTTACCATTCACGGAAGCAATTTAGAAAGCACCTTGTAATTTATGGTGGGGATAAAGAGATGGATATCCACTACTAATGTCCTTCTTGAGAGGGCATGGTGGGTTCTAAGACCTCAACACGACACTACAACGAATTGAATGGAGATCCGCATCTCATCCATCACCGCGTGTGTTAACGGAGCTAACATTTCACCTGTCCTTATGGTTAAGTTTCCAGAATTCCCAGAGATGCACTGCAGGCCGGTATCACATAACATTATTGATTTCTTTTCACAGTGCTTCCTACATTGGCGAGGGGAGTCTAACTAACTGGTATCCGAAGATACTTGGGGAAATGCATGTAAATCGGCACATAGTTATCACCGCTTAGAAACCTCGAATAGTTTTCCAGAGTCGGATCCTGCTAATGCGCCGATAGGGAATCCAAACAATTATTAAGCCTTGCAGCTGGTGGATCGTGGAAAGAGACAATAACTCGATATTAATAAGAGGCTCTTAGGTAATTGGCCAATTTTATACAGCCTAGCCGGTGCCTCGTATTACATATCCACTGCATCCGGAAAAGAGGCGTACACTATGCGTCTCTTGCGGAGAAAATGTCCCTAACCACTTTCAACCTATCTTATTGAGCTAAAATAGCCAGGTTTAGTCAGTAACATGTCAGGCTCAAGTAATTAGAGCATGATCAGCGACCTCAGTGTAAAATTGATGCTGGGGGAAATATAGTGATGCGGATATAATGTTGCTGTATAGTATTTCCTAGCGTACTGCGTCCTAGAGTTTTCATAAATAAACAAAACATATTAACTAGGATGGCTACTTGCCATATACACAACTAACTAATATAGTGCTAACGATATATTCACAGGTCATAGGACCTTACGGTGCTGTTAGTTGAGAGCACCCACAGAAAATAAAGATAATATTCACAGTATAAACAGAAAGTCTAAATTTGCGGTCGGGAAGACCGGGAACTTACTTATTAGTCATCAGTACCATTTGCGGAAATAATGAAATGTACAATAGTACAGTTACTTGGATACCTATTGGTCATCGGTAAGAGTTCATAAGTCACTGAAATTGAGGCACTAATATTAAATAGCGTGAGGTGGCACGATCTTGATTGTAGGGGACATTTCCGCAGGCAGATTTCTGCAGGCAGACTCTTGATGCGGCGCACTCTCAGAATGGTGACGAAGAATGGGTAATGAGATGTCCATTAGATAATCATTTTATCTGATACATGATTTAAACAGTTTGTTGTAAAGTTTCCGTCCGGCGACGGTAGTTGAAAAGTTGTAAGTTGCTCATTAACAAAGAGAGCTATAGTTATAATAAATTATGCCGGTACAATAACTTGGTAGACGCTGCAGGATACGTCGCATAGCTCTTGCAGCACACTGAGCAAAGTCTCACTAGACTGCGGTCTAAAAGTTAATTAACACACGCGACATGCAGCGCGGAAATTTGAATTAACTTTTCAGCGTGGTCAGAAGATCCAGCGAGTTATCCACCAAGAATCACCATCAGCTCTACCTTAGGATAGTTCAGATGCGGGAGTTCTTACTTTAATTTATTTTTGCTCCCGGATGGCTGTCTGGGAGCGTCCAAAATTCTTGTATCGCGGAAAGTCGAAGACTGCCCACGGGTGCAGGAGAACGCAATTCTGGTCCATTTCTGGTCCGACTTTAACAAAGCAAAATGTTCTGAGATCCTCGTTTCATTCTGGTCCTGATCGGTACCAGGAACGACGAGAATGGTGCGATTTGAGAAAATCACGAGTACCAAGTCGGTACTCTTTAAGCATACACTCTCTCCCATTTCTGACACGTGTTGTCAGGGAAGCTCTGCCACAGGCGCATGCGCGCTACACGTTCCTACGGACTTTAAAAAAAATGAAAACCTCTCTCAGAGGGCTTTATACGCACGCATTACCCTACTCAGGGGGCATCCTTGGAGCGAATCCGGAATGGTCGTCCTGCACCCAGCTTGGCTGGGATGTTCGGTACCCGTCTGGTCGATCCATGCTACACCCTTATGCACGCATGAACGCACGCACGCACGCGCGCACGCACATACCTACACACACACGCGCACACGGACACGCACAGACACACCACGCACGAACGCACGCATGGTGTATGTTAGACCACTACGTTATGCTGGTATATAGGCCAGTATGCCAGGCCAGGTGAGTAGAAGATGCGAGTACGATGGATCAGCGCACTATGACTATTATAGACTAGGCGGTAGCCGGCTAGTAGAATATTCCAGCAGATGGCAAGGCTAGTAGCTTAGTGGCTAGGACCAGTAAGCTTGTAATTTAGGCTAATGGTCTAGACCAGCAGGCTAGGCTAGTGAGTGGAATGCTAACCGGCTAGTAGGTTATCTGGCTAGTGTGTTAGGCTAGTAAGCAATCTATTATGCTAGGTTAGAATAGTAGCCCAAGAGAATAATCTAGTATGCGAGGCCACTAGTGTATTAAGCAAGGCTATGAGGTTATGTTAATATGTGAGGCCAATATGCTAATCCAGTACGCTAGGAAGTAGAAGGCCAGGCAGCTAGGCTTATAGAATTGTCCTAGGCTAGGCTAGTAGAATATATTGATTGACTAGACCAATAGTCCCAATATGTTAGACTAGTAGGCCAGTAGATTAGTCTAGTAGGCTAGACTAGTATGCTAGGTCAGTAGACCATACCGGGCTACTATGCTTAGCCAATTGTCCAGCATGTTAGACCTGTAGCTTAATCAGCCTAATAGGTGGACCAGTAGGGCATGACAAGCCAGTATCGTAAACCAGCCAGTGGGCTAGGCACCTTAGGTTAGTAGGCTATGAAGGTAGACTAGATTATGTAGTCCAGTGGGTTAAGATATGCTAGTAGGTCACGCTACTATGCCATACTAGTAGGCTAGGCTAGCAGGCTAGGCTAGCAGGCTAGGCTAGCAGGATATATTAGTAAGTCTTTATGATAGGATAGGCTAGTAGACTAGGCTAATGTAGTCGTGTCGATATTGATAGAGTGGCCTGTATGGTATGGCATGGCATGGGGTATGGGTAGGGGTGGGGCTATGGGTGCATTGATAGGGATAAATATCGTTGTTGTACGATGTGTCTTCAGATAACATTGGCTAGCAATATCTGTGCGGGGTACAGCTCGATATGGCGTAATATGGTAAAGTTGGATATGTGTCTATGAGTAAGAACAATGAGTACATGGGTGGGGTATCGATAGTTGTAGGGTGGCTATGAGTGCGTGGGGTTGGTACCGTATTAAATAGCTATGGGTGTATTGGTGGTTATTGGTAAGGGCGGTTATGAGCATAGGTATGGGATGGTAGCAGAGGGTGTATATGTAGGGGTAGCAATATTTAATATATAAGACTGTTTCTAATTGGTTGATTTAAGGTTTGAATTTCGAAGTCGAGTTTTGAATTTTGAATTTTGAGTTTCGAATGAGCTTTCTGGGCTTTCGTACATATGCCAAAATGTGCATTTGGGAAGCTTTCGCATGGAATCTATAATGAGATCACAAAAGTTAATTTTTTCTGAATGTCTCAAGTTCAACCTGACTCAAAAGTGTTAAAGAGCACAATCTGTGCCATCCCATCGTATTACTGAAGTAGCTTTTGATTATGTGTAATGTTGAAAAGGATTGTTCTCCAGGATAATTGTTGACAAAGATGCACATATACACAGGCAGAGCTATCTCTACATTTGAAAATGTTTCAAATAGCCATTATGACAAATGGCCATAAAGACATTAAATTAAGCACTCTCCTCAGCTAAGTTGTCTTCTACTTGCGTATTTGATGATTACTTGCGGTACCTGTGAGAATTAAGTTCAGCATAGCTGCGTACTACAGAACTTCTGACCTTAGGACTTTCTCCATGTTATGTGGATAGCATTTGACAAGGTTAGCTGCCGCTCCTCTGACTTACCTTTTGCTAAACTGAGTATGCTAGACAGAAATCCAAACGGTCCTTAAATGACTACACATGCTTGAATACAATGATTCAAAACTACACAAAGTTTATCACTGATGGGAGGGAAGGCACTCACTCTAAGCCTATCTCTATAGGATAGTTGAACATCCTCTACCATACACCAAAGCTCATCGTGGTGCTGTTTCAGTTTGTCCTTATAGTCATTGTGGCCACACTTTTGAAGACATTTCTGCTCGAATTCAATAAATCGTTGACGCCAGTCTAAAACCAATTTCAATGCTGTAGCTGCACATTTGTTTTGTGGAATCGGCACAAAAGGACTTGCATGGCTTCCAACAAAATGGCTGTCTTAACTCGTTTCAACTGCTGGATAATACCGGACATTTCAGCATCAGTCCTAATTTCAAATGTTCGGCTACAATCAGCTGACAACGCCGGAGATTTTCATTGTATCCTTCACTAAGCGCTCTGACAACATCGGCCCGTGCTTACTAACATGGTTCTGACAAGACTGTATGAACTGTGAACTGTTTGTAATTCTTGCTCTTTTGCAACGATCCACAGTACGTTATCTGGCGATGAATAGATGTTACAACGTAGTCGAGGAAGAAATGTTCTATATTAATTAAAGAGTTCCCGTGCATCGAGGCAACCTTCTGTTGCACATTGCCCACACAGTTCAGATAATCGTCCACGCATGGTACATAGGCGCGTAAGAACCCTGCTCTTTTATGCAGCTTTCTGTACCACGATACATGACCGTCATATTGTTTCGTTATGAAAAGATTGACCACGGCAATTTGCAATCCGTATTTTCTTCTAAGGAATCCTCCAAATGATATCGTTTATTCCCTTGCCCGTGTGACTGAGCATAGGTATGAATGTCAAATACCGTTCAACTGGTCCAGTTGGCAAGGATGGTAAAACTCATTTTTTATTATCTCGGTATGAGATATGCCAGGGATGACATCTACATAAATAGAACAGTACTTGCGATTTCGACCTTGATTTATGATTGTAGACATAGCTTTGCTAGGGATCAGTTGAATAACATCTTTACAAATGAGATGTGATTAGTATGATGTGTGTCCTCTGCCTACTGTCCTACTTCAACATGTATAGTTTTGTGGAAATTAATAGTCATACAGTTCATGGATCGATCAATCCCAACACGAGCGAGTTGTGGGTGAAGCCTAGCTAGAGATGGGCGGGGCATAGCTAAAATTGGAACGGTCAATTATTATATCATATTCAGTGAATGGATCCAAACTGTCACTCATGTTTCTGACGTCATAGTCACGTACTTGTCAGCTGACGTCACAATAAAAATGACGTTTATACTTCATGAGATTCGAAATCTCCATCACATGCGCTATGAATCGTATGTCGTTGATCAATTAACAATTTAATGACCATTCTATTTTATATGGTGTTTGTACTTCATATCTATGTGTTTATAAATAAATGTAATTATTATGCAACTGATTTCCTTGGTGTCCTCTCTAATTTCCATGACGAGCATCATCCGTCCTGATAGCCATTGCAATCTTTGCTTAACGTAGGTAGTACAACTTGTAGCACAGGCATTTTGACTGAAATTGCCACACTGTATAGACATACGTAAGCTTCTGTTTTCTCATAAGGTATTTCAAATAGGACTGTTTCAGAAATACAATTATAGCTCATTCCCAACAAAACCTTCCCAACGGTACCTCGAAAGCAGTGTGCTTTTGACCGTTTCGCCCTGTTCAGCAGCCGACTTTCTTGCCAAGGCCAATTCCCGGACTACATTCGCTAGGTCCCAAGTCCATCCGATCTCGGAGAATCCTCGTGGCGTGACGGAACCTATCATGTTTTAACCGTCTGACTGGTTAGTTTTTCCAGACTACATATGCCAAGGGTTATATATCTTAGCCACTGTTAATTATTTTGAAAACATTTTGACTGAAGGTTGTTGGTGGCTAAGCCACCAACAACCTTCAAACAAATTATTTTCAAAATATTAAGCAAGTCAGCAGTTTTTCTCATTGAAATTATTGGCTGGCGGATTGCATCAGCGATAAATTTAACAATAAATCCAATATCAACCAAGCTGGTGTCGTCCGCGTAAACAAACTAAAGGCACAATGCATCACTCGATCACATCTATCAAAGCCTATTTGTGTATTCTTGTGGTACTGTGTCAGTTTTGCCGCATTTAGTACACACAATGGCAAGACTCGTAGATGGGTCGATAGGAGACCTGTATCATTGGGTGCAGTGGCGTGTCTATAATAAGTACCGTACCATCTTCAATGCTAACGAAATAGTGGTCGGTGTTATTAGGACGTGTCTTGTTTATGTACAGCGTATAATAGGTAGGTTTTAAATAAAAAATTATCGAAATCTACACGTGCGCATACTAGATTCGCGCTAACCGTTTATACGGCCGATTTGGGCAAGAAAATTTAACTATCTGTTTATTAGTAGACTATTTAAAAAATTTACTACTGGAATGACTGGCGCTGTTATAGAGTTCTCCGCCATGAAAGTGTTTGAATTGTATATCTTTGTTTAATGTACAATTTTGTAAACAATCTGTTGAATATTTTAAAATAAATTTAACTGGGAGATGGTAGCGGCATAACCCAGTGGAATTAGTTTCAAAATGCGCAACACTGTCCTGTATAGTTCAGTGCTGTAACTTAGTGCACCTCCTCATGCAAATGAATGTAAAATTGTTAAGGGCATGCAGATCTTGCCAGTCACCTGCCCTTATAGGCATGCTACTTTTTCTGTGTCTGCAAATTATCAGTGTGATGTTGACATCCTAATTTCAAGGAGGGAACTCAGTTTTAATTATTAGCCTGCCCTGATGGAATTCACCTCAAAATGTGAAGTTAGTTACCTTGCAATTTACGGTCTGGTAATGGACCTTTCCGGTTTTAGCTATGCCCCGCCAATATCTAGCTCAGCTCCACCCACACCTCGCTTGTGTTGGGATCGACCGATCTCTGAACTCCCTGACTATCAATTTCCAGAAAACTATACAGGTAAGCTGTTGAATATTTTGAAAATAATTTGGCTGTACACCATTCCTGCCATGCGAATAAAACGTTCAAGTTGATTTAGTTGCAGAATATTCAACATATTCCTTGCATCTTAAATGGTAAAGGATTAAATAAGACAAGACTGCCACTTCGAATGCCTGCTTTAAGATAATCATGTGGATGCCATCGTGCCAATGGTGGTCGAATATTTATCGTGGGGATGATTATTGCATTTTATCCAGCCATGCAGAGGTTTAAATTGAGGAATCCCCTCCCACTCATATGACGTCTATAATCTGTTATCGCTTTTGTATCTTTTTACATTTGATCACCACAATAAAAAAATCCCCTTTATTACCGAAATTGGAGGGAACAGTACATAGACAATCGCGCACAAACTGTTATTGCACAATTGTAGTGTCGGAACTGGCGGGCCAGTAAACAGATCCCTCCACCCACCCACCCACCCACCCACCCACCCACCCGGGACAAAAACGTTGAATAAACCGTGAGGGTGGGGGGGGGCATTTCTAGCTAGACGCCTCTAATTTCTAAGTAACCACCGGCCTCTTTGCCCGCGCATTGGAATCGGTTTGAAACCTGAAACATGAATTTACAGAATCTAAATTTCAAGCTAACTATACAGGTACACCGTTGAATATTCTGTAACTCATTCGACCGGTGGATACATAATATCCCACGGACAGTTTAGGAAATTGTAAATCTATCAAAGACATATAATTTGTATTCTTTCGCGACGGATATTTTGATTGCGATATCCGCTAACATGTGACGTGAACATGATCATGACGTCAGCATGAGTGGGAGAAAGCATAACTTGATGTGGCTTTGTAGTCTAAATCAACGAGTTCACCTATAACTATATCTCTTGGAAGACGCAATCCTGCAAAATACTAACTTTACGGTATGTTTATCACATTGAAGAGTGAAGATTCGGCATATCGGGTTATGGTACAACGGTATGCAACTAAGTTACGGAGGTGATTACAGGTTACAAATCTGATCATCACAAGACATTACCAACATTTTACAGCAGTTCATTGCATTATATTAAAGTAATGAGCTCTTATGAAAAACAGTCCTAAGTACAACATATCTATATCCTTATCTGGGGCCTGCTGGACTTCTTTCACCAGACAGTTTGACCTATGAGATGATAATATGCTACTCTTATTGTCCAAGTGAACTCGCCATCTGTCGTTTAGTAACTGAACACCACGAGTGTCCAGCAATTAATGATGATAATAGAGGAATTCAATGCGTCAGTCAAATACATGACGTCCCTAATGGATTACGCGACGTGTAGGTTGCGTTCCAATCAATTACATCACGAATGACGTATCTAACTCCGTCAAAAACGCTTATAAGTTCGAATTGTATGTCTTCATTATTTAATAACCACTCGTTTGAATATTTTGACACTAATTTGAACGGGCGCTGTTGCGGCGACCAACAGTAACCAGCCAAACTAGTTTCAAAAAATTCAACAGCTTACCTGTATTGTTTTCTGGAAAATAAAACACGTGGATCGCGTGGGCGGATGCCATCAGAGATGGGTTGGGCAAAGCTAAAAGTGGACAACCTACAAGTGACTGCCTACAAGAGCCGATGGCGTCACGCAACCCATGGACGCTACTGATGGTTCGAGTCTCTAGACAATATGTATGTACCCCGGCGGCCTTCGGTTATTTGCTTATTATCGTTTTGTACATTCAATCACATCAATTAAGAACATATGAGAATGTGTTGTTGGTACACTTGACTTTGGCCGAGCTGCTGCGTTCAATAGATGGAGTTGCTCATACAATGTCCCTTTCCAGTTTATCCATCCATCATATGACGTCATAATCAAGTACGAGACGGGTAGGATGACGCCATACATAATGTCGTCATGAATGACGTAGATAAGTATGTCACGAACGCATAATTGAAGCCGGACAATGCGGTGTTGTATGAATTGTATGCACCCAGTCAAATTAGTTTCAAAATATTCATCAGCTTACCTGTATAGTTTTCTGGAAATTGATAGTCAGGGATCAGCGTTCAGTGATCGATTTATCCCAACACGAGCGATGTGTGGGTGGAGCTTAACTATGGATTGGCTTGGCGTAGATAAAGCTGGAAAGATCCATGGCAGAAATATTATTGTGTGGACCAGCGATTGCGCAGTTGGATTTTGGCGTGCGTCGCATTTCCTGACTGTGACCGCTATTAGTTCGAGTCGACCTTATTGGCTCTGGCTGGAGGAGCCAGATTGCTTACGATAATGTATCCACTCCGATACACAGCGTGGCTGTATACAAAGCCAATTTGCATTTCTATCTTATTCACACTTGTAATAATTGTTTGTCAGTTATTATTCCCTATGACAGTGAATGGTCCAGCAGAGTATAATTGTGTACATCCATATGTGATATCTGGTATAACAATCTCACCGTTATTGCTAATATCATCATTCCAAATAAGCGTGTATGCCGCTATTTGCAGGATCGCTCGCTGCCATGGTGACCATCTTCGCAGCGTGAATCCATGATAACTATCGCAAACATTCGACGTCAAACCGGCCCAATGGACCGTTCCATTGTATCCATCGATCATATTTCGAGGAGAGTAGCGACGCTGCTTATTGTAACACGGCTTCAAGTTTCTTGTATACTCCCCTAATATATAGTAATTATCTTGCTTGTGAAATCACTGAATGGTGCCGACCTAACATTTCTAACATCATGTGTTCTTTAAATAACAATGTTGCTCCGCCTCATTCCACTGACCTGCGATCCTTGGATTTATACATAAAGGCAAATAGAATGGTCAAGGTGAGCACACCTTCCATCAAATCATGATACAACAAATGTCCCGCCATTGTTGTTATTACAGGTTTACTGATTGTAATTCACCTGCCCAGTCTAGCTATCCATCATATGACGGCATAATCAACTAAGTGACGTGTAGGCTAATGTCATAATCATACCGTCATGAATGATTCGATATTGTCCGTCTTTAACGCTTAATAGTGCGACACGTTGTGCGTATTCTATGTCTGTACAATTTAAGAAACATTCTGTTGACTAGTTTGAAACTAATTTGACTGGACGCTTTTGCTGCTATAGGTAGCAACAGCAACCAGTCAAATTGGTTTCAGAATATTTAACAGCTTACTTGCATAGTTTTCTGGAAATTGATAGTATGAGAGTTTAGAGATCGATCGATTCCAACACGGACGAGGTTTGGGTGGAGTTTAGATAGAGATGGGTGGGGCATAGCTAAAACTGGAAAGAACCATTGCTATGTCAACTGTTCGACTAATGACATCATTGCTCATTGTGACTCTCTGAACAAAAGCATACGCTGATTCAGATCAAATATTGCCAGCTAGTTTTTATGAATACTAGAGCTCAATGATGACATCAGAGCTGAAGTGTTTGGAATTTTGAAGATTCTCGATGTGCATTGCTTTCATTTGATGTCAAATATTGGTATCTATCTCTCTTGTGTCAACTTAACCCATTAATATATTGTATGTGCTGTATGCAGACACCATACTGCATGGTTACGCAATACATTGAATTGGTCTAACAGACCAAAAACAACTGTGCAGTGGTCTTCAGCCATGGCTATCTGAATGCCATAGAAAAGAGCATTTGTAAGTTTTTACCACTAGAATGACTGGCTCGGTAACCGGGCCAGTCATTCTGGGAGTAAATTTTCAAAAATACTCTTCTCTCGGCCTGCTGATAGACACTGGCTAAGTAAAAACCTTAATTTTCTTTACCACTGCCTCTTTAATGGACAAGCCCGAGAAAAAATATTCAATGTTAAATTTACAAAAATAGTCTTCTAAAATTAAAACATCTTGAAAAGTATTGACCGTCAAAATGGTTAATTGATATATAAAGTAGTATTTTGAGCGCTTTGGGGTGCGGTTGGTACAAGATGGATTTATAGCGTTACTAAGCGATAGCTGCCTCTATGGTACACATTTGAGTCTCAAATGTAAAAGTTGTAAACTCATTACAAATTTAATAAATATTTTGTTGAATGTTTTGAAACTAATTTGACTGGGAGTTGTGCTGCCCATGGTTACTGTCAAATTGAGTTCCAAATCCGCAGTAGTTTACCTGTATACTGTGTTTGAAATTGAGATTCTGCTTATTCAGTATTCCAAGGCTTAGTTAATAATTAAGATTCGCGATGTACTATACAATTTACATTGGCTCAGCAGCTTATGCTTAGTGGATAGATCCGACATGTCACTCAAGTATACGCCACATGCAGGCTGACTTCACAATCAAAATTCATAATGAATAACGCATATAGTTCCGTCATTAACATTGAAACGTCCGTCAATACTATGAATCGTATGTCTGTGATGGATTTTTTGAATAATTTGAAACTAATTTGACTGGGTAGCGTTGCTGCCATGGGCAGCAACAGCACACAGTTAAATAAGTTTCAAAATATCCAACTGCTTATATATATATATATGGTTGCCTCGAAATTGGGCGTCTGGCACTACTACTACTACTGCTGCTGCTGCTGCTGCTGCTGCTGCTGCTGCTGCTGCTGCTGCTGCTGCTGCTGCTGCTGCTGCTGCTACTACTACTACTACTACTACTACTACTACTACTACTACTACTACTACTACTACTACTACTACTACTACTACTACTGCTGCTACTACTAGTACTACTACTACTACTACTACTACTACTACTACTACTACTACTACTACTACTACTACTACTACTACTACTACCACCCCACCACCACTACTACTACTACTACTACTACTACTACTACTACTACTACTACTACTACTACTACTACTACTACTACTACTACTACTACTACCACCCCACCACCACTACTACTACTACTACTACTACTACTACTACTACTACTACTACTACTACTACTACTACTACTACTACTACTACTACTACTACTGCTGCTACTACTAGTACTACTACTACTACTACTACTACTACTACTACTACTACTACTACTACTACTACTACTACTACTACTACTACCACCCCACCACCACTACTACTACTACTACTACTACTACTACTACTACTACTACTACTACTACTACTACTACTACTATATATATATATATATATATATATATATATATATATATATATATATATATATATATATATATATATATATATATATATATATATATATACTAAATATAATGCAGTTTTTGAATATTTGACTGAAACCTGGTGATGTCTAAGACAGCACCCAGCTTCCAGTCAAACTGGTTTCAGAATATGCACCAGATCACGTATATCATGACTGTAAATGAGATGTACTGGGATTAAAACGTTGACACGGGTAAACTACGATTATTGTTTTTGTCTTGTGGCCTCGTATTTGTCGGTGCCCCGGAGCAGCGCGTTAGCCTTCACCCGACTGTGTCTATGCGCATGCGGCTATCTTCTTAATTGTACATGAATGGCTAGTTTCCAGTGTTCTCTTGTCATGCAAAGTGGCGTTTCCATGGCCACTGCACAACATGGATTTGGTCAGCTTTCCCTTAAAGGATAACTAATCCCATCTCTTGATAGCTATTGGGGTGATCTAACATGCCGGTTATAAACTATCTAGATAACTTTAAGCTTTTTATCGCGCCGCTAAGGAAAGATATTCAGGATTTAGTAGTTAAATGTTGGTACATTTCTAAACCTTATGATGGCTATCATGATTTACTTTTCAACCAATCAGAAAACCCCTAGTGTGTCTGCCTCCATATATACGCTCAGTCATGGAGGCGCCAGCTATAGTTTGGCAATCTGGTATAAAAGCAATCCTATAGGTAAGCTGTTGAAAATTTTGAAACCAATTTGATTGGAAGTTGTTGCTGCCATTAGTCTCAAAATATTCAATGGGATGAGCATTACATTACAAAGAATGCGATGCATTGGAGCTGACATGACATCACACACAATAGCTTGAGGAGACAAAATGGTGTCGATCACTGTTCAACATTTACCCGATATTACAAAACTGATAATTGCGTTACAGATAAGGGGATGTGACAGGGTATGAATGATATGGAATCTATAAACCATATTCTATCTGTGCAATACAATATTTGAGATGAGATTAGCATCGCTTTAAGTCGTTAACTTGTTTAATGTTTACAAGATGTTGTTGCTAACCAGGTTTACAGATAGGCGCTATCAATCTATATATCACGTTAGTGAGCGTGGCGAATGTGGTGGATGTATACCCTGACCTGAATCGTTCAAGGTCTGCAGATCCTTATCGTACAAGTATCACACATCGAGCGGGTTATTGAACTCAGATAGCTAGCACCTTTCAGCAATAATACTGCCAGTAGGCCCGATAACAGTTTAATCATTGGACACGGTGTTTTTAGAATCTCAACTTTGAGACAATCATACACATACAGTTCCGTTATTTGCGGACCTAGTTTTCAACGGAATGGGCCATGGCCCGCCCATCCCTAGCTAAGCTCCACCCACACCTCGCTCATGTTGGTATCGATCGATAGCTGAACACCATGACTAGTAATTTCCAAAAAATCTACACAGATAAGCTGTTGAATATTTTGAAACTAATTTGCCTGGGTGCATGTTTATTAAATAGCAAAGCATTACACAGACATACAAGTCATACAACGTATCGGACTATTTTGAGATTTGATGACGGTCTATATGGAACCAATCGCAGCGTAATGATTGTGACGTCATCATACCCGCGCTGTGCTGATTATGACGTCAGACGAGGTCAGATGATGGATGGATACTCTGGAAAGATGAATTAGTTTCAAATACTCAGTAATGTATTTTTGACATCGAAAATGATTTTTCGTTTCCACCTTTTCGTGGTTAGTCATTTAACCCTCAAGCCTGCCAAAACGGCTTTTCAAATCAGACGCATCACGGACATTTCAAGGCTATGCCATGTATCGAAAGGACAGAGTAGGCAGCAAGGGAGGGGCGTGATTCTTTTCATCCATGAGTCACTACATTCATCACCAAAAGGAAGAACTAACAAACTGTAAATTCTAAGATTCAGTAGAGGCCGAAATAAACCTAAAGCATGGGGATAAACGTCTGAAAGGCAATTGTTATAGATCAACGAGCAGTGAACTTCTTAATCTCCGGGACACCATGAAACAAACAAACGCATCACACATACTTTTAATTGGTGATTTTAAATCTGTCGGGAATTGATTTCATTGACCGTTATACAACCAGTTCACCTGACAGTTTCCCGTACACATTTCTAAACAAGACACATGAACTATTCATTAAACATCATACTGACCCGCCTATACGTTTTAAAATAAGACAAAATCCGTCGTTGCTTGATCTAATATTTGCAAACGGAGAGTATATGGTTGATAATTTGCAATATTTCGGGACTAGGTAAAAGTGATCAATCATGTTGACATTCTTTTTACACTCGTAACATACTCCGTTCCGTTAAACAAAAATGAAAGGGATGTTAAATATAATATTTGGAAGGCAGACTTTAATGAAATCCGTTGGCATCTTTCTAATATTAATTGGATTCAATAGTTGATTGTGACGATGTAGAAACAGCGTGGCAAGGGCTTTATGATATAATAGTACACATACTCCATACAACAAATCTAAAGTAAATCATAAACATAAACCATTGTGGATGACAAAATCAAAATTAGAGGCTGTAAAAAGAAAACACGAGTTATAGAGAAAGTATAGAAACAGTGGCACAGACTTAGATAATAATATATATATATTGAACAAAGGAATAAAACTAGCTCACTAGGTAAAGAGGCACATTTAACATATGCAAAGAACCTTGTTAATAAGTTCAAGGGCAGAGCAAACATGTTTTATAAACATATCAGAAACACACACACACACACGTTGTTATTACAGTACCAGACCTCCAGACCAACACTTTATCATAGATGTAACATTGACTGAGGAAGATATTTAAGAAAAGTTACATGCATTGCACCCTGAGAGTGTCGAGGGACCAGATCAAAGTTACCTGCATTGCACCCTGAGTGTGCCGAGGGACCAGATCAAAGTTGCTTGCATTGCACCCTGAGAGTGCCGAGGGACCAGATCAACGTTACCTGCATTGTACCCTGAGTGTGCTGAGGGACCAGATCAAAGTTACCTGCATTGCACCCTGAGTGTGCCGAGGGACCAGAACAAGGTTACTTGCATTGCACCCTGAGAGTGGCGAGGGACTAGATTAAAGTTACCTGCATTGTACCATGAGTGTGCTGAGGGACCAGATCAAAGTTACCTGCATTGAACCCTGAGTGTGCCGAGGGCCCAAATCAAAGTTACCTGCATTGCACCCTGAGAGTGCCGAGGGACCAGATCAAAGTTACCTGCATTGCACCCTGAGTGTGCCGAGGGACCAGATCAAATTTTTATTCCAGGTTTTTTAGTGAATGTACCTCTGAACTAGCATACCCATTGCACAAATTTGATCAAATATCCTTAGAAAGTGGCAAATTACCAAAGATATGGAAGAAAGCTAACATAATTCCAAGTTAGAAAAAGGTATACAAAGCAGGCAGAAAATTATGGCCCAGTTTCCCTTACTTGCATGGAAACACTCCTAAGAAACAAAATCTTAATAAAGAATGCATTTTTGAAAACACATCAACATGGCTTTCTGAAGTGTAGAAGCTGCTTAACAAACCTACTAGAAACACTGGACGGTTTATGGTTGAATTAAAGGTATATGGGGTGGGAAGAAATATAATTAAATAGATAGAGGACTTCCAGAGACATCGACAAATGAGAGTAAATGTACATAGTAAATATTCAAAATGGACAGATGTTGATAGTGGAGTCCCATAGGGTTCTGTCTTAGGACCACATTTGTTTCTAATATATGTACACGACATACCAGAGATTGTCACATGCCTGCTAACATGTTTGCTGATGATACAAAACTGTGGAATACAATTAACGGTAGATCAGACAGTCTAAGACCACACAAATAGACAACGTCCACATTTGGAATACTGTGTACAGGCTTAGTCACCGTATTACGTTAACCCTTACCGGCTTCTGTAGGCGTCTTGAGGTATGCCCATTTGCAGGCCAAGAGAAGACTCGGTAACCGAGCCAGTCCTTCCAGAGGTCAATATTCAAAAATAGTCTTCTATTGGCCTGCGAATCGACATTCAATAAGTAAATATTTTAGTTTGTTGAACAAATTTAGTCATTGAATGGTTACAGATATTAACCATTTAGAACAAATACTAAAACGATGCACGAAATCAGAAAAAGGATTACATAAAAACTATGAAAATAGGTTTAAAACACTAAACCTCACACCATTAAAACAACAACGAACTAGGGGTGACCTTATTGAAACTTACAAATTAATTAGAGGAAAAGAAAATATATACAGTAGCTATTTCTCCACTCAATCCAAAAACAACATTATCTGTGGAAATAGTCTAAAAATTCACAAGCAAAGATTCAATTCACAGCTAAGAAAAAACTTTCAGCTTTCTTATTGTGAACTTGTGGAACCAGTTGCCCAATGGCGTGGTTTGTGCCAATACTGCCAATGCCTTCAAGAGCACATTAGATAATTATTGGCGAAACCTGAACATTTAAATAAGTTAAAATCTTACCTACGTCCAGTATACATAACTCTAGCTCTAAAATTGTCTTGAGACACGTCAATTTGCAAACCAAGAACCGACTATTAATTTTAATTCACCGCTGGAATGACTGACAAGATAACCGAGTTAGTGATTCTAGTTGTACATTTGCCAAAAACAATCTTCTCTTTATGTGCAAATGAACTCTTTCTATTAGAAAATTGAATTTTTAAAGCAAATCTGGGGTTTAACGCTTTAACACTCATATCAGTCAAAATGACGTCTGTAGTGATCGTGAGAAATGCCCATATACACACCAAGAGAAGACTATTTTTGGAATTTTACCACTGGAATGACTGGCTGTATCACCGAGCCCGTAATGCCAGTAGTACATATTGAACAATAGGCATCTCTTGGTCTGCAAACGGACATTTTCTATGAGAGGATTAAAGGTTTACAAGGTTAAATGTTTATTGTGACAGGTCTATAAGTCGAAAGTGCCAATCATGGTGTGACAATAAATGCTTGCCGACGGTAAAGGTGAATAAATCGGGTAATTTGACTTTCCATCCACCACGCCAAAGATAAATGCCAGGATTACAGGTGTCAAACACGTGAAAGTTGATCAATATTTTAAACACAAGGCCGCAACCGTATATTCACGTCTCAATTGAATGCTTGCGTAACCGCTTTCTTCATATTTTTGTCGAAAAACTGTTAGAATCAACTCACTCTCGTTTATTATTTCTTGTTGATATGTTCCTCTACGAAAACTTATAATCCTATCAAATCACCATTGTCTGAATACCTTTACTTAGGGCCTACCAGAGAAAAGCCATCGATAGCGCTATCTTATCCTGATATTTCACACCATCGTGTTATTGGGCATATATATTCTAATAGAGGGATCTATTTCCTGCTATGTCCTTCCCATTTCTAGCTACGCTCCGCCCACACCGTACACATGCATATTTGAATAGATTGTTACCAATTTGAACCGTGAAGTAGCACGACGCAATTTTCAAGGTAGCTAAAGAGGTAAGATATTAATTATTTTTGGAACTAATTTGCCTGGGGCTGTTGTTGATATTGCGGGTCTAACAGTCAAATGTCAACTGCCAATACTTCAGAATGAACTGGGTTGCGACTCAGAATTCTCCAGAATGCTTGGCTCGTTTTGCTACTTATATTGACTTACAATATAGCCTATCCATAATGGAAACACTATCCGGTTGTTTCTGTGCGTGGAATTTTGCATATCATGTCTAACCGGCTATTTCTAGGAAAAGTTTGATCTAATTATCCATAGGACCATCATTATAAAAGAAGTTTCTTCCCATAAAGCAGATTTACAAATTGTTGGTCATTGATATATGTCAAATCCCGAATCATGATTGTACCATATTTAGTGATTCGTGACAAAACTATCACGTTTGCCACAGATAAGCCAGCTATGCCGTGATAAAAGCCACGATAAAACTAGCAAACGCGACAGTAACCCGGCGATATCAATTTAACCTACTGTGCTTAGATCGCAACATGGAGAAAGCTGTCATCGTCTCACTCCTCTGTTTGGGCATGATGGTAAGCTAACCCTCTTGTGTTAACAGCGAAATAAAGCCCTCAAAATACTATTTCAATCAACCATTTGATTCCCAATACCTTTCAAGGAAATTTTGATTTTTGCAGCCAAAAGGTGTATTTTTGCAAATCTCTAACACAGATTTACAAAAAATAGATTTCAGTTATCCTTCAAATGGACTTCCATAAAATGTGTAACGGTCAAGAAAATTCAAATTTCTGCTTAGCCAGTGTCCAATTGCATACCAAGAAGAGTATTTTTGAAGATTTATCGCTGGAATGACTCGGTTACCGAGCAGTCACTCCAGTGGAACATTTTCAAAAACACTCTTCTCTTAGCTTGCAAATGGACATTTCTCAAGATCAGTGCATAGGTCGTTTTTTACCAACTTGACCAATAAATGGTTAATAGTAATACAGATTAACGTGTCTTTAAAGAACAACAAACCTCATCTCATAATAGCAATTCAGAAGATACAATGCAACTAAGAAATAAATGAATTGTTTTCAAAAACTAAATGGAACGCGATGTTGACTATTTTAAACATAATGCGCCTTTCCAGTTTTTCCAGATCTCTGAGCTCCCTGCCTATCAATTTCCAGAAAACAATACAGGCAAGCTGTTGAATATTTTGAAACTAATTTGACTGCGTACTGTTGTCGCCAATAGCAGCAACAGCGCCCTGTCAACTTATCTTCAAAAAATTCAACAGCATGTTTATTCAATAGTAGAAACATCCAATTCGCACAACGTGTTGGACTTTTAAAAGTTAAAGACGGGGCCGTATAGAATCATTTATGACCTAATGATTATGACGTCATCCTACACGGCGCTGAACTGATTATAACGTCATATGACGTCAAATCATCGATGGATACTCTGGAAAGGTGAATTGGATTGGAAGACATTGTCGCCTAATCAACTTAAGTGGAACATATTCAAGCGAATGTGTTAACAATTGTACTAACTAAATTGTTTCTGTGTTTGTCTTGGAATCAAGTTAACTTGTTTATTACTGTACTGATTTCCGGCACCCATTCGTATTTCGCGAGATCTCCTTCGATACGAGATAGCGAAAAGTATCTAGTATGTATTGAGTAGCCATTGGTGTAGTGATTTCCATCAGAGTATGGTGGTAGGGAGAATTGGAACTTAAAATGACACTAGTGCTACTCTCTTCCTAGCGAACAATATTAATTCACGTAAAACGAGATGATATAAAGCCCATAGTAGTCTGTGTGACAATTAGCTAACAGAAAAATAGTCCCTCTAATTTCGTCGTAAAATTCCAATATGTCGCACACAAAATGAGGTCAAGAATTTGCTGACGTTGCGTAGATGCTTATATCACACACACCACTGGATGGATTGAGTTGATGTTAATGTCTGTATCAAGCTCGTGATACAGAGGTTAAGATGATACCAAAATCAACACGATCCATAGTGTTCCTTTTACAGTCCCTTACGGAGATAGACTGGATCCCGATCTGTCTGGTATCCGAAGTTGAGTCTGTGTAACATTCTACTCGGTATGATGATGTAATAAAATGGCCGGTCATTACATTAGAGATGTATTCTAGAAGCCTCTATTTTTAGATTGTGTCGACACCATGCCACTTAAAGCAATTTAGGCTGTATGTTGCCACTAGAGAGTTAATCCGAAGTAACGCCATACTGAAGTACGGCAGCCGAAGTAACGCCATACTGAAGTACGGCAGCCGAAGTAACGCCATACTGAAGTACGACTGCCGAAGTAATGTCATACTGAATTACGGCAGCCGGAGTAACGCCATACTGAAGTACGGCAGCCGAAGTAACCCCATATTGAAGTACGGCAGCCGAAGTAACGCCATACTGAAGTACGGCAGCCGAAGTAACCCCATATTGAAGTACGGCAGCCGAAGTAACGCCATACTGAAGTACGGCAGCCGAAGTGACGCCATACTGAAGTACGGAAGCCGAAGTAACGCCATACTGAAGTACGCAGCCGAAGTAACGACATGCTTAAGTACGGCGGCTGAAGTAATGCCATACTGAAGTACGGCAGCCGAAGTAACGCCATATAGAAGTATGGCAGCCGAAGTAACGCCATATTGAAGTACGGCAGCCGAAGTAAGGCCATGTAGAAGTACGGCAGCCGAAGTAACGCCATATTGAAGTAAGGCCATATTGAAGTATGGCAGCCGAAGTAACTGATTAACTCTCTAGCGTGAACATGTCAGAAGAAAGATATTGAGCCAGACAGCATAATTTTCAACGCTGCACTATACAAGATGTGTGATACGTCGCCGCTGTCTGTAAAAGTCGCCCAGCAAAGATGGTCCATGTTTGACAATGTGCTAAGGATGCCAGAAGACACACCAACACAAAGAGCCTTGGAATTCGCCCAACTCGGAGCCAGCAAATATAAAGCCAGGAGAGGACATTGCATAAGTCTGCGTGCTACGAGGTGACCTCAGGAAAGCAGGACTCGGTACACTCAAGTCAAGAATGGACTTGAGGAAGCTAAGGATTTCGGCTGAGGACAAGACACAGTGAGCAAAAGCGAAGAAGAACTGATTGCAGCTATAGGATGTTTCTACTACTACAGCCGTAGAATACAGTAATCATACATACATACCTGTCCATACCACACGTGCAACTGTCCATCCGGCCATATAACCAATCATCCATTCAGCCAGCCATCAATCCGTCCATTCATCTACCCGTCCGTCCGTCAGTCTACTCGTCAATCCATCCGTCCGTCTATCTATCAGTCAGTCAGCTCATCAATCCAACCATCTGCCCGCTCGTCCATCCAGCCATCCTTCTATGTGACTGTCTACGTGTCTGTCTATTTGTCTGTCTATTTTCCTACCTGCCTGTCGGTCTCCATGCCTGCCTGTCTGCCTGCCTACCTGCCTGCCTGCCTGTCTCCTTGCCTGCATGCACGCCTGTCCGCCAAACGGCCTGTTTGCCGATACGTCAGTTGGTCAGAGGCAGTTAGTTGGTCGTATCTTCGTGTGTATGGCCAGTCAGTCGACCAGTCAGATGGTCGGCCATTCCGGTGATTTGTCTGTCAGTCGGTCGGTCAGTCAGTCGGTTTGTCATCCGTTCGGTTGGTCAGTTGGTCTGTCAGTCAGCTGATCGGTCGATCATTCAGTCAATGAGTCTGCCTGTCGGTCGGTTGGTTATATGTGGGTCATTCGGTCGGTTGTCCACTCAGTCTGTCCGTCTGTATGTATGTCTGTCTGTCTGTCTGTCCGTCTGTCCGTCCGTCCGTCCGTCCGTCCGTCCGTCTGGCTGGCTGTCTGTCAGTCGACCGGTCAGTCGATCGGTCAGTCGATCCGTCGGTTGGTCAGTCGGGCGGGTGCGCGATCAGTCCATGAGTCGGTCGGTCAGTCGGTCAGTCTGTCATTTGGTCGGTTTGCCAATTGGTCGCTTAGTTGGTTGGCTGGCCAGTGAGTCAGTCGGATGGTCGGTCGATCAGTCGTTTGGTCAGTCGATCATTCCATCAGTCGGTATATAAATATTAAACACATTTTTATCAATGAAGTGCTCATACTTGACCAGAATATCATTCTCCTTATGCTTTTTTTCTATTTGTCTCGACTGTGAGACAATCTTCAGGATAATCATATCATTACGGTGTTGTTTCACATCGTAATACACTCTGCGCGCACTTTGCTGCTATACGTCTGAGTAAAATAATTTTGCATTTTATTTACGTCCATCCAGCCATCCGTAAATTTGTCTGTCAATTTATCTGTCTATATACCTGCCTGCCTGCCTGCCAACCGTCCTGTTTCCCCGTACGTCAGTTGGTCAGAGCGTCAGTTGATTGTATGCCAATTTGTTTGGTTGGCCAGTCGGTCAGTCAGGTTATCGGTCGTTCTGGTTATTGGTCCGTCGGTCGTCGGTCGGCTGGTTGTCCACTCAGTCAGTTGGTCAATCAGTCAGTCGGCTGGTCGGTTGATCGGTCAGTTAGTCGGCCACCCAGTCGGATGGTCAGTCGTTCGGCCGATCGATCAGGCATGTTTGTCTATTTGACTCGATTGTGAGATAATTACACCATCAATTGTTCTTCAGTATAATCATAATGTTAAGGTTGTGTTTCACATCGTGATACGCTATGCGTGCATTTTGCAGCTATGAGTTTGATTAAAATAATTTTGCATTTTATTTACAGGTCCTTACAGGAGGCAAAGTTCAACGACAAAGTTAGTATATTATCATAGTTTTCACTGATAGTCGTTTTCCATATCTATTTTCGTTTAATTCTTTTCTAGAGATTTGTAAAACCATCATTTTTAAAGTTTAATTTGTGATATCCTGAATTAGGAAAGCAGTGTTGCCATTTGATCCAAAGTATTTATGGCTACCAAATTTTCAACATTACATCTATTTGAAAACACCATTGCCCTGTAGCTTGGCTGCCAAGGTTGATATAGCTAT
The DNA here is from genome assembly GCA_034401795.1 of Chaetoderma sp. LZ-2023a. NCBI lineage: Eukaryota > Metazoa > Mollusca > Caudofoveata > Chaetodermatida > Chaetodermatidae > Chaetoderma > Chaetoderma sp. LZ-2023a. The sequence goes on from CM067364.1 coordinate 75,727,583, forward strand.
ACATGTTTGGGGGCAGCAAATCAATTTATAACACTTACAAAAATGCAAAACCCTATAGTAGATAAGCCATCTTGTAATTCCTGGTTTCTGCATTGGGACCAAATCTAATTTACTCCATATATCAGCTTCCAAAGTGGATGGTGCTATACATCCGATATTTACATATATACTTTCATCGGCGATGCGTCTATTTATTAAAAAGATCCAAGCATTATCATGCCAAACCATAGAATCAGCATCTCGGATTTCCATTATTCACATCATGAATTCCCATACTTAATCTTCAAAACCCTTTTGGCTCCCAGTCTGGCTATCTAAGCATACATTTTCTCGGGTCATCAATGCACCTATGGATTTCAGAATGATTATTCATTTTAAAATAACTGGATAACCTATAACAATATGTTTATATCTACTAAGAATAACAATTACTCACGCCGACGAAGGCCGGGTGAGTAGTGTGCTTGATGACGTATGGCTGTGTGTGCGTGTATGTGCGTGTGTGTGTGTGCCCGCGTGCGTGCGTGCGTGCGTGCGTGCGTGCTCGTTTGTCTATTTACCCGAGCAATATCTAGGGAGTCCTATAAGATAGAATCACCAAATTTGGCACGTACATTGATATTATGAGTGGATAGAAACAATTTGAGTTTGCGATCAAAAGGTCAAATATCGAGGTCACTGGGTCACTGGATCCCAAAATACACAATGCTAGCTATAAATCAGAAACGCAAGGAAGTAGCATCACCAAATTTGGTACATCCATTCATCTTACAGGAGGCTAGAAGTTCTATGGGTTTCAGGACAAAGCATCAAATATCTAGGTGACGGAGTCACGAAGTGCATAGCAGGATACACATTTTGTCCATAACTCCATAGTGCAAGAAGCCAGTTTCACCAGATTTAGCATATACCTTCATAACAATGTATGATTGTTTGCAGGTTGAGGTCAACCGATCAAATATTTAGGTCATGAGATCACTAAGTGCATTGCAAAGACAGAGCGCAAAAGGTGGGAGTCAGCATCTTCCTCGAGTGCATTCTAGTTGTCAATGCAAATCTTGTTTTATTTCATTTGTTTTTTCGCTATTGTCCCGAGGCTAGCAGCTTCGAGGTTTAGGATCGATGCTACATAAGCAGGGGAGGGGTGTGGGTGGATTCCAAAGCTTGTTGCCTTCAATAACAAACGGGGTTCCAATGGCTAAAGAGGACAACCCTGCCGATGTCCATTTGGCCATTCTGCCTGTTCTTAGGCCAGTGTCACAAGGCCCCATGATCCCGCTTACTTTTATATCAAACCTGTTCATCAATCTTTTGGAAAGGCACAACTGTGCTGTTGTGAACATGATGCGCATCTGTGTCTAGGATTGGCGTCGGTTGCAATGCCAATCCGCTCCGAGTGGTTCTGCATCTGCATGTGCAGATGCTTGCGTGTACCGTCTGTACCGACTCGAACAAATGGAATATCATTTTGTGGACACATATGTAGATCCCTCCATATATCAGTGATTGGTTTTGACAACATACAGTTCTGAGATGTATAACGACAGTTAATTGTACTTAAACCACGCTTTCCGTCGCAAAGAAGTGGTTGTAGAGAGCATTTCCAGCTTCAGGATGGAGCACTTGAGCACACCATTCATAGACCTCGCCAATTATGAAACGCCACGCCTATATCAGCAGTGGCCAAGGCTTGCTAGAGCTTGTTGTTTCACCGATTCTGTATTCATTTATGTATTCACTTGAGAGTGCCAAACTTTTATATTCCAATTTATCTCCAGACAACCGTTTTTCAGATATAGGATTGTTATTGATGAACCCTCCAGGTTTCTTCCATATAGTGCGCTATATCAATATGTGTGGGTACGGATAATGTGCTCATAGTATGCGCACTTCAATATCCCTCTTGATGTGTCAGCAACTCAGATATCAGCCTCCGTCCAACCATCACCTATGAGATCTCAATGGATGTGCAATGCACCTAGTGTTACTATAATTGTAAGCTTTAGAGAGGCCATGCCATTTAGTAGTTGCATCACATCTTCATGTTGCTTGAGAAGACAGTAGTTTGAGCATGGCCAACTTCCAAGCTCTTCAGTTTGTGTGATAACACTCGTGTACTCGATCTGTGAGTAGAGACATTTCCGCCACATGTGCTACCCATATGTCCAGATAATACTGGACTTGTAGCCTGCCCAACCTGGAATCTTTCTGGTGTCAAACAACCTCATTGTCTACCTCGTTCTTCTTGTCAATAGTTATAGTGGAACTTTACCAGAATTATCTGATGCATCCCACAGTGGTGTTTATTGTGAAATATTTGCTTCTCTTGGTTAGTTGTCATTGTATCATAGTTCCATAAAGTTGACCCACTGAGAAATTATATGACCCTCCTATGTGCATCTATATGGGCTCTTCATGGGAATCAGCTGGCACACAACTGACGTGGTTTCGTGAGCAGTTCTTGCCGCCATCAAGTATACCATTTGCAATGTCTATGTTATCTGCAACAAAACCGCAAAGATACCCTTCTTCGGGAACGTGGACTATCGTGTCGTTCGAATCGTGATTTCACGCCAACTTTGACATGTAAGCAGTTCCTATAGACGCAGTGCCGATTTTTAGATACTATTCATGATGCTCATGATAGTGTCGCCACATGCCAATGCAGATTGGAACAGGCCCTCTTCACATGTTGTAGGAGAGTAGAGGATAGCTGAGTCAGTTACATGTGGCAGCTCTGAAATGAACTTGTGCTTTAGTCACTGTCTACTTAATGAGTACCTGACTTAGCTATGTGGCTCTCAGTTGCTTCTGCACCACAGTACGGTTGGCATACGTGGTTTCATTGAGGTTCATGGAAGAGACAAGCTTGGCAGTTTAATAATTAATTCGTTTGCTCAGTTCAGTCAGGCTTGGTGTTGAAATTCGTGTTTTATGCACTTCGTTTTGATGTTTTCTCTAGCGTACAATGAAATATGTTTTGGGTTCATCATGGCTAATGGTGACTGACATTTATTGCACGCCTATCACATCGTGAGAAAAGCTTAGTCGTGTTTTCAACACTTCATCTTAGAAGATATCAGCAGCGTCTTGGACAGATTTACCAGCATTTTCAGTTCTAATTGTGATCAACTGCTGACCGTTGTTTTTCAGACAGAGGTTACACATATCGTTATTTAACGAAGCTCTCGTCTGTACATGGAGTTGGCGGCTCTTCCACACATATTTTTCTTCTTATGTTTAACGATGCATACACTTTGCGATCTCTGTCACTCTGTATCTACACCAAGCTGATTGAATCACAATAGCATGCATGCTGCCATGCAGCATTTTGTTTGCATAATGCTTCTCGTGAGACTCTAAGATTAACCTGAACCAATCTTCCTCATCATGCAAACTGGCTCTATTCTGAAATTAGCCAGCCAGGTCCCGGTATAATTTTGTTCTTGATCATGGCGCCGAAGCTCCTTTATCAGTACCAACAGTCTGAAACAACAAGAGCTGCTTCACATGTGTATGCTATGAATTTCAAGACGAATTTACAGGAACACTATCGAATATTTAAAAAAATGATTTGACTAGAACATGTAGCTGCTATAGACTAATTCAATCTCCGTCAAACGAATTGACACACGTAAGCAGGGTAGAAAACCAGCGTCGCATACATACTGTATGAAATTGGAGAGAGAGATGCTTAATTCAATTCAAATTGTGTGACCATTTTGAATCATGAATTCCCAGAATCCCGATTTCAAAGTAACTATACATGTAAGCTGTTTACTAATTTGAAACTATTTTGACTGGAATCTGTTGTTCAGTCTCCACCAACCATCCATCCCCACCACCCCCAACACCCATCCACACCCTCAAACCGCCACCTACCCTCTCTCGCGCTCTCACTCTCTTGAAAAATAATTTAACGTGAACATATTCATGCTATAGGCAGCAGAAGCTTTCAATCAAATTAGATTCAAAATATTCAAAATTTATTCAATTGTAAATGAGATTTAGAAATCTGTATTTCTGGAGCAAATGGTTAATACTGGTTTATGTAAATCAAATAATCTCCAAATACACATTCTTTCCAGCATCACAAGAAATCACTGCAATGAGACTTGTTGGCGGTCTCGTGACGGGACAAGGTCGTCTGGAGGTGCAAGTAGCAGGTCAATGGGGCACGGTATGTGATGATGCTTTCACTGACGCTTCTGCCAGAGTGGTTTGTCGTAACCTAGGATTTCCGTAAGTACGGTGCACAACAACCTCAGAGGCATCAGTAGAAACAAGAAAAGCAACAACAACAACAACGACGACGACGGCGGCGGTGGCATCGGCGGCGACGACGGGGACGACGACGACGACGACGACGACAACCTACTACTACTACTACTACTACTACTACTACTACTACTACTACTACTACTACTACTACTACTACTACTACTACTACTACTACTACTACTCCTACTACTACTACTACTACTACTACTACTACTACTACTACTACTACTACTACAAAATATACTAAATTCGCTGCGCATGTGTCCAAATGGTGTTGAATATTTTGAAACTAATTTGACTTCTACCTATGGCAGCACCAGCTTCTAGTTAAATTGGTTTCAAAACATTCAAGATGTTACGTATATCTTTACTTTAAAAGTGAGGTCATGGGATTACCGGTTCAAACTGGTAAAATGCGATAATTGTTATTGCTATTGCTATAGCCCCCATCACCCCTTGAATTACTCCGGATTGGGGGTCATGCTCCTGAAAGTGTCGTATGGTATAACGAAGCCGCTAAGGTGTCGACGAGTAAGTTTGACTGAGCTCAAACATGTCGTTAAAGTTCTCATCTATTCTTAAAAGATACATATCCTAGCTAAATTTAGGACTGTTTGTTGCTTTATGAACACTTTAACTAATTTTGTCTGTAGCCGCCATTTTAGATAGACATTTGCGGGCGCCAGTATTTCAGACTCTATTGTCTTCGCCGGTGAGCAGTTGTTCGTATAAAACCATTCTCGTAACACTAATGCCAGTCATTCTTTTGCCGGCTTTCAAGGTGAGCGCGCACTAAGCATAGCGTAGTACAATACTAGATCTATATTTCCTATGGTGCAAATAAAAACAAATATATCTATAACAAGTTTACTGAATGCTGTCGCTGCCTGTAGCAGCAACAGCTTTCCATCAAAATGTTGTCAAAATAATCAGATGATAATACAATTGTCACTAGGCAAAGATTTGATAACAATTTGGCTGAAAATCGTTGATGAAACAACAAATAATCAGCGGAGCAGTCTATGTTGCAGGACTTGCTGAAGATATTTCGAGCAACTTTATTGGCAGTCATGTCTTACTCAGGAAGCAACAGCGTTGTCAAATTTTTCTCAGAATAATCAGCGGCTTTCTTTTTTGTTAGCTAACAAATGCATACACAATAAGTTAGGCCTATATGCTATACGGAATCAAGACCCAGTCTCAGATATGCTCGAAAATTTGATTCATTTCATTGTCAATCAGGAGGTAAGCGTATTATTCTATTCACGGTAGGCATGTCAGGGTAGATCGTGCATGTGCTGGTGGACTGTTTGATCTTTGTGAACATATTTCACTCTAAATAGGCCTCTATAGGCCTAACTGATTGTGTATGCACTTGCTTACAAACAAACCAGGAAGTCCGCTGATTATTCTGAGAAGAATTTGACAACGCTGTTGCTGCCTGAGTAAGAAATGATTGTAAATAAAGTTGCGCGAAATATCTTCAGCAAGTCGTGCAACATTGAATACACTGCTGATTATTTTGAGAACAATTTGATTGACAGTTGTTGCGTCAACGATTTTCAGTCACATTGTTATTAAATCTTTATGTCGTGACAATTGTATTACCAGCTGATTATATTGACAGCAATTTGATGGAAAGTTGTTGCTGCTATAGGCAGCGGCTGTTTTCAGCAAACTTGCTTTAAGTATATTTGTTGTCAGTTGCACCACAGGAAATATACACAACTACTATTTGAACTATGCTATGCACATGAGCTTGCCTTGAAAGCCAGCAGAGGAATGACTAGCATTAGCGTTAAGAGAATGGTTTTATACGAACAATTGCTCACCGGCGAGGACAATACAGTCTGAAATAATGGCGCAAGCAAACATCTATCTAAAATGGCGGCTACAGTTCTAGTTAAAATGTCCATAAATTAACAAATAGTCATAAATTTAGCTAGGATATGTATCGTTTAAGAATAGATGAGAACTTATTATATTTTTGTCAACGAAGTCGTTCGTTTATTGACAGCTCATACCCTGCCGTTAATGCTCTCGTGTTCCGTTAAATATGGACCCTTCTGCACGAGATATGAAATGCCTGTTCAATTTATCCATCATGCAATGCGAACCGGCGTGCAGTGCTACCGAGCATGCAATGCCCTGACTCCATAATCGTTGTAACTATGGACGCCACATTCGCTTAGTCTATTGTTTGGACAAGGCAGGATTTCTCAAACAAAACCAACCTGCTTGCATGTGCAAATAGTCATTTGCCCTCCAGCTCTGGAAGCGTAAGCGTGCACGTAGGACGTATTTATGGCAGTACATTCGACAGTCTGTATTTCAACAGTCAACACTGGTCAGAGAAACTGTGTCATTTCACTTTAAGAGATATACTTACCTCCCTAACACTCTATGATATTACCCAAATATCGACCTTGACTCAATAACCCCAGATTAAAAAGATAGGTGCTCTTAATGGGCAGGTAGACAGGTGACCATCAGCCGGACGCCGGCCCCACCCTCGTGTATGCGCAGACTGTCACTGCCCATTTCTTGGCTATTGGTCTATACCACATGCTTGTGTTTTGATATCCACTTGCTGAGTTTTGCTCAATATTTTTTCTAAAGTTAATCTAGAGTGCTTAGAATCATGTCTGATAAGTATAATTCACCTGAGGCCACGCCAGAACCACGTTATCAGGTGATCTCTAGTATAATTTGTTTTAATTATGCGGTGTCATCTATTTCCGTGACGTGGTATAGACGTTATAGCCGCTCAGAAAACTGATAACATAGGCACCCATAAGAGAGAGAGATTGCAGTTCTGCGCTCTGGTCCCACACTCCGCTTTAATAAATTAAGTTAGTGTTGATGAAGAGTGGTTGTCTCGTGGAGCTTCCAAGAGCTGGACATGGTGGTTTGCCTTTGCTAAAGACTCAGGTTACTCTGGTTATGCTTTATGGCACTGTTTATCTGTATCATTATAAAAGCATGCCCTATTACTGTGTTCACAGTACTGTTGCTCTTGTATTCATGCAATTCATAATCAACCTTCTTATTATTTTAAATATCCTCCATGAGGCTGGTTGTTCATCTTTTTTCACCATCCTTTTTTAGGCCTATAGGCGATTTCTTTCTCCTTTATGAGTTATTGGTTGTATTTAAAATAATTCAAGAACGTTTAACTCATTGTCGTCGTCTGCCCCTTTTTTAGGAAGCCTTCTTGTAGTGGCTGTAATTGTTCCATCAAGTTGAAGTTTGCCCCCTCACCTCTGTGTCAAGTGTTCACCTTGTGGTCCACTTTTAAAATGTAATGTTTGTAAACAGTGGGGGTGGGGGCGACTTATTCTCTGAATTCTTGTCTTTACAGGCGAAGGATAAGGCATCGGAGGAGGATAAGGGTGTGAAGAAGAGTGTAAGTGGCAAGGGTAAGAGAAAGGCCTCTGTTTCTTCGGAAATGGAGACTTTCCGGTTGGAAATGATGGGGAGATGAAGAGGACAATAAAAGATTTGGTACCAGAGCTGTTTTGCAGCATGCTCCTTGGGCAGAGTAATTTATTGTCCTCTTCATCTGCTCCCGAGCAGAAAATCCCCACCGCTGATTCTGGTGTCCGTCGTGGTCCATGGTCCGAAGATGTTCCAGAATCAGTGGTGGCTTCAGTAGACCTTGGAAGGCCCGCCGCCTTGCCAATGGATCCTAAAGCAGGTCTATGTGATCCCGGCTCGAGGCCTGCCTCGTTGGTTTATCTTGGACCGGGGCCGCTGGACACAGGCTTGCGCCTAGAGTGTTCACGCCCGAAAGGTACCGCCACCTCTTACGGTACCTTCCCTGGCCAGCCCGCGTTAGCACTATTTTCTAGCTCAGAGGCAGTTTATGATGGCCAGGAGGAAAAGCCTTTTCTGCTGGGTTCACCCGTTGAAGCCGTGGACATGGAAATGGACGATCGTGCACCCCTCGTGGTGAGCACGGCCGATTATTTCCATGGAACTACTCCTGCAGGGGTAGCTTTCATGGCTCAAAGGGTGGGCCAGGTTGGAGCGGATGACTGCCATTACCATATACCTTGGCTTACACCTGCACGTTTTTATGGCACCGGCTCCTAGCTTTTCAGCCGTGGCATAAGACTTACCTGCTCTCTCAGGCCCGCATGTTTTCCACGGCCAGCCAGCAGTATCCGCGGCTCAAGCCACGTGTATACCTGCGAGTGCATTAGAGGATGATGAAGGCCCGTGCCTTGTCAAGCACTCACGGGTGGCCACAGGGGAGGACTGGTCTGACGCGTGCCAATGGCTGGTAAGCATTATGCCGGAGCTCTGTTTTGAACAGTTGGCAAGCCAGCAGGACCAGCGCCCGTGGTTGGCTGGAAAGCCAGCATTTACTGCCATGCCATCTCTGCCGTTAGCAGAACATATGGTGGATATGTTCACGGTGGCAGAGACGTCCTTAATGGACGGCTTGTGAAGGCCCCCCCCCCCCCTGGGAGGTGGCAAGACGGTGACGTATTGCTGCTGGCCAATACCAGAAATACGGTATTGTGCCAAAGCTAAGTGCTGATAATTGCGCAGCGCATGGCGAGGACACGCGGCCAGGCTCCCGTTCTGACATGGGAGCACTGTGCTCGAGAACCCTGCGCTCAGCAAACACCGCATTGCGCGATGCAGAGGAGAGTTCGAGAGCGTCCATAGCAGCGCTTTCACATGTCTCTTAGCTGTTACAGAGTGTAGTAACAGCGTCTGCATCGCGCCAAGCAAGCCCTGTCTCAGTACAGAGAGCCATCCAGGATGGGATTAACCTGGTTCTGGACTGTATGACTAGGGCAGTGACTAGGAGTGTCAGGGGGAGACGCACAGTTGCGCTAGACAATTTGTGTTCATCTCAGGATCTGTACAACAGGCTGCTGCAGACGCCTATGTCAGGTCCTGGTCTCTTTGGGGGTAAGGGATGTAGACACCGCCAGGAGATAGTCACTCTAGTCAATAATCAGAGCGTGCTATACGAACAATTTGAGGTGCTTCATAGGGAGCACGTTCGTGCAGCGCCCCCTGGGTACTGCTCACAGCTGGCCCGAGGTGGGGCTGGTCATGTTAGAGGCCAGCCATCAGCTCAGCGTAGGCCATGGCCACGCCAGCACCGGCCTTCAGTGGGGGAGGGGGGTTGCGCAGGCTCCTCAAGCGCAGCCAGCCGGCCAGGCAGCCGCCTGTGCATCGAGGTGTGCGTGGAGCGGGCTGTGGTGCACGTGGCATGGGCGGCGTGAGCCGTTGCACGCGCGGATCTGGTCGTGGTTATCGTGCCTGATGGCTGATTTCCACAAGAACCACACCAATGCTAGAACCAGAGACAGTCCCACTCTTGCACTGCTTATGTCAACCTCTCTCCCTAGGTGGACCCGTGGGAGGTCAATTAACCTCCCACAAGCAGGAGTGGGAGTGGTTAACCCAGGACCGCTTAGTCTTGTGATGGCTTTCAGCCGGGTACCAGCCCGACTGGGCGATAGACCCACCATCGCATCTGTCTCCGTTTCCGATCTGGACTCAAATTTCAAGAGATCCAGATAAGCGGTTGTGCATAGAGGAGGAGATACATTCCCTCATACAAAAAGTAGCAATTGAACTGGCGCAAAATTGCCTGGGCTTCTATTCAACCATGTTTCTAGTGACAAAGGGCACTGGAGGGTGGAGACCAATTCTCAACCTCAAGCCATTGAGCAAGTTCATAGACATACCGAGCTTCAAATTGGAAACAGTTAAAACGGTGTTGGCGGGGTTGGAGATGGGAATGTGGACGCCGTCCATAGATCTGAAGGATGCTTATTTCCACATTCCAATTGTGAAGAGTTTTCGTCGGTACCTGAGATTCGCATTCCAGGGCCGACAGTGGGAATTCAAAGTTTTATCATTCAGAATTTCCATGGCTCCTCGAGTCTTCACCAGGGTGGTTCTTGCCATAGCAGTCCACACGTACATAGACGATTGGTTGTTAAAAGCACACAATCGGGAAAGTCTTGCAACAAATCTGGAGGTAGTCAGAAATCAGAGCTGACTCTATCCCAGAAGTTTATTTACCTAGGGATGTTCTTCGATCTAGAGATAGGTATGGTTATTCTACTCAGAACAGAGTAAAAATACACATCTCAGTAATACAGTCAGTGTGCAACAGTTCTCATGTATTGGCATGGGTTTACTTGAGAATGCTTGGGTTGATGGTTGTGCTGGAACCAGTCATTCAACAGGTGGCCTTGTGCAGGCGGCGTATCCAGTTATATCTCATGACACAATGGATCCAGAGGACAGGTTTGCTGGACTCAGAGGTATCAGTGTTGGAACCTCTTATTCACCACCTTCAATGGACCGAAGTCGCCCAGTCTCTGTATGACGACTTGGAAACTGCTTTGCTGGTGTCTAGGTCATATGATCACCTTGAAGGCAGTGCACATTCCGGCTAAATCTGTTAGGAGACTCATTGAGCTGAAGGATGAATGTTTTGCCTATGGAATGGCAACACAATCAATGTGTATCGGATCGTCTGTTCGACCACTGGGGGAAAACCAACATAGATTTGTTTACAACGAACAAGAATACGAAGATGATGACGTAAGTCTCTCCGATTCCAGATCCAATCAGTTATGCACCATATGCGTTAGCTATCAGCTGGGAGAGAATGTATGCATACGCATTCACACCAGCAATCCTGATTCCAAAAGTTCTTCAGAAAATCAGGCTGGAGGAGTGCCAGGTGCTTCTGATTGCTCCCAATTGGCCAAGCCGATCATGGTATACGGATCTGCTGGATCTTCTGGTCTGCAATCTGGTTCCTCTGCCTCTGATTGACAACAATATTTTCCAGGGCAAGTCCCTTCATAACAACCCGTCAATATTCCAATTGACTGCGTGGATGATGCCAAGGAATCGAAAGTTAAGGAGGGCTTTTCTGAGCAAGCAGCCATGTTTATGACAAAATCCAGAAGGGGTCAACGTTCAGAGAATATAACTGTAAAATCAATCGATTTGCAGAATGGTGCTCAAACAGAGATTTTAATCCAATGGATGCATCTATTCAGGTAGTAGCCGATTTCCTCTGTCACCTGTCTAATGCCTATAGCCTCAAGCTTAACTATATTGCTGGGTACAAGTCAGCTTTGATGTCAGTTATCCTTTGCTTGGCTGATAGGGGAGGTGACGAAGTCTATTCATTGAACACTTTAATAAAAGGCAGGGGTAATCTAAGACGGAGAAATCCTCCAGTGATTACGTCTTGGAGTTTATCTCTAGTACTTCAAGTGCTAGCAGACAAACCCTTTTGAACCACTAAGTACGATTTCTATGAAGATGTTGACACTTAAGTCTGTATTTGTAATTGCTGCGGCCTCTGCAAGATGGAGAAGCGAGATTCATCCTTTATCCACCGAAGCAGACCGCCTTAGGCTTCTACCTAGGATAAATTTCATGGCTAAGAACCAGTCTTTGAAATATCCAGTTCAACCAATTGTTTTACCAGCTTTGACTAGGTTTGATCCTAATTCAAAAGCATGGTGTACAGTCCGCGCATTAAACAGGTACAAACAACGTAGACAGGAATGGCAGATGGACCAATCCTCGTTATGGTTGTCTTATATTGAATCCCATGGCAGAGCATCAAAGGACACTATATCTAAGTGGATTGTGGAATGTATTCAATTTTGCCACAAATCTGCCACTGGTAAACAAGTTGACTTAGCCAAGGCTCACAGTGTTCGTGGCATGGTGGTGTCCACCACCCTGCTTAACGGGGTGCCGGTGGATGACATTATGTCGGCAGCTCAGTGGCACTGTGAGTCAGGTTTTACCGACGATTACCTCCGCGACACCAACTCAACAGAAATCAGCAGGCATCTCATATCTCGTGCAAAAGAGTCTATATTTAATAGTGTTCGTCGTTATCTTGCGTTTCAAGCGCTCGCGTACTTGACTTTTGCATTCATTTGAATGATTTAATTGCTCAGTTTTTAAACGTATTCATACATTCCGCATACAGCATTAGTATTTTGGTAAATTTAACGAAATATAAGAAGGAATCTAGCAAATAACTAGAATACATCCGAGATAAGCATAATCCTATTGACTTCATGTCAAACTGCCTCCTCAGGATCTCCTAGGACTGGAGGCAATGTTGATTCTTATACACACTAAAAAATTGATGCGGTATTGTGTGGATGCGGGTGGTTGCGTGGGCGTGTGTCAGTAGAGTGTGTTTCCTGATGATAATTCAACTACGATTTGCCGGATTGGTTTGAAACTTCACAGGCTCAAGGCTCATTAAACTAGGTCCGCGAAAGAGACATAGCGAAGTCAACACACGCACGCAATATATTTGTTGTCACTTGCGCCATAGGAAATATACACAACTGGTATTGAACTACTACACACATCTGTGCGCTTACCTTGGAAGCCAGCAGAGGATTGATTAGCGTTAGTTTTACGAGAATGGTTTTATACGAACAATTGCGTACCGGCGAAGACAATAGAGTCTGAAATAATGGCGCCAGCAAATATTTATTTAAAATGACGGCTACAGTTCTAGCTAGTCAAAGTGTCCATAGAGTAGCAAATCGTCATAAATCTCACCGATAGTTTGTTCTACTTGGGCTAACTGAATTTGGTAATTCTCCTTCAGATGGGTCAACTTCAACAAGAAACGGGCCAAACAAAGCTTGAAGTGTTATGCAATGGGCGGGACGACTACGTAATGGATGAACACAGATTATCGGTCAGTCATATGACATCATAATCAACTACGTCAGATGTAGGCTGACTTCATAATCAATTATGTCATGAATGACGCGATTTAGTCCGCCATAAACGGTTAATAATTCGTCAAGTTGTGCGAATTGTAGGCTACTATTTAATAAACAGTCTGTTGAATATTTTAAAGCTAATTTTAATGGTCGCCCAATCAAATTAATTTCAAAATATTCAATAGCTTACCTGTAAGCACATTCCTAACATGCATCAGAATTCTTGCTTGTATCGTTTCCTGATAATTTGGAGATCAATTTAAAATCAAATCGTTGCTGCTATCTCCAAAAAACAATGTTTAGTCAACTTGTAATGAACATTTTTTACCTAGCACGTTTCATCCCTACCATAGGATATACCCTATGTACATTTCCAACTTTAGCCATGCCCCTCCCAACTCTAGTTAAGCTCCACCCATTCTACGCCGTGTTGGGATTGATCCATCCTAGAATTCCCCTAAATATCACTTTCCTAAAAACTATACAGCTCAGCTGTTAAATATTTTGGCATGGCAGCAACAGCGCCCAGTCAAATTAGTTTCAAAATATTCAACAAAATATTTAATAAATAGTAAAGACATACAATTCGTACAACACATAGTCCGTCTTCAAATATGCGTTCGTGAGGTACTTATGTGCGTCATCCATGACGTCATAATGACGCCATTCAGTATGATGTAATCTACACGAAGTTTATTATGACGTCATATGGTGGATGGATAAAGTGGAAAGGTCCATTATCCTCACACTACTATACGCTTACGATGCTCTTTAGAGGCAGCACTGCTCACCTTGGAACCAAAGTACAATGCCCCTCATTAGCCTTACGGGAATGGTTTTATACTGAGCATTACGCAAAATTCTCATATGTTCCTAAAAGATGCATATCCTAGCTAATTTTAGGACTATTTGTTACTTTAACTAACTTGGGCTGTAGCCGCTATTTTAGATAGATATTTGCGGGCGCCATTATTTCAGACTCTCGTGTCTTCGCCTGTGAGCAATTGTTTATATAAAACCATTCTCGTAACGCTAATGATCGTTATTCTTATGAAGGCATCCACGGTGAACGCATAATAAGCATAGCATAGTACAATACTATTTCTATATTTCCTAGGATGATAATAAAAACAAATATATCTATAACAAGTTTACTGAATGCTGTTGCTGCCTAAAGCAGCAACAGATTTCCGTCAAATTGTTGTCAAAATAATCAGCTGATAATACAGTTGTCACTAGGCAAAGTTTTGATAACGAGTCGACTAATAATCGTTGATGAACCAACTTTCAATCAAATTGTTCGCAAAATAATCAACAGGGTAGTCAGTGTGAAGAACCGCTGAAGATACTTCGAGCAAATTTGTTGACGGTTATTTCTTACTCCGGAAGTGACCAATGTTGTCAAATTTTTTTCAGAATAATCAGCGGGCTTTCTTTTTTGTTAGCTAAAGAACCGCTGAAGATACTTCGAGCAAATTTGTTGACGGTTATTTCTTACTCCGGAAGTGACCAATGTTGTCAAATTTTTTCAGAATAATCAGCGGGCTTTCTTTTTTGTTAGCTAACAAATGCCTACACAATAAGTTAGGTCTATATGATATACGGAATCGAGACCCAGTCTCAGATATGCTCGAAAATTATGTTCATGCCATTGTCAAGCAAGAAGATAAGCATATTATTCTATTCGCGGTAAGTATGTCAGAGTCGATCGTGCATATGCTGGTGGACTGCGTGGTCTTTGTGAACATCTTTCGCTGCGAAATACGCATACGATATAGTCCTAACTAGTTGTGTATGCACTTGCAAACAAAACAGGAGTCCGCTGATTTTTCTGAGATAGATTTGACAACGCTGTTGCTGCCATAGTAAGAAATGATTGTCAATAAAGTTGCGCGAAATATCTTCAGCAAGTCTTGCAACGTTGACTCCACTGCTGATTATTTAGAAAACAATTTGATTGATAGTTATTGCTTCGACGATTTTCAGCCAAAGTGATATCAAATCTTTATCTGGTGACAATTGTATTATCAGCTGATTATATTGACAATAGTGTGACGGAAAGTTGTTGCTGCTATAGGCAGCAACAGTTTTCAGTAAATTTGTTATAAATATATTTGTTGTCACTTGCACCATAGGAAATATACACAACTGGTATTGAACTACTACGCACATCTGAGCGCTTACCTTGGAAGCCAGCAGAGGATTGATTAGCGTTAGTTTTACGAGAATGGTTTTATACGAACAATTGCGTACCGGCGAAGACAATAGACTCTGAAATAATGGCGCCAGCAAATATTTATTTAAGACTAGATGAGAAGTTTAAGTGCAGTGGATTACGACAGAATGGCGTCTACAAATATCAAACAAAATGGCGGCTACGAAGTAAACTCTTGTCACTGAATTTCTCTATCAATATCCTGCCTGTCTTATTGCTTCGGGGTAACTTTAAAGTCTATTAACAGTTTCCAGTCAAATTACCTTCAAAATATTCAGCAGCTTTCCTGTATATGTGGATGGATGATGAGGTACTGGAATTGCTAGTGTTAAATGGCTATTTATGCTTTTATGTTTCCGTCAGGAGTACAAATCCCAAAGCGGTGCGTACTTCTAGATTTAGGCCAGGTGCATTGACTAGTCCAGTTCTACTTGATGAGGTCTCATGTCGTGGCAATGAGAGGTCACTAAATGAGTGTCCACATCGGCCCGTTGGTGAACATAACTGCGATCATTCCGAGGACATTGGCGTCGTGTGTGGTGAGTTAAAGAATTTACGTATAAAGGTTTGTATGCACAAAGGTACATATATACTTTTGTTTTAATGTTGATAATTTCTTACATCTGAGGTAGAGTGGGGGCCGGCCAGGCGCACCTCAGGATCCAGCAGTATGGGCCGATCTAAGACTGCTTTAAGGGGTGAAATGGGAGTGAACCGGGCAGCGGTGTACGTCTCCCGTTGTTAGAGGTCTGGGCGTCATCCCCGTGAGAAATAGAAATTCAACTGATCTGAGAAGTCATTTCCTGAATTATGAGTGACAGATAACACAACTTCTTTACTTTCTAACGTTGTCTATTATTAAAATGCCCACCAGCAAGATTATTTTTTTCTGATTAGCAGTGTCTAAGCAAAAGATCTGCTCGTGTTCATAGAGCAAAACCGGTCACTATCCTTAATTTCTAGGCACTAACGCTGTAATGAATAGATTTGCTGAGAAAATTAAAATATTTACTCATTGAATGTAGATTTGCAGGCCAAGAGAAGTCTACTTTTGAAAATTTACCATTGGAATGACTGGCCTGGATATCGAGCCAGTAATCCGAGTGGCGCATTTAAAAAACTAGTCTTCTCATGGCCCACAAAAGGACACTCCCCAAAGGCCACTCCGGAGGGGCTTTTTGGCCAGTTTCCTCCTTAAATGGCTAAATAAAGCCGGCCATCAGAATCTACCATGGTAGGAGAAGTGCCATAACCGACGATTGCAGGGGATGAGGGAACAAACATTTGGAAAACCCAGAATTTTATTTATTGTTAACACACGATCACACAAAGACTCGTGTGTTTGGTCCTCCACTATTTCCTAGACATGTCAATAGCGACTACGCGTCGCGTACAGTTTTCATACGACCAACACTACGTGGGGTGGTCGTTACCCTTGGCTCTAGATGTCTGCTGATTTTGGAGCCAAAGCTAAAAGGTCAATGTTACTCGTAACGTTAAAGTTACCGGGTTTGTTTTTGTCATGCTACCCAAGGTCACCTCTTTAAGAACATTATTCGAACTGCGACTACGGCCACGATTCTTATCGGAAAGAATACGGTTGTCTTTTGTGTCACAGGCCAAAGGCAGGCAGAGAACTTATAGCAGAGTCTACATGTAGTCGTATTCTCACCAAACACAGCCGTGTAGTGGTAGTTAAGTGGCGTGACGAAAATTGAAGCTGATTGTATTTCCGCATTGAAGTGTCAAGCATAGGCAATTACATATGAAGTCATGTGTAAATTAGGTCTTGTCAATCTAAGGTGAAGCTAATTTAAATAGCAGCAGCA
Source organism: Chaetoderma sp. LZ-2023a (assembly GCA_034401795.1). Lineage (NCBI taxonomy): Eukaryota > Metazoa > Mollusca > Caudofoveata > Chaetodermatida > Chaetodermatidae > Chaetoderma > Chaetoderma sp. LZ-2023a. The sequence goes on from CM067364.1 coordinate 75,744,670, forward strand.
TGAAAAATCTGTGTCTGATTTAGGTTTAAAATGAAACCTCGCGCCAGCCGCCTTCGCCGCCCGTCCGTGGTGCATCTGATGGAGACGCGCCTTTAGGGGCAAATGCGTGCCAGGGCTATGTGCGCTAAATTACCAATGTGTACAACTGACTTTCCCGGTAACCAAATGGACTGGCAAACCGTCGTATGCTCCGCCTGATGTAGGGATCTACGGCTAATGCTATCACAATATGGTACGAGTCAATTCGTGACGACAATAGTGGATGCAATTCGTCTACATGTGGATCCATGGATATCTAGAAAACCACTTGTCCGATGTGGCTCACATTATAGCGAAAGAAATGATCTTACCGCATAACACGATTCCACCAATTTGGGTTAGATCCCGAAAAGACCCGGAAAATTCCAAAAAATCCGGAAATGAAATTGTTTTACAATGTAGGCCGTGATTCGCATTAAATAACCATTATTGGTATGGGATGAAATTATGGAACTCTATATATTTCCGTAAAATCAGGAAATGAAAACCTTTTACACTAACAAAAATGGCCGAGGTTTTGCAATCATTAATTACTCTTAGTATGGCTTGTATTAGCCGTATGTGATTTAACCACAATATTTTAATTTTGTAGATAGAGCAATTAGATTGGTTGGTGGTGCAACTGAGAGGGAAGGTCGTCTAGAAGTACTAGTAAACGGGCGATGGGGGACAGTGTGCAATGACTATTTCAGCAATACTGATTCTCAAGTTGTTTGCCGTCAATTAGGGTTCCTGTAAGTAGCAACCACAGCACCATCACTGACACCATCACCACCACCGTCACTGACAGCATCACCACCACCATCACTGACACCATCACCACCACCGTCACTGACACCATCACTGACACCATCACCACCACCGTCACTGACACCATCACTGACACCATCACAGACACCATTACTGACACCATCACCACCACCGTCACTGACACCATCACCACCACCGTCACTGACACCATCACCACCACCATCACTGACACCATCACCACCACCGTCACTGACACCATCACCACCACCGTCACTGACACCATCACTGACACCATCACTGACACCATTACCACCACCGTCACTGACACCATCATTGACACCATCACAGACACCATCACTGACACCATCACCACCACCATCACTGACCCCATCACTGACACCATCACTGACACCATCACCACCACCGTCACTGACACCATCACTGACATCATCACTGACACCATCACCGACACCATCACCACCACCGTCAAATCCAACACTACAACTACTGGCACCAACTTCACTGCCACTACAACTCCACCACCACCACCAACAACAATAATACTACCACAACCACCAACTCTACACCCACGACGACGACGACGACGACGACGACGACGATGATGACTGTCAATGGAATTGCTAGAAATATCTTCAGCAAGAGCTACTACATTGCTGTTTATTTTGAGAACAATTTGATTGAAAGTTATTGGCGCAACATTTTCCCAGTCAAATCGTTATCAGAACGTTAGCTGGTGAAAACTTTATTATCAGCTAGATTATTTTGAGAACAATTCGACCGAATATTGTTGCTGGTATTGGCAGCAATAATTGATAGCTGATTTTAAAGATAATTAGCCTAGCACGCCGCAAGGGCACGGCTGGACTAAGATGTATTGCCTGGCTAATCCGGTATATAACATGAATTTTGACGTCACAAATAGATACAAGATTGCAGAGCGCTTCTTAGAAGCAGAACTCTGAAAATCTTTCTTAGCCTAAGTTGGTGGTATTATCGGCTTACGATGGCTTTAGCTACCACACATGGGACAAACAAGGAATCATGCCACTAAAGACATGGATTTCCCGGCGATACCATTTCAAAATTTCTTACAAATAGCAAAGTGGAAAATATCACTGTCAGAGCAGATGGAATTAAAAAAATTACTAAATGCTTTGAACGCCAAATTAACAACAATTGGATTGAGTCACAAGTCAAACTGACTTAGATTCGACTCTTTCCCTAAAAGACTATAAAATGCGGTATGTTATAATTTTTTATAATAATTTTACAATAAAATGTAATTGGATATTTACATATATACATTAACATTATTTATGATACATATTAAGAATAGTGAGACTAATAATTGACAGTTGAAACTGAAATGTGCGTCAAGTTTATCGAGTGTATATCTTTGATAGATTTTAGTAAACATGCTGTTAAAGGTGCATATTCACACCGGAATGCTTGAAAATGAAAATATTTAAATTGTATACTTTTATAGGCTTAAATTATGTAACTATATGTAATGAAACGAAATAAATATTAACATATGATGATTTCATTCCGTATAAATTAATATCTCTATTTCAATTTCGCAACTTAAAAAATGATATTAATTTATACGTAATGAAATCATCATATGCTAAGATTTATTTCGTTTCATTACATATAGGCTCGCAGCTTAAGCCTCTAAAAGTATATAATTTAAACAATTTTATTTTTTAGTAGTTTTGCTATGAATATGCACCTTTAAGTATTTTGAAACTAACCCGACCGGGAGCCATTGCTGCAAAAACGAGCAAGGACACCCAGTCAAACTAGCCTCATCATATTCAACAGCACTCATGGATAGTTACCTCGAAATTGGGGCTATTGGAATAATCTATCGGGATGTCCATTTTCAGGCAAAGAGGACTATTTTTGAAAATTTAGGACTGGAATAACTGGCCCAAATACACAAGGCCAGTCACTCCAGGGTCATTTTGCTAAAAAAACCGTCTTCTATTGGCCTGCAAATGGACCTTTAATAAGCAACTATTTGAAGTCTTGTCCAAATTTAGCTATTTAAAGCTGAAGGGTCATGAAATTAAGTATTTTTTTTAGTAAAAAAGAAGTAAGTGAATTAATTATTTATGTTTGCAATTTGTATCAAGTAATCGTCCGCCATTCTGTTTTGCGGCGGCAATTTTCTTTTCCCCACACCCCCAGCCTAATACAAGGAATCGCCAAATCTAAATTCTTCCCCATTCACTTTTTTTGATGCCTCTTGTATAAGGCATCTAGGGAGCACCCCGATAACAAAGTTTCTTCACATAAAATACAGAGAAATCACGAACCGATGACATAAGAATGAAATGAATATGTTTATAATTACGTTCTATCTCATTCAGGTCGGTCGGTCGGTCGGTCGGTCGGTCGGTCGGTCGGTCGGTCGGTCGGTCGGTCGGTCGGTCGGTCGGTCGGTCGGTCGGTCGGTCGGTCGGTCGGTCGGTCGGTCGGTCGGTCGGTCGGTCGGTCGGTCGGTCGGTCGGTCGGTCGGTCGGGTCGGTCGGTCGGTCGGTCGGTCGGTCGGTCGGTCGGTCGGTCGGTCGGTCGGTCGGTCGGTCGGTCGGTCGGTCGGTCGGTCGGTCGGTCGGTCGGTCGGTCGGTCGGTCGGTCGGTCGGTCGGTCGGTCGGTCGGTCGGTCGGTCGGTCGGTCGGTCGGTCGGTCGGTCGGTCGGTCGGTCGGTCGGTCGGTCGGTCGGTCGGTCGGTCGGTCGGTCGGTCGGTCGGTCGGTCGGTCGGTCGGTCGGTCGGTCGGTCGGTCGGTCGGTCGGTCGGTCGGTCGGTCGGTCGGTCGGTCGGTCGGTCGGTCGGTCGGTCGGTCGGTCGGTCGGTCGGTCGGTCGGTCGGTCGGTCGGTCGGTCGGTCGGTCGGTCGGTCGGTCGGTCGGTCGGTCGGTCGGTCGGTCGGTCGGTCGGTCGGTCGGTCGGTCGGTCGGTCGGTCGGTCGGTCGGTCGGTCGGTCGGTCGGTCGGTCGGTCGGTCGGTCGGTCGGTCGGTCGGTCGGTCGGTCGGTCGGTCGGTCGGTCGGTCGGTGTCGGTCGGTCGGTCGGTCGGTCGGTCGGTCGGTCGGTCGGTCGGTCGGTCGGTCGGTCGGTCGGTCGGTCGGTCGGTCGGTCGGTCGGTCGGTCGGTCGGTCGGTCGGTCGGTCGGTCGGTCGGTCGGTCGGTCGGTCGGTCGGTCGGTCGGTCGGTCGGTCGGTCGGTCGGTCGGTCGGTCGGTCGGTCGGTCGGTCGGTCGGTCGGTCGGTCGGTCGGTCGGTCGGTCGGTCGGTCGGTCGGTCGGTCGGTCGGTCGGTCGGTCGGTCGGTCGGTCGGGTCGGTCGGTCGGTCGGTCGGTCGGTCGGTCGGTCGGTCGGTCGGTCGGTCGGTCGGTCGGTCGGTCGGTCGGTCGGTCGGTCGGTCGGTCGGTCGGTCGGTCGGTCGGTCGGTCGGTCGTCGGTCGGTCGGTCGGTCGGTCGGTCGGTCGGTCGGTCGGTCGGTCGGTCGGTCGGTCGGTCGGTCGGTCGGTCGGTCGGTCGTCGGTCGGTCGGTCGGTCGGTCGGTCGGTCGGTCGGTCGGTCGGTCGGTCGGTCGGTCGGTCGGTCGGTCGGTCGGTCGGTCGGTCGGTCGGTCGGTCGGTCGGTCGGTCGGTCGGTCGGTCGTCGTCGGTCGGTCGGTCGGTCGGTCGGTCGGTCGGTCGGTCGGTCGGTCGGTCGGTCGGTCGGTCGGTCGGTCAGTCTGAACCGTTTGGTAGAATTCAACCAAATTTGTTATGTGAGCTGCCCATATGATAGCCGATTAGCTGAGAACATTTATATTCGGCTCTGGCTCATATGGCCAGGGGCGTGGTCAACAGTTTACTTCTACACATCTCGTTCTTTGCGATATCTCGACCAAAATCGTTCAGTGAAATTCAACCGAATTTGTTATATGAGTTATCCATATCATTATCTCAGAGATGAGGGAAGGGTGGGCTGGTGGGGTGGGGAGGAATTTTGCACATCAAAAACAGGGTGCGGATTTCCGATGAGGCAATTTAGTTTTTCTTGTTGCAGTGGTTTGTGGTGGTGGTGGTGGTGGTGGTGGTGATGGTGATGGTGGATGTGGTGGTGGTTATGGTAGTGGCGGTTTGTGCTGATGGTACTTCTTGCAGTAGTGGTGGTGTTTGTTATTGTAGGTGTTCTATTGGCATTTGTGATGGTTGAAATTGCTATTGTGATGATGGTGGTTCTGAGTATCTTTTACAACAGCACCAAGACTGGTCGTGGCTGTTACTGTTGGTAGTTATGTCGATATTGGCGGCAGCATCAGTGGCTGCGTTGTCTGCAGCGATGGTGCCAGCGGCAATGGTGTGTGCGGGCGTGTCCGTAAGTGCGTGTGTCCGTGTGTGCATGCGTGCACGTATGTGAGTGCGCGTGTGTGTATGGCAACGGATGGGACACAGAGTTTCTTATTAGTTCACTCTCACCAAACCACAATATCCTTTTTCATGATTCAAAACCACGCATGGTATATGCTTACACATTGCTTACACATTGCCCCACGCTCCCCTATTATATTAGGAATTCAAGTCCGTGCGATTTATAAAATCTCGATGCAGGTTACAAAGGCGCTCAGCGGACTAGACCTTACTATTTGGATAGCACGCATATCTTTGATATGCAAATAAACTTAGTGAATTGATTTACACACAGGTCCATAATGTCAGCGTTGTTGGCATTTTCGAAATGTCCTGGACTTCGTGCACGGCGGAATACCTGGTCTGAGAGAGAATAACTACTCGATTTATATGTGATTTTGAATCTATATTTATCCTGATAGAACGTTATTATCAACGTATTTATTTCATTTTTGGTTCCTCCGTTAGTGATTTCTCTGTATTTTATTTGAAGAAACATAGATGCCTTTCACACAAGGCATCAAAAAGTGATTGGGACGGATTTAGATTTGACGAGTTCTTTTATTAGGCTGGAGGTGTGGGGAAAAGAAAATGACCGCCGCAAAACAATATGGCGGACGATTTCTTGATACAAATTGCAACCATGTATAATTAATTCACTTACAGAGTTATAAATAAAAAAATTTCTTAATTTCATAATGACGCTTCAGCTTTAATAGTATACTAAGCTCGTTACATTGCAATACAAATATTTTCAATTTCCAAAATTTATGTTATCTTGCAGGTAATGGCTCTTTAATAAACTGCGTTGACGCGCGGATTAATAGTAAAATAGTAGGTCCTACAACAGTCAAACCAGGTCCTGTTTCTAATTTTACAAGATTACTTTATGTTACTGTTAGGAGCAACTCTTCAAGAACAGTGGCTAACAACTTTTATGGACCGGGTTTGAGCACGACTCCAATTTTGATGGATGATGTACAGTGTGCTGGCCGTGAGGATACAATACATCGCTGCTCTAAAATTACTGCTACTTCGTCTACTAGTATAGGTTGTCTCCACAACGAAGATGTTGGAATCATTGTGGTGAGTAACGACTAAGTTTAACCAATTCCACTACATACAAATATACAACAGTACACAAGCCCTCCATTCCGCACCCACTCACCCCACGGTGAGGGTAATGTGTGCATACGTGTGTGCGAGATTGCGAGCGAACGCGATGGCATATGTGCATGCGTACATGCTCATCCACTCAATCAACTGCCCGAATGTGTGGCCTCTGCCCGCCCGCCTGCCAAACCACACACCTCACCGCCACCACCCCGAACGCCACTACAACATCGTCGTGTCGT
>CM067364.1:75751740-75954240 GCA_034401795.1 Chaetoderma sp. LZ-2023a
CCAGCTATATCTTCGCTGGTTTGAGTGATGTAGTGGCGTAAGCGCACATGGCGATGATTGACAGGTGTATTGAGATACGTGCCAATGATTGACAGGTGAATGAGGTGCGGAGGCGTTAGAGGGCGTGGCCAGGTCACATGATGCCTGTAAGCCAATCAGTACAGGCAAGTATCTGGTCGCCCTAGCTTAGGTCAAGTTATGGGATGCCAGCTATCGTGTTGTAGACCCCTAAAATAGGGGTGTGACCTAGGTCACGTGACAACCTCTATGCTTGTTGCCAGGCTCTACTGATCCGCGTGAAGAAAGAGTATGACCTAATGTAGAGTGCTTTCATATCTTTGACCTGGTCAGGTCACTTGATGCCAGCTGTGCTCGTTGCCCGGCCTAATGACACATACACAAAGGGGTATAGGCTACGGTCTGGGGGCATGACCTAATGTGCACCCATGCTGTCACACTGGGTCAGTATTGCCATATCATTGCTCTACCTTAGGTCAACTAATGGGATGCCAATGTCGTGCTGTAGAGTTAATGACCCATGAAAATAGTTGTGGCCTAAGGTCAGGTCACACGATGCATGTAGGCTAATCAGCATGACCACTTATATCATCACCCTAGCTTTGGTACAATGGGTTCAGACATGTTCACTGGTGCCCGTTGTATGTCTAATGATCTGCAGAACGGTGCGTGGCCTAAGGTCTGGGCATGGCCAGGTCATGTGCCACCAGTAGGTCAATCAGCACGGACACTTATCTCGTCACCCTAGCTTTAGTTCAACATGTCTTGATGAGTTGCTCCCACCCCTACCATACATGCTGGTTAATAAGCGTATACAAGTTTGAGGAAGATCATCAATTTATACAGCAGCTTTTCAGAGATTAAGTAAAGTTCTTATAATAGTCACAATGAATTTGGTATACGTTTTAGGCTGAGAAACGCCTGTGGATCTTGGTGACAATTTACATGTAAGACTTATGATATGTAATGACGAGCTTGTAGTTGGCATACGAAAATTTAGTATTGCTAGCATCTATCCAATCAGACGTGGATTGGTTATGCACTATAATACATTTAGAAAGTTTACAGAGATAATGCCTGTATTTGAGGAAACTGTTTGTAAAACTAGGAATGGCAATAGAGTAGATAGACGTATTTATGCTTACAAACTAAAACTTCAGATACGGGTTTCTATCAGCACTAAGCAAACTTAAGTCAACATAGGTTGGTACTTTATGGCTTCAGCGAGTAGTGAGATGAAAGATACATTTAGACACACGTAACTCTTCGACAATACTTGGCATGTTCTGAAGCCTACCATCTCTGAAACCAATGGTGCCTAAATGACCTCTATAATAATTTAACTGGCAGCAGCCCATGCATATATAGACAATCAAGATGGTGGAAGTTATGATATTTCCAGAACCGTGGGACCTGCTGCTGAGTGTGAGGTTAATGGCTTACGATGATCGTTGTGATGTAGATGTTTGTCAGGTAGGCATATTCTCTAACTCAGCAGTTCCCGGAAATAGACTATGATTAAAAATAATGTTGGACGAAAACATTTGGTATGAAAGAGTCATGATGTTACATGCCCACATCTTCGAAAAGTTAATCTCTAACACTCTATACTTTACCCTTAACAGTGAATAGGTAAAGATAATCACTGAACAATCGATCCTATGAGGAGGAAGATCTGTGAAGAAGAAAGAGTGTATGTTTTACAGAATATCTAAGGAATGGCCATTGTATCTAATGATGTTGTCAGTGCATGGCAGATCTAATGAATAAGAAAATCTTAGACCCATTACCCCCACCATGCACTACTGCAAGTTATCGACATTACATTGCTAGAAGATTTCAAGAGTTAGATAATGCCATGCTATACCATGTAAAGAGGACCTTACATGGGCATTATATAATAATCAATGTATGTATCTAAATTCTGATCATTTGTACATGAAATGTAAAGGGGCGTGGATCGAAAGAGTGCTTACTGATGTTTATAAAATACATTCACTTAATTAATTACTTAATTACCGTCTCTTAATTGTTTGCTTTACTGTCATTAAATGACCAAAAATCAGAAAATGGCTGACTCCGCTTTCTTTTGTCACTGTTAATGTCGCTCAGTCTAGACGACCACAAATGTAACAACAACAACCACAACAACAACAACTACAACAACAACAACAACAACAACAACAACGAAACGATGACAACAACAACAACACCAACAACAATAACAAAAACCTCAGCAACAGTAACTGTATCAGCAACAGCTATGGAGTCTATTGACACATCACCAACAGTTGAGGCCCTTTAATTCATTGCGAACCCCACGAGTGCATAACAGTGGTGAACGCTTTTTGCGGAGTCTGAATACTTTTGGACATTCTGTGTAATCGAGGTTGATATAATTTGAATGCTTGAATTGCTATAATACCGTTTTCAAACCTAACAATACCCTAAAATGTTGGACAAATATTTCGAAACCAATAGGCCGTTGAGACATATGGTCATAAACATAAACAATGTTCAGCTGAATTAGTTTCAAAATGTTGGTCAGAAAGTGGAGTATTATTAATATGGAGAGGTCTCAAATTGGCAGAACCAGATCTAGCTCGGCGAGCGTCCATGGCGCTTATTTTAACCAGGTTATAATTCTCAAAGCATCAAAGCTGCTTTTTGAGAAAAATGTGTCTGCGAGCTGTTGCCATTATCTAGCTCATATAGCATCATGACAGATAAACTTGACTTCTGCCCGAGGGCTCTCGAAAAATAAATATTTGCAGAAGTCGAGAATGTTATTTTTGAAGAAAATGTGTACAGTTTCTGTTGAGCTAGATAATGGCAACAGCCCGCGAACACATTTTCTAAAAAAGCAGCTATCTCGAAGTTTATGAATACCTATCGATGTGTACCGTCTAATTTGCTCATCTGAAAGGCTCTTTATCAAGGGAGGTAGCTCATTCTCCTTCGATCAATACTCACCATTCTGTTACTTCTGATATATACAGCTGGCCCTGACAGCGGCTCTAGGATTATAGACTTAGAAAGCTTTACCGACTCCTGGGAACCGGGTACTCGGCTCCCAACTGCCGAGTACCCGTTTACCATAGAGCTCATTCTTGTTTGCATAGCAACAAGAGCAATACATGCTTTCTGCATTAAGGATTTTAGTGGTTTTTTTGTGAAAGAAAATCTAAGTCTTTAATCTGTGATAGTTTGTGTGTTCGTGAAAGGATTAACTAAGGACTATGGAGAATACCGCCGAAGATAACGAGGTTGTATCGTTCTTTATTATCCATAGTTAAAAGACTTAGGTCTCTAAATTTCGTTGTGTCGCATGTTCCAATTTCTGACCCCATAGAATCTGGGACGTGTGCTAACAACGATATATGCCAGACGATCGCCTTCTTTAACCCCCAACAGGCGATCGGCAGATATGAAAATAGGTGTTTGCTACGGTATTTCTAACACGAATATCGGCTGACGTCGTTTCTCCGTAGAATCCGAGCGGGTGACGTCACACCCGGTCGCTCGGATGTTTATGTGAAGAAAATTTTTTTCATTAATTCGCTTATCTTGTTCTGGGTGCTGCGTACTAAAAATGGTACCGGAAACTTTAGAATGATCAAGTTTACGTGCGATCACGATCGGTTTGCAATGATCGGTGGTTTCAAAATTCTTGTGTAAATGCGTGGTCTGCGGTTTTACCGTGTGATACAGCAGTTTGTTATACATTTTGTTGTTTTCTTCACATATCGTGCTGCTTTCGTTAGGAGTATAATTTATATTGATTAGTAAATATACCCCGAATGCTATGCGATATGATTCCTGGAGCCGTTACACATCCTGGAGGATCTATTATGGGTGTGTTTAATGCCCGCCGCGTTCTTGTCGTCATAATCGCTGCGATCGTTGTTGTAACGTGGCGGGGTGGGGTGCGGGGAGGTTACGGTTAATTTATGAGTTAAAATTATTTGAAAATTAATTGTCTGCCTTCCATCCGGGTCTCGTTCCGCTTGTTTATTGTAGGTTTGTGCTTATGTTATAGGCCAAGCCAGCCCCGCCATCATGTGACGAATGCCATAAGTTTGTCCGTGTCGTGTTCAAGGACCATGCTTGTTTTAGGTGTTTCCTGTGTAATATAGATCATAGGTGTAATGGTTGTGCAGTGTGGTCCGTCGAGATGATGGTTAAGTTCCTTGCCCAGAAGGACTTGGCTGGGTCTGACGCGGGGTCAGGCGGTCCGAGAGGAAAGCGTGGAGCGCCCGGTTCCGCCGGTGGGGGTGCTCCACGTCCCCAGCTGGACGTGGCGGAGATGGCACCGCCGGCGTGGTTTGGTCCGGCTATGCAGGGTTTTCTGCATAGCGTTCTGCCCACGCTGGTGTCGTCCCTGCTACCAAAGGTTGGGGGCAGTTTCTCCCCATGCCTGGTACGGATCCTGTCCTCGGACAGGATTCTGGACTGGTTACCGAGTGGGCCGTCTCGTACGGCCCCCTGGCAGTCCCGTCTGGCTTCGGCCAGATGGGTTCTGTCTCTCTGTGGCCACCTCCGGGTGGTCCAGTAGCGGTGGCCGGTCCGTCAGGTTGACTCGTCTAGTGACGGCTCTTCGGAGTCTGAAGACGAGGAGGCCGAGGAGGAGAGGTTGCTGCGGCCCGTGAAGCCGCAGGTGGAGAATATGGATGTTGATTCCGTCCTGGACGGAACCGCCCTCCATTTGTCTGGTTTGGCGCAAGCCAGGTCAGCGCCTCCGCCTGTGGCTGAGGCCAATCCGTTACCGTGCACCGGTTCCGTGCGGCTTGGTTTGTCACCAGCCGTCACGGGAACGGGTGTGCCGGGCCAGGCGTGGTACTCACCTATCTCGCCTGGTCCGGCAGCCGGACGTGGGGTGCCGTTGGCGCCCATGTCCGGCTATGCTTCCGCGACTGCTACGGGTCCGTACGGTTTTCCGTGTGGAACTACCCCCATGGACCGGAGTGTTTCATGGGGTGGCGGCGGAACCGTGTGGTAGCGGAGTGCCTGGCGTGTCAGCCGTGGCTCCTTGCCGGGAGGCCGTGGCTGGCAGACCCGTGAGCACGTCAACGGGTGACGTGTTTGCTGGGGTGTCTTCGTCGGAGGTAGATTGGTCGGATGCTCTGGCGTGGCTAGCCAGGGTGGACCCGTCTGTGGTTTCGGCCACGGCCGATGAAGATGCGCCCCGTCCGTCGGTTGCGTCGATTAGGACGGGGATTTTGCCCGCGGCCCGGATCCAGTCAGTGGGACTGGATCCACGGTTCATAGATTTGTTGGATGCTATTTATAGCAAACAACTAATGACCAAGGGTCAGCTCCCTGCGGCCTCCAGGGAGGTGCGGGCAAGATGTCGTATTCTGCGGGGGGAATACGACAGGTATGGTGTAGTCCCGACGGTCACGGAGGATAACCGATGGGTACTGGGAGTCCAGAGTACACCAGGAAGAAGTCCTGTCCCTATGCGATGAGGGTGTGAGGGCAGCGATGAGCGCTGTCAATCATTCTTATCGTCTCCTTCAGTCGATGTGGGCTGAAGCGGGGCAGGCCACCCTGTGCCACCTGTGGCGCTTTCATGTGTTAATGACGGCTTGGTGCTGTCGATGGACGCATTGGCAAGGGTGCAAGCGCGAGTGACGAAGTCCAAGAGGCAAATGTTCATTGACCATATGCGTCCGGCTACGGCAGTCAGGGAGCATCTTCTTGGGACGCCCCTGACAGGGCCTAGCATCTTCGGTGGCCAAGCGCGGGCCATCTTAGAGGATACCGCCAGTATCGCGCAGAATCGGTTAGCGGTAAACCTACAGCTAGAGCTAGTGCGGCAAGCGCACGCACTAGGGGCTGTGGGGAAACCGCTAACGGGACAGCCTTCAAAGAAGCAGAAGAAGCATAAGGGCAAGGCGAAAGCCAGGCCTGTTGCGACTTCTGCTTCAGCTGGGTTTTCGAAGCCGCCGCCGGCGAAGAAGCCCAGGAAGGTTGTAGAGGCGCCTACCCTCCCCAATGTTGCTCCTGACCGCCCTAGGGGCGGGAAGGGCAAGGGGAAGGGTAAGGGTAAGGCCTCAAAGGGCGGACAGAAGGGGCCGAAGCGTACCTGAGGGTACGAAAGCTCCCTTCATATCCGCCTGGACCGCGCCTGTGCGACAGGAACAGCGGTGCCAGTTATACCCGTCGTGCGTAGAACGAAATGGTTCTCACTCTCTCTCGTTAAGAAAGGGGGGGGGGGGCGGACTGCGAGCCGGACAACCCCGTTAGACGTCGAGGCGTCTATGGTGGGTGGAAGGCTCATGCGTTTCGTCGAGGCCTGGCGAGGTGTGACGTCAGACAGTCTGGTCCTGGGATGGTTATCCCAGGGTTACATGCCGGAGTGGTGGGACTTTCCACCACAAAATCTATCTTTGGCACCTGTCTGGACACCCGTACCAAGGGAGCCAGACAAGTTAGAAGCCGTTCAAAAGGAAGTGTCGGGTTTGTTTCTGAAGAGAGCAATACAACCAGCAAACCGGAACACTCCAGGCTTCTATTCAAACATGTTCCTTGTCCCCAAGAGCACAGGGGGATGGAGACCCATACTCAATCTCAGGCCATTAAATTGGTTTATCCATACGCCTCGGTTCCAGTTGGAAACGCCGAGGTCGGTAATGGCGGGATTGAGGAAAGGAATGTGGTGTGTATCGATCGATCTGAAAGATGCATATTTCCACATTCCTATGAATCGGAGTTGGCACAGGTTTCTGAGATTTGCGTTTCAGAATCAAGTATGCGAGTTTACAGTTCTCCCGTTTGGCCTGTCGACAGCTCCGAGGGTTTTCACAAGGGTGGTCCTTGCGGTGACAGCATTTCTCAGAAAAGAGAACGTGGCGCTACACACCTACATAGACGACTGGCTGCTCAAGGCAGACTCGGCAGCCAGGTTGAACGTGGATACTGCTCTGACTCTGAAGTTACTTTCAGATCTAGGCTGGATAGTCAACGAGGAGAAATCCGAGTTGACGCCCACTCAACATTTCGTTTATTTGGGGATGCGATTCGACCTAGAGGAGGGCAGGGTTTACCCGTCAGAGCCCAGAGTGGTGTCTCTGTTAGCCATCCTCAGGAGTTTTCGAGTGGGAAACCACATTCAGGCGAGGCGGTTCCTTCAGATGCTGGGCATGATGGTCTCCATGGAGCAGGTTATCCCGTACGCTGCTCTAATGCGAAGAACAGAACCCCTGTCAAAACTGGTGCCAGTTTTGGAGCCGATAATATCGCATCTTCTATGGTGGAAACAGCGTCAGAATCTCCTATTAGGGGTTTCGCTGCACCTACCCCACCCCCAGCTGTCTGTCTACACGGATGCATCGCTGGAAGGGTGGGGTGCCTGCCTGTGAGAACACCAGGTCTCGGGCACATGGACTCTCCCGGAGAGTCAGCTGCATATCAATCTGTTGGAAATGATGGCAGTGGAACTGGAGTTGGAAGAGTTCCTTCCGATGATCAGGGGCAAGGTGATATTGATACGGTCGGACAATTCGACAGTAGTATCATATATAAATCACCAAGGCGGGACCAGGTCGCCCACTCTGTGCATCAGGGTGTGGCACTTGATTCAATGGTGCAGGAATTACTCGGTTGTTTTGAAAGCAGCTCATATTCCTGGCCGATTGAACATTCTGGCGGATGCTTTGTCTCGCAGACACAGAATCTTGCCAACAGAATGGTCCCTCAACCCTCCGGTTCTGCGACGGATCTTCGAGCATTGGGGCAAACCCAACGTGGACTTGTTCACCACAAAGGAAAATGCTCAAATCATGACATATGTCTCGCCGATTCCAGATCCAAATGCCGTTGATACAGACGCTCTGGCGATAAGCTGGAGAGGGATGCACGCTTACGCGTACCCACCCACCATTCTTCTACCGAAGGTATTGGTGAAGGTCAGGGAGGAACCGTGTCTGATCCTGCTAATAGCGCCGTATTGGCCGAGCAGGGCGTGGTTCACGGATCTTCTAGATCTGCTGGTGGAAAATCCTGTGCAGTTGCCCGAGATTCCGAACATAATCTCCCAGGCCAAGGGACGCTTCCTACACGAGCGTCCCGAAATGCTCAAATTGACTGCGTGGATGTTGTCAAACAACGTTCCACGTCGGAAGGCTTTTCTCGACAGGCTGCTGATTTCATCGCGGCTGCGAGAAGGAGGTCAACCTTCAAGTCATATAACAACAAGGTTAACAGATTTGCAGACTGGTGTGAAGAAAAGGGTATTGATACCTTTCAATCCACTATTCAGCAAATAGCAGACTTTCTTTGTGAGCTGTTCTTTTCAGGACTAGCTCCCATCACAGTTGCTGGATACAAGTCAGCTTTGGCATCAGTTATCCCTTGTCTAGCCAACAGGGATAGTCCAGAGGTGGCCCAGTTAAATGTGATGTTGAAGGGAATGAGCAATCTCCGCCCGAGACAACCGGTAGTCATTCCAGCCTGGAGTCTATCTTTAGTGCTTAATGTACTGGCGAAGCACCCTTTCGAACCGTTGCGTTCGGCTAGTCTAAAGCATTTGACTCTAAAGGCGGTCTTTCTATTGGCAGCTTCCTCAGCTAGAAGGCGCAGTGAGATCCATGCGCTTTCGGCAGAGAGGAACCGATTTATTGTTTCTGGAGAAGGTCTGCGTCTTCTGCCAAGAGCAGAGTTTATGTCAAAGAACCAATCTTTGAGATATCCCGGAAAACCGATCATTATACTGAAGTTAACTAGGTTTGATCGTGATGCCAGTGTCTGGTGCCCGGTCCGTGATTTGACTAAGTACAAGAAACGGACTGACTCGTTACGGTCGAACGATAGACATCTGTGGATCTGCCATAAAAAGCCTTATGGCGCCGCATCCATGGATACTATCTCTCGTTGGGTGGTCGAATGCATTCAGACTACTCACGAGATGGCGACTGGGCACCAGGTGCAGGGCGTAAGGGCACACGATGTTAGAGGAATAGCCGCCTCGACCGCCCTTTACAATGGTGTTCCGTTAGAGGACATCATGGCCGTTGCACAATGGCACTGTGAGTCCTCATTCACGGATTACTATATGAGGGATGTGTCAGACTCAGCCAATCCACTCGCTTTAGCTGTTTTGATACGATAGTTAGTGACCACACTGCTTTTCCCCTTTTTTCACTTTGGTAAGAAAAGAACCTAAAGTGGGCATGGTCAGGCGAGAGGATGTCAACCAGATTGTGTCACTGATGGCCGAACCGGTGAATGGTTGGAGGCGGTACGTCTGAAGTCCTATTATCATAAGGTAATTCAATAAGTGAGAGTTTTTTGTATCATGTATATGTATCATGTTCATTCATCTTATATATTCATGCTCATTCCCAGGCTAATACATGGAATATGCAGGGAGTAGTTAACCCTCTTGGCATATTGGTGTTTTCAGGCGAGATACATGTTCGTTAGTTCTCTCCCTTTTCTTAGGAGGAAAAAGGGGGGGGGGGGCTATGACGCGAATGTGATTGGGTTCCGTGAACTTGACGGTCCTTTTAGGTCTCCGTTAGTCAAGTTTGAAGTCTAAAATCTTTCTCCAGGGGGCAAAATTAGCATTTATGGCTTGCCCCTTCCCACCAGGTTACTGATCAAACCTGGTGTATATCAGAAGTAACAGAATGGTGAGTATGTCAATTTCCCTTTCTCCGAGATCTAACAATACTCACCATTCTGTTACGGACCCAGCCTCCCAGCCCCACGGAGGCAAGCCATAGTTTTTTCTTGTTTGGTGGCTATGCAAACAATATGAGCTCTATGGTAAACGGGTACTCGGCAGTTGGGAGCCGAGTACCCGGTTCCCAGGAGTCGATAAAGCTTTCTAAGTCTATAATCCTGGAGCCGCTGTCAGGGCCAGCTGTATATATCAGAAGTAACAGAATGGTGAGTATTGTTAGATCTCGGAGAAAGGGAAATTGACATTTCCTGCACTCTCAAGCATAATACTTCGAAAATAAATGTTGAAATCTGCATAGAGATGTCAGGGATTAGCATTAACCTTAAAACTCTGTTAAGGTTAAGTCACCTTATCCGGTTAAGTCACCTTATCCGACTATGTAGAGATCAATGTGTATTAGTCTAAGCATACGGTAATGTGATGTTAACACATAAATAAAATAAAAATAAAATAACTAGAAATAATTAAATGATTATTTCTATACAATTCAGACATAAGTTTTAAAATGTTATCAAGCTCTGTAACATTGATGATTATGCCGGTGATGTGGAGCTGGTTGAAATATAACTCAGTATAATGCGTTTCCGGGTGTTGAGCTCCATATGTGATCTTAGATGTTGATGTCATTTTCACAATTTTTGGACCATTCATTATGGCTATAGATGTTTTGAGCTCTCGCAACGATATCCTCATTATTATTATTATTATTATTATTATTATTATTATTATTATTATTATTATTATTATTATTATTATTATTATTATTATTATTATTATTATTGCTATTAGCGCTTTAATCCATTCGAGATGCTCGTAGTGTGTGCGCGTTATGCACGCTCGAGAAAATGCTATTTTTAAAGTTTTTTGAGCGAAAGTCTGGAGCCAGTTATTCGTTAGTGAACTTTTCAAAATATTGTTCTCTAGACGTGTAGAAGTTTGCTTTCTACCTGTAGGTGAAATAATAACGTCAAGGTTATGTATTTTTTAAAAAGGATGAATAATTTAAACTATAGCTACTTAACCATAGGTAATAGCTTCAGAATATTTGTATCGATGTTGATGCTGTTGGAATGATGATGATGATGATGATGATGACGATAATGACGTTTAAATAACGATTATGCAGGCGTTGTATTCCCTACAGCTCGATATGCATGTGCGTGCGTGCGTGCCTGCGTGTGCGTGCGTGCGTGCGTGCGTGCGTGCGTGCGTGCGAGCGTGCGTGAGTGCGTGCGTGCGTGCGTGCGTGCGTGCGTGCGTGCGTGCGTGCGTGCGTGCGTGCGTGCGTGCGTGTGTGCGTGCGCGTGCTTGCATGCATTTATGCATGCATTCGTGTTTCGTGCAGGCGTTTGTGTATGCGCGTATGTATGCATGCAAGTGTGTGTGCGTGTGCGTGTGCGTGCATGCGCGCGCGTGTGTGTGCGTGTGTGTGTGGGTGGGGGTGGGGTGGGGAATTAATCATCTATTATATATGGAGAGAGGCTTATGAGGAGCTCGGACGTAAATCATTGAGGAGTGCCGCTAAAGCTGTAAGGATTAGTGAACTATTTATCATAAATCACCCGTTTCTTGTAGGTGAATGCGAGCCATTTCTCGGTATCCGTACTCAATAGTTTGTTATCTTTCAATCTAATGATTGTGTCATGATAACTAGCGATCACCTCTAGTCTGTTTTTTGGCTGAAGCCGGAAAAGTGTCGAGCACTATCCCATTGTTTCTCGAGTTTAGCATTAACCACTTAACTGCACACACCCTCTTGATAACACCCATCAATCTGTCCATCTAGTGTGTACGCATACCTTTTAGTACCAATACTAACAAACTCAGTTATTTCGCAGAAGGTATTCTGTTATACTGTATAGGAATTAGTTGGGGGCCTATCTTTCCATTGAACACTATTGTATCCGTATCGTCATAAACATGTACATTTCACGGGTATTTAGACCTACAATCAGACAGCTGCCATCCCATGACTTGAGCTAAGTTAGGGTGATCAGGTAAGTGTCCATTCTGATTGGACTACATGTGCCACGTGGCGTGGCCACGCACCTTAGCGCACCTCATTACACCTGCCAATCATCGGCACATGCCTCATTGCATCTGTCAATCATTGGCTTGTGCCTAGACCTCTACATCAACCAAAACAGCGAAGATATACTGTACCGCTAATTGGTCGATAAGGTGATAACGTTATCAATACTTGAATTAGGACACGCCCCCTTTTACTGCCAAAAAATCCTCGAATCTGATTGCTCGAAAGAGAACAAAGGATCTTGTCTCTCAATCAATCAACCACATACGCATGACCGCGCACACACACACACACAACCACACACACAGACACACACACAACACACACACACACACACACACACACACACACACACACACTCGTGACCTCACACCCTCACGCTCATAGGCAAACACGGGTCATACTGTTATAATCAATTATGGCACATGCGACATCATTAGTGTATTGCCTGGCTACATATGCACCTGTGTACCTGTGAAAGTGCGTACAAGCATATGAATGGTTTGGTTTTGACGCAGAAATGGTCCATGTGTATATGCTGAAAAGCCGTTTTGTAGCTTAGTTATAAAATCTTATTGAAAAATTTTAAAACAAATTCGTGCTGTCCTGCCAAAATATAGCAATTAGCGACTGAAATCTCAACAAGCATCATAAAAGGAAGGGTATTTTTCGAAAAACAGTTAAAACTTGAGTTGTCGAGTTGACAGGTTTCTGAACACGCATCTACACTGGTAATGTTAGTGCTTTGCTAATAAATACTATGAAAAATGTGCTGCTCTGCTGCAAGGCGCTGACTAGAATGACCATACAATGGCATGTCAAGTACTATTTATGCCTTTGTCTAAACTTTGCTAAGTAAGTTACAGCATTCCACAGGACAAACACTACATTCCACACTCTGTGACTCGTGGAAAGGTAACAACCCAGTTGGCTCAACAACAACAACGACAACGACGACGACAACAGCAACAACAATAACAACAACAACAACGATCAGAAAAGTAAATAAATATTCACATCATTTAGTGCAGCGAATCCATAGCTTCAAGAAACACTTGATGGCAATGCTTCCCTTTGTCAAGCTATTTCCAACGAAGGTTGAACTCCTGACTAAATCGCATCATGCATGACGTACTCGCTTAAGACGTCAGCCTACACGTGGCGTAGTTGATTGGACGTAATATGATTGATAAATAAACTGGATTTCTACATTTTCGCAGGTGGTGGAAATCCACCCCATTACAACATTCGATTAATGGATGGCCCAAATGAACACTCAGGACGTCTGGAGGTTCTCATTAATGGTACACGCGGTACTGTTTGCGGTATCAGATCTGGGCGAACTGTGGCTGACATTGCGTGCAGAATGCTTGAATATAGGTAGGTAACTCCTACAATAGCCAAATAATACGAATAATTATACCATCGTAACCATGGGATTATTTTATATCACGGGGGCGCCATTTTCTTGCGACGAGAGCGAGATTTCACGAGATTCTGACGTCATCCCCGCGCCAACGCTATCTTTGCCGAGCGCGAAGGTTGCGCAGCAAATATGTATATGCATGGAGGCCTAACGTGTGCTAATTTGTAATCGTTAGGATATTGTCCAGTTAAGCTAGTAAGTTTTTCAAGTAATTCTAGTATCCGAAGTCGGTGGGGAATCGTTAACCCGTAGACCGCTGAAGCATGGATTCCATTTTCTCTCTCCTATCAAAATGTGTTCATGTTGGTAACAATGCTGCTGTAAGTCATTGCTGTGCACGACAGCAACACGTTTCAGCAACATTCTCTTTTCGAAATGTATCCCGGCACTATCTCTCTAAGTAGGTTATTACGCATTTTACACCATGCGATAAGGGTTAAATGAAGTGGCACGCTTAACACGTCCGTATTGTCAAATTACTCAGCCGACTCAAAATACCGTTATCGTGTGTAAATATATATTCCAAGAAAACATACGATATGATAATATTGCCGGAACCACAGAACCGATTGTAATAATTCTGATACCTACCTGCAAATTCGAAGATTTTTCCAATGCTAGGGATGTTAGAATCGGCCTAGTGGTTCAAAAGATACGCTCCGCCGGAAAAACTGAGCCAGCAAAATTTCAAACACAAATTTCAGGATGCGCTCTATCCATCATCCCATATCAGAATGAGTATTACAGCTACAATAACAGAATTTTCTGTGCCGAAGCTTTACAATGTTATCTCATAACGGGAAAAATTCCATCAAAATCAAAATATCTTAATTATTGAAATTACTACAGCTTGCCGGGCAATATTGATCGGCGATGAACATTCCCAGATTTTATGTCAACACGTTAATTCATTTGGTGAGATCTCTGGCAATATTCACGTGAGCAAAATTATAGGTTGGTCAGGCAAATAGCTATTTCTTTCAGCTTTAAGCACACTCCAATTTAATGACCATACGCAAAGATAGAGTCTGAGAGACAAAAACCATCTCATGCTGAATTTTACGAAAAAAAGGATAACATATTCTCAGATCGTGTCTTAGATGAATAACATTTAAAAAAATATATATTCTAGTCTTTTGAACCACTTTTCCGATATTAACAGCCATTATATCATATGAATCCCGAGGTCGGCACATATTTAGAGATCCTAGAATCATTGGAATCGTTTCAGCATTTGTTTTGCTATTATCATTTACGTATAATTCCTTAAAACATATATCCGCATCTATTGGTCTCGATCCTCCGGTTAGAGCAATAGCGGTGGTGCAGGGCTGACGTCGCTAGACGCTATAAAATGGCAGCGCCCCGACGTGCGAACAATTGTCAATTTTACCGACTTTATCTAGTGATAGTTGGTTACGCTATTTCTATCTGGTTATTATTCTGGCGCAATGGACCTTTCCATTTTTAGCTATGCCCCGCCCATTACTAGCTAAGCTCCACCCACACCTCGCCGTGTTTGGATTGAACTCCCTGACTATCAATTTCCAGAAGATTATACAGGTAAGCTGTTGAATATTTTGAAGCTTATTTGACTCGGGGCTGTTGCTGCATTATATGGTAGCCACATTGCCCAGTCAAGTTAGTTTCAAAATAGTCGACAGCATGTCTATTAATTAGCCATTTTGAATGTGTTGGGTGGGCGGGGTTGGAGGTGACTGGGTCTCATTTCTTGTTTCTGTTTCGTTTTGTTTCGTGTAAGAAACGAGAAGAGAAGACCTGGTGACAGCATGGTGGGAGTTGAGAGGAAGGGGTGGGTGGGTAAATGGGAGTAAATGACGACGGTATGGAATAACCATGAATATGGTCTGTTAATTCAATTATTCGTATTGTTTAATGTATTATATTAATGGCTAACTGCTATCCGACAATGAAAGTGTTTGACGGAGCTGTTCTTTTCTTTCCTATTCTTTTTAAATCTGTTTACATCGTTTTTCTCCCCTACATAGCTCTCGCTCTTGCTCTCTCTCTCTCTCTCTCTCTCTCTCTCTCTCTCTCTCTCTCTCTCTCTCTCACACGCACACGCACACGCGCACGCGCACGCGCACGCGCACGTGCACGCGCGCGCACACACACACACACACCTCTTAATTTATTGTTTCTCTCTCACCTCGTTTTAGTGTTCTCAATCATTGGCTGCTTATAATAATTCTGTAGGGAGAGGGCAAATCTAAGTTGTAAGAACTTGTGCCCGATCCCATTGTGCAATTGTTACAATAAAATATGTTTAAATAAAAAATTATTAAATAGTACAGACATACAATTCATATATCAACGCTTAGTCCATCACCAAGTATACGTTCGTGACGTACTTATCTCTTATGGCATCATTGATAATGATAAACATGCTGGTGAATATTTTGAAACTAATTTGACTGGGCGCTGTTGCTGCCATCGGCAGCAACAGCGCCCAGTCTAATTAGTTGCAAAATAATCAACAGCTTACCTGTTTAGTTTTCTGGAAATTGATAGTCAGGGAGTTCAGCGATCGATTGATCCGAACATGGCAGCATGTGGGTGAAGCTTATCTAGAGATGGGCGGGGCGTATCTAAAACTTGATTCCTCCAGTGAAGGAAGCAAATATACACTGTCTATTATTATAGCGGAGCCTCTGCGTGGACTGCTTCTGCTCAGTACGGAAAAGGTGAAGGTCCAGTTTATGGGATAAATTGCCATTTATCAGCTGCACGTCTAGGCGAATGTGCTTATCGCGCCCTTCCTACGTCCGTATGTGGTCATCCGCGTGATCTTGGCATAGTGTGCCGTGAGTTATTAGATACTAATTATGTCCTAATATTTGATGTACACCACTACTCAGAAATAACTGACTATGTTTCCAAAGTAAGATAAAACGAATTTAGAACATGCTCGTATTGGACGACATTGCTTCCCTAAAGTATGTGTTCTAAATATTCAACAGAATATTTCTTATATAAATTTACTGACAAACGTGTTTCTGCTTTTGGTTCGGAAACAGTCTGATATATTTATTAGTTGTACTGTAACAGAGAAGAAAGACGCCCACACGTGTCTATTAATAGTAACAAAAATTAGTTAACATTCTTCGTCTCATTTTAAAGTATTTAACTTCCTAGAATCATAGAATACCCAAAACATTTATTATAATAATAATAATAATAATAATAATAATAATAATAATAATATTATTATTATTATTATTATTATTATTATTATTGTTATTATTATTATTATTATTATTATTATTATTATTATTATTATTATTATTATTATTATTATCGTCGTCGTTTAGTTGATGGTTCACACACATTTACTCTTCATTTACGAAGATTCCCACCAAAATCACAAGATATGAGATGGGGAAAATAGAAATAACGAACAATTTCAAACGAAGTCGTATTAACCGCTTGCTCGTCATGCTTTCTCATTAATTAAACTTGCTTAATTGCCCTGTAGGTGGGGCTTAGAAACACCTTCCGTATCCTCTGCATGTCGTAAGAGGCGACTAAAGGAGGTAAGGGTGAGGTAACCCTGACAGAAACCTCGAGTGCTGAAGACGGAGGTTCCAGGCCGCACGGCGGACTCTAATAAACCATGGATCCACGCTCTTAACGCATATGATCATGTCGATAGTCACTTACAGGACTGGCGGTATGATCAGCGAACGACAAGAAGAAGACGAAACTTGCTTAGTAACTGTAAATCTGCTTACCCAAAGAAGGCTATTTTTGATAGGTTAACACTGGAATCACTGGCTAGATTATCGAGCAATTCATTCGAGTGATAAATCAAAAATACAATGTCTCCCGTTGACATGCAAATGAGTATTTCCTAAGAGTAAAAGAAACCCTTTGGCGAAATATTCCTGACAGCTGCGAGCAAACAATCAAATTAGAATCTCCTTTTGAATGAATCCAAAGCATAGTTCACCCACATATACCTATCGAGAAAGCACGACGCTAAAGAAAATAACAATTTACTTTGTGGCGGCTAACCATAGAAGAAGAGTAACGTCCTGAGCTTACTGTTCTGCAGTACAGCTGCCATTGCTGCACGCTGCTTCATGCGACACATAGCTTTCCACTTGTATTGGTAGAACAATGATGTCCTTGACAAGAAAGATTAACTATGTCCGACGCAACCTGCGTAGTTTGGTTGCTGTCCAGTTTTAAAAGCTGGCCATTTCCAAAGGCAGCTTAAGACAAACTTGATGTCTTTCACAGCAAACACCTCCTTACCATCAGTGGGCAGCGAGGGTCGGACAGCATAATTTCCGACGATGCACAATTCAAGACGTTTCATACTTTGCCGCCGTCAATAAATTTCGTCCAGCAGAAATGGCCCATGGGTAGTAAGGTTCTATGAATGCCAGAAGACACCCCCGCTCATAGAACCTTGGAATTCACCCTGCTGGGATGCAGGGAATATAACGCCAGAAGAGAAAGAACGTCATTGCATACATAATTATCTTAATCTTGCTGCGATGTGACCTCAAGAAGACAGGACTCTGTATACTCACATCATGAATGGTGTACTGAGGAAGCTAGAGAATTTGTGGGCTATGATGCTAGATGCTCTCATCGGTTGTGGGTTCGATTCCCTGTCAATGGCAAACCACTGTAATGCCACGGCTACTTGTATACTCCCTCAAATATGCGTCTTTGTTCTCTCGATATGTTGAACCATTTTAAGGGACCATTTTACCGCGGCCCCGCCCTTTAAAATGTGAAATCAATTCAGTTATTGAATATCTGGAAATTAATTTTACTGGATGCTGTAACTGATTCCATAGAGCATTCAGTATATTTCAGAGAGATTACAATACTTTTACGTCATAAACAACCTATAACGTTTGGTTTCTTCGGATCACGATATTTTAATTTATCTCAGCACATTCTCAAGGAAATAAATTATCAGCTCCACTAGTTTTATGGTAACGCCGTTTTTGTAGTCATTATGTAGGTAGTTTCGTGTATGTACACTCATGTATGTTTGAATGTAACATGCAAGTTTGATGTACCATGCGGCGCTAGGCAGAAAGGTACGGACAAGTTTACAAACAGCTCCCCTGAAGGCAGCGCCATGGAAATCCTATTTATGCGCACCTATCAGCAATAAGATCGTCCAGCGTCCATTCAAATTAGTTCCAAATTATCCAACAGCTTACCTGTGTAGTTTTTGGAAATTGATAGTCAGGATGTTCAGAGATCGATCAATCCCAACACGAGCACGGGGTGGGTGGAGCTTAGCTAGATATGGGCGGGGCATAGCTAAAGATGGAAAGATCCATTTAATGCCACTTTCATCAACCTCGCCGGAAATTATCACTTCACACTCGCTAATTCTTGTACAATGTGATAATTTTCAAATCGGTTAATAATATTGATATTAAATGGGGCCTCGTTCGAAATCCTCCATATCTTCATGAAACTATTTAAAATTTTATTTATTTTCTGTTCACAGGTTCATCATGATACCCTTTACCCGCCAGATGCTAGAATGGCTTACTCATTGTACAATGAATGTACCAGATCTATCCAGCAACTATCATATCAGCCTTATGTTGTTTCTACCTTTAATGTACATTTATAGTTGTGTTGAAGGAAGGTGTCTGTGCTGTCCAATGGTAGAGTAGTTCTTCTTAAGTGCCCCATTGAAATGACTGGCTCAGTAACAGAGCGAGCATCCCAGTGGTAAATTAAAAAAAAAAATTTCTCTCGGCTTTCAAATGGCCAAGGACTAAGCAAGCATGAATGGACCCCAGTCCATAAGCCAAGCCATAGATGTTCATGTTTTGTACACCCCACTAGTGGTAGACTTTAACTCTTTAACACTCTTATCGGCCAAAAACGACATCTGCAGTGGTCTTGAGAAATGCCCATTTGCCGACCGAGCCAGTGGTTCTAGTGGGAAATTGTCAAAAATACTGTTCTCTTAGTCCCAAATGGAAACTTTATGAGAAAATTGAAATTTTTTGAACAAATTTAAGTATTAAAGGGTTAATTACAGCTTTTGTAACTTGAAAGAAAATGTTGTGATTTTATATGTTGTCAGGTGGCATTTTGCCAACCGCTTTGCCAGAAATGAGCAGAGCTCAATTTTTATACCACGCCAAAAAATTTGGCGGGGTATTATGTAATGGAGCCGTCGTCCGGGCGGGCGTGCAGGCGTGCGGGCGTGCGTGCAGCAGAGTGGTTTCCGGATGATAACTCTGTTACCGTTCCTCGGATCAGATTAAAACTTCATAGGGTGGTTGGCCTAGGTCTTGGAAAGAAACCTATCGAAATTGATGATGATCCGAAATGCAAGATGGCCGCCAGCAACCGGCTGCCAGCTTGAAAATTGATTTCCGGATAAAAACTCCGTTACCGTTTATCGGATCGCTTTGAAACGTCATCGAGTGTTTGGACAAGGTCAGGGGAAGAAATCATCGAAATCGACGATGGTCTGAAATCCAAGATGGCCGACAGCCATCGGCGACCATCTTGAAAATTGGTTTCCGGATGATAACTCTGTTACCGTTTATCGGATCGCTTTGAAACTTCATAGAGTGGTTGGACTATGTCCGGGGAAGAAACCTATCGAATGCAATGATGATCAGAAATCCAAGATGGCCTCCAGCCACCAACAGCCATCTTGAAAATTGGTTTCTCCTTCGATCAATACTCACCATTCTATTACTTCTGATATACAGCTGGCCCTGACAGCTGGCTCTAGGACTATAGACTTAGAAAGCTTTACCGACTCCTTGGAACCGGGTACTTGGCTCCCAACTGCCGAGTACCCGTCTACCATAGAGCTCATTCTTGTTTGCATAGCAACAAGAGAAATACACGCTTTTTGCAGGTGGAAAGATCTTAAGAGTTTAATCTAAGTCTTTTTGTCTGTGGTTATTTGTGATAGCTAGTGCGTTTCTACAAGGATATTTGGATTAATATGGATACCGCCGATGATAACCAGGTTGTATATCTCCTTATTATTCCATAGTTAAAAGACTTAGGTCTCTCAAATTTCGTCTGTGTCGCATGTTCCAATTTCTAACCCCTAAGAATCTGGGACGTGTGTTAACAACGAAATATGCCGGATGATCGCCTTCTTTAAACCCCAACAGGCGATCGGCAGATATGAAAATAGGTGTTTGCTACGTTATTTTTAACACGAATATCGGCTGACGTCGTTCTCCGTAAGATCCGAGCGGGTGACATCAACCCGTGTTGCTCGGATGTTTAAGTGAAGAAAATTTTTCATTAATTCGCGCATCTTATTCTAGGTGCTGCGTACTAAAATGGTACCAGAAAACTTTGGAATTTTCAAGTTTTGCGTGTTATCACGATCTGTTTGCAAAGATCGGTGGTTTCAAAATTCTTGATTAAGATGTGTGGTCTGCGGTTTTACCACGTGCTACATCAGTTTGTTACATTTTGTTGTTTCTTCACATATCGTTTTGGCTTTCGTTAGGAGTATTGATTGGTAAATATACCCCGAATGCTATGCGATATGATTCCTGGTTCCGTGATACATCCTTGAGGATCAGTTTATGGGTGTATTAATGCCAACTTCCGTTCTTGTCGTCATAATCAATGCGATGTTTGCTGTAACGTTGCGGGGTGGGGTGCCGGGAGGGTTACAGTTAATTTATGGTCAATATATTTGAAAATTAATTGTCTGCCTTCCATCTTTGTCTCGTTCCGCATGCTTATTGTAGGTTTGTGCTTATGTATAGGCCAAGCCAGCCCCGCCATCATGTGACGAGTGCCACAAGTTCGTCCGGGTCCTGTTTAAGGACCATGTCTGCTTTCGGTGTACGTTATGTAACCTTGACAATAGGTGTAATATATGTGCAGTGTGGTCCGTTGATATGATGATGAAGTTCTTGCCCAGAAGGACTTGGCCGGGTCTGACGCGGGGTCAGGCGGACCGAACTTAAATCGTGGAGCGTCCGTTTCAGCCCGTGGGGGCACTCCACGTCTACAGCTGGAGGTGGCTGAGATGGCACTGCCGGCGTGGTTTGGTCCGGCTATGCAGGGCTTTCTGCATAGCGTTCTGCCCACGCTGGTGTCGTCCCTGCTGCCGAAAGTTGTAGGGCAGTCTCTCCCCATACTTGGTTCGGACCCTGTCCTTGGACAGGGTTCTGGACTGGTCACCGAGGGAGCCGTCTCGTACGGTCCCCTGGCAGTCCCGTCTGGCTCCGGCCTGACGGGTTCTGTCTCTCTGCGGCCACCTCCGGGTGGTCCAGTAGCGGTGGCCGGTCCGTCAGGCATGGGAGCCGTCCACCATGACGGCTCCACGGTTTCCTCGTCTAGTGACGACTATTCGCGGTCTGAAGATGAGGAGGACGAGGAGGAGAGGTTGCTGCGGCCTTTGATGCCACGGGTGGAGAATATGGAGGTCGATTCCGTCCTGGACGGAACCGTCCTCCATCTGTCTGGCTTGGCGCAAGCCAGGGCAGCGGCTGCGCCCGTGGCTGAAGCCAATCTGGTACCGGGCACTGGTCCCGCGATGGTTGGTTTGACGACAACCGACATGGTGACGGGTGTGCTGGGCCAGGCGTGGTACTCACCTATCTCGCCTGGTCCGGCGGTCAGACATGGGGTGCCGTTGGTGCCTGTGGCTGGCCACGGTTCCATGACTGCTACAGGTCCACACGGTTTCCGTGCGGACGTACTCCATGGACTGGTGTGTTCCATGGGGTGGCGGCGGAACCATATGGTACCGGAGTTCCTGGCATGTCAGCCGTGGCTCCTAGCTGGGAGGCCATGGCTGGTAGGTCCGTGAACATGTCAACGGGTGACGTGTTCATGGGTGTGTCCTCCTCGGAAATAGACTGGTCTGAGGCTCTGGCTTGGCTAACCATGGTAGACCCGTCTGTGGTTTCGACCTCGGCCGAGGAGGATGCGCCCCGTCCATCGTTGATCCATCGATCAGGACAGGGATCTTGCCCGCTGCCCGGATCCAGTCCATTGGACTTGATCCACGGTTTATTGAGTTGCTAGAGGCTATTTATAGTAAGCAACTCATGACCAAGGGCCAGCTCCCTGCGGCCTCCAGGGAGGTGCGGGCGAGGTGTCGTATTCCACAGGGGGAATACGACAGGTATGGTGTTGTACCGTCGGTTACGAAGGATGACCGATGGGTTCTGGGTGTCCAGAGTGCTGGAGCGGGTGGCCCCGCCCCGGCACTGGTGTACAAATCCCAGGGACACCACGAGGAAGTCCTGTCCCTTTGCGATGAGTGTGTGAGGGCAGCTATGAGTGCTGTCAACCATTCTTATCACCTTCTTCAGTCGGTGTGGGCTGAAGCGGGGGAAGGCCACCCTGTGCCACCGGTGGCGCTTTCGTGCGTCAATGACGGCCTGGTGCTGTCTATGGACGCACTGGCAAGGGTGCAGGGGCGTGGTTCTTGACCATATGCATCCGGCTATGGCCGTCAGGGAGCGTCTTCTTGGGACGCCCCTGACAGGCCTGAGCATCTTCGGTGGCCAGGCGCGGGCCATCTTAGAGGACACGGCTAGCATTGCGCAAAATCGGTTGGCGGTGAACCTACAGCTAGAGCTGGTGCGGCAAGCACACGCACTAGGGGCTGTAGGAAAGCCGCTGAACATGCAACCTCCCAAGAAGTAGAAGAAGCATAAAGGCAAGGCGAAAGCTAAGCCTGTCGCGGCTGCTGCTTCGTCTGGCTTTTCTCAGCCGCCTCCGGCGAAGAAAGCCAAGAAGGTTGTGGAGGCTCCTACCCTCCCCAATGTTGCTCCTGATCACCCGAGAGGCGGGAAGGGCAAGGGGAAGGGGAAGGGTAAGTCCCCAAAGGGCGTGAGCGGATCGTACCTGAGGGTACGAGAGCTCCTTTCGTATCCGCCTGGACCGCACCTGTGCGACAGGAACAGCGGTGCCAGTTAGACCAGCCAAGCCAAGACCGAAATGGTTCTCTCTCTCTCGTTAAGAGAGAGGGGGGGAGCAGACCACGAGCCGGACAACCCCATTAGGCGTCGAGGCGTCTATAGTGGGTGGAAGGCTCATGCGTTTCATCGAGGCTTGCGAGGTGTGACGTCAGACAGTCTGGTCCTGGAATGGTTAACCCAGGGATACATGCCGGAGTGGTGGGACTTTCCATCACAGAATCTGTCTTTGGCACCTGTCTGGACACCCGTACCAAGGGAACCAGACAAGTTAGAAGCCATTCAAAACGAAGTGTCAGGTTTGGTTCTGAAGGGAGCAATAAAGCCAGCAAACCAGAACACTCCAGGCTTCTATTCAAATATGTTCCTTGTTCCCAAGAGCACAGGGGACCCGTACTCAATCTCAGGCCATTAAATTGGTTTATCCATACGACTCGGTTCCAAATGGAAACTACGAGGTCGGTAATGGCAGGATTAAGGAAGGGAATGTGGTGTGTGTCGATCGATCTGAAAGATGCATATTTCCACATTCCAATGAACAGGAGTTGTCACACGTTTCCGAGATTTGCGTTTCAGAATCAAGTATGGGAGTTTATAGTCCTCCCATTCGGCCTGTCCACAGCTCCAAGGGTTTTCACAAGAGTGGTCCTTGCGGTGACAGCGTTTCTCAGAAAAGAGAACGTGGCGCTACACACCTACATAGACGATTGGCTGATCAAAGCGGACACATCAGCCAGGTTAGAGGTGGATACTGCTCTGACTCTAAAGTTACTTTCAGATCTAGGCTGGATAGTCAACAAGGAGAAATCCGAGTTGACACCCACTCAACATTTCGTTTATTTAGGGATGCGAGTCGATCTCGAGGAGGGCAGGGTTTACCCGTCAGAGCCCAGAGTGGTGTCTCTGTTAGCCATCCTCAAGAGCTTTCGATTGGGAAACCACATTCAGGCGAGGTGGTTTCTTCAGATGCTGGGTATGATGGTCTCCATGGAGCAGGTGATCCCGTACGCTGCTTTAATGCGAAGACCTATCCAGTTGTATCTGATGTCTTTGTGGAAACAGAGAACAGAACCCCTGTCAAAACTGGTGCCAGTTTTGGAGCCAATAATGTCGCATCTTGTATAGTGGAAAAAGCGTCAGAATCTCCTAGTAGGGGTTTCGCTGCACCTACCCCACCCCAGCTGTCCGTGTACATGGATGCATCGCTGGAGGGGTGGGGGCCTGCCTGGGGGAACACCAGCTCTCAGGCACATGGACTCTCCAGGAAAGCCAGTTGCATATCAATCTGTTGGAAATGATGGCAGTGGAACTGGCATTGGAAGAATTTCTTCCAATGATCAGGGGCAAGGTGATATTGATATGGTCTGACAATTCGACAGTAGTATCATACATAAATCGGCAAGGCGGGACCAAGTCACCCACACTGTGTCTCAAAGTGTGGCACTTGATTCAATGGTGCAGGAATTACTCGGTTGTTTTGAAAGCAGCTCACATTCCTGGGCGATTGAACATTCTGGCAGATGCTTTGTCTCGCAGACAGAGAATTCTGCCAACAGAATGGTCCCTCAACCCTCCAGTTCTACGAAGGATCTTCGAGAATTGGGGCAAACCGAACGTGGACTTGTTCGCCACAAGGAAAAATGCTCAAATCATGACTTATGTCTAGACGATTCCAGATCCAAATGCCGTCGATACAGACGCGCTGGCGATAAGCTGGAGAGGGAAGCACGCTTACGCGTACCCACCCACCATTCTTCTGCCGAAGGTATTGGTGAAGATCAGGGAGGAACCGTGCCTAGTCCTGCTAATAGCGCCGTATTTGTCCAGCAGGGCGTGGTTCACCGATCTTCTAGATCTGCTGGTGGAAAACCCAGTGCAGTTACCCGAGATTCCGAACATAATCTCCCAGGCCAAGGGACGCTTCCTACACGAGCGTCCCGAAATGTTCAAATTGACTGCGTGGATGTTATCAAACAACGTTCCACATCGGAAGGCTTTTCTCGACAAGCTGCTGATTTCATCGCAGCTGCGAGAAAGAGGTCAAAATTCAAGTCATATAACAACAAGGTTAACAGATTTGCAGAGTGGTGTGAAGAAAAGGGTATTGATACCTTTCAATCCACTATTCAGCAAATAGCAGGCTTTCTCTGTGAGCTGTTCTTTTCAGGACTAGCTCCCGTCTCCCTTGCTGGATACAAGTCAGCTTTGGCATCAGTTATCCCTTGTCTAGCCAACAGGGATAGTCCAGAGTTAAATGTGATGTTGAAGGGAATGAGCAATCTCCGACCGAGACAACCGGTAGTCAGTCCAGCCTGGAGTCTATCTTTAGTGCTTAATGTACTGGCCAAGCACCCTTTCGAACCATTGCATTCGGCTAGTCTAAAGCATTTGACTCTAAAGGCGATCTTTCTATTGGCAGCTTCCTCAGCTAGAAGGCACAGTGAGATCCATGCGCTTTCAGCAGAGAGGGACCGATTTATTGTCTCCGGAGAGGGTCTGCGTCTTCTGCCAAGAGCAGAGTTTATGTCAAAGAATAAATATTTGAGATATCCCGGCAAACCGATCATTATACCAAAACTAACAAGGTTTGATCGTGATGCCAGTGTCTGGTGCCCGGTCTGTGCTTTGACTAAGTACAGAACTCGTTACGGTCGAACGATAGACATCTGTGGATCTGCCATAAAAAGCCTTATGGCGCCGCATCCATGGATACTATCTCTCGTTGGGTGGTCGAATGCATTCAGACTACCCATGAGATGGCGACTGGGCACCAGGTGCAATGCGCAAGGGCACACGATGTTAGAGGAAGAGCCGCCTCGACCGCCCTTTACAATGGTGTTCCGTTAGAGGACATCATGGCCTTTGGACAATGGCACTGTGAGTCCTCATTCACGGATTACTATATGAGGGATATGTCAGACTCAGCCAATCCACTCGCTTTAGCTGTTTTGAAACGATAGTTAAGCGACCACACTGCTCTTCTCCCTTTTTTGACTTTTGTAAGAAACAATTAAGAAGCAGACATGGTCGAGCGAGAGGATGACAACCAGATTGTGTCACTGATGGCCGGACAAGTGAATGGTTAGAAGCGCTACGTCTGGAATCCATTTATCATGAGGTAATTCAAGATTGAGAGTTTTTTGTATGATGTCTATATATAATGTTCATTCATCTTATATATTCATGCTCATTCCCAAGCTAATACATTTGTATGTGCAAAGAGCAGTTAACCCTCTTGGCATATTTGTGTTTCAGGCGAGATACATGTTCGTGTGTTCTCTCCCTTTTCTTAGGAGAAAAAAAGGGGGGGGGGCAGTGATGCGAATGTGATTCGGTTCCGTTAACTTGATGGTCCTGTTAGGTCTCCATTAGTCAAGTTTAAGTCTAGCTCTTTCTCCAAGGGGCAAATGGGTTTCTCTTGTTTGGTGGCTATGCAAACAATATGAGCGCTATGGTAGACGGGAACTCGGCAGATGGGAGCCGAGTATCCGGTTCCAAGGAGTCGGTAAAGCTTTCTAAGTCTATAGTCCTAGAGCCAGCTGTCAGGGTCAGCTGTATATCAGAAGTAATAGGATGGTGAGTATTGTTAGCTCTCGGAGAAAGGGAAATTTAAATTTCCTTCATTCCGGATGATAACTCTGTTACCGTTTATCAGATCGCTTTGCATCTTCTTAGAGTGATTGGCCTTGGTCTGGGGGAAGAAACCTTTCGAAATCGACAATGATCCGAAATCCAAGATGGCCGCCAGCCACCGACAGCCATCTTGAAAATTGGTTTCCGGATGATAACTCTGTTACTGCTTATCAGATCGCTTTGAATCTTCATAGAGTGATTGGACTATGTCTGGGGAAGAAATCTCTCAAAATCGACAATGATCCGAAATCCAAGATCGCCGCCAGCCACCAGCTACCATCATGAAAATTGATTTCCGGATGATCACTGCATTACCGTTTGTCAGATCGCATAGAAACCTTGTATGGTGGTTGGACTAGGTCTTGGGAAGAAATCTATTGAAAGCAACGATGATCCGAAATCCAAGAGGGCCGCCAGCCACCAGCAGCCATCTTGAAAATTTGTTTCCAGACGATAACTCGTTACTGTTTATCGGATCACTTTGAAACTTCATGGAGTGGTTGGACTAGGTTTGGGGAAGAAATCTATCGAATGCAATGATGATCCGAAATCCAAGATGGCCTCCAGCCACCGGTGGCCATCTTGAAAATTAGTTTTCTAACGATAATTTTGTTATCATTTATCGGATTGCTTTGAAACTTCATAGAGTGGTTGGACTAGGTCTGGGGAAGAAACGTTTCGAAATCGACAATGATCCGAAATCCAAGATGCCTGCCAGCCACCGACAGCCATCTTGAAAATTGGTTTCCGGATGATAGCTCTGTTACCGTTTATCAGATCGCTTTGAATCTTCATAGAGTGATTGGACTAGGTCTGGGGAAGAAACCTTTCGAAATCGACAGTGCTCCGAAATCCAAGATGGCCACCAGCCACGGGCTTCCATCTTGAAAGTTGGTTTCTGGATGATATCTCCGTTACCATTTATCGGATCACTTCATACGATCGTTGGAATATGTCTGGTGAAGAAACTTATCAAAATTTACGATAATCCGAAATTCCAATATGGCCGCCAGTCAGCGGCAACCATCTTGAAAATTGGTTTCTGGATGATACCCCCTTAACCGTTTAACGGATCGCTTTGACACTTCTGGTCAGTGTCTGAGGAAGGAATAAATATTTTTGATAGCTTTGATTCATTGGTTTGTCATCATGTTGGGGTATTATGTGCCGTTTGCGGAGCTCTTGTTGAACATGTACTCGCGCTTGGTTATGGACTTGGCTATGGAACTGCCCCTACCCCACCCCAAAGGTTATATGATACTTGTATTTAATGGTCCCTTATTTGTGATCCATAAGGTGGCCGTATACGCGGGCCGTTAGAGAGAGGTTTAACCATCTAATGACCCAATATGGTCAAGAATATAAAAATATGTCCTTATTGAATGTCCATTTGCAGGCCATGTGAAGACTATTTTCGGAAATTTAGCACTGGAATGGCTTGCTTGCTTACAGAGCCAATAATTCCTGTGGGAGATTTTCAAAAATTAGTCTTCTCTTGGCCTGGAAATGGACATTACTCAAAACCACTGCAGAGAAGCCAGTTTTGGCGGGTTTTGGCGTTTGGCCGGATTCCTCATAAAAGGGTTAAAGATATCCCTTTTATTGTAACAGCGCTATCCGTGTATCAACTACACGTCTGTGACACTTCAGAATGAAGACGGTAATCTGGCAGTCATAATAGAGGAATCCAGTTTCGCAGTCAGTCATAAAATGTAGGCGGAAATCATCATGAATGACGCGATGTAGTCCGTCGCAAGCGCTTAATAATCCGACAAGTTGCGTATGAATTATATGTCTTTACTGTTTAATAAACATTCACTTAAATATTTTGAAACTAATTTGACTGGTTGTTGTTGCTGCAATAAGCAGCAACAGCACCGAGTCAAATTAGTTTCAAAATATTCAACAACTTTCCTGTATATTTATCTGGAAATTGAGTTTTAGAGAGAGAGCAGGGATCGATTGATCCCAACACGGGCAAAGCATGGATGGAGCTTAACTAGTGATGGGCGGGGAATACCTAAAACTAAATTCCTCAAAATCGATGAATGACGCCACTCATTAAACAAAGATGCTCCTTGAAATGACAAGAACTACTATTATTTTCAAAGGTACTGACTGATGAATTGACTAAACTTTGAAAATAACTATAGTCTATCATGCTACTATTCTAACTATGTATTTCTCTGTCTCGCTATGCGTGTCTATCTCACGTGCATGATTACGCCATAATTAATTCGATTTCATTCGTCTTTAACGCTTAATAGTCTGACACGTTGTACGAATTGTATGTATTTACTATTTAATAAACATTCGGTTGAATATTTTGGAAAACTAATTTGACTGGGCGCTCTTGCTGCCATATTCAACAGCTTACTTGTATAGTTTTCTGGAAATTAATAGCCAGGGACTTCAGAGATGGATCGATGCCTACACGAGCGAAGTGTGGGTGGAGCTTTACATTCTGCCACAATCAGCTTGGTAATTCTAAGAAGGCTAAATGTGCGAGCGCGTGTTTTAAGGCATATCTACCTGAGTAGTGTAGCGATGAGATAAACGGCTGTTCTGATGGGTGACAGCTTGATGATGCTAAAACCTCTCGACCAATCAGACTTGAGTAATGTTTGACGGGAGTAATATGCAAATGAGATTATGTCATCAAGCTGTCAGCCAATTAGAATATCCGTTTATCCCTTCACCACTGATTTGGAAGGTAGATATGGGTACATCTAGGATAATTGACAGGTGTAATGAGGCATGAACCGTTTGAGGCATGGTCCAAAATGGGATCACGTAACCAGTCACAGCCAACCAGAACAGCTGTTTATGAATCAGCTCCTTACTGAAAAAAAGATACGAGGTGCATAGGTGCATACCCCTCACAGCTAATCTCCGATCATTACTGAATAATGTTGCGATGGGCAGCAGGTCAGAATGTCGATGCGGGGTGGTGGGTATGGGGATGGGTGGGTGGGGTGGGGGTGTGTTTGGGGTGGGGTGGGTGGGTGGGTGGTGGGTGGGTGTAATTCTACAGAAGTCGGATATGTTCTGTCAAACGAGGTCACGTGCCCCTCGCATCCAGAGTTAATAAGCGTATACAAGCGTGTGCAAAACGTAATTTCACCAAGCTTCTAAAAAATAAAATGAAATTTGTAATCGTTACAATGAATTCTGCATACATTTTCGGCTATGAAGTGCATGCAGATCTAGGTAATACTGTGCATGTAAAGAAAGAACGGTAGTTGACATAATGGAATTTAGTGTTGGTAGTAGCTATCCCACCGAGTGTCGATTGTTTATTTACTATAATACATTTGGAAAGTTTCAAAGAGCCTGTTTGTAGAGCTAGGAATTGCAATCGGGTAGAGCATATAGAGTACATTTACGACTTAGAACCTCAGATAAAAGTTACTATCAGCCATACATATTAATACATCAACATATGTTGGTAATTAGACGAAATAATCTCTTCGATGGCACATGACATATAGCAAAGACTAATGCCACCGAAATCAGCGCCGCTGGTGTGTACGATATTGTTAATAGTGGAGACCTGAAGATAATAACCGCATATGCAGGCGGAGGAGGAGAATCAGTAAAACAAGAAAGAGTACACATTTTGCCGAATCGCCATGGACATTTGATTGCAGTCCACAGTCGAAAACCCTAGCGTCTCAGAGAATCAATCCTTAGATGTGACCCTTCAGTCATTTTTCAATAACTGCCAGCAGATCTGGGGAAATTAGAACTAGCTGACCAGACTTGCGCATTACAGTAACATGCATGAGAGGAAGAAGAAGAAGAAGAAGATGAAGAAAAGGAAGAAGAACAAGAAGACCTCGTCGATTTAAATGCACAAACTGTGTCAGACCTCAAGACCCTATTAACGCTAGCCATGGATCCTAGCAACGAATCTAACAATTTCAAGAACAATGCAGCTATGTGGACCTAACCTAAGAACCCATTTTTATATGGGGCATTGGATGATGACCATGTGGGGCTAAAACAGAATGGCGTATCCGTTCACACTGCAGCTCCAAAGACATTTGCTACATTATTGTATGAAACTATATGTTATCTAATAAAAACTGGCTGTTATGGTTGTCAGCATGATCGACGATCTCAGAGAGAACGTTCATGCATGCGCATAGACAATTTTCTAAGACCCATCGATAATACCCTGCTATGAAATGACAAAGCTGACTAAGGAAGAGTCAATCAAGGAATATGTCAACCGTGAGGTTGACTTTGAAGAACTGAAGCTTATCATTAAAGCCACAAGAGCCACCAACAGGCAGCATGGTGATACAATACACAGCCTCACTAAGTAGGGGCAGACATGTATCTTGAGATAGAGGGTGGGTCACAATCGTCTCAATGTACGTCTTCGCTGTCTCAAGATTAAAGATTTTGCACTTCGTGAGTGTTGGCAGACATAAAAAATAGCAGAAAATCTCTTACAGTATCACCAGCATAATGAACAGGTTAGGAGAGCTTCACGCCTATTCAAATATCTTTTGAAGAGAAGAGCAAAGGAGACAGTTTGATGACCACTGCAGCTTTCATGCACCAACTATGGAAAACCATATAAGATTACTGTCATGAGAAAGATGAATGCAAAAAATCCTGTTTTTCTCTGAGGGGGGATTAGAATATGCTATAGGTAGGACCTTACCCACGTGTTATAAACTAGCAAATGTTTCCATCTAAAGACTGGCCATTAGTATGATAAATGTAACATCACGTGAATTGAGAGAGCAAGGTTTATAAAATGCACGATTAATTATCTTTGTTTACTTGCTGGTTCTGCTAGTATTAAAATCACAAAACACAAAACAATACCCAAGTTTTCGCTTCTTTAAAAATCAATGTTTTACTAGATGTTGTATTCGAGCTGCTTCTGCCGCTGCTGTAGATTGTACACTAAGCACCCATGTACATGAGGCAACAACAACAAGAACAACAAAAACAACAACAACAACAGCAACAACAACAAATACCAATGACAGAAATACCAACTGCAACAACAAAGGCAACAACAACAACAACAACGACATCAAAAACATGGGCCATAATTCGTGATGATAACATATGCTTAGGGGCAATACTCGGTTGAATTAGTTTCAAAATATTCGTCAGAATTCTTACTTAATAGTAAAAACATGCAATTCTTACAACTGTCCGTCTATTCAGCCGGCATGGCAGTTGTCTACCCATGGGACCTTGAGACAAACATGTCTGCAACAACACCCCAGTCAAATTAGTTTTAAAATAGTCGGCAATATGTTTATTAATAGTGAGAAACCTCCAATTCTTACTGTGCAGTTGATCTATTCCTCGTTCATGATGTTTGAGCACCAGGGGCCATATTCACGAAGACTGTGTAACTTACGCCTGGCGTAACTTACACCCTAGAGTTACGCCGTATTCACGAAGAATGGCGTAAATAAACGCGTTGCTCTCTAATGTATGGAGACGAGAAATCGTTGATCACGTGAGACGCTTATGACGTGGTAAACGCGGAAAAACGACCGTCTGCTTTTGACAGCTGTCAAAATTTACGATAAATATTTAATATTTACGATAAATTAAGAATGCCTCGCAAAGCTAATTTTTCCGAGCGAGAGCTCGATTTGATGGTTGAATGCGTAACAGCTCAGTACAACGTACTGCCATCCAAATTTAAGACCGATGTCACACATACTGGGAAACAGAACATTTGGAAAGAGCTATCGAACAAGTAAATTGAAATAAGCAACATCATGGTTAAAGACACTGAGGTTTTTTTTTAATTCCCGCTTCTATGAAACATGACACCTTTTGGGATAGAACGTCTAAAAAATATCTAACCCTGTTTTTAAAACTAAATAGAATTTATGTTTTTGTTTTGAAATATTACTTAATTATGAGCTGCTCCGTCGCATCCTAAACAGCCGGCTCGATAGTATCATGTCCTCTTACCGCGCATGACCATACCGCTCATAACCATACCCCGCATAACCATACCTCACATAACCATGCCGCCCATAACCAATACCCTTATTCGTGGTGTTGAACTTGATAAAAGGACCAGTCTATTATAGTATAGGGGTAGCGAGTTAAAGTTGTCAGTCTACCGCGTATATGTGTAATTTAGAATGACTGCAAGGTTACTCGGCTTTTCGATCGAGTTAATTTGTATCTTGCTGGTAAATATTTAAAAACTATTTTGACTGGAACCTCTTGCTAGCGGTCAAATTAGTTACACAATATTCAATATATTTGAACCTCTCTTATACGACCACCTGACTTAAGACTACTTTTATTCTCCATTGGATAACGGTTAAGAAATGCTCTCCAATGGGGTTGGTGACGGGTTAAAGGTTAAAGAAAGAAGGAGGTTACTATACAAATTTGAAATGCACCCTTGAGTGACCATTAGGGGAGACGATTGGCCGTGGTGTTAGCGTTGAGCTATAATCATCCAGGCAGGGTCCAGCTCGACTGTCAGGCGATCAGGTGGCGAACGAGCAATCATAGAAACATAGGGACTCTCCTTCCCTCCAACATTGCCTCTCTCCACCCACATGACCCAGGAGCATAAATGGGTACCAGCGTGAAACTGGAGAAGTTACCAATAATAGACTGAAATAAAATTTTCTTTGCTCTCAAAGTAGGTGTCCGTAGAAGTAGGTTTATCTGTATTTGGTATTCTACATGTAAATAGGTGTTGCAGAATTCATTGACCCGGATTCATCTTTTATACAGAAGTCTTTCGCAAGCCTCGTAACATGGCTCTTTAACATTTTTATTTGTTTGTACGCTCATAGATCATTTTATACACGTATGCATATAAAATTTACAATACCGTTTTATTGCAACTCAACTGGCAACTCAAGGGAGACAATTAATCATAGCATAATATACAATTAGAGCAATACTAAGTTATTTCCCTTGAAGCGCAGTAGCAATGCTGTCAGCCTTTTGCTGACTGCTAGAAGTTCGTGAAACCTTTATTATTCATGAGCTCAGTGAGCTGGGGTTAGTACAGTTTTACCAATGAACTTGTTCAATGACGGAAAGGTCATGGAAAAGACAAGTGCTCTATGTTGTCAGGAATATTCTGATGAATATTTTGAAATTAACTTGAAATAAGCTGTTGCACTCAAATTAGTGTAAAATAGCCACCACCCATTCTGTCTGAGAACAGTCCTACTATCCTAAATTCTAAATGATGTCTCCCTATCAACCAAATTAAGCTGAAATCCTATTGGCACAAGCATTGTATTCGCTGTTAATTGGCTCAGTAATCATAAATTATGTTGTCCCACATGGCAGGATATCAAGTCTGCAATAAGGTTCATACACCTCCTGCAGAATGAAATTCAATACCATTTCCACAGGTAATCAGTAGTTAAGAGAGTCAATATTTGGAAGATTATCGACATAATTTTGTAAATTAGTATCACGCCGGAACAATATTTAAAGTTTCCATAGATTTGTTAAACCTTTGGCAGAATTCTATTTGTATTACTTTCCAAGGACTGGAAATTGGTCCTTTATAATCCCATACTTTTCCAGACTCTAAGTATGGCAGGAAATCAAAAGACTAAATATGCTCACATACTATGAAGTGGACAATGTGACTCTTACTCCAGTCTCGGCAACATTTCTTTTACATTTCGGAATTCAAAATCAATGCCAAATTTGGAGACAGAGTATGTACTCATTTTGCATTAAGAAATTCAATGACTTTTCCATGATCAAACGTACACACTTTCATGACCATGACTGAGTTGAGGACCAAATAATAGTGTTCTTGCATTGTTTTCTCTGTCTGATCCTGTGCCAAAGTACATGTAGCAGTTCCAAGTAAAAAATGTTGTCTTGATTGTAAATTCTCAGCTGCCAGAATTTTCCAGGATGTCCATTAGCAGATGATGGAGATCCCATATGCATGCCAACAGCATTTTGTGCGTTAACCTTTCAATTAACCCTCGAATTTGTTCAAGAAAATAAGAATTTTTCTCAGAAAATGTATATTTGCAGAACAGAAGATATTTTTTAGAATTTAGCACAGGTAATATAACATTCTCTTGGCCCGCAAATGGACATTCTCAAGACCACTACAGAGACCTTCTTAGGGTCGTTAAAGGGTTAAAATGTGTGAACAATTTTGGAATCTGTAGTTTTCGAGATAACATTCATGATTTTACCAGGACGCATTTTCTAGTAAGCAGGCTGGTTGCTGGCTGACTCAGTCGGTGGCCAATTAACTGATTGATTGATTGACTGATTGATTGATTGACTGATTGATTGATATATTTATTGGCTGATTTATTGACAGCGCAACAGCTGGTCGAATACCTTTTAAATGTAAACAACAACTCAGACAAAATGTTGAATAATTTGTTTTTCAGAAAAATATGACCATTTAATAATCATCAGTTGCACTTTTGCATACATACAAACCATCCATACACATGCACTCATTTGATGAATTAACGATTTACTAAATATTCCGTTGAATATTTTGAAACTAATGTGATTGGACGCTGTTGGTGCTTTCCTGTATAGGTAACTTGAAATTAGGATTCTGGAAAATCATGGTTCAAATTAAATACAAGCAAGAGGCCCAAGGGCCCTGTATCGCTCACCAGGAGTTTGTGGCCACTAGCACAAATGAACAAAACATATCAGATGGCCACTGGAACAATTTAGCAATATAATTTCTGTGAAGGTTTAGCCAAGTTGTATAAAAATTGGCCGCCAAACACTCTATATTTTGATTGATCCATGGTGGCCAAGTTTTTTCATGGTTCAACTTCCCTAATCTACTGGCCGAATCTAATAACCTAGCCTAGTCTACTAGCTAGCTAGCATACAGTACTGGCCTAGCTGTTTAACCTACTGGAACATGACACTTGCCTAGTCTACTGTCCAAATGTGAATATGGCTAAGTGTAGCTATAGAGCCGAATAGCTACATGGGAAATGGGGAGCTATGTGTCGTGCAGCTATAGGTAGGGTAGATATGGTGAGTTGTGTATGGGTAGCTATTTGCTTAGCCATGTATTAGGGATAGCTTTGCGGAATGATTGTTATGTTGTAGTAGGGGTAGCTATGGAGTAGGAGAGGGCTAACTATGGATTGAGGTACTTATGATAAGTATAGGGATAGGGGTAGCTGCGGTATGGCAGGCATGCTTAGCATTTTGGTAGCTTAGTATTTTGTTAGTTTA
Organism: Chaetoderma sp. LZ-2023a; assembly: GCA_034401795.1. Taxonomy (NCBI): domain Eukaryota; kingdom Metazoa; phylum Mollusca; class Caudofoveata; order Chaetodermatida; family Chaetodermatidae; genus Chaetoderma; species Chaetoderma sp. LZ-2023a. The sequence continues at coordinate 75,787,689 of CM067364.1, forward strand.
ATGTGTATAGTTAGCTATGTGGACTTGGATATGATATCTATGTGTTTGGGGTAGCTATGGGTCAGGTATTGATAGGGATATGATAGCTATGTGTTTGTGGTAGTATTACGAGACGAGTTGACATATTCATTAGAATTTTGTGGTTTGTTTTGTGTTCTGCTTCAGTCCTATGCAGTCATAGGCATGGAGTATTTGTACCGGTCAGTTACGTAGATAGCTCGTCGTCCCAACCCCACCCTTTCTGCTTTTTATTGCTCACAATTCTGTTTACAATTGGAGCTAATATGTAGAGTCATGAGCACGTTAAGAGTAGACACTGCTGCCTTTGGTTACGGTCATATTTAACCATTTTTCATTCTGAATACCCGTTCACATAATTATTATCTTAGAACAGGGAATTGGTATCGGATTGGTGGGTTGATTATAGTCCTTTGTCAATGCATGTGTCTGTGCCGTCCCTTGCACATCTGAATATGAATTATCATAATTATTAGTATTTTAAGCATTAATACGATTCAGACTAATGTTAGGCAATGTTCCATCGAGATGTCTCAATGCGCTGTCAGGTATTGATATGCAAATGACCTGTGTCGCTGGACGGTGTGCTGTCATATATATTGTCGCTACACGCGGTTTTTCGGCCTCCTATCGTTAGCGGTCGTAACTTATAACATGGCAGATATGACTGGCACAGGGATTAAAGCAGCCGTGTTGAGGCTCAGGCCAAATTAAGTGCCTTGTGCGTGACGTCACCAACGTGAAAGTCGCGATGGTCGTTTGTAAATAGTAACTGTCAGTGTTAAGACGTACTGGGCCCAGGCTATGGATGGATAGATGAACTGAATTTGTTGTGGTGAGTTCGCCAGCACCTACTTGAACTGTCATAATAAACCTGTGAGTTACGATGTATCGTTCTATCTGCGCCATCAAGTGAGTGATCTGTTATTGACTGAACATGCGACATGATATATCGTTACAATTCCGTTTCCAGGATTCTGACTTTTCAATTCACCGACCTCTTTTGAACATATAAAAGTATACAAATCGTGCACGAACCGTGACATCTCGGAACTTTTGACATCCGTATTATTAAAAGACATTAATTAAATTTCATAGTAGGGACATTTATGCAAGATTTCAAAATGATTTATACAAATTACTGTTGAAAGCGAGTTTCACTTCGCAATTATTATTACATCTGTAGCTAGGGCTGATTGCACCTTTTCACCCTCTGTCCGTCTGTCCGTACTGTCTTCCACCCTTGTGACCCCATGTCCTGTTCGTTTACCCTTTGTAGTCGAGCATTTTAATGTCACTATTAAAGGACTAAGTCTCTGAATTTTCATTTAAGACCACTATTCATCTTATTTACTTCACCCGTGGTCCTTGGGGTAGGCGCTCGAAGCAGCATCATTTGGATGAGCCATGTTACCATGGTTATCGGCTTATTCTGTGTTCAAGTTGTTGTAAGCATCTTGTAGTAGGCATTGTATAATTTATTTGGTCCACCCCTTTGCCCTAGATCGTTTAATGTCCTTGACATTTACACGATTTAGGTTTCCAACATGTGACTGGGTTACCAAGGCAACTGTGTATACTCGATTCATCTAATTTCCAACTTTTGACCTCGACCTTGATAGTCATCCCCTGCAGATATTAGCTTATGATCAGACATTACCAATCCGAAAGTCATATCTTCCAGTTCCATGATAGGGCCAGCATAACCAACCTTTTGAAACTTTGGTTATCTCTTTGTTTCATCTGCCTAACTCTCAGGCTTTACAAGAACAGATTTGGTATAACTCGATATGCATGTTTTCACCTTGTTGACATAATTTTGTTACAGTGAAATGCCAACGTAGGGTTCACCCGAACTGATGGTCAATTGAGCGTTTAAAGCCAAGGTCATGGCTTGACCTTTTGACCCAGAGGGCATGCCTCTGTAATAGTAGCTATGGGTCAGGTATTGCTAGGGATATGGTAGCTATGTGTTTGGTGGTAGCTATGGGTCAGGTATTGATAGGGATATCGTAGCTAGAAGTCTTACTTCGAAGGATGAACGGTCTAAAATTTCACTGAGATTGGCTTCAGGAGGTGGCTGGACGGCGTTGCTTGTAGAAGTAGATATTAGAGTCTGATTTCGAAAATCCAATTTTTTGATGAACCTGGAATTTTTGAATCTGTAAGGGGTCTAGTTTAATAATCCAATAAGTGCCACAATGACACCCTTGAGGAATTTGAGAAATTCAAGAATGTCACCAATATGGCCATCACTCAAATAGAAATTGAGGATTTGAGTCAAATAGATTTTTAACTAGGTGTTTCAAGTCAATCAATTCAATCTGTATACTTGCACGACGATTGGATGTTTGCTCAATACAGAATTCCAAGATGTCCATTTAGGTAGCTGCTGTTCAACTGTAAATACAAAAAGACTAATATATCAAATGCACTGGGTCTAGATTGGGAGGGTATGTATCCAGCGCAGACTTCCAGATGCATGCCTAATAATGAGCCCGTTTTGTGTTTTCATTGAATGCCTCTATGTTCTGTTGTAAGGATTCACGTTTTGGCAAAAAAGATGCACCTTTTTAACCTATCCTTGAAACCCTAACTTTGTACCATATATTCCCCCCCCCCCCCCTTGTTTCACGGAGTTCACACTTCAGCCCATAGCAAGCCGCAACGAATGCTGTCGCTTCGTAAATGACGTCATCCATTTTGCCTCGGAGTCGCCCATATTCTTCTACTCTATTCCAGCTTCAAGTACCTTCACATCTCTAATTTTACCAATGCCATAATACCAGGGAACAGTATAACACCCACTACTAGGACTGTTCGATTATGGAAATAAATAAGTGATTATGATGTCAGAAAAATAATCGATTTAATAGGATGATCTACTATTTAATCTTGGCACTTGCAAGTAGCAGCTGCGTAATGACGGGGGAGGGAGGGGGTGGTGGATGGGCGGTGATGGGGGAGAGATAATAATAATAATAATATTAATAATAATAATAATAATAATAAAGTAATAAATAAATAAATAGATATATACATATATAAAAAATGCCTGATTTTCTATAAAAATAACAGAATACGCAATTTCGTAAATTGCTTCCTAGATAAGTTTAGATTACCTCAACTAAGGAGGCCAATGAACAGACTGCAAACCCCTCAATAGGACAGGCTATATCAACCAGTCCTCTGATTGGCTGAACACGATGATTAAAGCCACCCAGGATAATGAGACCAATTTGGAAGACAGTATCCACTCGTTCCCATTGGATAGTGGTTTGAAGAAACCGGTGCGTATGCCCAGATTTTCGAGTCAGTAAAGAGGCGCCAATTTAATTTTAACACTAAATAGATTAAATTTTAATTATATAGTACTCGCTCGTGGCCCCTATTTACAATGATTCCCTATTTTCCAGCATCGGAAAAGCGGAATATTTTGAAGATCATTTGCCCGCGGGTGGGTGTTGTTTTAGGCAGCAACAAATTTAAGTCAAATTAGTTCCAAAACAATCGGCAGAATTATGAGAATTTGTATCGAAAATTTGTGAATTTACTAAGGAAAACAGTGAGTTAATTGTGTGTATTTTTCGCGAAATAGGCATATTATTTTTAGCTTTATTGTGGTAAAGATGTCGCCCGTAGTGCCCATCTACGACGTTTCCCTATTTCTAAGCATTGGAAAGGTTGCATATTTTGAAATTCATTTGACTGCAAGTTGTTGCTGCCTTAGGCAGCAATAGCAGCGCTATGGTTCTCGCCCGTAGCCCCTATGTACAATGTTTCCCTATTTTCTAGCCTCGGAAAAGCTGAATATTTTGAACATCATTTGACCGAGGGTGAGTGCTGTTTTGGGCAGTAACAGATACAAGTTAAATTATTTCCAAAACAATCGGCAGAATTTGTGAAAATTCGCATCAAATTTTACGAATTTAATATGAAAAACAGGAAATCATTTTAGAAATTTGTTCGCAAAATGGCCACTAACAATTCCGCTTATAGCCTTCAGAGGAGGATAATAACTGGCGTATCAGGCAATTACATATGCAAACATTAGCGTGTATGGACTATGACTTGATAGGTGCGGGCCAGGCCACCAGGAATAGATGTTTATACAACTACATTGCTACAACAATAAACCACCGATGCATTAGCTGTATTACAAAACTAAATTCTAAATTATGCCTGATCTTTCGATTATTTAATTTACACTCGATTATGTAATCGCCAGGAACAATGATCGATTATCGATGAAATATCGATTAATCGAACAGGTCTACTGACTATATGGGCTGTAAGCACCTCTGAAGCAACATCTCTGTGTCTGGCGAAGGTGGTGCCGGTGTTAATTGGCAAACGTCCTTGACTCATGGCCAACGTGAGAACTGTTGTGGTTAGCTCATTCTCCAGTGCTTTGACAACACGCACGCATGCGTGCACACACACACATCGGTGTCACCGCAGATAAATTTGATTCTTATATACCCAGAGCTTGCCAGTGATAACATGTGTTGAGGGATGTAGGCATCTGCACCCTCGTGTATCGCCCCCAATCTATGTATCTGTATAACCAGGAAATTACAAACTTCTGTAGGTATGAATGATTTGCCAGTTGCACGAGACTTTTTGTTATATATGACTGTTTCACTGTGGTTAAAAGTATCAATCAACTGTGTCTTGATTTTGTGACAGTAAGCACGCACTCATGCGATGGAAGAGCCGAATTTAGAGACAGTTGGTGCTCTCTAGATAGCTGACCTGTACGGGAGCATCTAGTGCCACCTTTGATACTATATTCCTAGTATCTGCCAAGGATTACATTCACTTTGCCGTTGACTTTAAGTTTATCGATGCACTATTTAAGACAATTCTTATCGCGTTCTCTGATACTGGTTTGGGATCGCCAATGAATGACCCAAAGAATGACACACCCATCTATGACAATCACAGATGGTAGCATTATTGCACCATCTGACTGTTCTACCTGCAGTTTATTCATCAATACTGATTTGGCATTTGCAATCCGTAGTTCTCCGGTTTTCTCCTCAAGATTGACTTCACAACTGGTTCTAGTTCATAGTTGATTATATTCTTCACATCATCATCATGGGAGTTCATAAGTGTCATGAGTCGTGCGAATATAACTGCACGTTCGAACTCTTCCACAGATGCTGCAGTTTCTTTCTTTTTGCTCTCTTGCAGTTTAAGAACTCTGTTCTTCAGCGAGCAATTGAATCCCGCAGGCTGGCTTGTACTCATGGATGTGCTCGTTAACAACACTCACAGCGCTAACCACATTTAAGCGATCTGTACATATAGGGACATAAACTATATTCACCAAAGACTGTGAGTGATCTGCAGCATACAAAAGATCAATGTAATAGTCTTTCGCTGATGACCTGCCTGTCAGTTTCATCATATTTGATCCGTGATGGCATCTCATCATTGTCGGTAGAAAATGATATCTTTTATCAACATGCTTCATATGTGAGGGTTTAAAGCCCAATGACGGATAATTTTCTCATTCAAATTTATTATAATGAGACAACCTCTCCCATGTACATAGCGCATGCACGTTGTCTTTATGAACATGCCCGTCTATACCCTACTCCAGTGAGATTCCTCCTGGATTTCTCCATGCAATGTTCCATTCGTCTGTGAAAGATAACGTATTAGTGTGTATACTGAATGTGACCACTCGCAAAGAAATATGGCATCATTTCTTTAAGTTTCCATAAGTTTAGTTGGTGACTGGCAGTGATAATTATCTTGATACGAGTAGCTCCAGATGTAATGAGTTTCCTGGATGAATTACAACACTAAAATAGGCACTCCGAAGTCATTGTTCAGTTCTTCCTGAAATAAATAATAGCAGATATGGTAATATTTTAATCATCTATTCTACAAATATTCCATGTCTAAATATTCTTCACTAATTTCCGGAAGGGGTATACTCAGCGGGCAACATATTTTGTTTCTGGGTTGATCCACAATGATCCACATTAGTATATCATTGATTCAATTTCTTTCTCTTTAGCCACTGAACTAATACACTTAATGACGTCATCTTAAATGTACAATAACCGTTAGATCTATAGAATTTATATACGGAGTTATGTGCATAACATGATCTTAATGGACCAATACTAGCATTTGATCACCAAATGTTATGTATGCGGAGACTAAATAGTGAAAAAACTACTATTTAGAAAAAGTCTTTGGCATTGTCGCCAAGACCGTATTTTTCCGAAAATCCATTTATGCGTTATGTTCATCTTTCATAGCGTCTAAGTGACCCAACGTAGTTGTATTTACGCACATATAATTGATTCATTATCTTGCATAATAACAATCTCACTTCCGAAATTGACAGCATTTGAACGTGTTTTGTGGACATAATCAATACAGTTGCATGAGAAAATGGCCATTAAAACGATTAGATGTCGATTCAAGCCAGGTCATAAAAAGATCTAGCATGCTTATTTGTGAGATTGCGTTGTAACACTTAAAATAACGCCATCTGGAGCTGACATACCCACCTACCTCCTCAATGCACCAAAATGAGTGCATACTCGATATGAATGTCTGCCAATATCCATATATATGTATCACAGATGCAAAATCCTCTGGCATTAGGCTCATATCTGGAGGGTGCAAAACCTGTCAAGTTTCAGATTTTTGCGATATGTGCAGCGAAATTCGATGTGTTTTCTCCACAAAACTCAGTCATACATGAGGAATGCAAATACTTTTTACATTAAGAACACTTTCGTATTGTGAACAATGACCTCCCAAGTCTCAATCACCCCTCTCTCTCTCTCTCTCTCTCTCTCTCTCTCTCTCTCTCTCTCTAACCGGAGAACGAACTGCAACGACAATACTTTCATGATCTACGCACCAAAATCATTTAATACCCTCCTCACCCAACCCCTAAAATGCCGGAGGGGTTGAATTATCATACCACACCAGCCCCAAAATCAGCCACGCATGACCGATGCAAAACCTCTTAAACGTTAGAGTCAGCTGTAGGCTGTGTACCATCATGATGTTAAGTAATTTTTATCCAATGAGCCTTTCCAAGTTTATCCATCAATCATATAATGTCACAATCAGCTACCTGACGTATAGGATGCAAGCTAATTAATAGTTTACCTGTATAGTTTTCGATCTATTCCAACACGAGCAATGTGTGGCTGGAGCTTAGCTAGTGATGGGGGATCATAGCTAAAACTGGAAAGGTCTATTCTCTCTCAAACAGCAGGAGGAGTTGCACCCAAAAGATATTCATGAAATGCATACAGAAATTCCAACGTTTCCCTTCTTAATGTTCAAATGTATAATGGACCTTTCTAGTTGATCCATACATCATATGACGTCATAAGCAACTATGTGGCCTGTAGGATGATGTCATAATCATCGCATCATGAATAATTCAATTTGTATTAAACGCTTAACATTCTATGGAATATTTTGAAACGAATTTGACGGGGTGTTGTGGCTGCCATAGGCAGAAACAGCACTCAGTCAACTAAGTTTCAACATACTGAACAGATTACCTGTATAGTTTTCTGGAAATTAATAGTCAGTGAATTCAGAGATCGATCGCTCCCAACACGGGTGAAGCATTGGAGTTGTACAACTAGAGATTTGCGTGGCATAGCTAAACGGCTACAGTCATAATTGAGACAAATACTCATGAACTTAGAATAGTCTGTCTAGTGCACCAAGTATAGGTCTTTGATGCATTTACTATTTAAAGGTGCATATTCACGCCAGAATGCTTGAGCATAAAATTATTTCAGTTCTACTCTTTATAAGGTTACAGTGTGTTGCTCGATGTAAGGAAACGAAATAAATCTTAACATATGTTGATTTCATTTCATATCAATTAATATAATCCGAGATGTTGAATAAGAGACCCGTGTCATAGCAAAATTACATTTATTTATGTGTAATGAAATCTTCATATGTTCAGATTTAATTGGTTTCATTAGATCTAGGCACACACTCTAAGCTTAAGTAGTACATTTTTACAATTTCATTTTCCAACATTCGTGTGTGAATATGCATATTCACTAAATATACTGTTGACAATGGTGATACTAATGTGAACGGACAGCAAAAGCATGTGGTAAAAAATTAGTTTCAAAATATTCAACAGCCGAACGGCGTGGTTACCTTGATATTGGTATTTTGCAAATTCAGGGCTCGATAGATCGCAATGCGGGATTTGCGGGGTATAGCAATGGGCCAGTATATGTGCCTTGATGTATTGTTACTAAATTTCGGCACCATCACTAAAATTACTGATTTTCTTTATTTCTCAGTTAACTAGATTTCAGTTTCTTGATAATTTTAAAATGAAGCATTTCTATTGCAAATGGAGAACAACAATATTAAATATGTCTAGACATCTTGACTATTTCAGAATAATAGTGGCACCATACATCAATTACAACAATTGTATGCTGCTCTCGGAACAAAGGATGCATACCTCTAAACAATGTAAGGATTTGACAAAGAAACAGCCACATTTCATTTATAGCTCTGTAAATGTAAGTGGATTTGCAGGTATTCTCAGTGATATGTTGCTAAATCGTGACATCATATATGCAGGGCCTATGTTGTTAAATCGTGACATCATATATGTAGGGCATATGTTGCTAAATCGTGACGTCATATATTAGGGTCTACTTATGTTTTAGTATTTGTGAAATGTCCTGATTGTGATGTCAGCTAGCATGAGGCGTGATTGATTACAACATCGCATACCTGAGTGACTGATCGCAGCCCTCCATTGCTCATCGATAGATCGGTCGATACTGATGATCTTTGGCCTCTAACCGGATCTAAGTTAACATAAAAGGCTGATCCCAAATCAATATATAAGATATTTGTTTTTCACATGTTGTAACTCCGCCAAGAACGTATCTAAATGTTGCTGTTAAATTGTCTTCCCGAATTAAGTCAATGTTGTTCTATTTGATGGCTACAGTGGAAGAATTAAAATGCTGAGCAAAACCATATATTCAACCACACGAGGAAGTAAATGTAGCATCATTCATATTAAAGACGACAGTGTGACAAAGCTTATGGTAATGGACCTCCCCATTTTTACCTATGCCCCGCCCATCTCTAGCTTAGCTCTACCCACACCTCGCCCGTGTTCAGATCGATCGATCTCTGAACTCCCTGACTATCAATTACCAGCCAACTATACAGATAAGCTGTTGAATATTTTGAAACATCATATTCCTCATTTCGTTTCATTGGATGAACATATAAGCTATTTTCAGATGCTCCAATTGCTTTTCAATGAGTTAAATATGCCATTTTGTTGTGTGGGTTCTAAACAATAGTATTTATATCACTCATTATGAGAACATACAGCAAACTGACGCCTACATCAAGTTGGCATATGCTTAATACTCGTGAAACCTTAATGAATTGCCCATATTCCAATGGCTCAACACGTACCGAAGAAACTAATTCGTTGATATATCTGCTTCATTGCATATCGTCAAGTGAGATATTTGGAAATGATATCAGACACGTGGGATAGTGCAAATTGCAAACCAGTCTACACTAATTGATTTCAGCTCAGGCTTGCTACTACTCATTCGCAAGCGTTAGTAAAAAACCCCAGATACACATTTCATGAGACCATGCTATAACAAGTATGTGCATGCAGATAGTGTGTAGATACTAAGCAACCTACACGAGAAGATAATCTTGATCTATGCTCATGTGATTTGCTCTATCCAAATATGGATACGGAATCAAATGATAGGGACCTAGCCAACACATTTTGTTTTAACACTAACTTGGTAAGAAGATTGAGTAATGTCAGCGGTATTGTGATACCGAAGTATCGTTCAATTCCTAGATATAGACAGATACCATTAGCGCTACCAGAGTCAAATTAAACATTGTAATACTGCCTGTAGTTCAGAATATTATGTGTGAAGGGAAACACGCAGCACGTAATATTTGTATCATGCCCAGTGGGGTACAATCTAATCCAGCATGTAAGATCACTGAATGCTAGCAAATATAAAATAAAGTTAGTTTTTGCTTTAGGTTCTTCGTTTAAGTCATAGTAGGCTATTGTCTGAGAGCACAATGAAAATAAACCCAGCTTTAAAGACAACAGTTACTTTGAAACGCCGAGGCATACTAAAATAAAATCGCCGTCTCCAGTCAAGTAAAGATGATTTCTCAATTTTTACAATACACAGGCTTCAGTTGGCCTGTAAATGGACATTTCCGATTTAAAATGTTGGTTTCCTAAAGAAATCTGCACCATTAAGCACTAAAGCCGCGATACATTTTAGTGTCTGGTAAACAATGTTGACAATAAAGCATTAGAATGAAATAACTTGCGAACTATGCCATTATTTGTTTGAAAGCAGCCACATCCGATCAACGTATCTTTAGGCATTGCAATGCCCTACGCGCTGTGCATAGTTGTCTTATTCCCTGGATGAATAGATTATTAATTCCCATTCTCTACTGCAGCCATCCATATTTAGTCCAGTTTTCGTGCATGAAACAGTATGCCAAATGTAACGGCTAATAGATGGATAAAATATTAGTTATGCCACACCTTATCTATGTTTAAGATACACACAAAGTGCATGCACGTTTGACTAAATGTAACTACTTTGACAATGAGTTCCCCGAGTCTCAAATTCGAGTAAACTATACAGATAAGCTGTTGAAAATTTGGAAACTAATCTGAATGGGAGTTATTGCAGCCTAAGACATCAACATGTCCCAAACAATTGTCTTCGAAATATCCAAAATATATCAAGGGATGTGTAACTCAGCGCTTACTGTTGGACCTGATAATCACACTATATTATCTACTACAGGCGGGGTAGAAAATAAGGCCATGCACTAATACACGTCTAGAGTGAATGATATGTTAATGATATGGCTGAATGTGCATTGCATCAGATATCGCAACGACAAATTTATAAATTAACATGCAAATTGCTTAGTGATTTAAAAAAATAAATGTATCCCAAATTCTTCTATACTGGTTATCTTAAAGATGCCTTTCCTTCGAGATATGAATACATTTGGAAACGTTCACTATTTTTATTACAATATAATGGTCTTAGCGTATTGTCATTACATACACATTTGTATGCACAAATTCTAGCCCTGTCACACATATTTGCTATTATTTGTTGTTTTTCTGAAAACTCTAAGAGTTTCTCAATTTAGGGAAGCATTATGTTTACGAACCAATCCAATTGGAAAGAGCTCAGACAATACTAAATATCTCTAGATAGTTCAACACCGACAAATAAAATATCATCACAACCGCAGCTGCTTGAATACATCAAAGGCATCAGATGACAGAAACCACAACAATGGACCTTTCCATTTTTAGCCGTGTTGGGATTGATCGATCCCCAAATACCCTAGCTAGCAATTTCCTGAAAACTATACAGCAAAGCTGTTGAATATTTTGTGACTAATTTGACTGAGTGCTGTTGCTGCCTATGGTTTCAACAGAATATTAATTTTAATAGTAAAAGCAAACAATTGGTACAACAATACATAGACCGTCTTCAAATATGCGTTCGTGACGTACTTATCGACGTCATCTATGACGTCATTCATTATGAACATCAAACAGATATGAGTGTATTGAATATTAGCCATATGCGACAACTAAGTACCAAAATACCTGATATATCTGCGAAATGGAGATACATTTCACCATCTGATTTGTATTAGCATTTTATATAATTTTGGAATTAATAGTTTGCATCTTCTTGGATGTTGAGTGGCCATGTATTTAAGAATTGATGCTAAACTGCTATTCATTTCCAAAAAACGATTTATGGACAATTTCCCACATATCGGAATTATAGATCTCTCAGCGGTTCCCTCTTTAATAATTATTTTAATTTTTAAATCATTCAACAAACGCTTGCCCGAGACTGACTTATAATTGTGCAGCACTGCCTTTTAGAAGATTCGTGCTGGGGGTGGATTGGTGGCTGGTTGCGGGTGGGGTGGGGGGAGGGGAGGGGTGTTGGTTGGGGTGGTGGGGAGGTTGTGTGTGTATAATTTCTAAAGTGTCATTGGTGTTAAAAAACAGCAATACCTTTCATATACACTATTTGCTATCAGTGCATTAATTTCTGTTTCTGTTCAAAGACAATAAACATCATCTCGAAGCAAACGTGGTGCATGTTATTGTCAACTTTACCAACATAACAGTTGTCCGATAAAGTAATAGTTTATTTAACACTTAGCTTTTCGTGAGAAACTTTCACTCTTTTAGAGATTGTCGCATATTCACGTAACGTTTCTGTCATTCTAATTTGCTTCCCTCCTGCGACAAACTGTCCTGAGGAATACAAGTCTGATGGTGCGATTTCCGAATCCATAGATAACAGGATTTATGGTAGAGTTCAAGGATACGATTAACCCTCCAAGTGACCAGTACGCTATCGGCATTGCCATTTCTGCCTGACATTTCACGAGTGCCATGATAAATATTGGGCTGAAGCAAATTGCAAACCATGCTACTGTTATCGTTAATATAACAAGTGCCTTCAACTCGGTCCTCGAGCTATTAGATGCAACAATTCCACCTGTGTCAGAGATTACAAAAATACGATTTGCTGCAGACTTTGCTATTAGAAATATGCGCACATACAAAACTGCAATCACTGCCAATGCAGAAAATGAGAGTACAACGTTTGTAATCCAATAAGAGCAGCTAAAGACTAAAAGCCCCGTACAGGCAGGTAAGCTTGATATCTCTTCATGCGATTTGCTCCACCCTAAGAGAGGCAATGTTACATGAATTAATGGCATGAACCAACACATAGTGATCATGATTATAATGCGAGATTTAGTTAGAAGTTTGTGATATTTTAGTGGCCTTGTGATGCTAATGTATCTTTCAATTACCACTGATAGTAGATGTAATTCAGATACTATTGGCACAACTATGAGCAAACAATTCACTCCTATGCACAGTAGTGGGTATGAAAGTAGAAACGTATCGAATATGCCTTGTATAATTCCGAGTGGTGAAATAACTAGTCCAACAAGTAGATCACTGAAGGCTAGTGAAACCAAAATAAAGTTGGTTTTCGTTTTAAGATGTTCGTGCGAGAATATTATGAAAATAAACAATCCATTGAAGATAATCGTTAGTATAGCAACACAAATGAACATCAATGTAATTAGTAATGTGAAACCCAATATGGGTGGTTGTGGAGTTGTTGTTGTGTTCATTCTCAGCGTGGATCTGACGTCCTTCTGGCCTTGCGCATGGCAGAATATTGTTTCATATAATAGTATTGATAGCAACCAATTATGGACAAAACCTCTCTGTGTATCTGCAGTTTTATAATCCCATGTACTATAACTATTTAAAATTACCCTAATACACATGGCATGCTTCCGAGAACAAATGTTTGTTAACCAATTTGTTACTGAAATTTAAAAAAGGTGCAGTGTCTCAGTTTCAAGACAACAGTTCCATAAAGCTGTTGAAAACTTTGAAACTAATTTCATTGGAACGTGTTCCCATAGGCAGCAACATACACAAATCTAATTAGTTGCAAAATATTCATGAGAATACTTATTAAATTGCAAATGACCTTTCTGAATTTGGTGTTTTGGCTTAAATGGTTTATAAATAACATAGCGCACACTATCTATTAAATCCTTTTTTATCACAACAATAACTATAATGTTAACACTATATGATCTGCTTGTCTGATCGATCGCTTGATGTTTGCCTTATTTTTGTTTCCTCAAGCTTAGGTACAGCATGTTTGCTTAGGGCTACATTATCCATTACCAATCCGTTATCTGAGCAAACACTACATTAGTAAGTTCCATTCTGTGTCATGGATAATCTTCATTTTGAAACTATGAGTGTTTTGTGCTGGCATACGGTTATGTGTGTTGCTAGAATTTGCTATATGTATTGTCGGTGACTGGAATATAATGATATCACTGAGTAAAGCTTTGGGTTCTCCAATTATATGTGTGTGCCTCTGTGTATTAGATGTGAAAGGTAATGCTACTTGCTAATAGGGTCGAAAGAATATTTTATTCATGTGTTTTTGGTAATGAAGGGATCCGATCAGTCACTCAGGTGTATGACGTCAAAATAAAATACATCACACTCTTAGCTGACATCACAGTCAAATGTTACGCAGCGTCACAAATATCGAAAATTCTGTCACTAATTGAACGAATTGCATGTTTTTCAGAAATTTTGTAAATTATAAATATTATGTTGAATATGTTAAAACTAATTTGGGTGGGCCGTTGCTGCGACATCCAGCAACATGCACTAGATAAATTAGTATAAATATATAACAACTGACATATATAGTTACTTTGACATTTATATTCTGGGAATCAAAGTTTTCAAAGTATCAAATTGATTCCAATACGCCTAAAACATGGACGGAGGTTAGCTAGCAATGAGCACGCACCACTAGATATGGATCGCTCCACTTCTAAGTGGTTTTGGGCATCAGTAGATTAATACCAAGTAGCTTCACATATGAATCCAGATCTGTTAGGCACATCTCATGTGTTTATGGATATTTATGTCACTGCAGAAGGCATTTGTATCATCTTCGAAGAGAATTAGGGATAGCTCATTGAATCTGTGATTCTCATTTGTGTCTGCAAAAATTTATCACTAATTCTATTTTGCATATTATACAAATGCCTTATGCATGGACACAAATATCCATAGAGTATACCACAACCCTAATACAGAAAAAGAAGAGGCAATAGCCTGATTTAAAATAAATAAATTACCATTAAATGTACATAACTTCAATTACAGACTCTTCACAAATTGGAAGAAATCAAAAAACAATAAATATACCAACAACTTTATATAATTAAACAAGAAATCCAGGAAGCCGCATTTATTAAATTTGTGGGTGGTTTTCTGGACCAGAGGCTGATCTGGTATAAACAAATTCAAAGAATTTCAGCGAACGCATCAAAACGCATCGGCGTCATCCAACACCGGCACCATTCCCTGCCACTTGATACTGTTAAAGCACTCTACTCCAATCCTTCCACACATCACATATTGTAACATAATCTGAAACCGAGCGCTTGAACATAAAGTAACCCGACTAAAACAGTTACAGAACAAATTTTTAAAAGTTCTCTAAAACATAAATGGGTGACGATATGTTCATACAGAAGACATGCTGAAACTCACATATATTGGGACTTTGTAATCATATGCATTGCTAAGACAACTACACAATGATAACCTCCCTAAATTAAGAGCAACCCGGAAGTCTGACTAGAATCACGTAGACACAAAATGTCAGGCTTGACAACCAACCTCTGGAAGCGAATGGAACCAGGGGCCGTATTAGACGGTTTACGCAAGCTACATTTAATCAATCAATGATGACGCGGTGGCGGTCATAATGACATGACGTCATAATTATAATGACGTCATGGGCACAGTCGGGCAGTGTAGCAGACGTCTTCAAGCATTTCCCTAAACATGTATAGCCTAGGCTGAAAGATGTCGGCAGTCACGAAACGGGATCGTGGACATAATTTCACCAGCGAGGAATGTTCGCTTATCTGAGCAACACAGAGCAACACAAGGTCATTTCCACGAGCAAGTTTAACACAATCGTAACTAACGAGAAAAAGACTCGGCTATTGGGGGAGGATTTGACTGGCCAGTTAAATGTCACGGGCAATGAACTATGGACAGTTGAAAAGGTAAAGCGAAAGTGGAAGAATTTAGTGAGCACCTCTAAGAGAGAAGTCTGGAGCTACAAGGCCACCCAAAAAGACAGGTGGAGGCCCGGCTCTTGTGGAGCTATCAACAGTTTCGCAGAGGATCTGGGACAGCAGCAAGGGGATTCCAGCTTTTACCGGTTTTGATGGTGTTGAAAGCAGTAAGTCCTCCATGACAATGCATTTTTAATATATTATGCTACAGATTTATCATGATCATAATGAAATCACCATCATCATCATCATCAATATTTAACACACTAGCTTATGTAATTAAACTGATAATGGCAATGGTGATGACGACGATGGTGGGTGTGGACACCGCAGCGATGATTGATGATGACAGTGATGATGGTGGTGATGATGATGATGATTATGATGATGGCGATGGTAACGATTGATGATGATGATGATGATGATGATAGTGGGGAATATGGTCGTGGCGGTGATGATGATGTGCAAAAGCAATCATTATTACTCTATATATATATATATATATATATATATATATATATATATATATATATATATATATATATATATATATATATAAATAAATATATATATATATATATATATATATATATATATATATATATATATATATATATAATCTGTCGGATTTTGTGTGGCAAAGGCAAAGTTAGCGTGTGTTAACATTTTTTGCATACTCGGACTTTCAACAAAGACAGGTGGCATTAGATGCAAGTGTCTAAAAGCTAGTGACACATTTCTTTGATAATTCCATCTGTTAAGTGCATCTGAAAGACATGTTTCCAACCAATTTTGTGAAATACCTAGCCTATGTATTTGCTTATATATCCCTATCTCCCACAATTGCTCCCTCCCATCACCGCTCCGGTGTTCCACCCCTACTGTTCTGCATAGACACCTCTATCTCCCCCCCCCCTCCCACACACACTCTCTCTCTCTCTCTCTCTCTCTCTCTCTCTCTCTCTCTCTCCGCACTACACTTCCCTCTCAGGGCCTCCTTCGCCCTCTCCATCCATCCTCGGGATCATCGTTCAGGATTCCACAGATAACCTATCAACAAAATTTGGTGAACATGTACGTCGATAACTTGTCTTTTATTGTTTAGAAGTTTGTAAGTCGGCCACAATAGGGTTTATATCAGCCAAGTCTTGGTGAAATCTACCAAGTGGTTAAAGGTGCATATTCACACTAAAATGCTTGAAAATAGAATTGCTAAAATTGTATAGGCTTAAATTGGATTTTCACCTACGAGTAGGCCTATAAAAGTAGGCCTACATGTAGTAATATTTTTAAGCAAAACGGACGGACAGATTACGGCCGCAATTGCATTAGCTCATTTGACCTTTTAGGCCAAGTTAGTTAAAATGCATGATGAGTTGATCTATAAGCATCTACTTCAAACATCTCGTTTACTTTAGGCAAGTACCAACATCAGCACTATTGATATCAGTAATATTATTGACGAGTCCGCATTTTCCATGTTTGACGAGACATCGCCAAATAACACAATCATTATAACTCACGCGAATGACGCCACACTGCTCACGAGCGGACAGACGCTAGACACCGAGATGATGGCAGATGAGTTGATACAAGCGCCACCATCATCGCAGAAACAAAACATGTGCAATGAAACCGGATGATTTAATGCGTTTACAATGTGATGTATTAGTCGAGCAAATGTACAAGATACAAGAGGAGAAGGAAAATTTAGCTTTGAAAAATCAAACGCTTAAACTACAAATTAACATTTTATAGCGTAAGCTGAACATGGCAAAATAATATAAATGTATAAATATATATATATATATATATATATATATATATATATATATATATATATATATATATATATATATATGATAATTTTGCTTTGTTAGTTGCCAGATAATTTAACTTATTTTATGATTTAACTAGCCAAATGTGAAATGGCTTGGTTGCTAAGCTCGTCTCAGTTTAAAACGGGCTACTGTACTAATAGATTATAGAACATTATTCCATGTAATTCATTTATTGCCTAGAGCAGCAACATGTTCCAATCAAATTACTTTCAAAATATTCAACATGTTATATATATGGTTACATCAGGTTACTTTTCCTTCAACTATATTGACTAACATGGGTGTGGATAGGTCTGCCCTTGGAAAGGGGTAAGTCGGATCTATCCATTTCTAAGGACAGACCTACCCACACCCCGGTTAGTTAATAATAATGTGGAATCAATACCATAACTAACAAGAGCAATCTCAACATCATCGGCCTCCCGTTTTTGTCTCGCCTGCGAGATATATGCGTCACTTTATGGAGGCGATGAAGGCGATGACGCCGTCACCAATATTAAGTTTTTGCGTTTAGCAAAACTTCTGAGCTTATATTTCAGGATCAATTAATCCTACTGCAAATAAACTTGGCTATGTGGTTGCCTATACCTTTAGGAATTAGGATGCTGCATGGTGATACTGAGATCACAAGGTCAAAGCCACTGTGACAGTGATAAATCTGTTTTTTCAATGTTAATTCTTTGCGTTTAGCAAAACTTCTTGGCTTATCTTTCAGGATTTGTTAATCCTATTGGAACTAAACCTGGACACATTGTTACCTATAATGTTAGCAAGCATCATGCTGACAATGAAGTCACAACGTTGAAGGCCATGGTCATTCTGACCGCTACAAGACTGCTATTTTTCAATATTAATTTGCTAAGCTTAGCAAATCTTATCATATTCTATTTCGGGATTGCTTAACCGTAATGGAACACACCTTGTGTGCATGGTTGCTTATGCCAAGAGGATACAAGATGGTGACACGGAGGCCACCATGTTAAAGGTCATGGCCATTCTGATATTGCTATTTGACCTCTGCTTTTTCAAGCATACATTTTTCATTCAGCAAGTCATTTATATTTCAGGATTGGTTAATCCTATTGGAACAAAACTTGAAAATACATGGTTACTTATAATGTTATGAAGCAGCATGATAACGCGGCCACACAGTCAAAGGTCAATGCCACTGTCCCAAACAGGAGACAGACGAGACCTTTAATTCCGCAGAATTCATGTTGTTACTGTAAAAAGAAATTCTAGATTTTTCGGATTTTGACAGATTTTCCTATTTTTTTCCCTGGATTACGCCCAAATGTGTGTACTCATAGTGCATGGTCACACCATTTCCTGTGTTAAAATTTATTGCAAAATCGGACCTGTAGCTTCTGAGCTATACACATACCCAGAATTTGATCCACTTCAGATTTTCTTATCAGGATCACGACCACGGACTGGTAATCCTCTTGCACCACAAGTTATCTTAAAATTTGAGCCAAATCGGATCAGTAGTTTTGGAGATACGGTTCTGGACACAGAGACAGACATATACACCCGATAACAATACCGTCTTCCAGTTACGGGGCGAGGGTAATAACAAATAAGACTTAATTATATTGAATTCAATTTTTGTATTCTACAGTAAGGTTTGGTGAATAAATACAACATCTAACATAATGAGATTTATACATATCTATTTACAATTTTCTTCTAATAATCACTATGTGTAGATGTATAGATTGAGTTATTCTACCATTTTATATCAATATATATATATATATACATCTACACATAGTGATTATTGGAAGAAAATTGTAAATAGATATGTATAAATCTCATTATATATATATATATATATATATATATATATATATATATATATATATATATATATATATATATATATATATATATATATATGTAAAACCATTTGATAAAATCGACGAGCAACATTGCCACAGATTTCAGAAAGAATACAATATGATCAATGGATGAATACAGTCTTTCATTCAAATATATGCCGTCATAATGAATTACTTGACATGCTGGCTGACGTCACATTCTAAAATGCATAATGATTGACATAGCTAAGTCTGTCATGAACTTTTGAAAATGTCAATTGGACGAATTTTATGTCTTTACTATTTCATAAACTTTATGTTGATTAGTTCGGTACCAATTTGAGTAACCAACTCCTTGTCAAATTAGTTTCAAAATATTCAACAGATTAGATTTGTTGTAAGGCAGTAACGGCTTCCAGTCATATTAATTTCAAACATATTTAACAACCTTTCTGTTTGTTCTCCATGAGATTGAGATATGGAGGAATTAATCAGTGAACGGGTTAATAACCTAAATGGCTAGTATAAGATGAATATTTCTTTAGATTTAATTATTTGACTTGTTAACTGTTTTACAAAAAAGCAACACTTCTCAACAAGAAAGGTTTGTCAGGTTAATTTATAAGTTTGAAAATATGTTAAAATTCAATGTTCAATGTACATTTTATATATAATGTACCCATGTTATTTACTTCATCACTAAAATAAATAAATTATATTAGTTGATCATTTCTTTGTCCTGCTATTGCTATTTATTTAATGGTCAAGCGGGTCAAAATGGCTTGAGTGGTGTCTGAAGTGGATTGAAAATTGCCCATTCGCAAGGCAAGGTGGGAATTTTTTTTGAAATTTTACCACTTGAATGACTGGTTTGATAACAGATCCAATTGCTCTAGTGGACAATTTTCAAAAGTAGCATCCACTTGCCATGTAAACGGATACTAATAGTAACTGTGCACACATTTGGATTTTCGTGACCAATTTTGAACATTAACCCTTTAATGGTGATATTTGCTTATTGAGTGTCCATTTGCAGACGAAGAGATTATTTTTTAGAAATTTACCACTAGAATAATTGGCTCTGATACAGAGGCAGTCATTCCAGCAGTAAAAATTAAAAAAATACTGTTCTCTTGGCCTTCAAATAGACATAAGTATAAACAAATTTAAATATCAAATATTGCTTATGTAATACCATCAAATGTCAAGATCAAGGTCAAAATGTCCTTGCTATTTTACCAAGTGACAATATTATCATCCAGTAGGATTAAGAAACCCTAAAATATAGGCAAAGATGATTTGCTAAATGCAGAAACATAACATTGACAGCGTCGTTGCCGGAAAAGTGACACATATGTATAACTTTCTGCTGCGCAGGCTAGAGACAAGTACTGATCCGATTCAGAATCATATCCTTTGATTTTGTATGTTATGATAAAAACGTGGTGCATATATAATTACGGACTGCTCTGCCATCTTCCCTGAAATCATTTCCCAGTAGTTGTATATCTGCGGCATGTTCATCATCTGCGGCATCCATCTCTGTCTCCTGCATCACGTGTGCAATGTTATGTAGCACTGCACATCTACAATAACAGAGCACACTCGATTAGGAGCTAGACGAATTTCGCCATGGAATGGATGAAAACGACGCTTCCAAGTTCCAAATGTGCGCTTAAATATAACATGCTTTCTTATGGGCTTTATTGTACCGCTCCTCAGCCATTGCAGCAGGTCTTGGAAAAGGTGTCATCAGAAATGGGCGACATGGGTATCATGCTTGACCCTAGAAATGCCCTCTAACATTTCTCGTCTCTAGTGACTCCCCTATTACATACTCAAGATTCTGCTGTCGAGTCGTTCTGTAGGAGAAAAAAGAATTCTCATGATAATCTCTTATTATAAGCGGCAGCTATGTGATATATCCATGATCAATAAGAAAACTGTGTTTTTATAAGTGCGTTATCCATTCAGTTGTCTTGTATTGTGTTCAGGTCAAGGTGTCTGTCTGTCCGTCTGTCTGTGTATTTGGATTAGATAAAAGTCTACCTGGATATCCTGATTTCTACTGGTCCGATTTGTCCCATATTTACCAAAGAAAGTTTGTGACTGGACACTTAGGATTCAGGGTTAATACACCTTCTGCAGAATGAAATTCCATACATTTTCCTTACCATTTCCAGACTTAATTTATCAATCTTCAGACCAATGGATGAATTCCATTCACCAGTCAAGCATGCATGCCATAATCAATAACATCATATATCGTTTGACCTCACGATCATAACTGACAGATAATACATGTACTCAGTTATGAAGCTGGAATAGTCTGCCAGATGCATGAATTGTATTAAATGTATCTTTGATAGGATCACTATTTAACCCTTTAACACACATCAGCCATAAATAGTAAGTGCATTGGTCTCGAGAAATGTCGATAACAGCACGTCAGTCAGTGGGAATTAAAAAAATATTCCTCTCTTGGACATTTTCCCTGAAATTTTTTTAATTTTCTTGAACACATTTGAGGGTTAAGGGCGTAATACACATTCTGTTAAATATTATGAAACCAATTTCACAGTCTGCAATTTCTGTGACAATTGTGCACAATGGGATAACGCAAATTACAAACCATCCTATGTAATAGTTAATACAGCAGTCGCCTTCATCTCAGTCCTCGCTCTGACAAATCCGCCTGTGTTGGTAGCAACAGAAATACGCTTTGCGTGGGACCATGCTATAAGAATAATGCGTACATATATAATTGTAATCGCTGTCAAAATGATTAATGTTAGCATTACGGCTGTGCTCATTAAAGAACATTTAAATACTAAGTAGCCGAAATAAGCAGGTGGTCTAGATATCTGTTCATGAGATTCGCTCTAGCCAATGAGCGGTAAAGAACCATATAATAATGGCAGCAACCAACACAAAATGATCAATATTGTGACAAGGCGTTGTGTTAATAGCTCTGGATATGTCAGTGGTATTGTGATGTTGATGCATCTTTCAATCCCGGCTGCTAGTAGATGAAATGCAGATACGATTGGTACCATGCGTGCTAAACTAAGCAATGCAATACACACAATTCGGTGTGAATGAAGAAAAGCTTCACATATTCCTCGCATCATTGTCAGTGGCGTAATAAATAATCCAACAAGAAGATCACGGAATGCTAGCGAAAAGAGAATAAAGTTGTTTTTTGGTTTTTAAGTGTTCACGTGATAGTACCTAATGTATGAATAGTCCATTAAAGATAATAGTTACTATACTAATACAAGGCGAGGGAAGTATATGCTTAGTGCCTGGACCCTTTACAAGCGAGACAGAAGCTGTCACGTTCATTTCTAAGGTAATCTGATGCCCTTCACTTATTCACTACGCTAATAGTCTAATAATCTTTTAAACAGGCCTTGTTCTAACAATTAACTACAGTATCTATATTTGTGTTTAACATCATTGCTAACGTGACGGATTCTGAACATGGTCGGCTTAAAATAATGTGCATTAGCTGAAAATCAATGTGTAAATAGCCGCTTCTGTTTTTCCTTTATTGGCCAGGTTGTCAGGCTGCTGCTGAATCAATAGACTTGCCTTATCTGTGTTTTATAATGGTTTTTCAAACTTCTTGTAATCAATGAAATCTAGTTGATAATAAAAAAGTAGTGTATAGTACGCCGGCTAAGAACCACATATTAGAGCTGACAAAAGTTGGTACATGAGATCCTGGAGATGGATACACTGGTCCGATGAAAGTCGGTTCCTGCTTCATGCCACAGATGGTCGAACTCGTGTATGGAGGTCCAGACGCACGGCGTACGACCAACGTAACATCATGGAAGAAGTTTCATTTGGTTGAGGTTCCGTTATGATATGGGGGTGCATCTCATTTGATTGTAAGCTGGATCTGTTGACTGTACCTGGAACACTAAATGGACAAAGATATCAAGATTCCATACTGGATAGAGTTGTGGTCCCTCATTTTGTAAATCATGCACCTGGAACCCACCCTATATTCATGGATGACAACGCCCGACCACATCGTGCTAGAGCTGTGCATGAATACCTCCGCCAGAATGCCATCGAAACCCTACCATGGCCAGCAAGGAGCCCTGACATGAACCCTATTGAGCATATCTGGGACATTCTGGGAAACATGGTGAGAAGGAGGGATCCTCCTGTGCAGAACCTACAGGAATTAACAGACGCACTCCATCTTGAATGGCAACGAATACCACAATGGCGTATCAGTCGGTTGGTGACCAGCATCAGACGTCGTGTCCAGGCCGTCATCCAGGCACAAGGTGGATATACCCGGTATTAATAATGACAGTCTCAAACTCGTGCACAGATGTTAAACTTCGTTTTCAGACACCATTAATGACAATCTAGCCACGTGTGTCAACTGTAGGGCAATAGTTGTCAGTTGTGTCAACGTAACCATATTCAGGCCTCGTTTTCAAGTTCAAACAAAAACATACAGTGTTTCCCCACCACCATAATCAGCATTCCTCTAGTTGCATTATTACCTCTTGCACTAAGATGGATGGGTACATAAATGTTTATGCTATTGCTTTCTTCATAGCACATGAATATACCCTCGCATGTGCCTAAAAAGAGGGTGGTGCTTAACTTTTGCACAGGTGTATAGATTAAATTTTAATTATATAGTACTCGCTCGTAGCCCCTATTTACAATGATTCCCTATTTTTCAGCCTCGGAAAAGCGGAATATTTTGAAAATCATTTGCCCGCGGGTGGGTGTTGTTTTAGGCAGCAACAGATTTATGTCAAATTAGTTCCAAAACAATCGGCAGAAATTATGAGAATTTGTGTCGAAAATTTGTGAATTTACTAAGAAAAACAATTAGTTAATTTTGTGTATTTTTCGCGAAATGGGCATATTATTTTTAGCTTTATTATGGTAAAGATTTCGCCCGTAATGCCCATCTACGACGTTTCCTAATTTCTAAGCATTAGAAAGTTTGAATATTTTGAAATTCGTTTGACTGTAATTTGTTGCTGCCTTAGGCAGCAATAGCAGCGCTATGGTTCTCGCCCGTAACCCCTATGTACAATGTTTCCCTATTTTCTAGGCTTGGAAAAGTTGAATATTTTGAACATCATTTGACCGCGGGTGACTGCTGTTTTGGGCAGCAACAGATACAAGTTAAATTAGTTCCAAAACAATCGACAGAATTTGTGAAAATTCGCATTAGATTTTGTGAATTTAATTTGAAAAACAGGAAATCATTTTACACATTTTTTCGCAAAATGGCCACTAACAATTGCGCTTATAGCCTTCAGAGGAGGATAATCACTGGATGATCAGGCAATTACATATTGTAGATATGGGATTGTCTTGTGGGAAGTCATGACCCCGCTGGATATCTTATATTTACGAGTAAGTCCTAAATGAAATTCATGTTTGAAAATACCAGGTGAGCTAATAGACCGAGTCACTATATATATTATTATTTAGATATGTATTATCAGCACTGGATGACCAGCACTGGTTGACATCAGCTGATGATGCGCAGTTACAGTTTCGGCGAAACTGAACCGAAACTGATAAGGATTGATGGATGTTATTTAGCATCCAAGTTTAAATAATGGAATTGAATGGAATAGGACCTCCGGTTCTGAGTTGATGGGTATCTGGCAATAGTTGAGATAAAAATTGTTGCTGCGAAAACAGCACACACTTTTATATTATTCAGCAGTCGTTTTGATCAGTAGTTTAGAAAATAATCAAGGGATAAGGAACGATGGAATCGTACGTGACAAACTGACTATAGTTGATGACGATAGGCATTCGGATTCTCATACAAGAATAGAACAACATCAGCTGCCAATGAGATCATACAGCTCATGTGCCTATTAACGATCGTATCCTACAGGCTTATTCACGATAGGCAATGGACAGGACAGAGACATTGTAGCGTCCTGTAGGAATTAATAACACAATCGAAATTTGTATATCAACTATGTGTCAATCATTTAATGGCATGCTACAACAACACATTCCGTAATGTTGTTAGTTAGCTGACAGATCGCGTCAAATCAGAACCAGCCATCACCGCTTTGCGTATGTGTAGCAGTAGCTCCATAGCAGAGAAGCCCAGAGTTTGATTGGTCAGGATGACGTCATGATCAAGGAGCGTCGATCAAACTCTGTAGCAGAGAATTAGAAAGAACGAGTTTCAAAGCAAGAATCGAAATGTAGATGATCATGGATTGGTCAGGACGACCAACAGTAATAGGTAGAAGCTTCTATGAGGGAATAAGCAGACTTTGATTGGCGGACTGATTACCCACACCAGTCAAGCTGTGCTTATAACCTACCTAGAAGAATCATGAGAACAAAGAATATGTATTACGATATGTATATAACTATATATCGTAATATGTATAGAACCTCAGAGTTTCTGAAGAGTATAAGTAAGGCACTTTGCCGTTTATCAAATTTATCAATCCAACATCAGGGTTCCATAGGCAAAATCGATGCTACGATAGTCGAAGCACTGATCATATTAGATAAGTATAATGTTAGAATGACAGAGTTCTTTTGATCGGGAAAGTATCAAAATAATTCATCATTGAAATATCAAAGTCTTTATATTAATGTACAGTTAGAACAGATAATAATAAAAACATCATCTTGCCAAAGCAGGACAAGAGTTTGGGTTGTGTTTAAGTGAACTCCAGAGTGAAGAGCAACACTTCACCGAAGCCAGGAATCTACCAACAGTCAGATAGGCCCTATCGTCATTCAGAAATATCGTTGCGAACCATCCAGCAATGAAGCGAGCCGACGATAACCGTTCTACTGCTTCATTGGTAAGAGGTTGTCACAGCAACCTATATCATCATAATCTTGCCACTGAAGTAGTAGGAAACAACATCGAGTAGTGACCACCCGGACATCGGAAATCTTCATTGCCTTCGTCTGCCAGGATCTGGAGTTTAAGACAACTTAAGACAGCACAGCACATACCGAACACAGAGTGAGTACGTTATAAATATGGTAGTATAGAATGTCCGCTGATAGGCCCGTTCATACGGTGTTGACCGATGTGGCGGATAGACTTAGAGCATTCGTTGAGTGAGCCACTCAATCTAACCTTTCAAAAGTATCCCAGCATAGAGAATACAAGGAGAACACAATTGTGAAGATAACCACCAATATCTCGTGTGAGGAATAGCCACGTCTTAAACGCGCCGTTGTGTGTTTATATTACCAGTAGAAATAGGAGAACTATATTAGAATAATTCAGAACTGTAACAAGAACTACATAGTTATGGCAGCAGCACGTCGCACAGACCCGACGCTACCGCCCGTAGATCCCCGACGAGTTGGAACGGAGCTACGACCAGAAACGGTAGTGGCTATGCAGACCATGGGGACCGCGATGGCTGGGGCTATAGTAGCCGAGAGCGACAGGAGAGAAAGGAATTGGGTATTCCGAAAGGAAGTTCGAGAACTACCCCAAAGGATTAAACCATGTGATGGGTTGATCCCGGAGGAAGTAAGACAATTCTTAGATGAAGCGCGTAGAGTGTGGGAGGCCACCGAGGGTAACCTCGATGGAATTCCGGTTTCCATCATGACACGTGCCTCCTGAGGACGACTGTCCAATGCGGTGGATGCTTTTATCGTAGGGAAAGTAAGAGACACTCTAACATTTGACGAGCTCCGGGACTACGTAACCCTTAACTTTGTCTCAGCGAATGAGAACGAAAGGGTTAAATATGACCTGGAGGGAGTGAGACAACGACGCAGTGAGACCCTAGTCTCGTTCAAAAGAAAATACAAGGAAATGGCTGTGAGAGCCTATCCGACAGAAAACGCTGATAACAGAAGAATAGTTTTGTCGGCATACATAAAAGCACTTGGAGATCGAGGAATGGGTATAAGGATAGTATGTAAGAAAATAACTACCCTACAACGAGCAATGGAACTCCCAGAAGAGGAGGAAGGTTGCAATGATTTGCTTCAAGCCATGCACATCTCACCGAGAGGACGAAAAGAGGACATGGAAGTAAATGTACTGGAGGCGGAGGAAGGCAAGGACGTATGGGCCATGATTAGTTCCATGAAACGGCAAATCGCGCAACAGACAAAATTAATTGAGCGATTATGTACGGTAATAGAAAGTTTACAGAGCGGGCCAGGAACGCCAACACGAAAGCAACGAGCTGCACCACAGCGAAATGAGCAACAACCTGCATGTAAACCAGCTGCCACACCGAAGACAGCTGTGAAGAAACAAATAACGTGTTTTAATTGTGGTCGCGTAGGACACTACAAAAGTGACTACCGACAAGCCGTGCAGCCACCCCGACATCCAGTTGCTAGGAAACCACAACCACGACCACAGCGGCCACCGATGACTTGCTTCACCTGCGGACGTGAAGGACATGTGGCACGTGACTGTTTCGCAAATCGAGCCGACCGGCCGACCATAAAGTGCTTCCGTTGTGACCAAGAGGGCCATTACCAGGCCAACTGCCCCATGTCGGCGCCCATGCCTCAACGAAGAGCGATGAAGCGACCACGGCAAACAGATCGGCTGGACGAGGCAATGGAAATCGATGAAGTACAAGGTGAGAATCATAGTGACAGCATGTATGGACTGGAAACTACTCCCCGGTCATGCTCCCGTAATCTCCGGAAGGACCTAGCAAACCGTTCTCGCCGAAACGACAAATACGAGGACCGCGACGGTTTTGTCCTGACTGGAGAGAACACTGCCGGGTATGGCCATTTTTCATACGGCAACAGAGGAGCCCCATCAGAGGAGGGATGACCTCATTCCTATGTTGAGGCAGTGAGCGGATGATGGAGTCCATTAAATGATGACGGAGGAAATCGCTGATGACCGAGCGATTTCTAATCCGGCTCGAGATCGAACCGCACGGTCGTGAGGATCAAGGTACGTATGTAGTTGCATTGATTGATACTGGTGCTAGTACGTCCTTGATTCGTAAGGACATATGGCATAGCATATTAAATGCTAGGCAATTAAAAAGAGCTATTGACATTATTAGCTGTAAATGGTTCGCCCATAGACATTTTGGGAGAGACCCAAATCAAATTTAAAGACGCTCGGCCTATTCCAAGTATGGTAGTAAGTAGTATGCGTCATGAATGTCTGATTGGAGCGGATGCCTTGCACTTGGGAAATGCAAGGATTGACTACAGGACCGAAGAAGTAGTATGGTTTGGTCATGTATACCCTTTTAGATTTCCATATAGGGAACAAGCAAAGTATGTATATGCCAGTTGCAAAGAAACGACCGGATATGCAGTTATTGACAAAGTACTGAGTGACTTTGCCAATAATTTCGATACGGCTCATCCAAATACGTTAGGGCTGGTACCCAAGGTAGAATGTACGATACCAGAAAGCCTATCATCTACCGCTTGCAAAGCAATATGTGGTTAAAAACCAAGTGAAAGAAATGCTTGCAGCGGGCATCATAAGACCATCGTCATCACCCTGGGCGTCACCCATTACGCTGGTACCCAAGAAGGATGGTGACACCCGGTTTTGTATTGACTATAGGAAATTGAACTCTGTGTGCCATAAGGACAGGTATCCACTGCCGAATATATCCTACATTTTTGATTCGATGCACGGTGCAATGATATTTTCTACTTGAAGTCTGGATATTGGCAGATACCAATGGCAAGCCAAGACGTAGAGAAAACAGCGTTCATGTGCAGTGAAGGTCTCTTCGAATGGATTCGGATGCCTTTTGGTTTTTGCAACTCAGGTGCCATATTTCACAGGGCAATGAACGACATTTTCCGAGAATATGTAGGAAAATATGTGCACGTTTTCGTCGACGATATAGTCGTATATTCACGAAATCCGACGGAGCATGCACATCACTTGCGTAAGGTCATGCGCAAGATTCAGGAGTATAACTTGCAAGTGAAGAAAAAGAAGTGTGATTTCGCCAGTAAGTCTGTTGACTTGTTAGGATATCACATTTCTGCACAAGGGGTAGCTCCACAGGCTCAAAAGGTCAAAGTCATTCGAGAAATGTCACCACCCTGCGATATGGGTGAGGTACGTAGTTTTCTCGGAGCTACAGGTTATAACCGCTCTTGTGTACAAGGCTATGCCGAAATTGCAAAGCCTTTGATTGAGTTAACGAAGAAATATAAGCGATTTGAATGGGGTAAGCATGAACAGCAAGCGTTTGAGAAATTGAAGAACTTGCTGTGTAGTGAGACCATACTCACTTATCCGAATTTGAATGCCCCATATAAGTTGTACACTGATGCATCTAGTTATGCAATAGGTGCGATACTAGTACAAGTTGATGATAAGGGTATAGAGCGAGTAATACAGTATGTAAGCTCTACTCTTAAAGACAGTCAGTGAAATTGGCCCGTAATAGAGAAGGAAGCTTATGCTGTAATATACGCATTGAAGAAGCTTCGACCATATCTATTTGGCGCGCAGTTTACCATGTATACTGACCACAAACCCCTAAAGAGTTTGTTTGTGGGAGAAGTAAAGAACACGAAGGTGCAGCGCTGGGCAGTGCTGATTGCAGAGTATGGATGCAAGATAGAGTACATCCAAGGCTCGAAGAATATTCGAGCGGACATGTTGTCCAGGTTACATCATCCGGTAGAAGTCGCCACGCTGGACACAGGTGATTACGTCATACCCGAGGTAGACGAAGGTGCATTACTCACATCCCTTTAGAGGTATATGACATACCATATGACGACTTATGTGCCGAACAAACCAAGGAATACCCGGAGTTATTCAGAAATACACCGGAAGAGTACATGGTTAAGAATGGCATATTGTATTCTTTGATTACACCTTCAGCATTGGACGCTGAGTACCCCAGAATCGTATTACCTACCCTGTTCCGTGAGAAAGTGCTCCGGAAAGCTCATGAACGAGCTGGTCATCAAGGTCTGAAGAAGACTATCGGTATGGTGAGAGATTCTTTCATGTGGACGTCGTTAAGGAAGGACGTGGTACGTATGCTTGAGACGTGTACAACATGCCAGGTAAACCGACCTGTCACTACTCGACCTAAATACAGTGAGATGCCCATGGCTAATTATCCAAGTCAGATAATTGATATGGATTTGATTGGTCCACTATTAGAGTCGAGTCGAGGTAATGTTTATATCATGACGGTGTTCGATCACTGTTCTGCGTGGGCAGAAGCATATCCGATCGCAGCCAAGACATCTCAGAATGTTGAAGATAAATTCTTCAATGAGTATGTCGCGCGCCATGGTGTCCCTGAAATTCTGATTACAGATCAGGGTAAAGAGTTCTGTTCGAATTCTCTGGAACAGCGATTTCATGAACATGGTATTGATCATAGATGATCGAGTCCGTACCATCCACAAACCAACGGACGTACCGAGAGGTTCAATCGCACTCTCAAGGAGGTGATCCATAAAGGTGTGAATAACGAGTCTCGTGCATGAGAGGATGAGTTAGGTGCAGCTTTAACCGCGTACCGCAAGACTCGTCACTCCATGACTGGTTATATGCCCTTCTATCTGATGTATGGTCGACGTGCAAGACTTCCGTTTGCAGTTCCACTCGATGCGTCGCAGGATCTTGGGGAGAGACTTACATGTCTCAATAATGCCTTGCTGCGCTCGTGGAGAAACGGCTAAGTCTCGAGAGATACACCGAGAACAGATAAATAAGCGTGCAAACGCTGATGAGTATAAGGTTGGCGACTCGGTGGTCGTAAAAGCTGAAGAGAGGATGAAGTTGACCTCTCGCAGTGACCCTGAGTACGAGATCTTTAAGATCAATGGACCCATGGCTCACGTCCGCCATCAAAGGTCTGGGAAGGTACGCGTACTTAATATATCCAAGCTACGTGTAGTCGACTCAGAGATGTGCTGGGACAATGTACGACCACGCCCTGTTCGTAACCCTGCCAATGGTACGAAGGCCAGCCATCATCAACTCGCAGTATTACCCGAGGCCAGACCTTTGCTGGTACCCGACTCAGATGCGTCACCTCATAAAGTAGCTCGCAGGAAGCGATCAGCTTCTAATTGGGAGCCGAAGGTGCGTAAGGTGGGTAAGGTGGTCGACATGGATGTAGATCGACCTGGTATGAGTAACGATCGGAACTATGAGTCACCGATGGAGACATCAGAGACTCCTCGTACCATATTGATGGACACCTCAGAGGATGTACCCGAGCCTGCCACTGAGCCAATGGAAACACTTCCATCGCACCCATACCTTCTGCGCAAGCGCAGTCATGCTCCTGAAGTCAGCTCAGACAGTAAGCGACTTAGGATTGGTGCATTTGGCCAAGCTCTATACGATGACTTCATCAGTCATATAGAAGCCATTATAAAGTGGCGTAGCAGGAGATAATTTTAATCTCCGCTTGATCGCTGTACTAGTAACATCGTATTTGTCTAGCCATCATGTACACTTTACAGATATGCGTAATAGTAGCCTTAGTCAGTTTAGTGTGTGGCTTATGCCAGAATTCTAGCGTGCATAGGTTACAGAATGGAGTCATGATAACCGACCACCTGAGGATATCTGTGATTCGTGCTGAATGGACAGTAGTAGTATGCATAGACCATCCATATTTACCTGCTAACTTTCTTGACCGTTTAATACGATTTCGTGTTCTTGTTGCGGATATTGGTCAAAAGACTTCATTAAGCATCAATGACATTTTCGGACTCCAACATCGTATAAACGGTATAAGAAAGAATGCCGTCAGGACACAACAAACCATGTTGAATCGTGCCAGTCATCGACAGAAGTGTGGATTATTCAACTTTGTAGGTGACATAGCCTCTTCTCTATTCGGGACTGCCACGTCGGGTGATGTAGAAGCGATTAAAGACGTGGTCAAAGTAGCTATGAGAAATATGAATCGTTTGGTTCATTTCTCCAATAAGTTAGCATCTCACGTGAAACTCGCTTTCAAAGGGATCAATACCAACGTTGACCGCATCAACGAGGTCACCGACAGTTTAGTCGAATTGACTAAAAATGTCAGTGAACTATTCAAGATTCATGCAGCACGACAAGCTGACCTATATGCGTTGGTAAGCCTAGGTCATATCATTGATTCGGCCGAAAACGTGGTATACAGCTACCAAAAATCGGCTGCCCAATTTCATAGGCAGACTGCTTCCCTAGAGTTGGGTAGACTGACCGAAGAACTATTCAGTCCATCTGACTTAGCAGAGGTGGCTAAGCAGGTCAGCATAGGGAACAGGTTGATACGCCCATACCAGTGGTATTATAGAAATGTGGTCGTGTATCCGCTGTGGAAGGACGACTCGCAACTGCATTATGTCGCAACGTTGCCACTCATTGACGGAGGCAATTATATCGAATATGGTTTACATTCGTGGCCAGAACCTTTAGCTACAGTGGGGTATTACATGCAGGTCATAATCGCTCGGACGAGCATCGGACTGGACACCAAAACGGGATGGTATTTCATGCCATCTGAGTGTTAAGGTAGTGAACCTCGAGTATGTCATGGTCAACTAAGGGTCGACAAGACCCACGCACCGTGCATAGTTAGCTTACTGACCAATACCACCGACAGCGCATGTAATACTCAACTCACCGAATCTAACGAAACGGCTAGCAAATTATTTGCCCACAAGAAAGTAGGTGTTGTATTGCAAACATTCGGGGAAACTATCGAGGTACATTGTGGTGGACGACTGACTGACCGATGCATGGTGAAGAGTGGCCTGTATGCCTTAATGTCAAGTGGATGTGACTATAGTGGGAAGGGTTTGTGGTTCGAGCCAGTACAGTCTTACAGTCGGACGTACGCTCGAATTAGTCTTGTTGTGGATGTGCCCAGATTGGATGTGGCCGGCGTCCTCAATCAATCACTTATTGTTAACCATTTGAAGGTACAGAAGCGGGACCAGTTGCATAAGTCTAAATATGTGCCGCTAGCACCTTTATTGGAGGTAGACCCAGTGATGGTCGATCGCATCGGCATACGTTCATTATTCTCATACTCGACGGGCTCCATCGTCTGTTTAATTGTGATTTTGTTTAGTTTATATAAATGTGGCGTATTCTCACGCATGTGGACGTTTATTAAACGAAAGCCACATGCGGCCATGACACCATTTCCACGGATCGCTCAGACCCAACGGCTGCGGAGACCTGCAGCACTACCTACGCCATTGAGGATGTCAGCCGGGTCGTCGCCTAACGCTACTGCCAGGACCGAGATCGACCCGACGGCTGATGTATGGGTGGACGTGGACTTACATAACATTCCAGAGGAATACGAGGACATGTAAACTTGATTTCAAGTATCATATTCTATATGCACGAGGATATTATTGTGCCACTTATTTACTGTATTGTCATCGTAATTTAATTTAATTCATAATGGTGTCATGCAACGGATGTTGTATGATGTTGAACTGTTTATCGTTTTATTGAACTATGTATACGATTTCTAATTACTTGCTTAACTGTTGTTTAGCTTTGTTACGGCCTATGGTTCGTATTATTAGTTATCATTTTGCTTACTGTTGATATTACGTTTGCTATTCGTAATTCAGTATTATTGTGTCGGTCCGGGTAGCCCTGGTATAGCGTGGTTTAGTTGTTGATGTAACACAACGAGTTAATTATCACTCTCTTAAGGCCTTAAGAGATGGTTACTTAACTTTGGTTGAGGGGCATGTGTAGATATGGGATTGTCTTGTGGGAAGTCATGACTCCGCTGGATATCTTATATTTACGAGTAAGTCCTAAATGAAATTCATGTTTGAAAATACCAGGTGAGCTAATAGACCGAGTCACTATATATATATTATTATTTAGATATGTATTATCAGCACTGGATGACCAGCACTGGTTGACATCAGCTGATGATGCGCAGTTACAGTTTCGGCGAAACTGAACCGAAACTGATAAGGATTGATGGATGATATTTAGCATCCAAGTTTAAATAATGGAATTGAATGGAATAGGACCTCCGGTTCTGAGTTGATGGGTATCTGGCAATAGTTGAGATAAAAGTTGTTGCTGCGAAAACAGCACACACTTTTATATTATTCAGCCGTCATTTTGATCAGTAGGTTAGGAAATAATCAAGGGATAAGGAACGATGGAATCGTACGTGACAAACTGACTATAGTTGATGACGATAGGCATTCGGATTCTCATACGAGAATAGAACAACACCAGCTGGCAATGAGATTATACAGCTCATGTGCCTATTAACGATCGTATCCTACAGGCTTATTCACGATAGGCAATGGACAGGACAGAGACATTGTAGCGTCCTGTAGGAATTAATAACACAATCGAAATTTGTATATCAACTATGTGTCAATCATTTAATGGCATGCTACAACAACACATTCCGTAATGTTGTTAGTTGGCTGACAGATCGCATCAAATCAGAACCAGCCAACACCGCTTTGCCTATGTGTAGCAGTAGCTCCATAGCAGAGAAGCCCAGAGTTTGATTGGTCAGGATCAAGGAGCGTCGATCAAACTCTGTAGCAGAGAATTAGAAAGAACGAGTTTCAAAGCAAGAATCGAAATGTAGATGATCATGGATTGGTCAGGACGACCAACAGTAATAGGTAGAAGCTTCTAGGAGGGAAAAAGCAGACTTTGATTGGCGGACTGATTGCCCAGACCAGTCAAGCTGTGCTTATAACCTACCTAGAAGACTCATGAGAACAAAGAATATGTATTACGATATGTATATAACTATATATCGTAATATGTATAGAACTTCTGATTTGCTGAAGAGTATACGTAAGGCACGTTGCCGTTTATCAAATTAATCAATCCAACATCAGGGTTCCGTAGGCATCCTCGATGCTACGATAGTCGAAGCACTGATCATATTAGATAAGTATACTGTTAGAATGACAGAGTTCTTTTGATCGGGAAAGTATCAAAGTAATTCATCATTGAAATATCAAAGTCTTTATATTAATGTACAGTTAGAATAGATAATAATAAAAACATCATCTTGCCAAAGCAGGACAAGAGTTTGGGTTGTGTTTAAGTGAACTCCAGAGTGAAGAGCAACACTTCACCGAAGCCAGGAATCTTCCGTCAGTCAGATAGGCCCTATCGTCATTCAGAAATATCGTTGCGGACCATCCAGCAACGAGGCGAGCCGACGATAACCGTTCTACTGCTTCATTGGTAAGAGGTTGTCGCAGCAACCTATATCATCATAATCATAAACAACATCGAGTAGTGACCACCCAGAGAGCCGAAATCTTCAATATGTAAACATTTGCGTGTACGGACTATGACTTGGTAGGTGCAGGCCCGGCCATCAGGAATAGATGTTTATACAACTACATTGCTACAACAATCAAACCACCGGTGCATTAGCTGTATTACAAAACTAAATTCTAAATTTTGTCTGATCTTTCGATTATTTTATTTTACACTCGATTATGCAATCGCAGGAACAATAATCGATTATCGATGAAATATCGATTAACCGAACAGGCCTACTGACTATATGGGCTGTAAGCACATCTGAAGCAATATCATCGTGTCTGGCGACGTTGGTGCCGATGTTAATTGGCAAACGTCCTTGAATCATGGCCAACGTGAGAACTGTTGTGGTTAGCTCAATCTCTGTATACTAGTGCTTTGACAACCCACACGCACGCACGTGCGCGCACGCGCGCGCGCGTTCACACACACACACACACACACACACACACACACACACACACCTGTGTCATTGCTGATACATTTGATTCTTATATACCCAGAGCTTGCCAGTGATAACATATGTTGAGGGATGATGGCATCTGCACCCTCGTGTATCGCGCTCAATCTATGTATCTGTATATCCAGTTCGTTGCACACTTCTGTAGGTATGAATGATTTCCCAGTAGCACTAGACTGTTTGTTATATATGACTATTTCACTGTGGGAAAAAGTTCACCACATATCATATCAATCAACTGTGTCTTAATTTTGTGACAGTAAGCACACACTCATAAGATGGAAGAGGCGAATTTAGAGACAGTTGGTGCTCTCTAGATAGCTGACCTCTACGGGAGCATCTAGTGCCACCTTTGATACTATATTCACAGTATCTGTCAACGATTACATTCACTTTGCCGTTGACTTTAAGTTTATCGATGTCATATTTAAGACAATTCTTATCTCGTTCTCTGACACTGACCTTGGATCACCAAAGGATGACACACCCATCTATGACAATTACGGATGATAGCATTATTGCACCGGCTGACTGTTCTACCTGCAGTTTATTCATCAATACTGATTTGGCATTAGCAATCCGTAGTTCTCCGGTTTTCTCCTCAAGATTGACTTCACAACTGGTTCTAGTTCATAGTTGATTACATTCTTCACATCATCATCATGAGAGTCCATAAGTGTCATGAGTCATGCGAATATAACTGCACGTTCGAACTCTTCCACAGATGCTGCAGTTTCTTTCTTTTTGCCCTCTTTCAGTTTAAGAACTCTGTTCTTCAGCGAGTAATTAAATCCCACAGGCCGGCTTGTACTCAAGAATGTGCTCGTTACCAACACTCACAGCCTAAACTACATTTACACGATCTGGACATATAGGGACATAAACTATATTCACAAAAGACTGTGAGTGATCTACAGTATACAAAGGATCAATGTAATAGTCTTTCTCTGATGACCTGCCTGTCAGTTTCATCATATTTGATCCGTGATGGCATCTCATCATTGTGTTAGTGGCATCCACTGATGCGATTTCTTTCAATTCTATCATATCTTTTATCAACATGCTACATATGTGTAGGTTTAAAGCTCTATGACGGATAATTTTCTCATTCAAATTTATTCCAATGAGACAACCTCTCCCATGCCCATAATGCATACACGTTGTCTCTATGAACATGACCGTCTATACCCTACACTAGAGTCATCGCCTATGATTCTGTTCCTCCTTTAGAGATTCCTCCTGGATTTCTCCATGCAATGTTCCATCAGTCTGAGAAAGATAAGGTATTAGTGTGTATACTGAATGTGACCACTCGCAAAGAAATATGGCATCATTTCTTTAATTTTCCATAAATTTAGTTGTTGACTGGCAGTGATAATTATCTTGATACGAGTAGCTTCAGATGTAATGAGTTTCCTGGATGAATTACAACACTAAAATAGGCACTCCGAAGTCATTGTTCAGTTCTTCCTGAAATAAATAATAGCAGATATGGTAATACTTTAATCATCTATTCTACAAATATTCCATGTCTAAACACTCTTCACTAATGCCCGAAAGGGGTATACTCAGCAGGCAAACTATTCTGTTTCTGGGTTGATCCACATTGATCCACATTAGTATATCATTGATTCTTTTTTCTTTCTCTTAGCCACTGAACTTGTACACCTAATGACGCCACCATAAAGATACAATAACCGTTAGATCTATAGAATTTATATACGGAATTATGTGCATAACATGATCTTAATGGACCAATACTAGCAGTTTATCACCAAATGTTATGTATGCGGAGACTAAATAGTGAAGAAACTAATATTTAGACATTCCACAAATACTAAAACATAAGTAGGCCCTACATATATGACGTCAGGCTTTAGCAACATAGGCCCTACATATATGATGTCACGAGTTAGCAACATAGGCCCTACATATATGATGTCACGATTTAGCAACATATCACTGAGAATACCTGCAAATCCACTTACATTTACAGAGCTATAAATGAAATGCAGCTGTCTCTTTGTCAAATCCTTACATTGTTTAGAGCTCTGCATCCTTTGTTCTGAGAGCATTATACAATTGTTGTAATTGATGGATGGCGCCACTATTATTCTGAAATAGTCAAGATGTCTAGACATATTTAATATTGTTGTTCTCCATTTGCAATAGAATTGCTTCATTTTAAAATTATCAAGAAACTGAAATCTAGTTAACTGAGAAATAAAGAAAATCAGTAATTTTGGTGATGGTGCCGACATTTTTGTATAAGGGTTGTATTTAGTAACAATACATCAAGGCAAATATACTGGTCCATTGCTATGCCCCGCAAATCCCACGTTGCGATCTATCGAACCCTGCATTTGCAAAATCTCAATATCAAGGTTACTATGCAGTTAGGCTGTTGAAAATTATGAAACTAATATTTGACTGGATGCTGTTGCTGTCCATTCACATTAGTATCACCATTGTCAACAGTATATTTAGTGAATATGCATATTCACACACGATTGCTGGAAAATGAATTGTTAAAATTGTTAAAGTTGACTACTTAGGCTTAGATTGTGTGCCTAGATCTAATGAAACCAATTAAATCTGAACATATGAAGATGGCATTACATATAAATAAATATAATTTTGCTATGAGTCTCTAATTCAACATCTGAACTAAAAGTATTATATTAATTGATATGGAATGAAATCAACATATTTTAAGATTTATTTCGTTTCCTTACATCGAGCAACACAATGCAACCTTATAAAGAATAGAACTGAAATAATTCTATGTTCGAGCATTCTGGCGTGAATGTGCACCTTTAAATAGTAAATGCTTCAAAGACCTATACGTGGTGCACTAGACGGACTATTTATTCTAACTTCATAAGTATTTGTGTCAAATATGACTGTGAATTTTTAGCTATGCCACGCCAATCTCTAGCTGCGCTCCACCAACGCTTCACCCGTGTTGGGATCGATCGATTCCTGAGTTCACTGACTATCAATTTCCAGAAAACTATACAGGCAAGCTGTTCAGTATGTTGAAACTAAGTTGGCTGAGTGCTGTTTCTGCCTATGGCAGCCACAACACCATGTCAAATTAGTTTCAAAAATCCCACAGAATGTTAAGCGTTTAATACAGACTAAATTGAGTTATTCATGATGCGATGATTCTGACGTCATCCTACAGGCCACATAGTTGATTATGACGTCATATAATGTATGGATAAACTAGAAATGTCCATTACACACTTGATGTATTATATATATATATATATATATATATATATATATATATATATATATATATATATATATATATATATATATATATATATATATATATGACCCGCCCATCACTAGCTAAGCTCCAGCCACACATTGATCGTGTTGGCATCGATAGAAAACTATACAGGTAAGCTATTAATTAGTTTGCATCCTACACGTCACGTAGCTGATTGTGACATAATATGATGGATGGATAAACTTGGAAAGGCCCACTGGATAAACAATTACTTAACACCGGGATGATACACAGCCTACAACTGGCTCTAACGGTTGGGAGGTTTTGCATCGGTAATGCATGACTGATTTTGGGGCTGGTGTGGTATGATATTTCAACACCTACTGCATTTTAGGAGTTGGGCGAGGAGGGTGTTAAATGAGTTTGGTGCATAGATCATGAAAGTCTTGTCGTTACAGCTCCTTCTGCAGTTTGAGAGAGAGTTGATTGAGACTTGGGAGGGTGATTGTTCACAATACGAAATTGATCGTAATGTAACAAGTATTTGCATTTCTCATGTATGACTGATTTTGGTGGAGCAAACAGATGGAATTTCGCTGCACATATCCCACAAATCTGGTCGCGGCAAATCCTACTGAAAATTGGATGAAACTTGACAGGTTTTCCACCCTCCAGAGCTGAGCCTAATGCCAGAGGATTTTGCATCTGTCATACATACATACATATATATATATATATATATGGATATATGGATATTGGCAGACACTCATATCGAGTATGCACTCATTTTGGTGCATTGAGCAGGTAGGTGGGTATGTGAGCTCCAGATGGCGTTATTTTAAGTGTCACAACACAATCTCACAAATAAACATGCTAGATCTTTTTATGACCTGCCTTGAATCGACATCTAATCGTTTTAATGCCCATTTTCTCATGCAACTGTATTGATTATGTCGACGCAACACGTTCAAATGCTGTCTATTTCGGAAGGGAAATTGTTATTCTGCAAGTTAATGAATCAATTCTATGTGTGGTTTCTATCACCATATGCGTAACTACGAGTACGTTGGATCACTTAGACGCTATGAAAAATGAGCATAATGCATAAATGGATTTTCTGCAATTACCGTTTTGGCGACAATGCCAAAGATCATTTTGATTGTGATGTCAGCTGGCATGAGGCGTAATTGATTACTTCATCGCATACCTGAGTGACTGATCGCAGCCATCTATTGCTCATCTATAGATCTGTCCATACTGATGAGATGTGGCCCCCCAACCAGATCTAAATTAGCATAAAAGGCTGATAGCAAATCAATAAATAAGATATTTGTTTTTCACATGTGTAACTTCCGCCAAGAACTTATCGACATTTTCTGTTAAATCGTCTTCCCGAATTAAGTCAATGATGATCTATTTGATGACTACAGTCGAAGAATTAAAATGCTGAGAAAAAACATATATTCAACCACACGAGGAAGTAAATGTAGCATCATTCATATTAAAGACGACAGTGTGACAAAGCTTATGGTAATGGACATTTCCATTTTTATCTATGCCCCGCCCATCTCTAGATAAGCTCCACCCACACCTCGCTCGTATTCAGATCGATCGATCTCTGAACTCCCTGACTATCAATTACTGGCCAACTATACAGATAAGCTGTTGAATATTTTGAAACTAATTTGACTGGCTGCTGTTGCTGCTGTCACAGAAGAAGTTTTCTTCTGTTACCAGAAGGCCAACGCATAATCCAGGAATGAGCTACTCACACCAAAATCCGATGACAATAATGCCAAAAAAAAATTGGTCTTCCCTTGGCCTGCAAATGGACATTGCTCAAGGCCAGTGCAGATGACGCTTTTGGTCATCTTGACCATTAAAAAGTTAAGTTGACAAAAGAGGGATTAACTAGACCTTTCCACCTTATCAACCCACCCTATGATGTCATAATCAACTACTACTAAGGTTCAAAATAATCAACAGCTTGTTTCTTAAACAGCAAAGAATTACAAAGACATACAGTTGATACAACCTGTCGGAGTATTACAGATTTGGTGAAAGTCTATATGGGACCCTTTGTGACGTAATGATTATGACGTCATCATACACGCGCTGAGCTGATTATGACGTCATACGAGGTCTGATGCGAAAATTCGGCCATGGTACCATTTACAAAATGAAACATGTTAGTTTCAATAACATAACCTCTATCTATGAGAATAATACCATGATACCTAGCGATAGTTTGCGCATTCAATGCATCATATTCCTCATTTCGTTTGATTGGATGAACATATAAACTACTTTCAGATGCTCCAATTGCTTTTC
This sequence comes from Chaetoderma sp. LZ-2023a, assembly GCA_034401795.1. NCBI lineage: Eukaryota > Metazoa > Mollusca > Caudofoveata > Chaetodermatida > Chaetodermatidae > Chaetoderma > Chaetoderma sp. LZ-2023a. The sequence continues at coordinate 75,829,453 of CM067364.1, forward strand.
AATGCGTTAAATATGTCATTTTGTTGTATGGGTTCTAAACAATATTATTTATATCACTCATTATGAGAACATACAGCGAACTGACGCCTACATCAAGTTGGCATATGCTTAATACTCGTGAAACCTTAATGGATTGCCCATATTTCAGATTGCTCAACACGTACCGAAGAAACTAATTCATTGATATATCTGCTTCATTGCATATCGTCAAGTGAGATATTTTGTAATGATATTAGACACGTGGGATAGTGCAAATTGCAAACCAGTCTACACTAATTGATTTCAGCTCAGGCTTGCTACTACTCATTCACAAGCGTTAGTAAAAAAACCCCAGATACACATTTCCTGAGACCATGCTATAACAAGTATGTGCATGCAGATAGTGTGTAGATACTAAGCAACCTGCACGAGAAGATAATCTTGATCTATGCTCATGTGATTTGCTCTATCCAAAGATGGATACGGAAACAAATTTTAGCCAACACATTTTATTTTAACACTAACTTGGGTAAGAAGATTGAGTAATGTCAGCGGTATTGTGATACCGAAGTATCGTTCAATTCCTAGATATAGACAGATACCATTAGCGCTACCAGAGTCAAATTAAACATTGTAATACTGCCTGTAGTTCAGAATATTATGCGTGAAGGGAAACCCGCAGCACGTAATATTTGTATCATGTCCAGTGGGGTAAAAACTAATCCAGCATGTAAGATAGCTGAATGCTAGCAAATATAAAATAAAGTTAGTTTTTGCTTTAGGTTCTTCGTTTAAGTCATAGTAGGCTATTGTCTGAGAGCAGAATGAAAATAAACCCAGCTTTAAAGACAACAGTTAGTTTGAAATGCCGAGGCATACTAAATAAAATCGCCGTCTCCAGTCAAGTAAAGATGATTTCTCAATTTTAACAATACACAGGCTTCAGTTGGCCTGTAAATGGACATTTCCGATTTAAAATGTTGGTTTCCTAAAGAAATCTGTACCATTAAGCACTAAAGCTGCGATACATTTTAGTGTCTGGTAAACAATGTTGACAATACAGCATTAGAATGAAATAACTTGCGAACTATGCCATTATTTGTTTGAAAGCAGCCACATCCGATCAACGTATCTTTAGGCATTGCAATGCCCTACGCGCTGTGCATAGTTGTCTTATTCCGTGGATGAATAGATTATTAATTCCCATTCTCTACCGCAGCCATCCATATTTAGTCCAGTTTTCGTGCATGAAACAGTATGCCAAATGTAACGGCTAATAGATGGATAAAATATTAGTTATGCCTATGTTTAAGATACACACAAAGTGCATGCACGTTTGACTAAATGTAACTACTTTGACAATGAGTTCCCCGAATCTCAAATTCTAGTAAACTATACAGATAAGCTGTTGAAAATTTGGAAACTAATCTGAATGGGAGTTATTGCAGCCTAAGACATCAACATGTCCCAAACAATTGTCTTCGAAATATCCAAAATATATCAAAGGATGTGTAACTCAGCGCTTACTGTTGGACCTGATAATCACACTATATTATCTACTACAGGCGAGGCAGAAAATAAGGCCATGCACTAATACACGTCTAGAGTGAATGATATGTTAATGATATGGTTGAATGTGCATTGCATCAGATATCGCAATGACTAATTTATAAATTAATATGCAAATTGCTTAGTGGTTTTAAAAAATAAATGTATCCCAAATTCTTCTATACTGGTTATCTTAAAGATGCCTTTCCCTCGAGATATGAATAGATTTGAAAACTATCACTATTTTTGCTACAATATAATGGTCTTAGTGTAGTGGTATTACATACAAATGTGTGTGAACAAATTCCAGCCCCGTCACACATATTTGTTATTATTTGTTAGTTTTCTGGAAACTTGTATAAGCGTAATAGTGTCCCATTTTAGGGATGCATTATATTTACGAACCAATCCAATTGGAACGAGCTCAGAAAATATTAAATATCTCTAGACAGTTCAACGACTACAAATAAAATAGTGTCACAACACCAGATGCTCAAATACATTAAACACATCAGAGGACAGAAACCACACAAATTATATCACAACATCAAACAAATACGAGTTAATTGAATATTAGCCATACGTGGCGACTAAGTACTAAAATATGTGATTTATCTGCGAAATGGAGATAAATTTCACCATCTGATTTGTATTAGCATTTTATATATTTTTTGAATTGATAGTTTGCATCTTCTTGGATATTGAGTGGCCATGTATATAAGAATTGATACTAAAATGTTAGTCATACCAAAAACGATTTATTCCCACATATCGGATTTATAGATCTCTCAGCGGGGTTCCCTCTTTAATAATTATTTTAATTTTAAAATCTTTCAACAAACGCTTACCCCGAGACTGACTTATACTTGTGCAGCACTGCCTTTTAGAAGAATCGTGCTGCGGCTGTGTTGGTGGCTGGGGTGGGGGATGGTGTGCGTGCGTGCGTGCGTGCGTGCGTGCGTGGGTGTAGGTGGGGGTAACCAATATGATTTCTAAAGTGTCATTGGTATTTAAAAACAACAATGCCTTTTTCATTATACACTATTTTCTATCACTGCATTACTTTCTGTTTTATATGTCTGAATTAGTGAGACGTGTAGTCATACAATAGATCAACACCACAATGTGCGATCTGATCGACCACTTAAATGTATGCCGTAATAATCATTTACGTCACATGTAGTCTGAAATCATAATCAAAATACATTCGCCATGTACATTTATAAGACTATTAAGTATACCAATTGTATGTCTTTGGTAGATTTCCTATTTAATAAGATAACAGCGATTAGAAGTGGTACACTTTATAAACTGACTTTATTTTTTACAACCTTTCGCACATAGATGTTCTTCATCAGATCGCGAGTGGAATATGTATAGAAGTTATATATATATATGAATTAGTACAACGGAAATACAGAGATCAATCATGTATGAACAGTAAAAACATTATACAGAATCATTTGGAGCTTTAAGCAGAAAACAATTTATACAGTAATAAATAAATAAATAAATAAATAAATAAATAAATAAATAAATAAATACATTCATAGATAAATACATAAAATTACTAATAAATTAATAAATTAATAAATACTGAAAGAAATAAAGAAAGAACTGAGAGTGAGATAGGGCGAGAGAGAGAGAGAGAGAGAGAGAGAGAGAGAGAGTGAGAGAGAGAGAGAGAGCGAGAGAGAGAGAGAGGGGGATGGAGGGAGTAAGGAGGGAGGGAGGAAGGGAGGGAGAGAGGGAGGGATGGGGAGAGAGGACAGAGAGAGAGAGAAAGAGAGGGCGAGAGAGATAGAGAGAGAGGGAGAGAGAGAGAGGGATGGAGGGAGTAAGGAGGGAGGGAGGAAGGGAGGGAGAGAGGGAGGGATGGGGAGAGAGGGAGAGAGAGAGAGAGAGAAAGAGAGGGCGAGAGAGATAGAGAGAGAGAGAGAGAGAGAGAGAGAGAGAGAGAGGGATGGAGGGAGTAAGGAGGGAGGGAGGAAGGGAGGGAGAGAGAGGGAGGGATGGGGAGAGAGGGAGAGAGAGAGAGAGAGGGCGAGAGAGAGGTCGAGAGAGAGGGGAGTAGGATGGGGAGGGGGAGCGGAGGGGTTGGAGGGAAAGGAGAGGGAGAGGGAGAGAGGGTTGGGGGAGAGGGAGAACGGGAGTGAGAGAGAGAGAGAGAGAGAGAGAGAGAGAGAGAGAGAGAGAGAGAGAGGGTGAACTAAATGAAGGAAGAATGCATGGAATAATGGTTGGTGTTAAATTCAGAGTATCCATCAATGTCATAAAACACCTTGCCATCATATTATTATTATTATTATTATTATTATTATTATTATTATTATTATTATTATTATTATACAACACTGGCCATTGCTGGACAGTGTATTCGTCTGTTCTCGCATGCTGTTCTCTCACCCCTTCTCATACATCCATCATGAAAGAATCGTATACGATGACATCATTCATTAATGGATATGCATATCTGAGATGATGTGAGGTCATCAATAAAAAGGTCAAAACACAGGTGATAATGTCAGAGGTCACACACAAGCGGTACTGAATATGCAAGTGGCTACTTCACAATCTAATATTCACAAATTATGGGCGTGTAACAATATTACTAAATTGTTAATGCTTTAAATAGTTGATTGGTTGACAGGAATTGGTCAGGCATCACATATATGTAAATCGGGTTATTATAAGTTGTACTGATTCACATCATATTCATGTTCGTTATCAAAAAAAATGTTTACCTCAAAGACAATACACATCATCTCGAAGCAAACATAGTGCATGTTATTGTCAACTTTACCAACATAACAGTTTTCAGATAAAGTAATAGTTTATTTAACACTGAGCTTTTCGTGAAAAACTCACTCATTTATAGATTGTCGCACATTCACTTAACGTTTCTGTCAATCTAATTTGCTTCCCTCCTGCGACAAACTGTCCTGAGGAATACAAGTCTGATGGTGCGATTTCCGAATCCATAGATTACAGGATTTATGGTAGAGTTCAAGGATATGGTTAATCCTCCAATTGACCAGTATGCTATCGGAATGGTCATTTCTGCCTGACACATCACGAGTCCCATGATACATATTGGGCTGACGCAAATTGCAAACCATGCTACTGTTATCGTTAATACAACACGCGCCTTCAACTCGGTCGTCGCGCTATTAGATGCAACAATTCCACCTGTGTCAGAGATTACAAAAATACGATTTGCTGCAGTCTTTGCTATTAGAAATATGCGCACATATATAACTGCAATCACTGCCAATGTAGAAAATGTGAGTCCAACGTTTGTAATCATGTAAGAGCAACTAAAGACTAGGAACCCCATACAGGCAGGTAAGCTTGATATCTCTTCATGCGATCTGCTCCACCCTAAGAGAGGGAAGGTTGCAAGAATTAACGGCACTAACCAACACATGGTGATCAGAATTCTAATTCGAGATTGAGTTAGAAGTGCGTGATATTTTAGTGGCTTTGTGATGTTAATGTATCGTTCGATTCCCACTGCCAGTAGATGGAATTCAGATACTGTTGGCGCTACTATGATCAAACAATTCACTCCTATGCACAGTATTGGGTATGAAAGGAAAAACCCAACGAATATGCCTTGTATAAATCCGAGTGGTGTAACAACTAGTCCAACGAGTAAATCACTGATGGCTAGTGAAACCAAAATAAAGTTGCTTTTCGTTTTGAGACGTTCCTGCGAGAGTACCAAGAAAATAAACAATCCATTGAAGATAATCGCTAATATAGCAACACAAATCAACATCAATATAATTAGTAATGTCAAACCCGATATGGGTGATTGTGGAGTTGTTGTTGTGTTCATTCTCATCGGAGATTTCACGTCCTTCTGGCTTTCAGAATGGTAGTTTATTGTGTTATATAATAGTACCGTTAGCATACATTTCTAGACAAAACCTCTCTGTGTAATGTACTTTGATACGCTGATGTACGATAACTATTTATAATTACCCTAATGCACAATTCCTATTACGTGATTTTGTATAGGGATGTAACGTGATGGCATACTTCCGAGAACACATGTTTGTTAACCAATTTGTCATTGGAAATGTAGCATCTCAGTTTTAAGGCAACACTCCAAAAAAGCTGTTAAATAATTTGGAACTAATTACACTGGAACATGTTGCTTCTATAGGCAGCAACAGCCACACGTCTAATCAGTTGCAAAATATTCATAAGAATGCTTATTAAATTGCAAATGACTTTTCGGAATTTGGTGTTTGTGGTTCAATGGTTTATGGATAACCTAGCCCACAATCATTTTTTAAATCTTTATTCACGTCTACCATACTCCTGTTGTTGAGATTTTAAGATCTTCTTGTCACTTGATATTTGCCTTATCTTTGTTTCCCCACACTTAGATATATAATGTTTGCTTGGTACTACATTAGCCAATACCAATCCGTTGTCTGAGCAAACATTATATTACGCCATACCATTCTGTCTCGTGGGTAATCTTCATTTTGAAATTATGGATGCTTTGTGCTGGCATATCATTCTGTTTGTTGCTGGAATTTGTTTTATGTATTGTCAGTGACCGAGATTTAATGATATCTCTGAGTTAGCTTTGGATTTAATGATATCACTGAGTTGGCTTTGGATTTAATGATATAACTGAGTTAGCTTTGGATTTAATGATATCATTGAGTTGGCTTTGGATTTAATGATATCACTGAGTTAGCTTTGGATTTAATGATATCACTGAGTTAGCTTTGGATTTAATGATATCACTGAGTTGGCTTTGGATTTAATGATATAACTGAGTTAGCTTTGGATTTAATGATATCACTGAGTTAGCTTTGGATTTAATGATATCACTGAGTTAGTTTTGGATTTAATGATATCACTGAGTTAGCTTTGGATTTAATGATATCACTGAGTTAGCTTTGGATTTAATGATATCACTGAGTTAGCTTTGGATTTAATGATATCACTGAGTTAGCTTTGGATTTAATGATATCATTGAGTTAGCTTTGGATTTAATGATATCACTGAGTTGGCTTTGGATTTAATGATATTACTGAGTTAGCTTTGGATTTAATGATATCACTGAGTTAGCTTTGGATTTAATGATATAACTGAGTTGGCTTTGGATTTAATGATATCACTGAGTTAGCTTTGGATTTAATGATATCACTGAGTTAGCTTTGGATTTAATGATATCATTGAGTTGGCTTTGGATTTACTGATATCACTGAGTTAGCTTTGGATTTAATGATATCACTGAGTTAGCTTTGGATTTAATGATATCATTGAGTTAGCTTTGGATTTAATGATATCACTGAGTTAGCTTTGGATTTAATGATATAACTGAGTTAGCTTTGGATTTAATGATATCACTGAGTTAGCTTTGGATTTAATGATATCATTGAGTTAGCTTTGGATGTAATGATATCATTGAGTTAGCTTTGGATTTAATGATATCACTGAGTTAGCTTTGGATTTAATGATATCATTGAGTTGGCTTTGGATTTAATAATATCACTGAGTTAGCTTTGGATTTAATGATATCATTGAGTTGGCTTTGGATTTAATGATATCATTGAGTTGGCTTTGGATTTAATGATGTCACTGAGTTAGCTTTGGATTTAATGATATAACTGAGTTGGCTTTGGATTTAATGATATTACTGAGTTAGCTTTGGATTTAATGATATCACTGAGTTAGCTTTGGATTTAATGATATCACTGAGTTGGCTTTGGATTTAATGATATAACTGAGTTGGCTTTGGATTTAATGATATCACTGAGTTAGCTTTGGATTTAATGATATCATTGAGTTAGCTTTGGATTTAATGATATCACTGAGTTAGCTTTGGATTTAATGATATCACTGAGTTAGCTTTGGATTTAATGATATCACCGAGTTAGCTTTGGATTTAATGATATCACTGAGTTAGCTTTGGATTTAATGATATTACTGAGTTAGCTTTGGATTTAATGATATCACTGAGTTAGCTTTGGATTTAATGATATCACTGAGTTAGCTTTGGATTTAATGATATCACTGAGTTAGCTTTGGATTTAATGATATCACTGAGTTAGCTTTGGATTTAATGATATAACTGAGTTGGCTTTGGATTTAATGATATCACTGAGTTGGCTTTGGATTTAATGATATAACTGAGTTGGCTTTGGATTTAATGATATCACTGAGTTAGCTTTGGATTTAATGATATCACTGAGTTGGCTTTGGATTTAATGATATCACTGAGTTGGCTTTGGATTTAATGATATCACTGAGTTAGCTTTGGATTTAATGATATCATTGAGTTAGCTTTGGATTTAATGATATGATTGAGTTAGGTTGGGTTTATACAATGGACCTTTCCATTTTTAGCTACTACTCCCATCACTAGCTAAGCTCCACCCACACCTCGCCGTGTTGGGATTGATCGATCCCCAAAATGCCCTAGCTATCAATTTCCTGAAAATTATACAGGGAAGCTGTTGAATATTGTGCAACTAATTTGACTGGGTGTTGTTGCTGCCTAGGGCCACCACTCCTTTGATCAACAAAAATGCTAGGGATATCGACCATCCTAGTGAAATTTAATTAACGTGATGCAAAGTGGTTTACGTGAAGACGGTGCGAGCGACTCCCAAAGGATTTACAAGTCCCCGTCTTATGTTATTCTGAGATGCTGCATTGGTAGGTTCCACTTTTATTTATGCAGGTCTTCTGCTATTCCAAACCTACCATTTAGGTGTTACAAACGAGAACTAGTTTTGACCGCAAGTGGCAGAGATTCCTGCCTATCATTAGATATGACTATCCAACGGGCGCAGCCGCCCCGCTTCCCGTAGGTCGCCTTGGAAAGCATCTACCTCCATAGATAGCAAGCATACATGTTACTTTGCAACATATCCGAACAGGGTGAGAATCCGGATACCCTGTTCTGTAACCACATAAAACATCACTGGACGATGGCTACATTTTACACAAGCAAATTTAATGACTGACATATCGTTACGTGGGGGTAGAGAGACAAATATCCACCACGGGTGCCCTTCCCGTGTGGACATGGCCGATTCCAAGATCTTGCCCAGGCACTTCAACGAGTTGGGTGGAGATGCGCATCTCGTCCGTCACCAGTCCTATTGATATAACTATTGACCTGACGTTAGGTTTAAATTCCAATATGCCCTATATGCACTGCGGGCCGGGAATAAAATATCATCCTAATAATAAGAATAACTAGATTTTTCGCAGTGCTTTCCTTCTTTGGCAAAGTGCCTAACTAATAAGTATTCGAGGATACAGGGGAGATGTATGTGAACCCGTACTTTGGCCATCACCACTCGAAAACCTCTGATAGTTTCCTAGAGGCAGATCAGTCCAACGTGCGGGTGGGATATCCAAACAATTAAGAAGCCTTGCGGCTGGTGGATCGTGGAAAGAGACAATGCCTTTATAAATATGACGCCCTATAGGTATTTCCCCAATTTTACACAACCTTGACGGAGTGCGAGGCTAGATAACCGTGCCAGCCAGAAAAGAGGTGTACACTATGTGTCTCCTAATGAAGAAATTGTCCCTAACAACTATTAACCTATCCTATTGAGCTAAATAGCAAGGTTAGTTGGTAGCATGCTAGGCTCAAATATTCAGAGCACAGTCAGCAAACCTCATTGTAAAATTGTTGGTGGCAAGAGAAAGTGATGCGTATATTGTTGCTGTATAGTATTTCCTTGCGTACTGCGGTCCAAGTTTTTCTACAAAATAAGCAAAATATATGAACTAGATGGCCAACTGCCATATACATAACTAACCATTACAATAGAACAATATTACAGTTTTTACATAATGATTTAAATGGGGTAGAAGGTATATTACGGTCAGTAACCTATACCGGTGCGGTTAGTCAAAGCACCCACAATAAACAATGATAATATACACAGTATTAAAGAAATCATAAACTGCGGTCCTAGGACTGGTATGGTACCTATTTGTCATCAGCACCTTATACGGACAGTAATTATAACAATAAGACATGTTAGGTTAAGTTACTTGAGTACCTAGTGGCTAATTGGACGAAACAGGATACTACGTTACTGAAATTGAGGCGCTACATACACGCTGCGCAAGTCGACACATTCCCTGAGGATGGAAGGTTCCTGCAGGCAGGTTTCTGCAGCTGGTTTCCACAGATGGGTCTCATTGCTGACTCCATGATGATACGGTACAGACAGTAAAACATTATAATGACGTAATGCCTACTATATTATCTCTATAACTAAATCAAGATTTAAACAGTGTGAAGAAAAGTTCTCCGTCCGAAGCATAAAAGTTAATCATAACCCATTAACGGAGAGTGTTACTTATAAAAGTGTAATTAATGCATGCACATATTAAGGCACACGGTGCAGGGTGCGTCGCATAGCTCTTGCGGCGCACCGAGCAAAGTCTGCTCGACTGCGGTCAAGAAGTTACAAAGCGGCCACACGACATGCAGTGCAGTGGTTGAAGTCCACGTGCGCCTGGTTGGCAGATCTGGCGAGTCATCCACTAAGAAACATCGCTGATCTACCTTATGTAGAATTTACCAAACGGGTCACAAGGACCCTCCCGCAGAAAGTTCCGTTTATAGGTCTTCGAAAATGGGAACCATACTTTAGTTTATTTTTGCTCCTGGATGGCTGTCCGGGAGCATCCAAAGTTAAGTTAGTGTGGGTTAGCCGAGAACTGCTTTTACGTGTGGGTGAGCTGAAAGCTGCAAGGAACCGCGGTTGTATGTGTGTGTGTGTGTGTGTGCGTGCGTGCGTGCGTGTGTGTGTGTGTTCTGTATCTTTCTTATCCGCAGGTCTTCCGGTCCACTCATCTAGTCCACGCCTCCAGTCAGTTCTCGACTCTCGGCCTCCACGCCGACGATGCTCCTGATTTCGAATTTCACCCCCTTTTATACTCACTGGGACGTCAGCGCTGGCTGCCTGAATTAACCATCAGCCGATGTACCAGCCAATCAGCGTACTAGAACACTGTGACGTATACACAAATAACTATATATTACGATATGTATGGATATGTGTAGTGACGTAGTAAGTCACATGTACACAAATCACTGTGTATTTAGCTATGTATAGATACGCGATTACAACATTACAGGAATATTCAAAGTAAATTTTGACTGGGAGCTTCGAGGATAACTCAGCCATTTCTGGACCGATTTTAAAATGGTTTGCAGTCTTAAAAAGCTCATCAAATTCTGGTCTTGATCGCTACCAGGAACAACGAAAAATAACAAAGTATTATTATTTACAAGTACCATCTATGTACACTATAGGTACACACTAGCTCCCGATCTTGACACACATGTCGTTAAGGAAGCGTCAGAGTGCGCGCATGCGATCCAAGCGTTCTGACGAACTTAGTCGCTTTTACCCATAGAGGAGGATGCTTGACAGCCCATCTGCTCGGGAAATGCGGCCCAGCTTGGCAGGATCAGTAACTTGATTTTTCCGCAAGACATGGGCCCGTTTAAACCACACACTAAATTACGTACTGTTTTATTGTCGTTGTTATGATTAATAACATCATCATTCTACTATGTATACAGATCATTAGCCCGTGGGCCGATAAAGCGGCATCAAAACTTTGGCAGTATAATATCAGGGAGAATTTCAAAAAATTCTCTTACCTGCATTCTAGCCGCGAATCAACACATGCTGAGAATTACCTATCTACAGACAAGCAAGACGCATGTATAAAAACGCGCGCAATATAGTGACGCTGTTTCAAGGAACAGAGGTTAAACCATATATTTCCATCTTTCGCACCAATGATGGCGTAGCTGAAGCTGCATGATGGAATTATGACATTATTTCACTGCGGTGCGATGTGTACTTACGCCACACACGATGTGCTTACAATGCAGGGATCCGCGGTGATCATTTTTATGTGAGACACAGCTGTGCAAGAATTTTGCGCAGCTGTGTAGGAGGACCATGGTCATCCCAGGGACTGGGTGACAATTGTTAAAACGCATATAATAATAAGAACAGTATGTCAAAAATAAAAATAATAATGTAATGTTCCACGATTCGCACACTACTGTAAATTCTGCTGCATCCGTGGCAGAAATGCCCACACATATCTGCTGCGAAGTTCCCCTAGAGAGTCTGGGTACCACGACTTGTAGTGGAGGGTCGTGTCGGATGTACTACATTAGTTAAGATCTCACCATTATAAAGGGCCCTATCCGGAATATTTGTAGAAGCTGGTGCTGCAGGAGGTGCTGGAGATATGTTAAGAATGTTCGTGGGTGTGATTGGTGTCACGGGAAACGGTGCTGCCATGGTGCTGGTTGTCATAACGGAGGTGGTGGAAGTTGTTGATGTCATGGATGGTCTGAGTGTAGTGAGACGTATGACGGAACGTGGGAGGGATGCTGCTGTAGCCACTGCCTGAGATGAGAGCTTCCGAATCTTTGCGGACTTCAACAACCGACTGGCTATTGTGCGTAGAACTGGAAGAATCTCCTGAAAGTGTGCAATCCGTTTTCTTCCGGCGTACAGGTATTCTGGCATCATAGATTTCTGGATGGCTGGATCTTTGATGTTGCTGTGCAGGAGCGGTGTGGAGATGCTGAGCGTGGTGGCGATGGTGGTTGATTGCCCCCTGCAGCGGGTCTCCTCGTCGATTATAAGACCACTAGTAGATGGTGTTCGCGAAATGTTCTGTAACTCAACCTCTGCAGGCGATGTGATTACTACCGCTATGGGCCAGTCGATCACGGTGCCGATGTTGCTGCGGGTGCGGATGCAGTGGCTGACGCTGGTGACTTGCAGGTAGCGGATGGTGTGGTTACTGTGGATGCGGATGCGGTGGTTGATGCTGGTGACTTGCGGGTGGCGGATGGTGTGATGTCTGTGGGTGCTCCCGGCCTGGAATGTGCAGGTGATGTTTGTATCTTCCCTGCTCTAACTCCCGGAGTTGATGTCGCGGATGGTGGTGACATGACTGTTGCTGCAAAGTGTCTAAATGCATGAGGTGCGGTTGCTACGGTGGTGGTGGTTATTGACCGTCGGTGCGCGCTGTCTGGTTGGCGACGCATGGTGTTTTTGGTTCTAGCCATCTTTTCTGTCGGGAGTATTACTAACAGAAGCCTGGTCTCAAATCGAGTGGCCAGCACTTCAATGTTCTCACTTTCTTCTCCTGGGATCAACGTTACTTCTAGAACATGGTGCTTATATTTCACTGCGTGAGTTACCCCATGGCGGGTTGCAGCATAAAGATACTGACAGTCAGCACAAAATGCACGTGGGAAAAGATGATCTCTGTTAACATGTAATGTTAAATCAGAATTCCGAGTGAATGTGCGGGTACACTGTTGTCCGTTGGGCTGCAGCACGACACAAGGAAACTTCTTCGTAGATGAAGGTGACACTGACTCCTCCGATGTATTGGACAAAGCCAAGTCCTCATGGAGAGACATCTCATTCCTGCATGCTAATTGCAGTGCGGGTAACCTAATCTATTTCAAACTCCCTATCTCTTAATAAACGTTCTAGGCCTAGCAATTAATAGTAATGAAATAATAATTAAGAATATTTGAACAGCAGAATTTGGTTTTCGACACGAAAGATGCCTAATGCTATATATATGTTCTTCCCTTGTGTAGAGTGTTGACGGGAAGACGAAGTTTCAGTGCGAAATTCCACTTTTTATATGATTTGGTGACATCACAGGTGGGCGGATGACCATACCCAAAGGTTTTAGGGTGATTCGGCCACGCACTACATGGAAAGTTTTAATTTATGTATCCCGGGGGTCAGGTGAATTATTCCTCCCGTATAAAGGGAGTACTTTTAATCAAAGGAGGAATGGTCGATCGACTTTGTCTTTATTCTTCAGGAAATTAATTCTCTGATCAACGCGAAAACTCGGAACTACTTATTCGCGTGGAGGCTCACCTCCTAATTAGAGTGAAGCAGTTTTACAGATTGGATGCTTATAAACTCGCGTCTCTTAATTTCAGGCTGGAGCGCCCGATGGGGTATGTGAGAGCGTGGTGATGTCAGCAGCAATTTCCCCGACTCACCGCTCTCGACTCCTCCATCACGCTGTGGTAGTCGCGTATTTGGGTGGCTCTTTTGTTTAAAGGTTTAGATCCAATTTACTGGAAATAGCAGTAAAAGTCACGTGTCTCTTGAAAACACGTGGTTGATCAGAAACTTTGGTATTGTATACATTAATGGCGGAGCACTGCTGCTGATAAATATTTATCATTGGTGCGAAAGATGGAAATATATGTTTTAACCTCTTTTCCTTGAAACAGCGTCACTATATTGCGCGCGTAGTTATACACGCGTCTTGCTTGTCTGTAGATAGGTAATTGTCAGCCTGTGTTGATTCGCGGCTGGAATGCAGGTTAGAGAATTTTTTGAAATTCTCCCTGATATTATACTGCCAAAGTTTTGATGCCGCTTTATCGGCCCATGCGCTAATGATCTGTATACATAGTAGAATGATGATGTTATTAATCAAAACAACAACAATAAAACTGTATGTAATTTAGTGTGTGGTTTAAACGGTCCAAAGTCTTGCGGGAAAATCAAGTTACTGATCCTGTCAAGCTGGGCCGCATTTCCCGAGCAGATGGGCTGCCAAGCAGCCTCCCCTATGGGTAAGACTAGCCTCATCCCTACCCTGACCAGACATATGAATAAAATTACACTACAGCTCGGAAGATAATGCGTGCACTTAGTTTACAATTTACAATGCCGTCGTATGGAGATTGTGAATACAGTCAACCTGAATGTTTGTGTTTCTGTCATGCTGGTGAATTTGAGTGATGCGCGTGGCTGATTATTTGTGGATGAATCTTGCGCTGTGGTGAAAATGTGATGTTTTATTACCGCTTAGGTGCAGGAGTAGTGGCTGCGGTACGATGTCAACTTTATCGAACCTGATGGTGTTTCGCACTGTAATGGCCGAACCCGTGGGTGGGACAGAATTACTTTAGAGCGTGGATGATGATGAAGGATGCTGTCGTAACTTTGATCAATCCATTATCTAATTCAACTTTTCGGTGGCACAATCCTACTCGTGACAACAGACTGCAAGCATCTTGCTCTCTTAGTAATATTGACTGTTATTACGTTGTGTAGTATCTTTAGCTGTTTCCGTACGACGTTTCTGGGGTGTCGGGGGGGGGGGGGGGGTTGGAGAGGTTTTTCCCCATGGCGTGTACTATAGATGGCTGCGGTGTATTCCTTCTATCCGTATGATCAGTTTCTCCACACCTGGACAAAAAAGGTGTTTGCGGGAGGATGTTGGCTGGTGTTGATGACGATCGTGTCTTGTTGTAGGGAGATCCGGGCTGCTGTATGATGCTGTTGTAATGCGAGGTGAGCGTATTCCAGGTTTCCACGCTGGTGAATGCCGAGTCTGTTGTTACTGCAGGAAGTCGGGTTTGTGGGAGGTACTAATCCTCCCGCATCTGTGCGGATGGATCTGAAATTATGTCTCTACCCGTTTCGAATTAAGAACGCTAGAGGCTGCTAAGCGAGGTTGTTGCTAATGATTAGTGTCTCTGTTATCCTGGGTATAACCGAGTATGTATGTGATGTACGCGCAACGATGAATTGACGTATCAAGTCTTACAGGCAAGTGCGTTCTGTATGCGGTTGGCATTCTATCTGAGGTATGATGTCCTGACTTCTCACGGGGGATGAATGGGCCGTATGGATGGGTGGTCCTTGGAAGCAGGAGGATGGTCATCTCCCATTACACGACGGTTGGTACCATGTCGTAGTTTTTGGGCACTGGGAAAATTCGAGCCGAGAGTCTGTTAAACAGGCTGCTTCCCTGCTCACCGCGCAGGTGGGTGGGTTTGGTGGGTCGATGCGGTGCAGGATGCCACCTCCTCTGTAGCAGCAGTCTCTCTCATATCTGGAGATTGACGGTCAACAGACGACGAGTGGAGTATGAAGCGGACTAGGTCGGTGATGTCCGAACTTGGTTATAGATTAGATTTGCGAGTTGGATCTGGGGTAGTGGGACTCTGGATATGGGTATCCCTTGGTTGAAGAGTGGTCTCGCGATTTCGGGGCTTGGTCGGGTACACCGAGTCGTGCCATTCTGCAGTTCTAGACACGCCATGGCCTCATCTGGCCTCTTGACTTCCATGCTATTCAATACATGCTCTACCCCACATGAAGCATGGCTTGGGTCCATTCCGCTTGTGGTAACTCTATAATGGGGTATATAATGATTGTATAGCATAAAGTGGGTGGGAATGGGAAGAGGATGGTGGAACATCTTTTCCATCCATCCCCCCTGGACAAAACAAACGAGAAAGTCCTCAGATATGTCTTCCCAGATCGAGTAGACCCGTGCTGAGGAGGAAAAAGGCGAGTACGTATCTCGTCATCATCCCCAGCATCAGCCTCTTGTTCACCAGACTTCTGGCCTGGTAGAAGAAGGGTCGAACTAGCACTGCAGTGCTCTGCGCTAGCATTGGGAATACTAGTTTCCGTAGAAGCTTCTGTCTGGGTACCCATGTCATGGGGAATGCACAGCCTGAGCTCTGGTGCAGGGTCGTCGCTCACACACGGTTTTAGCTGATCAACTGAGGTCAGGCCATGCAAAGGACGGATACGGTAGGTCACGTCCGACGTCTTACCTACTACCACATAGGGGCCTTTCCACGGGTAACTTAATTTACTCTGCAAGTTTGCAGACCATT
Source organism: Chaetoderma sp. LZ-2023a (assembly GCA_034401795.1). Lineage (NCBI taxonomy): Eukaryota > Metazoa > Mollusca > Caudofoveata > Chaetodermatida > Chaetodermatidae > Chaetoderma > Chaetoderma sp. LZ-2023a. The sequence continues at coordinate 75,845,705 of CM067364.1, forward strand.
GTGAAACGTGAACCCAAACCATCCTTCCTCCTTCATATGGATCTCCATGCACCCTCCGGTCATGCCACGTCTTTTGCCGCCAGTGTGCAGTAGATAATGTTGCACTCACTAACTCATGGGTCTGTTCTATCCGCTGATGCATTAGTTCGATTTAGAGAGAAGGTGAATTTTTCTCCCCTGGAATCCAGGGCATGGTAATGTCCAGTGGCAAGGCTAATTCATGGCCTAACATTAACCGAGCCGGGGTATAACCTCTGCTGGAATGTACTGATGTGAGGTAAGCCATGAGTACATAGGGGAGTCATAGATCCCAATCTCTCCGCATCTCCGCGAGAGTTCTGTTGAATCTCTCCACCATCCCGTCACTGAGTGGGGGTGGGGGGTCGGGGGGGGGGGGGGTGTGTGTGGGGGGGGGGGGGGTGGTGGGGGTGGGGGGGGGGTGGGGTGGGGGTGGGGGGGGGGGGGGTGATATGGAGTCGTCCTTGTTTTGACGATGTAAAACAATTTGCTGAGCTCGGCAATCAGACGGCTCTCAAAATTACTTCCTTGATCGGAGTGTAGCTCATAAGGCATACCAAAATGGCAGAATACATTGCCTGCCAGGACCTCTGTTACGTTGGATGCCTCTTGGTCTGGGAAAGCAAATGCTTCTACCCACTTCGTCAAGTAATCTTGTAATACAATGATGTACTTATTTCCGTCATCCGTCATATTCAAGGGTCCGAGCACGTCAATAGCCACTCACTCCCACGGTGTACCACCAACTGTAATTTGAAGTGGAGCTATATGGGGGTGGGCAACAGTGCGTCTTTGGCAACCCATGCCTTCATACTATCGCGAATGCCGATCCAGTGGTATCTCTGTTTTATCCTCACCAGTGTTGTTTCAATGGCTAGATGTCTGGCATTATCGTGGAGCTGGTTCAAGATAATTTCTCGATAACATTCCAGAATTACCAGCCGGTTGTTGATGTAGAGAACGTTGCCCTTCATATGGCATTCTCCAAACCATTAGTAATAGTATTTGGCCAATGCGGATAATGGTATAGCGGATTCCCGGGGAGGATATAACCCCTCCTGGATCCACGCGTAGATGTGTGGTGTTTGCACATCTGTTGCTTGTTCATGAGTGGCCTTCGCCGTGTTCCACTCTGCGCACCACAATTCAGGGAACTCTGGAGATGGCTGTGTAGACTGTGTCATGGTGGTGGCCTCTTCGTGTTCAACCTCGAGCCCGATTCTGATCAGGGCATCAGTATTTCCATGTAACTTGCCGGGAAGGGATTCCTGCCATCTCGCTAACTGGCCCTCCTGATTTTTAAGGTTTCTGAGCCAGCGTAGGGAGGTATGGTCTGTACGGAGAGTAAATGGGTGTCCGTACAGAAAGTGTTTGCTATACTTGATGAAATGGACCGCCGCAGGTAGCTCTCACTTCGTGATCACGTAGCGTCTCTCAGTCTAGTTGAGAGTCCGCACACCATAACCCAGTACCTGTTCTGTTCCATCACCTGTAACCTGAGGTAGAACCATGCCAATGGCTTAGGCCGACGCATCAGTGTCTAGGATGAAACCGAGTTTAGGATTAGGAGGAGCGAGAATTGGGGTGGACGTCAAGAGTTCCTTCAACGCCCTGAAGGAACCTTCACACTCACCCGTCCACTCGAATGGTCGATCCTTTTTGGTGATCTTGTAAAGGGGAGAAACAATCTCACTGAAATGATAGATGTATCTGCGATAGTACTGGCAGAGACCGAGAAAACTCAGTGTTTCTGTGACTGAAGAGGGTGTCAACCACTCCGCTACCACCTTTGTTTTTGACAGCTGAGTAGCCACTCCATCACTGGATATGACGTCTCCCAGGAACTCGACGCTCTGTCTGAAGAGATGATACTTCTTGGGTTTGAGATTTAAATTGGGAAAGCACGGTGGCCAGATTGTTTAAAGTTTGCGCAAATGTGGAACCAAAGACGATTATGTCGTCAATGTAACACAGACAGATTTTCCATTGCCCGGTAGTTAATACCTGTTCAATAAGACGTTCAAATGTTCTGGGAGCATTTCGCAAGCCATAGGGCATCTTGCGGAATTGGAAAAGACCATCCCTATACACGAATATGGTCTTTTCCATGTCAGCTTCATCCATGGCTACTTGCCAGTACCCACTAGCTAAGTCAAAGGTACAAAACCACTTGGCTCCAGGCAAAGAATCCAAAGCCTGATCTATTCATGGTAATGGATAAGTGTCATTACGGCGCCGGTAGTCTATGCAAAACCGCATGTATCCATCATTTTTGCCTGCTAGTACAATGGGACTGGTCCATTGGGGTGATGATGGTTCTATAATAACGGTCCACAACATGTCGTTCACTTTTTGATGGGCTTCCGCTTCCGTTGCGAATTGGAAGACGTCGTACTGGTTGTCATACTGGGTGATTATTTCCCGTATCGATGGAGTGTCACACTAGATGAGTGTCTGGCCAAGAAACTATCGCGATACTTATAAAGTATTTTCCATATATGATGTTTTTGGGATTGCATCAAACCTATTGTGGCACGTAAATATAAATCATGTAGATGCTCCAGTAGGTCATTGGGTGTTGTTGTGGGTGTAGGTGTTTCCAGTGATATCACATCCACCAAGTGGCTACAACGGACTCCTGCTTTAAGGGTGATTGGGTCCACGGTGCCATTGAACATGCTGAAGGGTATGTGTTCCTTGTTGGTGGTGTCCACGATCATGTGGGGACTTGCGCATTGCGAGGCTATCATGTAATCAGGGTCGGGTTCCAGCATGGCGGTGTGAGTGTTGCTTCCTAATTGTGGTGCAGTGGCCCATAAGATGTGTTCTTGTCCCAGCTCAACTGTGGTAGCACTAGGCAATATGACCGCACACTTATCATATAATGACGATTCTGGCCCAAGGGGTATCCATCAGCCATGTATGTCGAGTTCTTGTTGTCTGCAATGTATGACAGCTTCGCTGGCACTGAGGATATCAGAGCCAAGCAGGGCCTCGTTTTGGATAGAGGCGATGACAACTCGCTGAATGAATTGCATCTCCTCTATCTGTATTATGAGGTTAACTATGTCAGCCACTGGAATGTCGGCTCCCTTAGCTGTTTGCAAAAAGATGTTTGTAGGCCTAAGGGGTGGCGTCTTACGAGGTGGGATGCTCTCATATAAGCGCTTGTTAAAACGGTGATGGAAGCCCCAGTGCCAATGGTAGCACTGGTGGAAATACCGCTAAATAGACACTTGTAAATTACTTTGCTGTGAACCTGTGGAGGTGTCTCCAATGAAGACGTTTGTGACAGAGGTCACGGAGCGGAGTCATTCTATATGTACTCAGCTTGTTTCCCAATGGCTTCCTGTAGTGCGGTTGATGGCTGAGTGAGGAAAGGGCCAGTCCGTCGTCACCGCTGCTGTGAGTGCTTCGGTGATGACAGAGCTGGTGGTAGCAATGGCGGTGGAGATGTTGCTGTTCTGTATGTGCTGTGTTAGTGCAGACAGCGGTGCAGATAGGATTCTCGTGATCACGGATAAGTGCAACCTGGGTGAGCCACTTCTTACACTGCACCATTGGGTGTTTGGTTGATGCACAGAGGAACAGTGACGCCGACGAATTCTTTCATATTTACGGCAGCAACTTACATGATATATGACACAGATTGTATGGTTTCTCCAGAATCACTGCGGGAGATGATGCTGTATTGGGTGGTGTGTTGCATACCACCAGGAGACACTGAGAATTCAGCGTCTTAGTGTTGGGACATGGTGCTTGCAAAAACGTTGTTTCAGCAGAGGTCCTACAACCTACCACTTCCGTTTTATATAGGAAAGAAGATTTGTTAGATGCAGATCTTGTGGGGTCACTTCTTGCGCTAGAAGGAAATGGTGGTGCTGCAGGTGTGAGAGGCATCATAGGTACCGACATATGGGAAGCCAGGTGTGCGTTCATATGCGGGAGTGTAGATGATTGACGATTGGTGCTGGACATCTGATGTTGTTGTACGGAGGGTGCAGTTGAGGCGGGTTGTGAGAACAGGCAGTGAGGTGACTCTTCAATCGGTGCCCTTAGGAGTTTAATGGTTTATCCGGCTGTAGGGTTCAGTGGTCAGCGGTAGCAGTTGTTGATGGAGGTTGGTTAGGACACCGTTTCCTCCAGTGTCCCGGCTGACCACACCCGAAACATGTGTTCGGTGGTGGTGCGGTGGTAGTAGTGGTTGTGGTCCTAGTGTTAGATGTGACCATTGTTGTGCTAAGCGTGGTGACGAGATTAGTGAGTGCTGAGATTTGTTTATTGATCTCATCTATTCTTTCGTGCATGCGATGGTTGCTGTTGTGGTGGATACTGCGTCCTGGTGCATTGTTGTGGCCTCCCTGTGAGCCACGCCCCATTCCACTAGGCGCATGTTTCTGGTTGTTGTCTTGCGTTGGTTGTGTTGTATTTTGTTTGTGTGGTGCGGATGCTGATGCGGTGTTAGTGTTGGTCATGCTGGCTAGATTGGTGTTAGTCATTTCATTTATGGGGTGTAGCTGGCGGCGATTGTTATTCTCCTACTCTAAGAAGTTCTCGAGCCATACCGCAGTGGCCATGAGCTGTTGCAAGCTACCGTGATCTGCGAGGAATAGTTTTTCCTTTAATGTGTCAATGAATGTATCCAGATGTAAATGGGTGACGCCCTCGAGGTTTGTTCTCGGGTGACTAGTCTCCAGATGCGACTAGCCAATTCTGGTACGGTCTCTCCCGCATGTCGTCGTAGGCTTTTTAGTTGGAGACGACGCACTTCCCCTAGTGCTGAGTCACTGAATCGTTGCAACAGTGTGCTCGCCAGTTCCGTATTGTCAGCTCCGAGATCCGCGAGAACCTGCAGGGCTTTCCCTGAGGGTTTCGCGGCTAGATATTCTCCCATCTGTTCATTAGTCCAGTGGTTAGCTCTACTGATAATTTCAAACTGGACCTTGTTGTAGTTATCCCCAGTCATCTTCCCCACTAAATTCTGGTGGGGGGGGGAGAATGACTCGACCTGGTCCACGTGGTGAAATGATGGCTGTGATCCTGGTGGCAGTGGTATGCGTGAGACTAACATGAATACAGAAACTGGATGGCGTGCTGGTGGTGGTGGTAGTGGTGGTGTCTGTGTTTCCCATCGGCGATGCTGACGATGCTGAGGCTGCCGTGCCAGAGAAAGATATCCCTGTTGATGATGGTGCATATTTGAGTCTGTCGAGTCCCACATTGATGCAGGTCCATAGACAGGTGTGGGTTTGTAGATGGTAGGCGATGCACTATGAAGGCGACATGGACGTTCTTCAGGCTGTCGTAGTGGGTGTTCCTCATATGGTGGCGTTCCAGAAGGCTAACGGCCGTGACGTGTGTGGTGTGTTGATTGACTGATGTAGCATTGAAATGGAGGTACTGATTCCTACGCTTCTCGTCGTCCTGCATTCTGAAAATAAGATGATACATTTACAGGGGGAGACAAGGGATATGGTACATGATCATCTGGCCATGAGCCACTTACTGATGATGCGGGTGAACGATACGAATGGAAAGGATGATGGTAGTGCATCCCCGCAAGGGAGGCATCCGTACAAAGAGGTCACTTTTAAACTTAATATAAGCTATTATACCTTCATTGTACAAAATAAAGAGATTCCCGATGTTGCGAGAGGGAAGTGCTTCACACCGGCCTCCGTCACCTAGATGTTTTCCTCATGGTGCGAGAGGTAGTAGCCTCATGCGGGCCTCCATCCAGGACATCTCACTTCTGTGAGAGGCAAGTGCCTCATGCGGGCCTCCGTCACAAGAAAGTGCCCCTGATGCTGAAGCGGAGGAAAAGAGCTTCAATAAGGGCCACTCTTTTGTTCTACAAAAATGCCAGAGAAAAGGACCATCCTAGTGAAAATATAATTAACATGATGCATACTGGTTTATGTGAAGACGGAGCGAGCGACTCCCGAAGGATTCACAAGTCCCTGTCTTATGTTATTCTAAGATGATGCAATGGTAGGTGCCGCTTTTATTTATGCGGGCCGTCTGCTATTCCAAACCTACCATTTAGGTGTTAGAAACGAGAACTAGTTTTGGCCGCAAGTGGCAGAGATTTCAACCTATCATTAGATATGACTATCCAATGGGCGCAGACGCCCCACTTTCCTAGGTCGCCTTGGAAAGCATCTACCTCCATGGTTAGGTTTAAATTCCAATATGCCCTATATGCACTGCGGGCCGGGAATAAAATATCATCCTAATAATAATAATAACGACATGTTTTCGCAGTGCTTTCCTTCTTTGGCAAAGAGTCTAATTAATAAGTATTCAAGGATGCAAGGGAGATGTATGTGAATCCGTACTTTGGCCATCACCGCTCGAAAACCTCCAATAGTTTAATCGTAGTGCATGGTCACACCCTTTCCTGTGTTACAATTTATTGCAAAATCGGGCCGGTAGTTTCTGAACTATACACAGATCCATAATTTGATCCGCTTCAGAGTATCTTATCAGGCTCATGGCCACAGTCTGGTAATCCTCTTGCACCACAAGTTGTGTTAAAATTTGAGCCAAATCGGATCAATAATTTTGGAGATACGGTTCTGGACACAGAGACAGACATATACACCCGATAACAACACCGTCTTCCCGTTACGGGGCGAGGGTAATAACAAATAAGACTTTGTATTCTACAGTAAGGTTTGGTGAATAAATACAACATCTAACATAATGAGATTTATACATATCTATTTACAATTTTCTTCTAATAATCACTATGTGTAGATGTATATATTGCTATAAAATGGTAGAATAACTGAAAATATATATATATATATATATATATATATATATATATATATATATATATATATATATATATATATATATATATATATATTTGTAAAACCGTTTGATAAAGTCGACGAGTAACATTGCCACAGATTTCAGCAAGAATACAATATGATCAATGGATGAACACAGTCTAAATAATATGACGTCATAATGAATTACTTGACATGTTGGCTGACGTCACAATCCAAAATTCATAATGAATGACATAGCCAAGTCGGTCATGAACATTTAAAAAGTTGTCAATTGGAATTGTATGTCTTTACTACTTCATACACTTTATGTTGATTATTTCGAAACTAATTTGAGTAACTAACCACCTGTCAAATCACTTTCAAAATATTCAACAGAATAGCTGTATAGTTACCACGATATGCGGATTATGGGAATTCAGGATTCAAAGTATATATAATCAATGCCAACACGTGCAAAGCATGGACGAAGCTTAGCTAGTCATGCTCATGATGGGCGGGGCATAGCGAAAAGTGGATTCATCCATTCACTTTCTAATGTGTTCCTTCATCATAATAGTTATACTTCTTTTGAACAGACCAATCAGTTGTCTTGTATTGTGTTCAGGTCAGGGTGTCTGTCTGTCTTTATTTGGATTAGATAAAATTATACATAAATATCCTGATTTTTACTGGTCTGATTTGGCTCATATTTACCAAAGAAAGGTTATGACTGGACACTTATGATTCATGGTCAATACAGGTTCTGCAGAATGAAATTCCATACATCTTTCTTAATTTTTCTAGACTTAATTTATCAATTTTCAGACCAATGGATGAATTCCATTCACCAGTCAAGCATGCATGCCATAATCAATAGCATTATATATCGTTTGACCTTACGATCATAAATGGCAGATAATACATGTACTCAGTCATGAAGCTGGAATAGTCTGCCAGATGCATGAATTGTATTGAATGTATCTTTGATAGATTACTATTTAACCCTTTAACACACATCAGCCATAAACACTAAGCGCATTGGTCTCGAGAAATGTCGATAACAGAGCCTGTCAGTCAGTGCGAATTAAAAAAAAATATTCCTCTCTTGGACATTTTCCCTTAGAAAATCTTTATTTTCTTGAGCAAATTTGAGGGTTAAAGGGTTAATAAACATTCTGTTAAATATTATGGAACTACTTTGACTGGCTACGATTAAACTATTCAACAGCTTACATGTATAGTTACCTTGGTATTGGGATTCTGTGAATTGTTGCATTTCCTGGTTCAATCGGGCCCAAAACGGGCATCTTGAAGTATTATAGAAGCTTACCTAGAAATGGGTGGGGCATAGCTAGATCTAAATGGATCCTTCTACTTTAAGAAGTCTCCAAATAATGCCCATTTCAAAACTATCAAATTTAGCCAAAAATAATGTTGGAATTAGTAGCCGAGAGCGTCAATATTTTGAATATTATCTACATTCTTTTGCAAATGAGAATCACACCAGATGATATTTCAATTTTCCTCACTTTTCCCCAACCATCAGCACTCAAGTTTTCAATATCTTTAACCCTTTAACCCTAGAATCTGTTTTAAAAAATTCAATTTTCTCTTTAAAATGCCCATTTGCAATACCAAGAAAAGACTATTTATGAAAATGTACCACTGGTATGACTGGTTCAGTTATCGAGCCGGTCATTCGTGGTAAATTTTCAAAGATTGTTTTCTCTTGGTCTGCAAATGAACATTTCTCAAGAACACTGCAGAAGCCGTTTTTGGCTGATATGGGTGTTAAAGCGCTAAAGGTCTGGAAAGGATTTTCTTAAAGTTTTATACTTTTCTAGACATTTCCTACTTGTGGGTCAAACACTGAGGATTTCACACCTTAGATGCCTTAGGTTATGATACCAAAAGAGTCTCTAGAGTGATAAAAATGGGAGGACAAATGCCTGAAATTTCGGATGGCTCTTGTTAAACCTTTATTCCCCCTTACAGACCGGAACTAACAAATTCTGTACATAATATTCTGTTGAATGTATTGAAACGATGTGATTTTTTTACCCTTGAGCACTCAAGCCGTATTATACATATACATATCTTGGGAAATGTCCATATACAGACGAAGAGGAAACTATTTTGAAAATTTACCACTGGAATGACTGGTTCATCGATAACTGACAAAAAAGCAACATTTCGCAAAAAGAAAGCTTTACCAAATCGTCCACTTTCATGTTTGACTGCGTGTGCGTGTGCGCGCATTCGTGTGGGTTTGTAAGCAATTCGGACCTTGACCATTCCGTGCCAGTCAATCTGTAATTATCCCCACGTTTAAAAAAAACGTCGGAATATTGTAATCGCCTCCGTCCGACTGTCCGTCCATCACGCTATCACCTCCCAAACCATTTGGTGGAAATAAATCAAATTTGGTAGGTGGGTTACCCATATGATTCCGCTTTCCAAGACCATATTTAGATTTGGCTCCGCCCCAGGGAGTCGTGGCAGGGGTCAAAAGGTCAAATAAGTTGTAACGCAACTCCTCTGAACTCGTTAGACGGAACTCAAGCAAATTTGATAAGAGTTACCCAAATTATTGCGAGATGCATGACGCCATTTAGATTTGGCTCCGCTGGCAGAAGGGTCAAAAGGTCAAATTTTAACCTGCGGAAATTGATTGTAACGCATCTCCGAAATCGTTGGACAGAATTCAACCAAATTTAGTATGTCAGTTACCCATAACAATGTAGAGTGTATTAGCACGTTAACAATTGGCCCCATCTCCATGGGACGGTCGATGGGTTAAAAAAGTCATGACATTGATTGTAATGCAACTCCTCTGAAATCGTTAGATGGAACTCAACCAAATTTGATATCTGAGTTACCAATAAGGATCAGCTAACAGCCAGACTGACTTAATTTAAAGTACTGATTAACAAAGTGTATGCACTACCATGTTTATACATTCGACCACACTGCTGCGTGACCCTAATGGAAATATGTGTTAACTCTTTAGTTGTCAAGATTTGTCCAGAACATTTCTAATGTATTGAATGCCCATTTGCACATCAATATTTTTTGGAAAATTACCACTGGAATGACTGACTTGGTTATCAAGCCAATCATTTCAGGTGTACATTTTAAAAAATAGTCTTTTTTGGTGTGCAAATGGACATTCCTCAAGATCACTACAGCTCTAGCTCGGCTTGAACATTTAAGATGTTAATGAAATGTTTACAAAACTACATGATTGTGACGCTGTATGCTACACATAGCCGTTCTCGCGGACATCAGAGGAATTCACTTACTGAACTGTGGTACAGACTGACTGGTACGGTACAGAATGGTTTGGTTACGGAATGACTGGTATTCGTGTGCGTGTGTCGTTACAAAACGTGCACGGACGAAGTAAAAAATAGAGGCACAGAAATCCATCACATGTAATAGAGCATCTTAAATATGATACAAATACTCACTGTATTCCTGCGCATGTGTTATTTCAACATTTGTAATTTTTTGTTTTCGGAAACTGCTATCGTAACTCGTTCTATTCCCAATATTGCAATGTTGCACAAATAACAGACTTAATACATATGCCATCTGCATGTATACAGAAATGCCTAGTCATGGATAGAACAGTTATACACATTACAGATGATTATACGTCGATAAGTCTGCTATCTACACAAATTTCAAATCCTTTGTCCGACAGATTTCAAGCCTTATGAAAGTTCTTAAGGGAGATAATAAATTTGTTGTTTGTAGATTGTGTTAAGTAGCTTGTTTAGAGTTACTCCCCTTAAATCAAACGGTGTTATAAACACTTTGACAGACAGATGATATGCAAGATTAAGGGATAATAAATTTGTTGTGTGCTTTAGATTGTGTTGAGTAGCGTGTTTAGAGTATAATAGAGGGTATGCAAGCTCGTACTTTCGTGATCACAGATGGCCTTACGTTGATAGAATGATATCCCTTTCTATTGACATAATCATTTTCATGCTGTGTGGGTCCTATTATGCGGACGTGTGTACCATCAATGCATCCAATAACTCCTGGGAAGCCAGCCATTTCGAAAAATCCATTCTTGACCCGCGCGAGATCATCCATCATTTCAACGCATTCATCCAGGTGTGCTGACAACGATACCGACACCTGTCTAATCCCTCAAGACAATTGATTTATGAATACCAAAACTGTCACCTATTACCTGCATAAGGTCGGCTTTCCATGTAAGCCTTTCTGCGTGCTTTTCTGCTAGCAGAAAAGTCGATCTAGTGCATGTAGATAGAACCGTTTCTTCTTGAGCGTTTCAGTACGCTGAAAACTCTCGTGCCAAAAAACCCGCTGCTCAGTGAGTGACTTTTCTGCCCGCTTTTCTGGTTATCAAGCCAGTCATTTGATACAAGGTACATTGGTACAAGAGCATGTTGTGCATGTTGAGCTTGTGCACATGCGTGTTGCCTTAGGCGCAAGTTATTTTGCACTATTGACTTTGAACGCTATGTAAATAGAATAATGATGGCACGCCACAGCTATTTTCTTTTGTATTATTTGCGCAAGAGACAAAGAACTCGCATTCGTATAATGCAGTTAATTAAAATTATCAAAATATTAAAAAAATTAAAGAATGAACATAAATGAAATATAAGAATCGGCATGTTTTACTAACAGTAGGCCTACCCATCTACCAGCCATGAAATGTATTTAAAGGTAAAGGAAATTCGCAATTAGACTTATTTGAATACATTTAAACCATTAAATTTAAAGATGCTTCTTGCCAAATTTGGGTGAAATCCATCCAGCGGTTCTTAATAATTCACTTAAAGTGAAATTTGTGTTTTTATGTATGATGTATGATTACTGTATTCTGCGGTTGTAGTAGTATAAATATCCTACAGCTGCAATCAGTCTTTCTTCGCTTTTGTCCACTGTGTCTTTTCCTCAGCCAAAATCCTTAGCTTCCTCAGGTCCATTATTGACTTGACGGTACCGAGTCCTGCTTTCTTGAGGTCACCTCGTAGCATGCTTAGCAGATTTATGCAATGACGTCCAAAAAAGCACATGGCCAAACATGGACCATCTTTGCTGGGTGACCTTTACATACAGTGGCGGCGTATTACACATCTTGTATAGCGCATCGTTGGAAATTATACTGTCTGGTCAAGTTTGTCTAGAGCTGCCTTTGGAGCTGCCCAGCTGTTACAGTTATACATCATCAAGGATACGCAGGTTTCATTGTATACACGTAGTCTTTTTACCAAAGGCATCTTTGATCTACGAATTTATAGCTTCCAGAAGGACTGGAAAGCTATGTTCCCCATGATGCAGCATGCAGCAATGTCAGCAGTACTGCAAAGCAGTGAGCCCAGGATTCTACTTTTCCTCCATGGTTCGCCGCCACGGAGTAGATCGTCATTTTCTTTAGTTTCATGCTTTGTAAATAGGTATATGTGGGTGAACTCTGTTTTGGATTCATTCATAAAGAGATTCTCAATTTTTAGTTTGCTTGCAGCTATTGGGAGAAGTTCGTCAAGAGGTTTCTTTTCCTCATCGATAAAGTCCACATCGTCAGCATATTCCTTCTCTAGCAGCATGCCCAGTATTGACACCGGGGGGGGGGGGGGGTGATCTTGTGGAGTTTTCCCACACGGATTTCAATGCAGCAGCCAGCTAACAGGCGAAGAGTACAGGGGATAGACCATCTCCCTGTGGGGAGCCGATCGATATCTCAAACTCTACATACTTGGTGTCTGCAAGCAATAGTCTCACGAGCCGTAGCTCATCTTCATTGCACCTGGCCCAGCATAGTATGTCTAGGATCTTTGAGCGTTTACTTGTGTCGAAGGCTCGTGACATGTCAATGCCCATTTTGTGGATTTCCCAGTGTTTGGATATGACTACCGACACAAGCATGCGTTGAGCCCATATAATGTCTGCGCAGCTGCGTCCACGTTTGAAACCACTTTGACATGATCCGGTGAAGTCGTCGATCTTGTCTCGGATGCGGCATTGAGTAACATTGGATAGGAATTTCCGTATGCTGTTAAAGGACACAATGGACCGCAGATTGGCTGGGGGCCAGGCGGTTACTTGGGCTTGGGTAGCACGATATGGATGCCTTGGCATACAGCGTCGATGTGAAGGTGGTGCATAAAAGCTGAATTGATTATGTGCGTGATCGGTTTTGAGATAATGTCACGTGCATATTTGAATAGTTCATTGCTCACGCCATCAGGTCCAGATGCACGTCCATCTTTCAGGGCTTTAAGTGCCTTCTCAGCCTCTGCTGTATTAATTGGTGTTAGTAATGGCCTGGGGTCTCCTGAGAATGGGTGCATGGGCTCATCATCGTGATCAGTGAACTGTTCCTTGAACCATTCTCGAATTGCCGCGGCTTTGCCCTGGTCAGTCCCAATAAAGTTTCCTTCAGAGGTGTGTACAGTTAGTGGTGGTGTGTAGTCAGCAATTCTCAGGGCTTGGGCTGCCAGAAACATTTTGTGGCAGTCATCCGTGGCACTGATTTCATCAGCTATGGTGTCTGATTGATGGATAGCAAGATCTTTTAAGCATTCGCTAATGTGGCGCAGAATGTTATTACATTCATGGCATAGTTTGGTGCGATCTTCATTCTGGCCATATTGATAGATGCGCAGACGTAACGCTTTCTGTTCTGCTGACAGCTTTGCTACGATGGGGTCGTCAGTATACCTAGTTCTGTTGTTTTTTAGAACACCTAAGGTGCTAGTATCTGATGATTCCATAGATATCAGTATTTTGGTTAGGGCTTCATTTGGATCGGAGTTGACGTCGATGTTAGCTATCTGCTCCACGATGGCCTTTTTGTATGACATTTGAGTGTCAGTGTCGCTGATGAGGTTGGGTAAGTTGGAGGCGACTCTACCCTCTTGCCTGGCATGGCGTTTATACATTAGGTAGAGCTGGTTCATATGGAGGCGTGTAATGACTGCCTTATTGTCAGAATTGAGGTCTGTGCCTCCATAGGAGCGAACATCCCGAAGTAGGGGTTTTGCTGCTGGCTTGCATAGTATGAAATCTATTTGATTGAAGACACCTTTTGTAGCCTTGGAACATTTTTGGGATTTGCGATCAGCAATGTGTCCGGTCCATGTTGTGCAATGGCTCCATGGGGAATTATTGGCCTACTAATCAATAACCCTATATTTATTTCTGGGACAGATAATTTAAGATATTGAGATACCAATTGTGAAAGTATCAATGAAGTCCATTAGCAAATTCCATCAGCTGAATTCACGAATGATGTAGATAAGTAAGCGCTACTCAGTTTACGAGTTTAAATATTAACCATTTGATCTTGAAGCCAAATTCGAAATCCCATGTACATTTGACGTGGAATTCATCCATGCAGTTGAATGGCAAACATCCTCTGTGTCAGAAACGTCCTTGAGTATAATCGTGGGATATACCATTACCACATAGATTCAACTCGGAATTCAAAATAGTTAGTGCCATGCCGAAATTAAAACCAGGCCTGTGAATCCATTTCGTTTATCAGATAAGGCACATTTGTTAAAAAAACTAGTAGGTATGCAGAAGTATCAGCTGTGATCGCCCTGGTTGGCTCCTTACATTTATCCCTGTATTCGGCCTGGTAATTATTTTTTCGTTTGTCGAAGCAGGGGTGGCATGGATCGCATAGGGCTTGGACAGATTAGCCCATATCAGCGTGCTGCTCTTCACTTCCCATATATGACCATTACGGTATATAAGCATAGTATATGTGTACCAACATGTTAAAAAAATAACAGTCTGTAAGATGGCCTACCTCGCTTGCAGGATACTCCAGATAGCTAAGCACGCTGTACCTTGGGTATGGATGTCATATTTTGTGTACATAATTCCCGCATTTCTTAAGTCGTTAATACAGGTCTATTTCGCTCCATCTCTGAGCGAATTTTAACATAAATTTCATCAGGATTCTAAATCCGTTTTCCAAATTTAAATCGGATGAGGTCTGGTGGAGATATCAATTGATATAAGATAGGCATGCGCACTACATGCCTGCACTGGAGCAGACCCTGTAGAACCTATGACATCATAACACGTGACCTCATGGATTTGCCTGGTTGTTACAACCGCATGTAGATTCGTTGAAACGACAATCTTGTGTCATTTCATTGGATGCTGAAAACTGTAAATGACCAATATCGAACCAAAACAGCAGCCGAGCTTGAGTGGTTGTTCAATACGGACGTATATTCTAAGCTCCAGGCACTACATCGAGCGGCTAGTACAATCTACACAGGTGTAATTTCCAGTAACTCCTTACACTGAACAAAACCCCTCACACAACACTGAAACGAATTTATGTGGCTCATGCTTAGGCTAAAAACCAAACTAAAGTAATTGGCCTGAGCCAAAACATAGGCAAGCCGAAAGCGCACCAAATACTCTGCTTGGCACATTCCAGCAAAAATGCAAACTCTCTTCGGTTACTCATGCTAAAAATGTAATTTTTAACATTGACTCGTGAGCCTCTCGACAGATACGATTGGTATCTCACCATATCTTATCCGTGCTACGACTGAAAAGTCCAATCCAAACAGCCGAGGTTGTATCACAGTTACATGGATAGAGTGTGCATTGTCACACACATTAGGGCCAAGAATTTCATAAGATTGCTTTATCTACCATATTCCATTCCTCTTCTCTAATGCTTTCTTCAGCTCTGTCGCTTGAAACAAATCATGTGGGTCCATTTCAACATGATGCAGTATAAGGGATATCATGTCAGTGGCATACCCAATCTGAGGTTTATACAAGTGTCTATGTTTCGGGCATGTTCCACCGCTGTTTGGACAATGCACATATTAGCAGTTTGCATTGCACGATCTGTGCTGCACTTAGACTGGTTTAGTTTGTCACTGAGAAAATGCACGAAACACTGTTTGCTTATCTTATTGTTACGGAATTCATCCTCTTTATTGGAGGATCATCCCGCCAGTGAAATGCACTGTCACGCCTGCTCATGCCCATGTTCTGCGCATATGTGTGACATCTTCGTGTGTGGAATTATCATAGTAGCCATCGATGGCAATGGCAGCAGCAACATAATTATTTCTGCATGACATCATACAGCTGACACACGCTGTCTTAAGTGAAACAATGGAGCCATGGTAGGCGATGATCTAGTGTAACGCCATCAATGATATGCTGAACATGTTCATATTCCCTGTGCTCTAGTTTCCCACCCCATTTAGCTAATTATCAGCAAGGGCTACTTTGTTGGCTTGCAGAGGATATTTTCTCCGAAATGCCCTTAATCTTTCAACAGTGACTCCTTCCTGGACTGTCATACATTAGCAATGTTAAACAGTGATGCATCCTGGACGAATGCCTCTCTCTCTCTCTCTCTTCCCCCTCCTCTCTCTTTCTCTCTCTCTCTCTCTCTCTCTCTCTCTCTCTCTCTCTCTCTCTCTCTCTCTCTCTCTCTCTCTCTCTCTCTGAGATAGCTGATAGGATCAGTATTGTCACTGGCATCTCTTGCTTGTCTAGCTGTTTATGTGTCTTTGTGCTGGTCGCTGGTTTCATAGTAGACACCACTACGATTCTGCATAGCCCAGTGGATGGCTGCACCTGCTGGCATGGAACGGACCCGCATAAACGGCTGAGTCATTGCCATTTGTCTTATTCTTGTGAGTTACCCATGTGTCTTGCCACTTCCCATCAGTACTCTCTCAAACAAGATCTGCGGGGAGTCCTGACTAATAGCTGCCACTGCATCCCACCGCATGCTATCCTTCCCCAAATTCCTCCTGGACAATCGCATGTGTTTCTGGAAGATGGTGCATCAATTGCAGGTAAATGAATGCAGACTGTGTACATATTGTGTGCCCATATGCTACAAGTTATGGTAACATCTCCGCTCGAAGTTGTAATCTCCAGTTACCTATCCGTTCAGCTTTGAGAACCGTTCGCAGGATGTCTACCATGTTTATGTATTGTATCCAGATTACTGCTGTCTACATGGTCATCATTTCCCTATTCTTATTTAGTTTTACTTTGAATTTTCACTAATACCCCTGCTGAACAATCCTCTTCCGCAGATAATTCAGAGTATACTGCACCATCATGCAGTTCTGCTGTTGCTGTCAAGTCGGATGTGACAAGATCTTGTTTAACTTGCATACCCACAGCATCTATCTCGGAGCAGCATCCGTTATCTCCACATCGAAGTGCTCTAATATATCCTTGGGTGGTGCTAACACATTGTACTCATTGCCCACAAGAATTGTGTTCAGTGTAGCATCCACCCTATGTGGCCACGCATTGCTCTGGATAGCCTTACCGGGCGCATATGGCTCACAGTGTTGCTAGAATATACAACATACAGTTCTCTCAGTCATCGGCCTGTCATTTGGTACCCAATGGCCCCTAGGATGCGCATCTCATGTGAAATCCTCCCAATCTGGCCATGTCCTTGGGACCGAATCATTCTCACGGTCTTACAGTATAATGGCTAGTAAAAGGTCACTACTGGTGTGCCATTATATTTCTTAGCAATGGAAGAGATACATTTTAGTGTAGAGTAGATGCAGGATGGATAGATTGGATCAAGTTTAATCAGTGGTAGGAAGAGTACAGAAGATTGCACCGGTTATTGACCATGATGTAAGTACGTGAAACAATCAGTTAGAGCTTATCACCAAAGAATCAAGTCAGCCAAATGTATTCCACATATGTCAAAATGGTAAGAAGAAGCGATTTGGCAATTTCCATTAGATTTGTAATAAAACCAACGATTTCCACACGAACACTAATAAAATAAAATTCGGAAAGGGAGTATTATATTAGGATACTTTCAGGCAAATTTGGTTGAAATCGATTCAAATGGTTAATGGATTGGATTTGACAATGCCAGGTAAGTTTTCATTAATATCTATTTTACGCTAAAATCTTAAAGAATCACAATTCTGAATGGACTTCCTTAAGCCGAGGACGATTTAATCCTTTGACCTAAATTTCGTTAACATCTGCCTATTGATAAGGGATGTGTATTTTTTTATAGCTAAAGTTGAAGGAAGATGGATGGAGGGAGGCTTGATGGTCGCCACGGGATAAGCTCACTTGACCTTTCAGGCCAGGTGTACTAATGCTAATGATATAAATTTAAGGAGGGTACATCATCAGTATGCAGTTTGGCAAGTAATAGAGTCACAACCTTGTCTTAACACTATTTTAGAATGTTAAATCAATAAAATTTAGCATCCGTGTGCAACAATATATGTCAAGATATTGATATTTAATGATCATCTTGGATTAATTCAAAAGAGTTATGCATCCACACCTATGTTAGTGTATGCTGCTGGTAACTTGGTGTTAGGAAATACTATTCAAGAATCTTAAATTACTCAAATATGGTATCTGAGAGCAACGATATGCCAAACTATTGATATGTGGTAGCCCTCTTGGATTTCTGCAAATTAGGCATATTTCAGGCGTATATTAGGGATTCATACGACCTTTAGGATGGTGTTCACTTCAGAGAAATGCATTGGGATAAGAACAATAATGTTACAATTTACGTTTCCAGTTTATCCGTCGATCGTTTGACGTCATAAGACGTCAAAATTAACTAAGTGACGTTTAGCCTGATATCATAATCATGACGTAATGAATGATTTGATATATTACGTGTTTAGCGCTTAAAAGTCTAACACGTTATACGAATTATATGTCTTTGCTATTTAATAAACATGTTGTTGAGTATTTTGAAACTAATTTGCCTGGGTGCAGTTACTGCTATATGCAGCAACAGCACCCAGTCGAATTAGTTTCAAAATATTCAATAGCTTACCTGTATAGTTTTCTGTTCAGAGTTCATAGATCGATCGATCCAAACACGAACGTGGTATGGGTGGACGTTAGCTAGAGATGGGCGGGGCATAGCTAAGACTGGAAACATCCATTTGTTCTAAGTGAACAGTATTTTGCCTGGAATATACGTGGGTCTATATCAGACCTTGATACGCTATTGGTGATATGATAGCAGAACTTTGGTAAAAAAAAGTCAGCAGACCAATAATAAACAGAATAAGCTTTGCGGATTTTATAATCTTAGATTTTCCATTTACAGTTTATCTGATAAATGTATACTTAATTCGAAATGTTAGATGAATGGTTAGCGAACATGCGATTATAAGACGGACATACGATATACATTAGCAAATTTCATTATACATGAAACTCATACCTAAAATACAAACATCAGTTGTTAAAACGACCTATTTATTATTTTCAACAATTTGACAGAAAATTGTGTTGCCATCAATAGCAGCGTCTTTCAGCTTCGTACATATTCTACATGTTGGCTACATTTTTCTTGCCACAATGCGTTTTGGAATTCGTAAGGTAATGGCTTTATATTCATAGATAGGTATCTTATCTGACCCAAAACATTCACTGGCGCTAGAGCTTTTATTATCAGCTTTGAAAACCGAAGAAAAGAACTGAGATTTGACGTCGTTATGTATATACGCATTTGAATGGCATCGAAGTATATAGCAACGTGACATTTAACAGGAAACGCCGATTGTAGATACCACAATTTAATACGCTTCGTTTAAGTTAGTTTACACTCGAGTACGTTTGGTATGTATTCTATGTCAGCAGTATATTTCATCTACGGCTAAGTATGTGTGGTGTGTTAACTCTGTAAAGTACAGCTTAGAAATAAGTAAACGCGTTTACAAAAGACAAATAGAAACATGGTAGAGCAATTTTGAACACGATGTAAGACACATATTCTTGAATACTTAGAATATGATTATTGGATTATTGGAGGGCATTGCCAATTATGGTCAAAATATTCAACAGAACTCTTTTTGAAAAAAATTGTACTAACTAACATGTGTTGTTTTAGAATTACGGACCAGTAGTGATGACAGCTAAGGATTTTATTTCGGGCGTCTACTTAATACGTCAGATATTTATTTTGAAATCCAGCATTTGTCATCAGCATAAAATGAACCTTTTCAGTTTTCGATATGCCACCCCCATCTCTAGATAAGCTCCACCTACACCTCGCTCGTGTTGGGATCGATCGGTCCCTGAACTCCCTGACATTATGTTATGGGCACTATGGCACAAAGGATACTCGACAGCGGCCAAGCTTCGCGTCATTCATGTGAAAATTCTAGGGGAAAATTTACTTAGAACATTGCTCAGATACAGAACAGCTCAGAAATAACCTAGAATGTTTCTAACCTCTACAATTCTGAAACCAAATCCTGTGTTGAATATTTTTTACTTAATTTGATAGGGAACCAAATGCCCTTAATTGCGTCCAAAAATATTGAATCGTACGTTTTATCATTTTTGGACAAATTCAAAGTTATTTCTGAGCTGTACTGTAAATTCCCTATGTAGAAAACAATTGTAACGGAAACGAGGATTTCATGAATAGGATTGGATGGATAAAAAGTCAAATTGATACCAAATTAAGCGTATATAAATCGTATAAATTGCAAGTCGATTAAACAACATGTTTTGGCGAGCATTTTAAAAAACCCAATTTTTTTCATCCTTTCTGGGCAAGGAGAGTTGATTTCTCCCAAAAACGAAAACTGTTAATTTTCACCACAATTGTGTAACTGGGCATAACTATGTATCAAGAGCAATATTCTAATATGCGAATTGAACGTATGTAATTTATGGAAGGCCATTTCAGTCAAATAGAAAATAGTGACTTTGTTGCAATATGGGTGATCTTGTTATTACAGAGACCGTCGCTGTCTGAAGACAGTAACAACATATGCCACTATTGTGGATATTCAAACCAATATATGAACTCCGAAAATTCGGATCATATTGATTAAGAAATCCACCATTGCTTCCAGTGCCAGAGTGTGTGGAATGTGAATAGGAAATATGAATATAAATTGTCAGTGACGTAGTAATGTTAACTTGTTTTGGTGATATGTTTAGATCATGAATACCATGACAGCCGCGTGTCTCTCAATAACGGTACTGATCCTCTCCAAGCACGTCATTGTAGGTGAGGCGTCACCTGTGCATGACCTGTGCATGAAGTACTGCAATGCTGGTATTCAAACTACGGGCTGTCGATGTGATAAAGGTATATTATCCTATAAACACGTCCGTATGCCCCTTTCGATGTACCATTTTTGGACGTATATATAGATTGTTAGACTATGGTTTCAAAAGATATCCTAATTTTTGATTGGTCTGAGATGACGTTTGCCTGCCAGTTGGCATATGTTCCATACGTTAACTTTGGCAATATAGTTGGTTGATTTTTTCACAAATCTTGTTCAATAATGCGTTTATCTTAAGGTGTTTAAAAAAGTGCATCTACAATGGACGCGATGCAGTCCGGAAGAGCAGTCTACCGCTTGCATGCCACACCAAGCCCATTACAAGCTTCTGCAGTAGTTTTGAGGAATGTTGGATTTACCACCGATTGATTGGCTAGGTGACTAGCCCAGTCATTTATGTGGCAAATATTCAAGAATAATATTCTCTTTATCTGCAAATGAACATTCAATAAACAAAATATTCTTTACCAAATTTGGTTAATACACTTTTAAACAATGTCGACATTTGGTAATACCGACATTAAAACGGATGAGACTGCTTAACCTGCTCTAGTGTCCCACGCCACGCCAGTATGGATGTGTGTAAACGTCAACAACTTCGGATTTTTCATTCGCCTAGAACATTTAGTTTTACATTTATGCTATCAGTTAGACAACGCCCCCAATACAAAATCATATGGACAGACGTTTAGGCTAGAGGGATACAATTCTCCTCAAGGTTCCACGACACTGCTATGATCAGGCAGTATGTGTTTATATTCACATATATCTAGCAGCAAGGATAGTTCAGCTATTTGATAATAAACTTACACTTCATTTGCCCTATTGTCTCCATAACTATTTTGACTGATCCCAGATTGTGGTGGAGTCGTATGGTGACCGATTCTCATCGAACCGATTTCAAATAAATTGTACTAAATAAGATGAAATATACCTCTATTGTATCTCGGCTAATGTGCCTGAGCTTGAATCAACTTAACTTTAGCGCATTGAATTGACTGTTGTATGCAGACTGACAATTATGACACCTGTGTATTATGACACATGGTGTCCTTCATAAACATGCTTTTAAAATTCATACACAAATTGCATATCCTCATGGCCTGTGTTTTTCTAGATCAGCCTAATATCTTTAGCTCTAAACTTCAGGAATAAACTCTGACATTTATGAGGAGAGTTGCACAATATTTTGAAAATAAGTAAGAAATTGCAGCTGTTTAGCAAAAATCAACAGGTAAACAAATCATTCTAATGACCTGAGTTCACAAAGTAATACTAAATTAGTATGCCTATATTTACTTTACCACTGGGGTTGAGTATTATCGATTGGGCTAACTCAACCAGTGGTCAACAATCCCCACAGAGGTGTGATTTTATCCATTTACAAAAGTCTTTTGTTACTTTTATTGATGGTTTTGTAGCCACGCTTTCAACTATACAGATGAGATATTACAAATTCTCTTCACATTTTAAGAAATTTTCGGTTGAATAATTTGAGAATAGTTTAGCGAAATTTCGCTGGTTGCTTACATGTAGGTAGCGAGAGCTCTCTGTCAAATTATTCTCAAAATATTAATACTGAATATGTCAGATATCCTAAAGAATTTTCTCCTTGAAAAGATTTAGTACACCCTGGTCTATTTTCTATAGGGTGCGATACATTAATTCTTTAAAGCTCAAGATTTGTCAATTTGAAAACTTCTGCTCGGTGCCTGTCCATATGCAAGCCAAGAGAAGACTGTTTTAAAAAAAATTCATCGCTGGAATGAGTGGCTTGGGTAGGGAGCCAATCGTTCCAGTCGTAAATTTAAGTGAATAGTCTTTTTTATCCTACAAATGGACTGTTCAGGACCACTGCTCAAGCCAGATGTGATATGGTATGGATTAACTACATGCCGGCCATTTAACCGCTTCTTCAGGGTCAATATTCTATCTTGTATTATGTCGATAGCAAAGAAACTAGTATAGATTCTTGTACAAGATTCGTGAATGATATTGCTGTCTATGAGACTATGACAGCAACATATTCCACCAAATTTGTTGAAAGATTAACAACAGTTCATCTTTTAATTTAATATGAAATTTTAAAATGTTGACATCAGGATGATACAGGTTAAGGGTTAATGAAAGAGTACATGCAGACCTCAGATGATTATTTTCTCACAGAACATATCCATTTGCATACCAAGAGAGGACTATCTTTTAAAATTTACCACTGCAGGGACTGGCTCTGTTATCGAGTTAGTCATTCTAGACTTGATACATTTTCAAATATAGCCTTCGCTTCCTCTGCAAATGAACATTTATCAAAACCACTGCAGGTATCATTTTGCTAGTACGTATATGTGTGCATTGATTAAAAATAAAGATGTTGATTTATTTCAAAGTCAAATATGACTGCATAACATTGTTTGTGTATTTATTCAGCATGTAGGCAGATTTACACACTTACCATTGCTTAGAAACCAATTCATACACACACATATATTAATGCATACACACACATATTGGTAAAAGGTAATTGTAATTGTAATTAATCACTTTGCAAAGTAATTGTAATTGTAATTAATTACATTCACACGATGGAGTAGTTGTAATTGTAATGTAATTGACCATTTTGCAAAGTAATTGTAATTGTAATGTAATTGACCATTTTGCAAAGTAATTGTAATTGTAAATAAATACATTGACAATGTAATTGCCCCATGAGTGTATGCAGTTATCTAGTATTGAGAATGAGACTGTATTTGATAAAAAAATTAATGTTCTTAGATGGTAGGTGGTCAATGGAAGGTGTTGTAAATGAATGAAATCGTAGCGTAGCCATGGATGTGTTTAGAAAATGATTCCAAACACAGGTTACCCATAGAACAGTCTATACACCTGTGCAAAAGTTAAGCACCACCCTATTTTACGCACATGCGAGGGTATATTCATGTGCTATGAAGAAAGCAATAGCATACACATTTATGTACCCATCCATCTTAGTGCAAGAGGTAATAATGCAACTAGAGGAATGCTGAGTATGATGGTGGGGAAACACTGTATGTTTTTGTTTGAACTTGAAAACGAGGCCTGAATATGGTGACGTTGACACAACTGACAACTATTGCCCTACAGTTGACACACGTGGCTAGATTGTCATTAATGGTGTCTGAAAACGAAGTTTAACATCTGTGCACGAGTTTGAGACTGTCATTATTAATACCGGGTATATCCACCTTGTGCCTGGATGACGGCCTGGACACGACGTCTCATGCTGGTCACCAACCGACTGATACGCCATTGTGGTATTCGTTGCCATTCAAGATGGAGTGCGTCTGTTACTTCCTGTAGGTTCTGCACAGGAGGATCCCTCCTTCTCACCATGTTTCCCAGAATGTCCCAGATATGCTCAATAGGGTTCATGTCAGGGCTCCTTGCTGGCCATGGTAGGGTTTCGATGGCATTCTGGCGGAGGTATTCATGCACAGCTCTAGCACGATGTGGTCGGGCGTTGTCATCCATGAATATAGGGTGGGTTCCAGGTGCATGATTTACAAAATGAGGGACCACAACTCTATCCAGTATGGAATCTTGATATCTTTGTCCATTTAGTGTTCCAGGTACAGTCAACAGATCCAGGTTACAATCAAATGAGATGCAACCCCATATCATAACGGAACCTCCACCAAATGGAACTTCTTCCATGATGTTACGTTGGTCGTACGCCGTGCGTCTGGACCTCCATACACGAGTTCGACCATCTGTGGCATGAAGCAGGAACCGACTTTCATCGGACCAGTGCACCCGTCTCCAGGATCTCATGTTCCAGTGTCTTCTTTCATTGCACCACCTCAGACGCTCCTCTTTGTGGTGTGCAGTGAGGAGAGGACGTCTGACAGGTCTCCTAGCTTTCATGCCAGCAGCATACAGTCTCCTTTTGACGGTAGACATTGACACTCTTTTGCGCGTTTCCCATTGCTGGCTGAGCACTCTGCTGTTGGTGAATGGAGATCTCCTAACAAGGCGTACTAGGGCTCGATCATCACGGGCAGTAGTCTTCTTCGGTCTTCCAGATCTAGGCCTGTCCTTCACCTCGTTAGTTTGCCCATGTTTTGCAATCAAACGACTGATTACAGTATGGTTAATGTTCAGCTGTCTGCCAATCTCTCTGCATGACATACCAATGGTATGCATGCCTATGATTTGCCATTTCACACGATCACTTAACCTTCGTCTTGCCATAGCGGTTCACAATCAAGAGCTAATTCTCTCTGTACAAATAAACCACGGTCATGAACACAAAATTCCTAATCTTGTTGCCTAAATCTGTATGTAATGTTCTACATCTCAAACTGGACTTTTACATAACTGAACACGTGTGCTGTTTCCCGCCACGCACGGACATCAAGCGGCGTGAAGTCATGCATGCATGTGCATTTCGTACTTGGAATTATGTCAGCTAACGCGGGGACAAAAAGTATGGCAGCCTAGTTGTACCATCATGTTTCTACGTTCTATTGTTTTTGCTGGTGCTTAACTTTTGCACAGGTGTATATTTTCATAATACAAACCTTGATGTGTAGTAGTCTAAACAGCAAGGTTCGCATGAGGATAGTAAGCAGATGGTGTGGCTTGTCATGGAGTTTCCCCAATACATCATCAACGGCGAAGAGAATAATTCGGCCAGCAAAACTGTATATGCTTTCCTTACCCACAGGCGCATACACACTCACGTACGTACATACGCATGCGCGTGCGTACGCACGCGCACACACAAGCATGCATGTGTGCATGCATGTATGCACGAAAACATGGAAGCACATACGTACGCACACACGCACGCACACACATGCACGCACGCACCCACCCACGTACGCGCACACACGCGCACACACACGAATGTGCTAGTTTGCTATTGGAGCGTCAGCACCACCACATGTGTTGCAAACGGTTACGCAGAGCTCGCTTTGCTCACTGCAGTCATTGTTCCGTAAAGTAAACTGGTGAAAGGGTACGAAAAACTAAGGCTGCATATTTTTACGATCCTAGCTTTCCAAGCACATTAAGAAGCATGTTTCTTTCAAGTCGATATTCATTCAAATTTGATTTTTCGTCAACAATGTACAAACAACGGCCAAGTGAATAATTTCAAACTTTGTGTAGGATTATAGAATACACATTCATGACAAAGGATTGCCGTTCAAAATAGATATTCAAGGCGATGCATAACCTATGATTTGTGAAATCCCAGTTGAGAGATCAAGTTCAAGCCATACCATTTCTAGTTAAGCTAAGCTCAATATGTATGGGTGTGTGTTTGAATCGATTTATTATGTTGAACCCTGAATTCACAGAATCTCGATTTCACGGCAACTAGCCACATAAGCCGTGAATATTTGAAAGCAAGTGGACTGGGAAAGCTACTACCTATAGCAGCAATATACCCCAGTTAAAATGTTAATCAGAATGTTTGTTAATTTGTAAATACAGCAAAGACCTCCAATTTCGATGTTAACTGGCGGATTATTAAATTTTAGTGACAGCCCCTCTTCATTTGAGTGTAACGTACGCGGGTGATTATGACCGAAGATACTTGATTGACAAATATGATCCCTCAACTGTTAACTGTAGACATAAAACTACTTAATCCTCTTGTGTCAACTTAACCCTTTAATGGTCAAGTTGGTAAAACGACCTCTACAACAATCTTGAGAAATGTCAATTGGCAGACTAAGAAAAGAACATTTCAATTTACCACTGGAATGACTGGCTCGGTAACGGGGCCAGTCCTTCCAGTGGTACGTGTTTCAAAGACACTCTTCTTGGTCTGCAATTGGACACTGTCTAAGAAGACATTTGAATCAATTACACTTTTAATGAATGTCTATTTGAAGAATAACTAAAAAATATTTTTTGTAAATTTTCGGTTCAAATTTTGAAAAGTGTTGGCAATTAATTGGTTAATTGAAATAAATACTATTTTGAGCGCTTTAATGCACTGTTTGCACAAGAGGGGTTAACGAGTGCACAGTAAAAGGTCCTTAAATATACATTTGTTGATTTTCTGGCAGATATAGATGACGGTGTTCATTACGTGCACAATGCCAATGGCGAAGCTCTCCTCAATCATGTCCGGCGAAGCTTCCATGTACCCGCTACCACATCGGCCAGCACCAGCACCAATACAATACACCATGGACCAGACGATATATGCGTAATACTATGCAGAATACAGATGGGCGGTGACGCTTGTAACTGCAGCAGTCCGGGGGTGCCTGGAAAATAATGACTGAAGATATCTGTAAAATAGATGTGAATGCAAACTCCAAGATATCCACGCTATTGACCAACTGTCCTTTGTATCCATAAATTCGTTGTTATGTAAGTTCTGTCTCAGATTCTTGATGAACCTACATTGCATGGTAACGGAATACATTGACTAAGTCAACAGTTTCTGGCTAGTTAGTTGTACGATAGACAGTGTTATCAGTGACAGATAACTCTTAAACCAATGCACCCTGTAGCACCAGAATCTCGATCTTAAGATAAGGATGCAACCACGATGTTAAAGATTTTGAAACAAGTTTGACGGGAATGCGTTCTTGACATGGACAGCAGTAGCGTCCAATCAGATTTGCTTCATGATATGCAGCATACTACTTCATAACGCATACAGGCAGTTACTTTAGACACGTTCATTCCGCAATGCCCTTTGTCTCGTCAAAAAGGTCAACTAGTTTACTATTGCTATCCGTTGGTCATAAAAATAAGATTAAGCGGTTTTATAGATAGTATGGCTCAGCCATTACTTAACGCGCTTCCAAAACAAAATACAAAACCATGTGAGATAGTACAATTTTAAACAAGTTGCAAGAAATATTCTGTTAAATATTTCGCGCTTAATTTTAGTGGAAGCCATTGCTGCCTAAGGCTACAATAGCTTTCAATATAATTAAGTCCAAACTATTCAACAATACGTTGTATTTTGTTTTAGAAACATGTAGGTTTATTTCTGAGCGGTACTGTATTACGGTTCTTTACCGGATGTGGTTAGTCAGTCACGTGGTGTATTGACCCGCCATCTTCTGCCATTATGAATAACTGTGCCGGATTTGATTGTAACTGGTATTATTATTCCTTGAGCGAAAGAGTGATCCATATTTATCTAGGGCCGAGTTCTCACTAGAGCCTTAATCCGAAATAACGCCAGACTGACGTACGGCGTTATTCCTGATTAACTCTCTAGTGGTCACACGGCCTATGCCCCACCCATTAATAGCTAAGCCACGCCCACTTTTACGCGTGTTGAAATCGATTTTAAACTTTGAAACCGGAATTTCATGAATACAAATTTGAAGTTAACAATACGTGTAGTAAGCGGTTTGAAGACATTGACATTAATTTGACCGGCGGCTTACTGCCATTCAACAGAATGAGTAGTAAATCGTACATTCACCAAAGACATACGCCCCATACATTTTCGTGACAATGCCCTGTCATTTTCTATTGTGACATCAGCTAACTCGTGACATATGCAATTATGACGTCAGATACGTGAGTGACATATCGGATCCATATCGTGTACTTATAACCAAGAATGCATATAGCGGATATTTGCCTCTGGGGCCACACAGTGGTGGTTGGTCTTTAAAGACGGGCACAACCACCCGTTCTAAATCCCCCCCCCCCCAATGCAATGGACCTTTCCAGTTTTAGCTATGTCCCGTCCATCCCTAGATAGGCTCCACTAACGCTTCGCCGAAGTTGGGATCGATCGGTCCGTGCACTCCCTGACTATCAATTTCCAGAAAACTATACAGGCATGTCGTTGAATATTTTGAAACTAATTTGACTGGGTGGTGTAGCTGCCTAGCGCCCAGTCAAATTAATTTCAAAATATTCAACAGCATGTTTATTAATTAGTAAAGACATACAATTCGTACAACGTGTCGAACCATTAAGCGTTTAATACGGACTAAATCCCGTCATTCATGCTGGAATTGATTATGACGTCAGCCTACATGTCACATTTGATTATGACGTCATATAATAGATGGATAGGAAAGACCCACTGTATGCAGCTGCAAGCGGATTTATGTTATATGTGACCATCTATTTCAATGTCCACTATTAAATGGTTATTGGAGTGTCCATTATAGACATGTTTTACTATATAATGTACAGTACTGAATGTATTGGAGAGCGATGGTTTGCAATGATAATGCGGGTTACGGTACAATACATGGCATAACCTAATTTATCGCCGATTTTCAACTTATATTATTAAATTGTACAGAATACATGTTGCAGTAAAAGATTGGCTGTATTAATTCAAATGGTCAAGTGAGCTTATAGCAACGCAATTGTTCGTCGTCCATCTCTCTGTCCATCGAATGTCATTATGTTTCTTCGTCATCTGTCCGTCAACTTTCTCATCCACCCGGCTCCTTCTAATGGATCTGGCCGATTAAAACCGAAATCCGGTGTAAAACAGCTTTATGTGATTTTGATCTGAGACTGTTGACACTAAGTTGTTTGATCGATTTGGGCGGCGGACATCTTATGCTGATTTTATAATAGTTTAAATACCATTTTTTCAATTTCTTCTCCACAAGAGAGTCCCCGATTGGTATGAAAACCAAGGAACAGCTAAATCAATAGTTGACCTATGTCTTCCGAATAGATGCTCATTGGTCGAGTTGACTGCCGGCAATCATTGACATTTTGTTCGCAAAAGCATCTACTGGACGTTGCCAATAGTTGAGAAATATGAGTAGGGAGTAAGGTATATTCACGTTTGCTCAAATGATGTAGATAATGGACCTTTCCAGAGTAATGACGTCATATGACGTCATAATCAGCTGAGCCGCGTGTATGATGACGTCATAATCATTACGTCGTAAATGATTCTATAGTCTTTAACTCTTAATAACCCGATGCGTTGTACACATTGTATTACTCTACTATTTATTAAACATGCTGTTGAATATTTTGATACTAATTTGATTGGGTGCAGAAACAGCACCAAGTCAAATTAGTTTCAAAAATGTTCAACACCTTAGCTGTATAGTTTTCTGGAAATTAATAGTCAGGGAGTTCATAGATCGATCGATCCCAACACGGCGGATGTATGGGCGGAGTTTAGCTACAGACGTGCGAGGCCTAGTTAAAAATGGAATGGTCCGTTGAAAATCATAGGTGACTTGGACCAATCTATAGCGAGCTGTTGTTTGTTTATGGCTTTTGGCAACTAATACATAGGATTTGGAAGCGTCTGAATACAAATTTGACACATTTTCTTCTAAACATGGGACAGTAATTCTTCCATTCCTGTTAGAGATTTTCATGTTTCTGTCAATAATCCTCACCTTTGGAACATCGGTCAAATGTGTTTGTATTTCCAGACAAACGTTTCACGTATTTCATCATCCTGGATCATATATTGATGATGCATGTGCATGATACACGCCAACGGAGGAATCCAGTTTAAAGTATGCCATGCCAATTTGTAGATAGGATCCACCTACACTTCGTCCATGTTGCGATTGACTATCAATTTCCAGAAAATTATACATGTAGGCTGTTCAATATTTTGAAACTAATGTGACTGGGTGTTGTTGCTGTCTATGACAGTAACAGCGCCTCCAGTCCAATCAGTTTCAAAATATTCAACATGTTTATTAAACAGGAAAGACATAAAATGTGTATAACTTGGCGGACTATTATGCGTTTAAGACTAAATCGAGTCCTTCATGACGTAATTGATTACGAAGCCTGCACGTCGTGTAGTTGATTGTGACGGAAGATGACTGACTGAGAAACTGGACTCCTCCATTGCGGGCTTCGGTATGTCACTTAAGTACATGATGTCATACTCGATAGAGGATTACAGTGTATCCATCAGCCATATGACGTCAACATGAACTACATGACTTGCAGGATGACGTCATAATCAATCATAAGAACCCACTCAAATTAGTTTCAAAATATTCAACAGCTTACCAGTGTAGTTTACTGGAAATTGTTTGCCAGTAGGGATCGATCGATCTCCACACGGGCGAAGCGTTGTCTGAGTTTAGATAAAGATGGGTGGGGCATAGCTAAACTTGGATTCCTTCATTACCTCACACATAAGCTGACGCCATATACACAGTAGTGCGTCTATCACCTTCATGCATAAAGTGTTCACCACGTGTAGGAGCGGCATGACTTTACTATTTACTAAACAGTCCTCAACATAGAATTAGCTGATAATGCTTATATACCCTGATAAACAGGCAGTGACAATTTCGCACGTCTGTAGTGACATTTCTTGCTGTCCATGCCTGTCCGGTTCCCGTGCTTATCCTGCAACAAACCTGTCAAATCTAATCAGCGTGCAATTCTATGTGACTGTTGTGGTGATTGGGTGCATTTAAGATGCTCCCAAGGGCTAACTATCACAGATTATGGAGTACTCCAGGGTTCAGTTGAGCCATGGTGGTGTTTTCACTGTAACCAAACTAATTTTCCTTTTAATCACCATGAAAACGATACCGAATTTCTGCTTAATATCCTAGGTGCCAAATATGACTACAGTACATATATAAATGCAAACATACTTGTAAACCCATTCAAGCTAAATACTTCTAATCAGGGCAATGAATACACAAATTTCTCTGAAACAGATATTGATAATGAAGGTATGAATTTTCCACTCTGTGACTATATACTTCAGAAAGAATTTAATGATACTATTATCAAGAGTACTGATGCTATCACCTTTTCAATGATTCATATTAACATTAGATCGCTGCTAAACAATTTTGATAAATTTAATAACTTTATGGATTCCAGCTCACATGAATTTAGCGTCATAGTAATTACCGAGACATGGTTGAAACCTGACTCACCACTGGACTTAATTAATATGCAAAATTACAAATTCATTGAAAAACACAGGCCAACTAAAAAGGTGGTGGTGTAGGCATCTATCTAAAGGACAGTTTACAGTATGATTTGAGAGATGACCTGTCAATGAATGAAGAATTTATTGAAACTATTTTTTATTGAAATTCCCAATGAAAAAACTAAAAATAAACTTGTCGGTGTCACATACAGACCTCCTGGAAGTGACAACGACAAATTTATGAAATCATTCGAAAAAATTCTAAATACCATACAAAATGAAGAGAAATCCGTGTATATATTAGGTGACTTTAATAGTGATTTGTTAAAACAACATAGCTTCTACACTCAAGACCTATTAAATTTATTAAAAATATCTGGCTTTTATCCATTTATAACGAAACCAACAAGAATTACAGAATGCTACTGTTATTGACAACATCATCTCGAATAATGCTGTAAGTGCCAAGAATCAAACAGGTATCTTTGTTGTAGATATTTCAGACCATTTACCTATTTTCTATATAGAAAAAGAAAACAAAAAAGGAAAATAATTTGTAAAAGAAGCAGTAACTTGTAGAGACTTCAAAAAGGAAAATATAGAAATGTTCAAAAACAATATGGCTAACATAAACTGGAACCAGGTAATTCAATCACAGTCATGTGAAGATGCCTACAACACCTTCCACACTATATGCTCTAACATCTATGAATCTGCCTTTCCACTTAAAAATATTAAGAAATTTAAACAAAATCCTACTAAACCCTGGATTACAAGAGGAGTGATAGCTGCCTGTCACAAGAAAAGTTATATCTGAATTTTATTAAATATCCGACAAAGTATAATGACTCACAGTTCAAGAAATATAGAAACAGGCTAAATCAGATAATTAGGACAGCAAAATACATTATTTTCATAATAAATTTGATGAACAAAAAGATAATATAAAGGAAACATGGAAACTGATTAAATCATTACTAAATAAGAAAAAACCCAATACTGAAGCATCACGGTTTATTTATAATAATAGAGTCATTAACGACAAAAAAGAAATAGCAGACAAATTTAATGAGTATTTTACTAACATTGGTCCTAATTTATCACAAAAAATTCAACCCAGCTCGAACATACATATAACGGACTTTCTAACAGGTGGTTATCAACACTCTATTTTCCTAAATCCAACAGATACTCATGAAATCTACAAATTACTAATGCAAATTAACACAGCTAAAAGTGCTGGAATCGATAATTTCAAATGGAAATTTTTTAACCACTGGGTAACAGAAATACTAACACCATTGGACCACATCTGTAATCTCTCACTTACACAGGGAGTATTTCCATCAAGATTAAAGGTTGCACGTGTGACACCCATATACAAAGCTAAAGATGTATCTGACTTTACTAATTATCGGCCAGTCTCGGTACTTCCACTTTTCTCAAAACTCTTAGAAAGCTGTATTTTAGTAGAATTACTAAATATCTAAACAAAAACTCAATCATATATCCTTCTCAATATGGTTTCAGAGAAAAACACTCTACTATGCTTGCCATTGTGGATATGATAGAAAAATTATCAACCTCCCTTGAGAATAATGAACATACGCTAGGTGTATTCTTGGATCTTTCCAAAGCCTTCGATACAATTGATCATACAATTTTACTGCAAAAGCTTGCATACTATGGAATAAGAGGTACTGCATTGAACTGGATACAGAGTTACCTGTCAAACAGGGAACAGTGTGTACAATTCAATGGGGCTATCTCTGAATACAAAAATATAGTTTGTGGTGTTCCCCAAGGTTCAGTTCTTGGGCACCTGCTGTTTCTCCTATATATTAATGACATACCCAAAGTCTGCAAACATCTCTCACTAATACTTTTTGCAGACGACACAAATGCTTTCTGCAGCCACAAGGATATAGAAATTCTATACAAAAATGTCAATAATGAAATGACAAAATTAATAGACTGGTTTAAAGTAAACAAATTGTCCTTAAATGTATCAAAAACTAATTATATACTATTCACAAAATCTAAGAAACTAAAAGAAATAGCTCTCCCAAACCTCTATATCGACAACCAGATAATTCAAGAAGCACAATATGCTAAGTTTTTAGGAGTATATCTGGACAAAAATTTAACATGGGAGAAGCATATTGAAATTATTACTACCAGGGTAGCGAAAAATCATTGGCATCATTCGCAGACTGAAACCTTATCTAACACCTAATATTATTAAAAACCTGTACTGCTCAATGATACTTCCTCACATCACCTACTGCAATGCTATCTGGACTAATACATCTCAAGCTAGACCAAAGAAACTAAAATCTCTGCAAAAGCAATCTATTAATCTATTTTCACAAACAGCAGGTGGCCAGGATATCTTTAAATCAGAAAAGGTCTTAAAACTTGAGGACATAGGAGGGCTCCAACTATACACAATCTTAAGGAACTTCCACAATGGCAACTTACCCTCATCCTTATCTAACATTTTTATACTCAATACACAATTGCATCCTCACAACACAAGAACAAGAAATAACCTCCATTCAACACAGCAGCAAATAAAAGCAGCACAACAAAAACCCTCATACAAAGCAATTCAGTTATGGAATAATACAGACACAAGCACACGCACAGACATCATAAAGCTACAGTACTTTAAGCAGAATATCAAAAAGAAGATTATAGAAACCTACTAGACTCTGGAAAACACTCACCATCATGGCATGCTATTCTCATACTTGCACCCAGTCACCAGAACAAATAATAATAATAATAATAATAATGTTAATAATAATAATAATGATAAGAATAAGAATATCTGTCATAATGGTAACTACCAAACAACTAACTCTACCATCACAGCCTAAAAAATAATATAGAATTATTAACTTAAGCAAGATAAGCACACATCCCTCTGTCATGTCTTTCCCTGTACAAATGTAAATTGTCATACGTCTATTAACTGTTGGACTGCTGGAAGCGGACAATAACTCCAATTGGCAATGACTCTGGATTGGCTGAGTATTTTAGAAAAAATTTGACTGAAAGTTGCTTGTGGCTTAGCCACCGACAACGTTAGGTCAAATTGTTTTAGAGGTACTCAGCATACCCTGAGTTAGGCTCCATGGAAAATGTAGACTGCAGAGGCTTGGCAGCAAGACAGTTAACTATATGTATATATGGGACTATAACATGTTAACCTTATGTATTCAGTATTCTCATGTCCTATGTTGTTGTTGTTATATGTTATATGTTATATGTAGGGGTCAACCGCCACATAGGCTCTGCCTTTGGTGGACTACCTGTTGTGAAACTGTAAATGTATATTCTATATCAAAATAAATAATCTTGAACTTGACAAAGCCAGCGTGGTTGTACTACATAGGCAGCAACATCATTCAGGCAAATTGGTTCCAAAATCTGGAACAGGTTACATGTATACTTAATTTGATATTGGGATTTTGGTAACACAGGTTTCAAAGTGTCAAATTCGGTCGAAAATGCGCGAAACGTGGACAGAGCTTGGCTAGAAGTTCTAAAATTGTAATCCTTGAAACATCCCACAATTCAATGATGTTTTGGCTCACATTGGTGAAGTTATACCTCAGCGATCTGCATGTCTGCCTGCCTGCCTAGCTGATAATATACAATCTGTTGAAATTTTTTGAAACGAATTTGACCGGGCGTTATTGCTATTGATCCAATCGATCGCAACATGGGCACAGCGTGGGAAGAGTTGAGCTAGAAATGTGTGGAGAAATAGGTAAAACGGATTCATACATTACCTAACGTCAGACTCAACGCATGCCACGTGCTTGCTGACACAAATGAAGGTCGAAAAGGTCATCACCATTTGCCTGAATTGTCTTTGGTGAAAGTGCATTATATGAGCATTTTGAAAGAAATTTGTCTCTAACGGCACTAGCTCTATATCATAATAATTTCTGCATCGTTACCTTCAATTTTTGATCCATGGAATTCCGTGTCCAGTGCTAAAATGTACCCATACACGCGTACGGGCCTAAGATTTGCGACAATTGGCTAAGAATTGTATTGATCCTAGGGCCAAAAAGAACGGGCATGATATTTTAGCATGATGGCGCCGCATCCCGCACTGTATCAAAAGCTCGGTATGTCTAAAGGAACACGTTGTTAATCTCATTGACCCTGATGACTGGATACCAAGGGAAATCTAATACCGCCCCTATGAAACTTAACATTTGGAGGATTCACAAGCGTCGTCTGTGGAAATTAAAAAGTGTCATTAGTTGAAAACATGCTCTAAACAGAATTGGATTCTCTTAGAACACAGCCCACTCTTCTATCCTAAGTGCTCTAGAATGAAAGATCATTATCATAGGTTCCATATCAATAATTCCCATCAAAGATAGATATGTTCTTGTATAACCTATCGGTATGTAGATTTTTAATTTAGACACAGTTTTATTGTAGGTGTGTGTTTGGCGCAGGTGCATTGTATTGATAGAAGGCTGAACTGTAATTTGTTCACTCATATTTTTCCCCGTATTCTATATCCGTCCGTATCCTGTTTATCTGTTTGTGTCTATAACAATACCATTACGAATTAAATAACAAACACAAACACATCAGTATAGCATTAATATCAGTATTGCGCAATTATACTGACTGAACGACCACGATATAGCGGCATGTTTGGAATTTGATAAATCAGTGAGTGTCTGACGTTACATTCCTAAAATAAACCTCAGACGTATATGATATTTCCAGCGCGCCTTTTGTCCGTTTATATGCCGATTTAGTTCGATCAACCTATTTTGTAGGCACACCTATGGACATACGGACAGACAGACACACATATTGATGATGCACCTAACCGGCACACACATACGCAACCCAACACGTACATACACGCTCATATAGCACGGATGAGTGCGAGATGGAAAGAACATATATTGGATACGTCACATATGTGTAATACATTCAACGCCACTTCTTATGCACGCGGTTTTATAACACACGAATGTGAAGATTAAGCTTCCTCTACTATTCAACACTCAAATGCACGCCCTGGCGCTAAGATTGATCCGGTTTCCACTGGTAGTACAGGGTACTGGGCCGATACTGAACCAGTACAGGCCCGGATTTCTCAGATATTGGTCGAGTGTCAGCTCAATAACATGCGTTATCAGGACCAGCACTAAACTTAAATCAATGTCTACATGGAAGCTACAAAACATGCCCGAACGCGATAATAAAACCAACTAAGCGAACGAACTATAGTTGTCACGTATGCAGCCTTGACAGAAATCGGCTGGCATAAGACAGACAGACAGACAGACAGACAGACAGACAGACAGACAGACAGACAGACAGACAGACAGACAGACAGACAGACAGACAGACAGACAGACAGACAGACAGACAGACAGACAGACAGACAGACAGACAGACAGACAGGCAAGAAGGCAGACAGGCAGGCAGGCAGGCATATACTAGTTGTGTGCAGGCAGGCAGGCATATACTAGTTGCGTGTAGGTAGGTAGGCAGGCAGGAATATACTAGTTGCGTGTCAAAACTAAAAATGTAGTTGGTTTTATTGCAGATATGAATCAAGCATCAGTGTTACGGATTCTGGCGTGTTTTTTCATTTCGGTATTAATCCTTTGTGCCTTGAAATTCTAGTATCTCAGTTTCAAAGAGCGCTATACAGGAACGCTGTTGAATATGTTTTATATTAACCCTTTCATGACCAAATATTTTCTAAAAATTAAAATATTTACTTATTGAATGCCCATTTGCAGGCCAAGAGAAAACTATTTTTGAAAATTTACCACTGTAATGACTGTCTCGGTTACCGAGCCAGTAATTTCAGTGGTAACATTTCTAAAAATAGTCTTCTCTTGGCATGCAAAAGAACATTACTTCAAAACCACTACAGATGCCGGATTTGGCCGGTTTTGGCCGGTTTTGGCCGGTTTCGTCACGAAAGGGCTAACCTCATATCAACCAAAACGACTTCTGCTGTGTCCTTGAGAAATGTCCACTTACAGAGCAAGAGAATACTATACTGGAATGACTGTCTCGACAACCGAACCAGTCTGGTACATTTTTAAAAATATACTTCTCTTTGTCTGAAAATGGACATTATTTATGAGAAAATTATAATTTTCTTGAACAAATTTGAGTGTCAAAGGGTTAGTTTAACTCAAACCAAAGAGGATACCTTGCATCGTAAGCAGGCTAGCGTTCTGGGCCCATGTTCCCGATGCTCTCGTGTTAGCGATATCGTTACACCATACTACAGCAATGGGTGTAATGATATCGCTAGCTAACGACAGCTTCTGGAACATGGGCCCTGGTCTGTACGGATTAACAATGAGACAAACAAGAGCAATCGGAGATAGCAAAACCTCAAACGGCCTAAAGACTGTTTCGCATTTTCCGG
The DNA here is from genome assembly GCA_034401795.1 of Chaetoderma sp. LZ-2023a. Taxonomy (NCBI): domain Eukaryota; kingdom Metazoa; phylum Mollusca; class Caudofoveata; order Chaetodermatida; family Chaetodermatidae; genus Chaetoderma; species Chaetoderma sp. LZ-2023a. The sequence continues at coordinate 75,883,910 of CM067364.1, forward strand.
ATTTTTTTTGATTGTGCATGACATAACCTTGCTGCGTCCAAATTTCAGCCAAAGCGTTTTATCAGCGGGTAACAGATCAATAAACAGTTATGCCCATTAGTAAGTTTATCAGTTAGTCAGTCACCAAAGCTTATTCCGGGATGTATTTAAAGAACTGCTGATCCGATTTGGATCACATTCTAACGCGAGGAAGGAACAAAAGGATTTCCAGACCTTGGCTGAATGAACGTGGGCGGATCGGATCAAATACTGGGTCTTTGGATATCTCTGAAACTACTGGCCCGATGTGGATACAATTTTAACACGAGAAATTGAGTGACCATACGTAATGATCTTGATGACGAATAAGATGTTGATGTCAATGGCGACACAGATGATAATATCACTGTCCATTTTAGCCATTCCCTGCCCATTCCTAGCTAAGTTTCACCCTATCCCGTTGGGATCGATCGATCTCTGTACTTCCTGCTTAGCAATCTCCAGAAAACTATACATGTAAGCTGTTGAATAATTTGAAACTAATTTGATTTGGTGCTGTTGCTGCGGCCAGTCCATTTAGCTTCAAAATATTCAACAGCATATTTCTTAAACAGTAAAAACGTGCAATTCGTACAGCGTGCCAAACAATTAAGCTTTAAAGACGGCCATAATCGAACCATTCATGGTGTCATGATTATGAGTTTTATGACGTCAACATACTCTTCGGGAAGTTGATTATGACGCCATATGATTGAGTGAGGAACTGGATTCCTGAAATACCTCAACGACGAGGATGGTCATCAAGACGGCGATAACGGTGGTTAACTATGTAGGAAAAGCATAACTAACTGGTCTTGAGTTACATTCTTCTACATGACGGTGTATGCATATATATCTACTGCAGTAGCGTAGTCAGGAGTGGTGGAGTTGAGAGTGTATGTGGGGGTGGGGGGGTGCTGTGCGCAGGGCTTTTGCTCGCTTCCCCTGAGCCAATCTTACCAAACGTGGCGCCTAAATCATGTCCGTAACACATACAAGTTTCTGGACGTCCCAACTCCCAAGCCACCTTTAACAAGTTAATCTACATTGAAAATTAGAAGTATTTGAATTTACAGCGTTGTTAATGTGTTCTTGTCATGCTTGTTCATGGCTATGTTGAGACTTTTTGTTTTAATTACGCTACATCAAGACAAGGAATAGTAGAATACACGCTACTTTCTCGGTAGAATAAAATAACTGGCGACGCTGGGATGCTATTGTCTCTTCATTAAAGAAATTGGTATGCGGGGTGGCGCCTTTTTATTCCTCGTTCAGGTGGGGGTGGCGCCTTTTTAGACCTCGCTGACGTGAAAACTTGGTTACACAACTGATCTGCTGAACATGTAGCAAAAGTTGCTAATATATGCAATAGCAGGCTAAAAGTTTAACTTGAGTCTTCCTAACGTTACGTGTCTAGTGCCTGTTCGATAGAAGGAACTTGGCTATTTTTAGCTGCCGTTCCTTATATACCCTGATCACCAGGCAATGACAAAGCCACCATGGTCGTATTACATCCTCTACAATTGTCTGCATTGTTGTTATTCTGAACAACACCGCGTACGGCCTCGTCCTGACTCTCCGGATGGGTGCCCCTGAATAATATCGGGAGAGGTAGTAGACATGAACCAGTGTGGAAAGTACGCTACCAGTCCTAGTATTGACACCCACACCCACCCATCCCATCGTATCATACTGTTCGTGTCACCATTGACGTAGTATACTAGCAATGAATGGCGAACATTATAGGTAGTAATATTCCATTATAGCCAAACAAATGTAATTGCATAGGCCGTATCTATTATGGAGATGTCTGCTAAAGTTATATTGTAAGAGTTGCTGAGTATAATACTAACATTTACATTGAGAATTGCCTTGCTGAAAGTTGCTGCTGCCTATGGTAGCAACAGATTCCAGCAACAAAACTCTAAAAATGTGCCAGTTTAAGCATCAACTATTAATACTAAATCATTATTGAAGACGAAAGATGCTCTGTATATTAGTCGAATGGTTAAACGTACCGCCCAAAATTATCAAATTTCATGCCTAACTTAAATCCGTGACAATGATTCACAAGTTCACTTCTGAAAACATCGTTCGTTCAGAAAGACTTCATAAAATTTACTTTGAAATCATATATTATTTAATTTATTTGTTACTGTTGTATGTGATTTTAAAATATTTTTTTCACAAGACGCGATAAAACGGTAAGTGAAATTAGGAAATAGTTTATATAATTTGCTACGTTTTCTCCTAATGAATAAGTGTAGCCCTATCAACACTTCCGGATTCAATTATTTTCACTCAAAAACTAAGCATATTTTCCCCAAAAGATTGATGAGAAAATGGCCTTAAATTGTGTGCCTAGATGTAGTGAAACGAAATAAATCTTAACGTTTGGTGATTTCATTCCATATAAATTGAAGAAATTTTTCTAGTTACGAATTTGAATTATGGGCACCTGTCTCTAATTCAATTTCACAACTTAAAAAGTTATATTAATATATGTGCGATGAAATCATCGCAAGCTAAGATTTATTTCGTTTCATTACATCCAGGCATACAATTTAGGCTTATAAACGTATACAATTTTAACAATTTTATTTTCAGGCATTCTGCTCTGAATATGCAGCTTTGAATCTTGTTATCAACAATAGTATAATAGTAGGAAGAGAAATCAGACATTGCGGACAATCGCACATCAGATTGTATCACGTTGTATAATTTTGTTCGGATTTTCCAGAATGTCTGGATTTTTTGGATTCTGATATTTTGGATCACGGTTAAAGTTGCCGAATCGTAATGCCCGGTCATTATCTTTCTTGTGCTAACGTTTAACGCAACCCATTCCCTCTAAATGTGCAACTTAGGGCGTGTTCTCATTAGAGACTTAAGTGGCGTAGCGCAATGCTGAGGTATGGCGTTATTCCGGATTAACTCTCCAGTGAGAACACGGCTTTGGCGTTACCGGCAGCCGTTTCTCTCACTATTTGGCATGTAGAGCGACGGCCAGCATTTGATGTCGCCCTCCACTGGGTAGCACCACCGTCCGGTCCGGGACTCTCTTCTAGCAGTGCGAATACAAACCGATATATCGGCTAATTATTAACCTACATAGTACAGGAAATAGTTAAACAGGATTAGGCAATGGGAAAGAGGCCTTATAGCGCTGCGTGTGTGTCTTGCTAAGGTATTCCTGTGTGTGGTCTCAATATAGGAACAGTAGGCTTTGCCCATTATTGAGGGAATAGGTTGCGTTCATATAGGGGAGCAATAACGATATATCGGATGACAAGCCGCTGATTTTGTGAACATGTATGCTGTGTTCTCATTAAAGACTTAATCAGGAACAACGCCGTACTGAAGTACCGATTAACTTTGCAGTGAGAAGACAGGCTAATTTCCTGAAATAAAGCCGTGTTCTCAACAACGACTTAACCGGCGTAACACCATACTGAGGTATGGCGCTATTCTCGATTAACTCTCCAGTGACAACACGTCCTAAGATCGTGTTCTCATCGGAGACTTAACCGGCGTAGCGCAATACTGAGGTATGGCGTTATTCCCGATTAACTCTCCAGTGAGAATCCGGCCTAAATGATAGAACTCCATCAAAGCAATTATATGCCACCCTAAAGTGGACGTCGTTAACTGAGAGAATGGCTATAAAAACAAATATAATGACATACAAAGCACTAAACAACCTCACACCTAACTATATTAACAACATGTTTACACCCATAGACGAAGCACATACACTAAATCTGCGATAAGAAACTTATGGGCACTTAAAGCCTCCAAAAATACGAACAGGCTATATGGTAAGACCAGCTATACATACTGTGAAACACAAATGTGGAACTCACTACCTCAAAAGATTACAGAATCGACAACGCTTTCATCTTTCAAATCCAACATATGCACTCATCTACACGTGGGTTAAGTAAGCGGCAAAATTTGCGTAAATGTGTGTGCATGCGTACGTGCCAATGTGTTGTTTTGTGAGGTAGAGTGTAAGTTTGTCCGCGTGGTTGAGAGAAACTATCTATGATTTAGAGTGTATGTGCGAGTTTCAAATAATAATAATAATAATAATAATAATAATAATAATAATAATAATAATAATAATAATAATAATAATAATAATAATCATAATAATAATAATAATAATAATAATAATAATAATAATAATAATAATAATAATAATAATAATAATTACTGTCATATCGGAATTTAAACTAATAGTCTGTCAGAATTTCAGTGTGTGTACATAGATGTATACATTTGTATATATGTTAGATCAGGCCGTGTACTTGAAGATTTACCCTCAATAAATAACGATTGCTATGTATATGTTCCGGGACAAGAGTCAGTACAATGACAACACTAGGGGATATACCTAGTATTTACCGAAATAGTGGCTGTATGAGAACACGGCCTTAGGCTTTGTTCTCACTAGAGCCTAAGTCCGCGTTCTCAATGGAGAGTAACTCGGAAATAACGCCATACCTCAGCATGTGCTACGCTGGTAAGTCCCTAGTGAGAACTAGTATGGGTTATTCCTGATTAAGGCCGCGCTCTCAATAGAGACTTAACCGGCGTAACGACATGCTGAGGAATGACAATATTTCCGATTAACTCTCCAGTGAAGCACGGCCTAAGCGTCGTCGGTTTAATGAATATCTTTGTAATATTTTCAGATGCCTGTGAAAGAACGACAAGTTTTGGTTGTCGTGCTATGTTTCTGTATATGTTGTCTGCATCTAAAAGGTAAATGTCAAGATCAGTAGCTAATCAATGTTAATGTTAATAGTTAGTCGTGTTTGATACATATAACAGTATCTTCTTCACAGGACCTCCCCTGATAGTTTATTTGTGAATTTTAATGAATATCCGACACTCAAATAACATGATTTGTCTGAGGCGTGTCGGGAGAAATCGACATTTACTTTGAATGGACCTTTTCAGTTTATCCATCCATCATATAGCGTCATAATTAACGACACGACATTTAGGATGACGTCATAATCAATTACACCATGACTGACTCGATTTAGTCCGTCTTCAATGTAAAATAGTCCGACACGTTACTATTTAATAAACATTCGAATGAATATTTTGAAACTAATTTGACTGGGCGCCGTTGGTGCCATAGGCAGCACCAACACCCATTCAAATTAGTTTCAAAGTATTCAACAGCTTCACTGTACAGTTTTCTGGAAAGTAATAGTTAGGGAGTTCAGGCATAGATCGATCCCAACACGAGCGGTGTGTGGGTGGGGATTAGCTACATAACTCGTATGTGATTTTAATAAGATTATCATGTCTTGATTCGTGACCTACAAAGGGATCCCATCGGCCACCTAAGTATATGACGTCATATTGAAATACGTCGCATACGAGCTAACGTCGCAATCCTAATGCCGTAGAATCGACCTTTCCATTTTAGCTATGCCTCGCCCATCTCTAGCTAATCTCCGCCCACACCTGGCTCGTATTGAGATCGATCAATCTTTGAACACCTTATCAATTTGCAGAAAGCTATACAGGTAAGCTGGTGAATATTTTGAAACTAATTTTACTGGTGCTGCTGCTGCTGCCTATATTTGATTGGTAGATTGACGTTGTTGATTACGACGTCAAATGATAGATGGATAAACTGTATAATCCATTCTCCGTCATAAAACTAGAACAAGTTCACGAATTGTATATATTTGATTTATTGCTAATTCAATACACATTTTGTTAAATATTCTGAACATAATTTGACTAGGCGCTGGTGCTGCCATGTACATGCACGCATGTCATAGGCAGCAACAGCACCCAGTTAAATTAGTTTCAGAATATTCATCATCTTTCTTGTAAAATTATCTCGAAATTGTGATTCTGGGATCTCATGAATTAATGGTCATGTTGGTAAAAAAAACAACCGCTGCGGTGATCTTGAGAAATGTAGGCTAAGCGAAGACTATTTTTTTTTGTTTTACCACTGGAATGACTGGCTCGGTTACCGAGCCAGTCATTCCAGTGATACATTTTCAAAAATAGTGTTCTCTTGGCCTGCAAATGGACAGTGATTAAGAACAAATTTAGAATTTCTTGCTCATTAACCATTTAATCGTGAAACTTGTCAAAACACCTCGTAAAAAACATTTTCCTAAATTCCGGTTATAAACTTACAAAAATGCAACATTCTCCTGGCCAGCAAATGGTCACTCGCTGATCAAAAATGTAATTTTACTTTTAAACTCTTGACAAAGTAAATGTTTAATTGATAAAAGTCGCCTTTTGAGCGCGTTGAGGCGCGGTTGACACAGGATGTGTTAGTGTATATGAATCGATTTCAACATGTGCAAAAAGGTCGGTTGGGCTTATTTAGAAATGGGCGGAGCATAGCTAGACTCGGATTCCTCCATTGCTTGCCCACCTTTCACAACATAATGTCAGATGTTGACACTCAGTGGCATTCGATCGCGACAGTTTCGCAAAGAAAACTACTACAGATAATAATCCTATTGCATTTCGAACAAGAGCTATCGGAGATTACTTTGCGTCACATCGTAAAGCGTTCAGAGCGTCTAGATTTTTCTGATTTTCCAAATTTTTTCAGGTTTTGCGGATTTCTTTGGAAAGAACGCTTAAAACTGTGGAATCGTAGGCCGTGTCCTCACTAGTGACTTAATCAGAAAATAACCGCCATGCTGGCGTATGGGATTATTCCTGGATAGCGCTCTAGTGATAACACGGCCTTAGTGTATGGTCGCACCCGTTCTAGTATTAGCATTTGAGCAAAATCAGACCATATGTTTCCGGGATATTCATAATTCCAAAATGTGATCCTATCCGGATCAGAGCACTTTTATCCTCCTACAGGGCCAGTTCGTTCCTTGTTTTGAAATTTGAACCAAATCGCACAAGAAGTTTATTTAGATACATGTGTGGCCAGACAAACGGACACACAGTTACACTGACGCACGCGCGCACGCACGCATGATCGCGCGCGCTCAAAGAGACAGACCAGATCGCGATACCATCTTCCCCTTATAGGATAAGCGTAATAAATATTGTTAATATATGCCTAATATTTGAGATATTTTTAATGTATCTTTATTCGACTGTTGCATTATATTTTTTTTCAAACTGTTCCAATGTAAAATTCATTGGTTGAGCAAATAATATCAAGTCATCTTCATATTATGCATGATTACCATATTCTGCCAATGTAGTAGTAGAAACATCCTACAGCTGCAATCAGTCCTTCTTCACTTTTGCCCACCGTGTTTTGTCCTCCCCAAAATCTTTGGCTTCCTCAGGTCCATTCTTGACTGAAGTGTACCGAGTCCTGGTTTCTTGAGGTCACCTCGTAGCACGCTTAGCAGATGTATGCAATGCATCTCATTGCTACTCACAAATACACGACATTGTCGTGTAAACCGTAGTGAATAGCGTAATTTGGCCTTTTATCCATACAAAGTCAATAAAGTAGTTCTAGCTGTAATGTTGTTACAAGAAAAACAGGATGGGTAATAAAATGTAACACTGTGGGTCCAAAATTTCTCTGCTGTATATATTTTGCAATTTTCAATAGATAAAGCTACCTCTATTGATCACCTTCAGTAACGTTATATTAAGTTCTTATAGAATTATACTCGTAATCGTTGTAACTGTTATTCTATTATATTCTGCTGCAGCAAATGTCACAGCCACTACCACTGCCTCAAATGACACAGCCACTACCATTGCCACGGATGCCACAACCACTACCATTGCGGCAACTGTTACAGCCACTACCACCGCCGCAAATGTCACACTCGAGCCCAACACTACCACTATCGCAAACGTCACAGCAGCACCCGCCACTACAACTGCCGCAGATGTTACAGCCACTAGCACTGCCGCAGATGTTACAGCAGAGCACACCACTACCAATTCCGCAAATGTCACAGCCACTACCATTGCCACAGATGCCACAACCACTACCATTGTGGCAAGTGTTACAGCCACTACCACCGCCGCAAATGGCACACTCGAGCCCAACACTACCACTATCGCAAACGTCACAGCAGCACCCGCCACTACAACTGCCGCAGATGTTACAGCCCCTACTGCTGTCACGAATGTCACAGCCACTACTGCTGCCACAAATGTCACAGCCACTACTGCTGTCACAAATGTCACACCCACTACTGCTGCCCCAGCTGCCACAGCCACTAGCACTGCCGCAGATGTTACAGCAGAGCCCACCACTACCAATTCCGCAAATGTCACAGCCACTACCATTGCCACAGAAGCCACAACCACTACCATTGCGGCAACTGTTACAGCCACTACCACCGCCGCAAATGTCACACTCGAGCCCAACACTACCACTATCGCAAACGTCACAGCAGCACCCGCCACTACAACTGCCGCAGCTGTTACAGCCACTAGCACTGCCGCAGATGTTACAGCAGAGCCCACCGCTACCAATTCCGCAAATATCACAGCCACTACCATTGCCACAGATGCCACAACCACTACCATTGTGGCACCTGTTACAGCCACTACCACCGCCGCAAATGTCACACTCGAGCCCAACACTACCACTATCGCAAACGTCACAGCAGCACCCGCCACTACAACTGCCGCAGATGTTACAGCCCCTACTGCTGTCACAAATGTCACAGCCACTACTGCTGCCACAAATGTCACAGCCACTACTGCTGTCACTAATGTCACACCCACTACTGCTGCCACAAATGCCACAGCCACTACTGCTGCCACAAATGCCACAGCCACTACTGCTGTCACAAATGTCACACCCACTACTGCTGCCACAAATGCCACAGCCACTAGCACTGCCGCAGATGTTACAGCAGATCCCACCACTACCAATTCCGCAAATGTTACAGCCACTACCATTGCCACGGATGCCACAACCACTACCATTGCGACAACTGTTACAGCCACTACCACCGCCGCAAATGTCACACTCGAGCCCAACACTACCACTATCGCAAACGCCACAGCAGCACCCGCCACTACAACTGCCGCAGATGTTACAGCCACTAGCACTGCCGCAGATGTTACAGCAGAGCCTACCACTACCAATTCCGCAAATGTCACAGCCACTACCATTGCCACAGAAGCCACAACCACTACCATTGCGGCAACTGTTACAGCCACTACCACCGCCGCAAATGTCACACTCGAGCCCAACACTACCACTATCGCAAACGTCACAGCAGCACCCGCCACTACAACTGCCGCAGCTGTTACAGCCACTAGCACTGCCGCAGATGTTACAGCAGAGCCCACCGCTACCAATTCCGCAAATATCACAGCCACTACCATTGCCACAGATGCCACAACCACTACCATTGTGGCACCTGTTACAGCCACTACCACCGCCGCAAATGTCACACTCGAGCCCAACACTACCACTATCGCAAACGTCACAGCAGCACCCGCCACTACAACTGCCGCAGATGTTACAGCCCCTACTGCTGTCACAAATGTAACAGCCACTACTGCTGCCACAAATGTCACAGCCACTACTGCTGTCACTAATGTCACACCCACTACTGCTGCCACAAATGCCACAGCCACTACTGCTGCCACAAATGCCACAGCCACTACTGCTGTCACAAATGTCACACCCACTACTGCTGCCACAAATGCCACAGCCACTAGCACTGCCGCAGATGTTACAGCAGATCCCACCACTACCAATTCCGCAAATGTTACAGCCACTACCATTGCCACGGATGCCACAACCACTACCATTGCGACAACTGTTACAGCCACTACCACCGCCGCAAATGTCACACTCGAGCCCAACACTACCACTATCGCAAACGCCACAGCAGCACCCGCCACTACAACTGCCGCAGATGTTACAGCCACTAGCACTGCCGCAGATGTTACAGCAGAGCCTACCACTACCAATTCCGCAAATGTCACAGCCACTACCATTGCCACAGAAGCCACAACCACTACCATTGCGGCAACTGTTACAGCCACTACCACCGCCGCAAATGTCACACTCGAGCCCAACACTACCACTATCGCAAACGTCACAGCAGCACCCGCCACTACAACTGCCGCAGCTGTTACAGCCACTAGCACTGCCGCAGATGTTACAGCAGAGCCCACCGCTACCAATTCCGCAAATATCACAGCCACTACCATTGCCACAGATGCCACAACCACTACCATTGTGGCACCTGTTACAGCCACTACCACCGCCGCAAATGTCACACTCGAGCCCAACACTACCACTATCGCAAACGTCACAGCAGCACCCGCCACTACAACTGCCGCAGATGTTACAGCCCCTACTGCTGTCACAAATGTCACAGCCACTACTGCTGCCACAAATGTCACAGCCACTACTGCTGTCACTAATGTCACACCCACTACTGCTGCCACAAATGCCACAGCCACTACTGCTGCCACAAATGCCACAGCCACTACTGCTGTCACAAATGTCACACCCACTACTGCTGCCACAAATGCCACAGCCACTAGCACTGCCGCAGATGTTACAGCAGATCCCACCACTACCAATTCCGCAAATGTTACAGCCACTACCATTGCCACGGATGCCACAACCACTACCATTGCGACAACTGTTACAGCCACTACCACCGCCGCAAATGTCACACTCGAGCCCAACACTACCACTATCGCAAACGCCACAGCAGCACCCGCCACTACAACTGCCGCAGATGTTACAGCTTCTAGCACTGCCGCAGATGTTACAGCAGAGCCCACCACTACCAATTCCGCAAATGTCACAGCCACTACCATTGCCACAGATGCCACAACCACTACCATTGTGGCAACTGTTACAGCCACTACCACCGCCGCAAATGGCACACTCGAGCCCAACACTACCACTACCGCAAACGCCACAGCAGCACCCGCCACTACAACTGCCGCAGATGTTACAGCCACTAGTACTGCCGCAGATGTTACAGCAGAGCACACCACTACCATTGCCACAGATGCCACAACCACTACCATTGCCACAGATGCCACAACCACTACCATTGCGGCAACTGTTACAGCCACTACCACCGCCGCAAATGTCATATCAGCACCCGCCACTACCGCTGCCACAAATGTCTCTACGGAAGAAATAACCACTGATGTCGCAACCTCTACTCCTTCTACAACCACCTTTGCTGCAGCAGATACAAGCACTATTGCCATTATAGAGTGCCAAATGGGAGAGACGTACGGTGCTGCCAATGGAAGTTGTAATGGTGAGTCGCAATTTCATTTTAAGGTACATATTCACACCAAAGTACTCGAAAATAAAATTGATAAAAGTATATACGTTTAGAGGCTTAAATTGTGTAACTCAATATAATGAAACGAAATAAATCTTAACATAATTATGATGATTTCATTCCATATAAGGAAATTCCGCAGGTTTGGTTGTGAATTTTAATTAGGGACTCGTAACTCTAATTCAATGTGACAACTTAAAACATTATATTAATTTAAACATAAGGAAATCATCATATGCTAAGATTTATTTCGCTTCATTGCATCTAGGGAAACAATTTAAGCCTCTAAAGGTATATAATTTTAACAATGTTATTTTGAACCATTCTACCGTGACTATGCCTATGTTTAATACTTGTAAAGACAAGGCACATTGTAAGGAATCGCCACGACAAAACAAAAAGTATTTGACATAGAGAATGATTCAAACTTTATTTTATACTACAAGAGAATATTTATTTATTATTTCTCCATACCTAATCTAGTAAAACTAATTTACTGCAATTTCTACAGTTGAAACATATGCTATATATCGGACAGAAATCATAATCGTTTCAGTCTTCTTTGCTCAATGGGTGATTCCAGTTTCTCAGTAAATCTTACGTCCTAATCAACAACGTGACGTGGAGGCTGGCGTCATAATCAAGTGTGTCATAAATGACGAAGCTAAGTTCACCACGAATGCTTAATTGACGACGGGCTAAGCGTTACAAATTGTATTATCTTTACTATTTAAAAAAACATGCTATTCAATATTTAGACACTAATTTGACTGGGTGCTGTTACTGCCATAGGCAACAGCAGCTAGTAAAATTATCTTATAAATATTCAACAACTTACCTGTATAGTTTTCTCGAAATTGATAGTCAGGGAGTTCAGGAAACTTACGATCCCAAAACGCGCGAGGTGGGGGTGAAGCTTAGCCAGAGATGGGCGGGGCATAGCTAAAACTGGATTCCTCCATTACCTTCACTACAGTTGTCAAAATAGGGATCCATTTCTCGCTATACCCCGCCCATTTCCAGCTATGCCCCTCCCATTTCTACATATGTCCCTCCCATTTCAACCAATGCCCCGCCCATCTCTACCTATGCCCCGCCCATTTCCAGCAATGCTCCGCCCATTTCTAGCTATTCCCCACCCATTTCTAGCGATGCCACGTCCATCTCTAGCTAAGCTCGTTTTATAAACATTGAATACTGAATTTACAGCATCTAAGTTTCACGCTAACTATGCTGGTAAGTCATTGACTACTTTGAAACTAAAATGACTGGGGACTGTGGTATCATAATATTCAGCACACACTTTTTTAATATTGTGAATTTATCAAAGACTATTCGCAAACCTGACGGACTTTTCGAAGTTCATGACGGAGAAGGCTGCGACATTGTGATTGTGACGGCATCTCCCTAGTGACGCAATTGATTGCTACGTCATATACTTGAGTGACATATCAGATTAGATCCTCCATCGCCGCTTTCTAAAATCCCATCCATTGAGCGCATCCCTCTCGCTCTTTCGTCATTCTCTTCTTCTGTTTCTTCCTCTTACTTGTATTTTTTCATTCCCTTCACTCTCAATTTCTTAATTCCCATTTCACCTCCTTTTTTTCTTCACACACTTCTACACCTTGCCTTCCATTCTGTATTCCATCTCTTTTCTTTTGGCTATAATCTAGGTCAATCGTGAACATCGAAAAGTCCATCAAGTGTACGAATTATGTCTTTACTATTTAACATACACTTTGTTGAATATTTTGGAACTAAGTTGACTGGCCGCTATGGGAGGCAACAGCGCCCAGTCAAATTAGTTTGAAAAATATTCAATAGCTTAACTTTAAGTAGTTACCTTGTAATTGTGATTCTGGGAATTCAGGATTCAAAGTATTTAAGCAAAATGTGTCTGGACAGCGAAGCATAGCTAGAAATGGGCCGAGCTTAGATAGAAATAGGCAGAGCTTAGCTAGAAATGGACAGAGCTTAGCTAGAAATGGGCGGAGCGTAGCTAGAAGTGGATCCCTCTATTAAATAAAACTAGTCTTAAAGAGTAATATATCTGAGTCACATATCATTATTGAAATGTTCAGAGTATCTTAGCTAGTTTAGCGGTATAGTTTGAGTTGAGGCATAGTATAAAGCAGCCTGTAACACGCGTCTAAGCATTAGCCCATGCACATGGACCATAGCGGACTAAGACATCTAAATACCACGAAATATGCTAAAACTGTACATATATAAAAATATTGTAAATGAAAGAACCATATGTCGCAATACGGCGACCTGGATGTAAATAAAGAAACTGAAACTGAAACTGTAAAGCTATAGATACATCCATTTTAGCTATGCCGCCACCCACCTCTAGCCAAGCTCCTCCCACACTTTGCCCGTTTTGGGATCGATCGAGCATTGCACTACCTGAATTTCGATTTCCAGAGAACTATGCAGGTAAGCTGTTGAATATTGTCAAACTAATTTGACTGGGCGCTTTTGCTGCCTACGTCCAGTGAAATTAGATTCAAAATATTCAACAGCGTGTTTATTAAATAGTATAGGCATACAATTCGTACAACTGACGGACTTTTAAAAAATCATGACAGACTTGACTCGCCATTGATTGCATATTTGATCGCGACGTCAGCCTACATGTGACGTAATGGATGATGCCATCATATATTTGACTGACAGATTGGATCCATCAAGTAGACTTTTGTTATAATTATCGATTGAAAACGATGATCGTAGTCAGATATAATATACACTCTCTGTGCTTGAACAGCCGACTAAGTCTCTAAGCACGCGCCGCATTAACTGGTTTTGATGGGAAGCAAATTAATTTCAAAATATTTAGCATGAGATTCTATCTGGTCTGTAACTTCGTATCTTGTTGTTGGGGTTTTAATAAGTTGATTAGGCTAATTAACCATCTGACTGCTGAGTTTCCGCAGACTACATTTTCCATGGGGTTTAGCTCTGGAAATAATTTGACTGAGAGTTGTTGGTGGCTAAGCCAATACATTCCGTGTGCACAGCGCTCAAGCGCATGTTTTAACATCGATACATTTGAAATAACATCCACACACGAGACATTTTGCGACTTATATATTAACTGGCAGATTGACCAACAGTATGATGGCTAGCCTTCTTGTAGAGAAAATAACGAGGATTGCGTGTGTAAACTTGATGGAATTCTCTCTTTTGCGTAATGCGAGCAATTTTTTCAGTATTAACATTTCGGTAATTTGAAATTTGTTCGGTGTGGTAATTTCGTTATTGTTGCGACATTGGCATCGCACGGTAATTTCGGTATCCCTAACAGCTCTGAAACGCTCCAAGGCACGTTAGTTTTAAAATATTCTAAAAGATATTGATTAAATTGTTAATTTAACAAAGACATTACATTCAGATGGCTATTATCGTTCCTTTATTCCGTTTGTGTCGGCCCATGCCATGTGATGTCAGCAAGCAAGTTACAAAACCGATAATGTATATTTTAATTATTATGTCAGATACTTACCTGGCAGATCGGATCCCTCAATTGGCCAGGATAGACAAGAAACTTCTGTTTGAGTATGCCTTTGCGAACAAATAAAGTTCCTTTAAGACAGTAGTCTTGCAACCACCAGCCTTAAAATAACCACTGTCATTTGTTTAGGCTACCGATGTAAATAGCTTAAACTTTTATCTCTCAAAATGTTCAATTTTCACAATGGAAAAAGCCCATTTGAAGACGAAGAGGTTTTTTTTAAAATTTACAACTGAAATGACTAGCTCGATAATCAAAACGTGTCTTTAATTCACCTTTCCAGAGTATCCATCGATGATTTGACGTCATGTGCCGTCATAAGCAGCTAAGCGGCGTGTGGTGTGACGTCATAACCATTACTTTATGAACGATTCTATTAGGCTCGTATTTAACTCTTAATAGTCCGACACGGTGTACGAATTGCAAGTATGTCTCTACTATTTAATAAACATGCTGTTGAATATTTTGAAACTAATTTTTAGCAGCTTGCCTCTATAGTTCTCTGGCAATTGATAGCCAGGGAGTTCAGAGATCGATCGATCCCAACACGAGCGCGGTGTGGGTGGAGCTTAGCCAGAGATGGGCTGGGTATATAGCTAAAAATGGAAATATCAATTGCCTTGCAAAATGCAAATCGACATTTCTCGAAACCGTATCAGAAGAATACTCTGTCTGAGTGAGTGGGTTAAGCAGGTTTGAATGTATATATCCAAATACTTTCTTTTTCTTCGCAGATATAAATGAATGTGATACTGGTCATGACTGTCCACATGAGTGCGTGAATGAGCACGCGACTTACAGGTGTCGGTGTAAAAGAGGATTTAATGATGTCAATGGGAGAGGAAAAGACTGTCAAGGTATGCTTCATCGCATTGCCCTTCGGACCAAGCATCAACCTGACGTTTATTTTTTTATGCAGGCCCTACCACGATGCCGTCGTTGTATCTGCTGTTGTCGACATACGCGTGCGCGTACCCTCTCACACATGCACCCACGCACGTGTGCGCGTGAACGCACACAATCACGCACGAACGCACTCACACATGCACGCGCGCACCCACGCACACACGCACCAGGCACATCATCGGCGAATATATTATGTAAAGCCTTCCTATGATTCTTATACATGCAGATTTTAACGAGTGTGCTAATGGGAATAACAACTGCCATGGTACGTGCACGAATACGGACGGGAGTTATACATGTGGCTGCTCTGATGGCTTTAAGTTAGCTGATGACGGCATTTCTTGTAAACTTGGTAAGTAGTCCAAGAGCAAGAACCTGAAAAAAATGAAATCGGACAAACACCAACTACATAAAAGGTTTGACTTGACAGGGCAATAGATTATACCGTCTGGAACATCCCCAGGTAGTATGTGGTTTCAGATTGTGGTGTCGTTAAAAATCTACAGGCCATTATGTATGGTAGGCGTCCGTCGCTACGGTTCGCTAACATTTATGGGGTAGGGGTCATGTAAACGTGAATGTCTTTGTCCAGAGTCAACCAATTATCATCATTGATATATCAATCGCTTCATATTATAGTTATCTATCAGAATATGCATATCAATATGAATATTCTTTGGGAGTATGCGCCCGCCATAGGTAAAATCTCAAAACAAGTCAAATAGTTTGACCATTTTACTTACACGGTTCTCAAATTGAGAATTCATCAACACATAACTGCTACATGGACTGGTTAATGCCAGAGATTCATCACAAAAGAGAGATACACGCACATATATTACACATTAGTATTCATCCGTGGCCATGCATATATAGGATCTTGTGTTAGAGCATACCACTCTGTCAGGACAAATCTTTTCTGTAGTTGGTGTTAAACACTTGTATTTCTCTCAGATCCTAGTTCCTATTCTAAGAAAAAATATATGTGTTTCTGTTGTCTTCCATTATTAGTTTCAATGAATTTCATAATCACTAGACAATTAGAAAATACTACTTACACTCATAGGAATAAGAAAACCTGTTGTGGCTTAGTATCGGTGCAATATTTTGTCACTGCATAATGGACACGACAAAGAATCCAGCTGGACAACCAAAAATGACAAGTCCAGAGAGTCAGAACGTATTGGATTTGTTACTCGTGCCAATAATTTGCCAGATGAAATCAGCCGACACTTTGAGAAAAACCACAGATACATTAATGTAAACACCTGTTTAGAACTGGATCTCCGAACTAATGAATTATCCGAGTGTGTGAAATCAGATTTAATATCAGTGTGTGAAGTATGATCTCTGATTACTGTATTCTGAGGCTAGTAGTAGAATCAGCCCATCTTCGCTTTTGCCCACTGTGGCTTGTCCTTAACTATTCAATTAAGTTGACAGTTGTTAAAAGGATTTGACCGTAAATTATTATTGTCTAGGCCAGCAACAACTTCCAACAACACAGTTTTCAATAATTGCCAGCAATCATCTTTTTGGCTAGTTTCTCTATGAATTTGTCAGGTATTTCCCCTGTCTCCGTGTAAAGGTTTCAGCCAAACAGTTTTCCGACATGTATTAGTTTGTTGTTTTACATTATCCTGATATTGTTATCCATTGTTACTTCAGTATCGGCTCTGGATGTATGCGAGAGTCTGCCCGAACCGTGTGGGTATAACTGCCGGCGTGGCGCTGACGGTAATGCGCAGTGCTTTTGTCTACGAAGTCAGAAATTAAACGATGATCAACGGACATGTTCAGGTATTGCAGCAATAACCCGTGCAGTGTTCGACTAACGAACTATTCACTATTTGCCGGTCGAACTCACTATCTTTGGACTACCAAGTCAGAAAATGCCGCATTCGGCTCGCAAATATTCGATTATTACAATTTGTACGAACTTCGGCATTATTATTTAACAAACATGCCATTAGGCAGAAACAGCACCCTGTCAAATTAGTTTCAAAATAACTTACCTAAATAGTTTTTTGGAAATTGCGATTCAGGGAGTGTGGGGATAGATTGACCCCGCCACGGGTAACGTGTGGGTTGAGCTTAGCTAGAGGGGGCACATGGCCAAACTGGGTCTCTCCATTGTTAACGTCTTCGTTGAAGCGAATGATAACTTCGCGTCCACAGCTGTCAAGCATTACCGGCAAAATGGACCTTTCCAATTCTAGCTCTGCCCCGCCCATCACTAGCTAAGCTACACCCACACCTCGCTCCTGTGAGGATCGATCGATCTCTGATCTCCATGACGATCAATGTCCAGAAAACTATACAGGTACGCCGTTGAATAGTTTGAAATTAATTCGACTGGTTGCTGTTGGCTGTCTATGGCAGCATTTTGTATTTTGATGATGGTCCTATGGCAGCAACAGTGCCCAGTCAAATCATTTTCAAAATATTCAAAACTATGTTTATTAAATAGCAAAGCCCTACAATTCGTACAACGTGTCGGTCTATTAGCCGTTAAAGACGGACTATTCCGAATCATTCATGTCGTCATGATTATGCCGTCAGCATACACGTTACTTGGTTCATTATGACGTCATATGACATTATATGATCGATGGATAAACTTAGAAAGGTCCATTCCGAGAGATATTTACTCACAGTATGACAATCACAATGCATGCACATATAAGCAGGCGAGGAACACCCAGTATTTCGTTATGCAAGTATTCGTGGCACTCCGGTATTTAACATTGGCTGGGGTCGGGGAATCGAACCCACAACATCGGAAGGGCCTGGAATCGTAGGCCACAAACGCGCTCCATTGCTCCATCGCACCAGGTCATGATGCTAGGGGCGCCCACCAGTTGCACTTCGGTATTTCGTCCGTAGGTCCAACTTATCAAAGTAAGCCCTATGAATTTATATAACAGCCTAGATAAAACACAGTTTATGAAAGGATGGATGTTCGTAAATATACAATATTACTAGCACGTCTACATAAGTATACATAATACGATTTCTGCAGAGTGTTGTATTTACACAACTAATCTATTGTATTTTATGCCAATCTCTTATGTTTGTTCCAGATGTGAAGACATCAGTTAAGTGTAAGATTAAGTTGGATGTCAACGTGACTGCCTCACCGAAAGCACTACAGAATCATTCATCTGAGGAGTATAAAGATATCGCCTTTAGAATGGAAGAATTGGTCAGTTAAATACATAAACTAAAACTTGGACGTTATTTATATTAAATGTCCCACATAGCCACCACCACCACCTCAACCACCACCACCGCCGCCATCACCACGACCACTAGCACCACCACCACCACCACTACCACCACCACCACCACCACCACCACCACCAGCAGCAACAGCAACGACAATAGTGTAATGATGCTGGAAATTGTGATGATGATGATGATGATGATGATGATGATGATGATGTTGTTGCTGATGATGATGATGCTGGTGCTGGTGCTGGTGTTGGTGATGATGATGATGAAGATCATGGTGGTGATGGTGATGATGATGATGAAGGTGATGCTGATGATGATGATGATGATGGTGACGGCGTGATGGTGATGACAACAATGCTGCTGCTGATGATGATGACGGTGATGGTGGTGATGATAATGATGGTGGTGGTGGTGGTGATGATGAAGATGATGATGGTGGTGGTGGTGGTGGTGGTGGTAATGGTGATGATGATACTGATGATACAGATGATGAGGGTGATGATGATGGTGGTGGTGGTGGTGGTGGTGGTGGTGGTGGTGGTGGTGGTGGTGGTGGTGGTTGATGGCGGTGATGATGATGATGATGATGATGATGATGATGATGATGATGATGATGATGATGATGAAGATGATGATGATGATGATGGTGGTGGTGGTGGTGGTGGAGGTGGTGATGCTGTTAGTGATGATGAGCATGATGGTGATGATGCCATTTATGATACTGACAATAATGATAGCCATGTTAATAACGATAACTGTATGCCACTGGCCATTCACACTGTAAAATGCATGTATATGTGTTTCGACATATACTTGTAATAAGGCTGGGTGTAAATAAATTGAATTGAATTGAAAATCCTATATATTTAAGAACGCATTACTTCGAGGCTTACATATTGAGTAAATCATGAATTTTCTCTTTTATCTCATTTTCAGTTGACTAAAGTGTGTAAGAATATAACCAGATTTAAGGCAGTTAAAGTTACCTCCCTTGTGTAAGTATTCACTAGCTGTATAAAGTACTGTGTCTAAAGAATGGTTAGATTTGGTTACCACTCAATAATTTATGTTGTCGTCGTCCTTCTTCTTCATCTTCTTCTTCTTCTTTTTCTTCTTCTTCTTCTTCTTCTTCTTCTTCTTCTTCTTCTTCTTCTTCTTATTATTATTATTATTATTATTATTATTATTTATTATTATTATAGGAAGGGGTCGATTACGGCTTCTTATGATGTGATCTTCGTATCAGTGGGTCTGGAAGAAACACAGGATGTGGCCTCTGCGTTGAATGAAGCGTATACAACAAATACCATCACATATGATGGTGCAACTGTCACGTTTCTTGAACCACCTGTGATCTTAGATAACAATGGCAAATCACGTATGTTATTTAATTTGCCCTATACGTTCTTATATCTTTCTCCATCCACCCTCACCCCCTCTCCATCTCCCTCTCTCTCTCTCCCTCCACCTCTCTCTCCTCTCCCTCTCTCTCTCTCTCTCTCTTTCTCTCTTCCCTCTGCCCATTCTTTCCCCATTCTCACAATGGTTCATACTCCTCACCCTCTCGCTGCCCCTCCCTGTCTCTGATCTCTTTTCAATCTCTCTATCTTTCTCGTTCCATCACATTTCACGAGTAACTCTCTCAGCCCCACCTTTTTATCTACATGATTGTGCGTGTATTCAGGAATAGCGTTAATGGTCCTTTCTAATTTTAATCACGCGCCGCGGATCAGTAGCTAAGCTCCACCCACATCTTGCTCATGTTGGGGTCGATCGATCTCTGAGCTCCCTGACTATCAATTTCCAGATAACTATACAGGTAAGCTGTTAAATATTTTGACACTAATTTGATTGGGCGCCGTTTCAGCCTATGGTAGCAAAAACGCCCAGTCGAATTAGTTTCAAAATATTCAACAGCATGTTTCTTAAATGGTAAATACAATTTGTACATCGTATCAGACTATTAAGCGCCAAAGACGGACTATTTCAAATCGTTCATGGCGTCATGATTATGCCGTCACCCTACACGCCACCTAGTTGATTATAACGTCATATGATGGATGGATAAACTTCGAAATGTCGATTAAACGGATTCCTCTGTTGCACAGATCCAGTAACCAGCTCGATCACTTGTGATTGGACGCCTTGTAGCTTTGAGGAAACGTGTGAAAGCTCAACCGGAGAAGTAACATGTGTGTAAGTATAACGGATGGAGCCTATCTGTCACTCAACTGTATTCCGTCACAAACAATCAGTCACCTTTTATGCTAACGTCACAATCAAGATGCGCCATGCATAACGTGTCTAGCTCCGCCATGTACATCTAAAATTACGCCAAGTGAACACATTGTCTGTTTGTGATGGATTTGTTATTTAATAAACATTATGTTAAATATTTTGAAACTAATTTGACTGGGCGCTATTGCTGCCATAGGAAACAACAGCGCGCAGTCAAATTAGTTTCAAAATATTCCAATGCAGATCTGTATAATTACCTTGAAACTGTTAGTGTTGGTATTAAGGATTCAAAGTATCGCCCTACAAATCAGCATAATTCCCAACGTTGCGAAATCGAATCGGAGGCACGCATACAAAAAATCCCATACTAATCTGTACAGAGCGAAATCACCACATGCTACGATCCATCTCGCCCGGCACATAGAGGCACGCGCAGCAAGCCGACCAAAGCATACAATTCCATTCTCAAGCATGTTGGCGCGAATGCGAGCCCTTTATACGCTTTCACGAGAGCGTCTGCCCCAGAACCCTATGCATGTGAAGGGCCATTCCCACACCAGGATGTCCTGAAACAAAACTGCCAACGCCATACACCCCAGAGGCTCAAACCGTGAACCCTAATGTAAGGAAACTAAACAATGATAATCCGAACCCCCCCCCCCAACTCCTCCCGAACCCCAACCCCAACCCCAACCCCACCTCCACCCCACCCCACCCACCCAAAAAATAGTCATATATTCTTCGGCCATCCAGATATTGCGCATCCAAAGAATGAGATATATGTGTGTATTATTACAGTATTCTGCAGCTGTAGTATGGTAGCGACTAGAGAGTAGAAACATCCTGCAGCTGCAGTCAGTCTGCTTCGCTGGTTGCCACTGTGCCTTGTCCTCAGCCAACTCTGTAGCTTCATCAGGGCCATCCGTGATCTAAGTGTACCAAGTCACGCTTTCTTGAGGTCACTTTGCGGTGCACTTAACATATGTATGCGATGCCGTTCTCTCCTGGCTGTATATTTGCTCAAGTGGCTGTAACTAGCAGAAAAATGGCCACCAGTCTCCCGCATATAACATACTCAACAGAAACCTGGGTTCTTACCCAGCACAGTCGTGTGCCTTCTTCTGACATATATGGCATATATTATTTCCTTAGCTAAAATTCACCTCGCCTTATGATATCTATACAAATGATCTATGTCAATATGCCATTCATGAACTATGCATGCAATTTTAAGCTTTTTATCATCCCGTCAAAGAAAGATATTCAAGCATTAGTAGCTAAATATTGGTACTGTTCTAGAGCTTATGATGGCTGTCATGATATACTTTTCAACCCATCAGAAAGAACCTAGCGCGTTTGCCTAGGTATACGTGCTCGGTCATAGAGGTGCTACCTATATCTTGCCAATGCGGCTAGCATGTTTTGAAAGTAATTTGACTGGATGTTGTTACTGCCTTATTCAGCAACAACTTCCAGTCAACTTAGTTTCAAAATATTCAACTAGATGATTATTACATAATAAATAATGCAATGCTTTGGCATTGGCGCTTACATTCCCGGTGTGTCTGTGTACTACTCTTCAATTCCCTAGACGCGCTAGATACTTTTAGACAACAGTTATACAGAAGTACAGCCCCATGTTACATATTAGATTTGGTAAATTTCTTTCTTTATTACATTATTTATTTATTTTTAATTTTTTACAGTCCCAAGGTGTCTGATTCACCAGGATTTACCGAAGGTAGGGGTTTATTTAATTCTCGATTTATCTACATACATTTATGGTATTATTTATCCCATTGATTCATACACATACCTTTTCACGAACGCGCATACGCTCACACGGACGTACACGCAATATGCAACACCCGCAAATAGTCCACTGCTGGTTAAAGATTGTATGGGAACCAGGCCTAATGAAAGGATCATATCTGTATGCTATGATAATTAGTTTCAAAATGCTCAACAGCTTACCTGTATACTTACCTTAAATTTTGAATTCTACTTATTCAGGATTCACATTTCAAATCGATTCCAGCACATGTAAATAGCGGGCGGAGCTTAGCTAGAAATGGGCGGGGCATAGCTAGAAATGGAGCCATCCACACCTTATGTATGTTCAATAATGCTCCTGGTTAAGACAATTTTTCCCTATTTGCTTCGCAGCCCAGGTATTAGGCCTAGCCATTGGCGTGCCACTAGGGTTTGCTGTAGTCTGCATTGCCGTCATATTAGCTTGTTATTGCTACCGGCGTCACCGGGTAGAAAAGCGTCCGTGGGAGACAATGTCATTTGGCTCAGAGATGGATCCGTGAGTATAATATTCAAACCTTACGTTGTTGTTTGCTATTTTGTTTGTTGTTATTGTTGTTGTTGTTCTTGTTGTTTTTGTTGTTGTTGTTTTAAAAGTTCGTCGTCGTCGTTGTTGTTGTTGTTGTTGTTGTTGTTGTTGGTATTGTTGTTGTTGTTGTTGTTGCTGTTGTTGTTGTTGTTGTTGCTGTTGTTGTTGTTGTTGTTGTTGTTTGGGTTTTTATGATGAAGATGATGATGATGATGATGATGATGATGATGTTATTGCTGTTGTTGTTATTATTTTGTTTTTGTTGTTGTTGGTGGCGGTGGTGGTGGTGGTGGCGGCGCCGACAGCATCCGTGGTGGTGGTGGAGGTGGTGGTGGTGGTGGTGGTGGTGGTCGTGGTGGTGCCGTTGTTGTTATTATTGCTGGTTAGGTTATTTATGTCATATTTACGTCGTCGTCGCTGCCGCCGCCGCCGTCGTGGTTGTCGTCGCCGTTGTCGTCGACGTCGCCGCACTTCCTGTCGTCGTCACACTCTCCGTCTCTGTCGTTACACCCCCGTATGCATTGTTGTCGTTGTAGTCATAGTCGTCGCTATCGTCCTCATATTTGGCTGCAGCGGTGGTGACATCGTCCGCGCCGGTGTTAGTGCGGTCGCTGTCGTTACACCCCCGTCATCATTGTTGTCGTTGTCGTCATCGTCGTCGCTATCATCCTCATCTTTGGATGCAGCGGTGGTGACATCCTCAGCGCCGGCGTTAGTGCGATCGCCGCCGCCATTATTATTATTATTATAATTATTTCAGATATGAGCTTCGGCCTGCTTTTGGTCCAGGTAAGAATTACACCAACAAGGAAGCGTATGTAAAATCTGTAAGCGACCCTCATGATGGTTATTATCTAAAACAAGCTGATGCCACGGGTGAATGGGAAACAATCTTTCATGAAAGTTGGCGTGACGAGACACGTACCGTGAATCCAGGTGTGCATCAATCTCCAAGACAAAGTCAATATCCAACGAGAAGCGATCAACAGATATATGATAATGCACACCAAACACGTGGACAAACTGATAAAACAACTGGTAAGTTTGCCTACCTGCTACATGCCTATAAAGCCACCCGGTTTCCATCTACGTATCTAGCCACCTACCTACCTGCATGCAGCTAGCTAGCTAGCTAGCTAACTACCTACATACCTACATTTCTGACTATCTACATACCAACCTACCTAACATATCTACCTTCATGCGTGTCTGTCTGTCTTTACATTGAAAAAACCGCATTGGCACATGAATTTAATTAAAAATTTCTTTACCTAAATTTGTCGTATCGAGACCAAGTTTAGATTTACTTAGAGTGGTCCCCCCTTGCGAGTAGTTGGGGTAAAGTGAACTTAGTGTCTGTCTGTCTGTCTGTCTGTCTGTCTGTCTGTCTGTCTGTCTGTCTGTCTGTCTGTCTGTCTGTCTGTCTGTCTGTCTGTCTGTCTGTCTGTCTGCCTGCCTGCCTGCCTGCCTGCCTGCCTGCCTGCCTGCCTGTCTGTCTGTCGGTCGGTCGGTCGGTCGGTCGGTCGGTCGGTCGGTCGGTCGGTCGGTCGGTCGGTCGGTCGGTCGGTCGGTCGGTCGGTCGGTCGGTCGGTCGGTCGGTCGGTCGGTCGGTCGGTCGGTCGGTCTGTCTGTCTGTCTGTCTGTCTGTCTGTCTGTCTGTCTGTCTGTCTGTCTGTCTGTCTGTCTGTCTGTCTGTCTGTCTGTCTGTCTGTCTGTCTGTCTGTCTGTCTGTCTGTCTGTCTGCCTACTGGTATGCCTGTCTGCCTGTCTGTCTGTATGTCTGCCTGCCAGCCTGTCTGTCTGTCTGTCTGTCTGTCTGTCTGTCTGTCTGTCTGTCTGTCTGTCTGTCTGTCTGTCTGTCTGTCCGTCCGTCCGTCCGTCCGTCCGTCCGTCCGTCCGTCCGTCCGTCCGTCCGTCCGTCCGTCTGTCTGTCTGTCTGTCTGTCTGTCTGTCTGTATGCGCTGGTCGCCCCCCCACCATCCCGCCCGCCCTTCCGCACGCCCGTCCACCAGCTCGCCCGCCCGCCCGCCTGTCTGTCTGTCTGTATTTGATCCTGATTTACTGACTCGCTTACTTATATTTACAGAATATGCAGAGCCGTCCACGGGTAATATCTTTGAAAACATCTATGGCCATAAAGAAGTAAGTATCTTATAACCGACTATTTTTTTAAGTCTACCTGCGCATCCATGTTCCACAAATTTAAATCTCGCTAGACTTTCGCGCATGAATTTATGTGCGCCCGACGATGCGTTGGGGGCATTTATGCGCGAGAGCTTGTCAAAAGTTAATAAAGAAGGCAATTTTCTTTAAAACCTTGTAGTATATGTCGTCCATTTGGATTTTACATGGAAATCCGTTCAATAACTCAATTAGATCGGCCTACAGTTAGCGAAACTTGGCATCAATGTAGGCTTCTATTAAAAAAACAAGCAAAACTGTGTCCAACACACACGCCGTTGACATATTTTTCATTGGGCCACCGTGAAGTCAAAAGTGTCTATTTTGAAATAAATGTTGCTGAATACTGAAATGTATTGTTGTTTTTGTCGTCGTCGTCGTGGTGGTGGTGGTGGTCGTGGTGGTGGTGGTGGTCGTCGTCGTCGTCGTCGTCGTCGTCGTCGTCGTCGTCGTCGTCGTCGTAGCGTTTTAGCGACTTGCCCAAAATTTGCATACGTCTTTGGAACGCAATGGGCAAGTTCTCACCCCTGTTTGAAGAAGGTTGATCCTGTAGAACCTGGGCTATTAAAAATTCCTTAAAAGTGCCCATTTTGAAAACCATGGTGCTGTTGCACTTTTACTGCCTTTTACCTTTTGACCCCCAATTTGCCAAATATCGTGGAGTCCCCGCAGTCAAGTATCCACCCAAGTCTGGAGCATATCCTGCTAGTAGAACCAGCAATGTGAAATTTAGGAGCAGGAGGAGGAGGAGGAGGAGGAGGAGGAGAAGGAGGATGAGGAGGAGGAGAAGGAGGATAAGAACAATCGTAATCAAATACGTCACGTGTTAGATGACGCCACACTCAAAATGGTTTAAGCCAGTCGCATAACGAAAGTGTTTGAGTTGTATTGCTTAGGTGAAATTTAAACTAATTAGACTTGGCGGTGGTTCTCTCATAGGCTGTAACAGCTCCCAAGCGGATTAGCTTCAAAGGTTCAAAAGCGTACATGTATACAATTGTGACCTGGAGATGTCGTGTTTCCAAGCCTTAAAATCGATTCACACACGTGTATACAGTGGATGGAGATCATTTTAACCCTTTAAGCATCAGATTTGTTCAAAAAATTCAAATTTTCTCATAGAAAATGTACATTTGCAGGCCAAGAGAAGACTATTTTCAAAATTTTACTACTGGAGTGACTGGCCAGTCATTCCAGTGGTATATATTTTTTAATAGTCTTCTCTTGGCCTGCAAATGGACATTTCTCAATGGAAACTGTAGAAGCCTTTTTTTGGCTGATATGAGTGTTAACGTGATAAATGGGACGAGGCATACTTAGAAAAGGTTCAGTATAATTTCGTTTAAATTCAAGGGCGTTTTGCAAGGACCAAACTAGTAGAAGCTGAAATGATAATCAGAGAGAGGTATCGCTCTCCCATTAATACGCCTGCGGAGAGCCAGCATGGGATTTCACAGGGAAATTTGGAAAAATAAGTTGTCTGGGAAGCAATTTTCTGCAATTTGAGCATTCTGTTATGCGAAAAAGGATTGCCCCTATTCTCGAACCCTCCCGAATAATTTCAGTAAAATATAAATATCATATCTCCGACTAGTTTCAATACAATATCAAGAAAGTTTCACATTAAACACGTATAACTATGTTCAATTTTCAATTTACAAATCGATGGGCAAATCCACATTTAGCTACGCTCCGCACAGAATGGACCTTTCGGTTTTTAGCCATACCCCGCCCATCACTAGCTAAGCTCCACCCACACCTCGCCGTGTTGGGTTTGATCGATCCCCAAATGCTCTAGTTATCAATTTCCTGAAACCTATACAGGGAAGCTGTTGAATGTTGTGTAGCTAATTTGACTGGATGCTGTTGCTGCCTATGGCAGCAACAGCGCCCAGTCAAATTAGTTTCAAAATATTCAACAGAATATTTATTAAATCGTAAAAGCAAACAATTTGTACAACAACGCATAGACCATCTTCAAATATGTGTTCGTGACGTACTTATCGACGTTATTCATGACGTCATTCATTATGATATCATTGTATACATCACGCAGTTCTTTATGACGTCATATGATAGGTAGGTATTCTGGAAAGGTGAATTTCCAATTAATTTCTGCCCACGTTTTTCGAGTGTTGTGATTGATCGAACCCTGCATTCCCGACATCCCAATATCAAGGTCAACTATACAGGTAAGCTGTTGAATATTTTGAAAATAATTTGACTCGGTTGCTGCTATGTGTCACACACATTCATTCCATTTAGTTTCAAAAATATTCGACATAATGTGTATTAAATAGGAAAGATATCCAATTGGTACAACTGGCTGACTATTCCAGGTCCATGATGGTGTATTTCTGTCAATTATGATTACCATGTCAGCAAACATGGGATGTAATTGATTATGACGGCATATACTTGACGGACAGATCGGATTCAGCCATTCACATAACATCTTTTATAAATCAAATCAATATGAATATTATTCAGATCCTCCCCTGATAATGCATATTATGAGGCCAATATCTGGCTTTCTATTGACTCGATATTGGCCCACTATTGGCCCAGTACCATGTGTTATGAATGTCTATAAATGATAATTTTACTGTTTCAGTTTCAAATCAAGAGACCCGTGATCAACTTCACCCACTAATGATCAGGAGCCAGTCCAGTGTACACGAGCCGATGTGTGGTGTATTTATGTCGTCATCATTTGTCGCTGACAAACAAACATTGTGGGTTTTTTGATTTAACACTCGCATAATTCTTTAACCTATAGACAGCAAAAATGGCAAATTCTGTATTATGGAAGGATGGATGCGTCTGGCAGCAACATGTTCCAAACAAATTGATTTCGACAGCTCTCCTGTACACCCATGTCTTAAAACTGAGACACTACAATTTCAAGGATTAAAACGCTAACAAACATGTGGACCCGGAAGTACGCCAGCACCAAACAAGCCTGTATTTCATTGCAATAACCATTGCCAACTAAGCAATTATAGATTCCGGAATGGTAGGCATGGGAGGTAATCGTTATCAGATATCCATACAATTTGTTCGCTCTACCGTATTTGTCTCCCTTATTGGGTTTATTAAAACTTGCTATATGGCAATGCCTACGTCAGGACCACTGACCCACTGCACGTACATGTTTCTTCGTTCCTGTTTGCTGTTGTGTGTTTTGCGTCATAATTAACTATCGTTATCGTGTTGCTTTCAATATAAACTGTTTTAAAACTCCACACGGAGGTGCCTCATCACTTGGGGGAATCTGTATGTAAAAGAAGAAGAAGACAATGCCATAGCATTTTGTGATATGAACGAACAGTCGGACATGCCAATCTTGTTCGCGAGGCTTATAAGAAAGACAATGATCACATGGTATCCTTCCCGTGTTAGTTTACATTAGTCCATCAACGCTCTGTCTCATTAGCCTATTAATGGCTAAATTGCATCAAGAATATCAAAATATTTGCTTATTCAATGCCCATTTGTAGGCCAAGAGAAGCATATTTATGAAAATTTACCACTCTAGTGATTTTTTAAAATAAACTTCTCTTGGCCTGTAAATGGGCATTCATCAAAAGCACTGCAAAGGCCGCCTTTGGCCGGCTTCGGTAAGTGAAGATTAAAGACCGTATGCAAAAACAATTTTAATAGCCATTTATACAATCAAAATCTATCTCCCACATATACATCGTGTGTGCATACAGTAAGAAATAAGCAAGAAAAGCAAATTTGAAAACGCGCAAAACGGGAATTCTGATTTCAACTTTTTTCAATTCGAGCAGTCAATACACCAACTGTATCTACATCACTCCAGTTAAGGACGTAACATAGCCCTGCATAGGAACCAATAGTAAACGAGGTAGATATAGGAAGCGATGTCGACAAAATTACCTTCACTACACGCGATATTTCGAAATTGGTTATCAAAGAGGTGTTGCAAAATCCGTCATTTTATGGTGGAAGGGAGATAAAAGTCTTCTTATAAGAACTCTCGGATCAAATAAATTAGCGTAATTACGTCCCATACAGGCGATGCATCTTGAGTTGGGAATCGATCAACGTATTGGTGGCAGGCGGTCGGATATCAAACAAAAGCTGATTTTTGTTATTAACTGAGCATGTTATAGATTTATAGATTTTAAACAAGCTTTCGATACTGAAAATGCTTTAAAATTATTTTTAATATGTATAAGTCTATTAAATCTTTTGTTTTTCATAACTCAAATAAGTCAGACACATTCCCGTGTAGGATAGGCGTTAGACAAGATGAAACATTTTCCCCGTTTCTCTTTTCGATTTATCTGAATGATTTAGAAAGCTACCTAGAAGAACACCACACATCAGGGCTGACAACAATTAACGAACTAGTTGATAACGTACACCTTTAATTATATCTTATTGTGCTTCTCTATGCTGATGACACTATGATAATGGCAGAAACACCCAGGCCGCTACAAAATGCATTAGATGTATTCCAGGACTATTGCGAAAAGTGGAAATTGCAGATCAATCATTCAAAAACTAAAATAATAATATTCGAAAACCGTAAGAAAATTAACCATCCAAAATTTCAAATAGGTGAACATAGCATAGAAGTAGTAGATGAATATTTATTCTTGGGTGTACTTTTCAAATATAATGGTAACTTTTTTTCTTGTAGAAAACGAAACTTAGCTCAAGGGATTAAAGCAATGTACGCACTAATTCACAAAATTAAAGCGATCGATGTCCCCATAGATTTACAGTGCACACCTTTTGAGCCTATGGTTATACCAGTTATACTATACGCGTCAGAAATCTGGGGCTTTGAAAACACGAAACTGCTAGACATTTTCCAAATACGATTTTATAAAATTATGTTACAAATGAACAAGAGTACCCCGAATGTTATGATCTATACAGAGTTAGGTAAATACCCATTAAAAATTATAATACAGTGCAATATAATTCGATTTTGGGAGGACATCGTAAACGCTGGATATGGAAAACCTTCGTCTATTCTTTACTATACCTGCCTACAGTATAAGGAGACAAAGAATAGTAAGTTTAAATGGATAGAAAAAGTTAAAGAAATACTAGCAATAACAGGATTTGTTACAGCCTTCAACCCAGAAAACGTAAATAAGACTAACATCACTAGGCAGGTAAGAATAGCTTTACAAACTCAATTTAATGAAAAATGTAGAGCTGAAATTTCCAATTCAAGCCGATTAACGTTTTACAATAACATAATGAGTGATTCTGTATTTGAAAAATATTTTGTTGTGTTGCCATATCGCGACGCTATAATTCTGTGCCACTTCAGACCGTTAAACCACCAACTAGACATCGAGACCAAGAGATGAGAGGGGATTGATCGAAATGAGCGCATCTGTAATGCATGTAATTGCATAGGTGACGAATTACACTTTCTTTTTCATTGCACAAAATTTAGCACTGAACGACAAAGACCAATCCCTTCTTACTACCTAACCAATAGCACGATGGAAAAGCAAAAGGACTTCTTTCAATATGCAACGGGCCATTTCTCCCAAAAATGTGTAAATACCTTTTATATGCCAAGAAAAAATAAGTCGCCAAGTCTATTACCGCTGTTATTAATGTAATTAGTATTTATTTATTAACCTCGTGATAATCACTATATTTTGTCACTTTACTCGCCATAACAGTTGTTATAAATATATACCCTCATATGCTGCCTCAGTAGCCTGAGTGTAATAAACGTGAAACTGACTGAAACTGTTTCGAACGAATCGGTGCGTATTTTATGAACTATTGATACATGTCTGCTCTATTTATGCAGTGTTATACCAGCCGTGGCATGCACCCGCGCACAGTCGCGATAGCTCGTGCATGAACTACAATCAAACTAAAGTCAACGTGGCGCAAATATATTTGTATATATAGATATTATCCGTATTATTGGAGCTGGCCTCCGCATCTTCTTCATGTTATAAGTGTTAACTTTCAAATTACATTATATCTTGCTATCTATTTATTCTGGATTTATATATTTAAGTTCGAATAACCGTTAACAACATTTTGTCGCTAATCTATTTAAGTACATGAATTGTATTTGTAACGATATTTTTGTAATAAAAACATGCCAAATTATACTATATATATATATATATTTTTTTTCTCTTCATAACGAACCTTTCCAGTTTTAGCCATACCCCGCCCGTCTATAGGTAATCTTCACTCAAACCTCGTTCGTGTTGGGATCGATCGATCTCTGAGCTCCCTGACTATCAATTTACAGAAAACTGTACCGGTAAGCTATTGAATATTTTGAAACTAATTTGACTGGGCGCTGTTGCTGCCTATGGCAGCAACATCGTCCAGTCAAATTAGTTTCAAAATATTCAACGGCATGTTTATTACAGAGTAAAGACATACAATTCGTACAACGTGTCACACTATTAAGAGTTAAAGACGGGCCATATGGAATCATTTATAACGTAATGATTATGACGTCAGCGTACACGTCACTTCGTTGGGTATGACATCATATGACGTGATATGATCGATGAATAAACTTGGAAAGGTCCCTTCCTCAGTCCCAGATTTGGCCTTCATATTATTCATATGGACTAATCCTCAGTACAAAAAGTCTTCACCTGTATTAGTTGCCACTAGCAACAAGCAAATGTCGATATGTCGTTAGTCGAGCTGCCTGTCCTTCTGTCTCTTGGTCTGTCACATTTTTAACATTTCTGGAAAAGCTGCCCGAGTCGCGACTATAGCATGTGGCGCGTGTATAACTGTATCTGTTTCTCAAACAATATCGATTACAAAATCTAATGTTGTATTACATTATTGATTTAGAAAATGCTGGCCAATCACCAAAGTGGCAAAGCCGTGTTTTAACTTATAATTAATAAAAGGCGCATATTCACACCAAAATGCTTGAAAATAAAAATGTTAAAATGATATACTTTTAGAGGCATATATTCTGTACATAAATGTAAAGAAACGAAATAAACCTTAACATTTGAAGCTTTCATTCCATAAAAATCAATGTAATTTTGTCAGGGACTCGTGTCTCTACTTCAGTTTCACAACTTAAGAAATTTTATAAATTCATGTGTAATGGAACTATCATATGTTAAGATTTATTTCGTTTCCTTAAATCTAGGCGCCTAATTCAAGCCTCTAAAATATACATTGTTAACAATTTTATTTTAAATCATTTTGCACCTTTAACGCGTGTTACCTCATCAACACACGCCATATTTTGCATAGAATCGTAGACTTAACAAACATATACGACCAAGTTCTGATTTGTTGTATTTCCAACCAGCGCTTGAAAACCACTTGTCAATGGATCTTTCCAGTTTTAGCCATACCCCGCCCATCTCTAGCTAAGCTCCATCACACCACGCTCGTGTCTATCAATTTCCAGAAAATTTTACAGGTAAGCAGTTGCATATGTTAAAACTAAGTTGACTCGGTGCTGTTGCTGCCTAAATTAGTTTCAATATATTCGACAACATGATTATTAAAGAGCATGCACATCGTACAGCTGTCGAACTATTAAGCGTTTTAGACCGATTAAATCGAGTCAATCGTGTTGTAATTGATCATGACGTCATTTTACTACACATACTGACGTCCTATGATAGATGGAAAAACTGGAAAGATATATATATATATATATATATATATATATATATATATATATATATATATATATATATATATATATATATATATATATATATATATATATATCCATGTCTACGTGCAACAGCTTCCAGCCAAATTAGCTTCTGGATATTAAATATAACGTTTATAAGATTGCAAATTCATCAAAGACATATAATTCGTACACCTTATTGACGGATCTTTTGCTTTTCGTGACCACGCTACGTCAATTTGATTGTGACGTCCA
Organism: Chaetoderma sp. LZ-2023a; assembly: GCA_034401795.1. NCBI lineage: Eukaryota > Metazoa > Mollusca > Caudofoveata > Chaetodermatida > Chaetodermatidae > Chaetoderma > Chaetoderma sp. LZ-2023a. The sequence goes on from CM067364.1 coordinate 75,917,530, forward strand.
TAACATGTGTTACATTTGATTAAGAATTCAGATACTTGAGTGACAAGTCGAATCCAGCTAACAGAACGCTGAAACCGTCAATTCACAATGTGCGTGAAAGATCACCTGCCGTGGCAAACGATGTTAGCAAATCATGACAATGTGATAACGGGTGGCTGACTTAAATCAAAGGATCGCAAGTGTTGCTCCATTCACCAATCACCACCACGCTATATCACACCATTTATAGGAGAGAGTGACTGCCACCAAGATTGTCATCCTTTTCGTTACCATACATTGTCTCATTACAGTCACATAAGCTGCATGAATCTACCAATAGTTGCCCATAGCCTAACTGCTCCGATAGTATCGTGAAATAAAGCACCTGTAATGCTGCTGCTTATCTAGCTGGTGGCTTTTGCAGACATAGCACACGTGTCAATGGCGTGATCTGATCTGACACGCATGTATCTGACATTATAATCAAACACGTCACGTGTGAGCTGACGTCACTATCAGTATTGCTTTAAACTGCGTCATCCTGAAACTGGAGTACGTCTGTATGTGTACAAATCCCATGCCTTTAGTAGATTTACAATATATAAACATTCTGTTTAATATTTTGAAATTAATTTTCCTAAAAGCTATTTCTGCCAGAGGCAGTAATAACACCAGGTCAAATTAGTTTTTAAAAAACGCAACAACTTACCTGTATAGGTACCGTGAATTTGATATTCTCGGAATTTAGGTTTCAAACTATATGAAACGATCCCAACCTGCGTAAATTAATGACAATACAGAGCCAAAAACACAATGAGGAAATAAAGAGAGATCATCATTTATATAAACAAAATGGAGAGCGTCTGGCACTTGAGTTTGTGGATAAAGAACAAGATCATGGTGTGATCATCGACAACAACCTATCATTTAAGGCACACAGGCAAGCGCAAGTGAACACAGCAAAGAGCATTATGGGGATAATAAAAAGAATGTTTACATATCTTGATGAGGAGATATTCACTTCCCTAATTTATTGGTGAGGCCAAATCTTGAATATGCAGTCAGTGTGTGGGGACCACAGAGTAAGACAGCAAACCTGGTGGTTGAAAATCTACGGAAGCGGGTAACAAAGATTGTCCCCACGCTGAAAGAGTTAGATTACCCAGCCAGAATAAGGACGCTTGGCCTGCCAACACTTAAATATAGACGACTGAGAGGTGATATGAGTGAAGTGTACACAATTCTGAATGGAATGTATGACACGGAGGTGACAGACAACATGTTCGAGGTAATAGAAAGTAGCTACACAAGAGGCCATAGCCTGCGAGTAGGAAAGGAAAGGGTCAAGCTAGATCTGCGGAAACATTCATTTACAAGCCGAGTCAACAATGTATGGAACAGCCTACCAAATGCATTAGTAAACATCGATTCAGTGTTTAAATTTGAGGTAGGACTGGGTCGATTCCGGCAAGATCAAGAAATTAAGTATGACTTTACTGCGGACTACAAAATGCCTGGAAGTCACATGCATCCGTGGTATAAGTCAGAGGAAAATGAAGAGGCGGACATACGGGCTGAACAATAACATCCTAAGACATTCTAAGACAAAACGTGGCCGAAACTTAGCTAGAAATGTGCGGGCATTACTATAAATGGATCCTTCTAGTGAGATCAAAACTAGCAGTATTTCTCCCACAAGTGTGAAGCGAGTAAATCAAGGGTAGACCATGTCCTACGGTACCAATAGACTACCGTGCTTCATCATACCTGACTGCTAGCACCTTGCAAATTTCATATCTATTATTTCTTGAGAACATAATTCCTTGATATTTTTGTTATCAACAAACACTATTTGGTATTATTTATTTAAAAAAGACCATTGCACATATTTTTCTTTTGGCGTGTTGTATGATTTTCGACTTACGTATTTTGATTTTTTAATTCCCGACATCACAATAATTACTATATTTGCAGACCTTCTTTTCGGTTGGCCATTAATACGGTGTTGTCTGCATAAAGTAGGGCTAGTATTCTTAAGTATGTTATCTCCGATTGTTATTTCCTTATACTTTCTACTTTCTAAGTATTCCCACTAGGTAATTGAAAGGCACAGGTGACAGGTTTTCACTGTATCATACCCCATTTACATATCAGGGTATGACATATATTTTCATCAATGCGAATTCCAGATTTAATTCTATTATACATGTTTTAATTACACTAAGTATTTTAATATGTATCAGATCTCTCCATAAAACTTCCATCCATATGGTATCAAAAGCCTTTGCCATGTCCATAAATACACAAAATATTTTTTCCTAGATTTAGCTGCTACTTTTATCAGAGACAAAAGTGAAAATGGAGCCAGTTGTTGAATAACCACATCTAAAACCAGCTTAGTTCTCGTCCAGAATATGTTCCATTTCAAAATATTTGCTGATTCTTTCACGTAAAATAGATGTAAAACGTTTTCCCAAACAGCTAACAATAGTTATTTGTCTATAATTCTGTGGTCCGTCTTTTACGCCTTTATATTGGTAGAATTAGATCTTCTGTCCACACGTCTGGCAAGTGGCCTATGTCGAGTATTTTATTGAACAGATGACTATAAATTGGCATCATAATATCACCATAGTTGATTGGATATACTCATTAAAGACATCATCAACTCCCGCCGCTTGCAGTTTTTTCAAACCTTGGTTGCTCTTATAAATTTCTGTTTTATTTTGCTTTTAGTTCATTATTTAGAATATGATTTTCTTGTATGGAATGTGCATCAACTTCATACTTCATGGCTATGGTTTCCTTTTCATTTAAGTAGTTAAACACGCCCTCTATAGCTTTTGGGCATTTGTTTGGGATAGCATTGTTTGGTATGGTTTAGGGTCGTTAATACTTACTTCTCTAATGGAGTGATGAAATCTATTTTTAATCTGCAGCATTGCGTTATTCATTGTTTTCTTATATAGCTTATTAGTTTCTATCATGATAGTATGTGTCATATATGTTTTGCCTACGTGGTGATTGTATCTTGCTTTATGGTAATCCTTTCACATGGTGTCACAGTCTGTGTTAAACCACGGGAGATTTGGCTTGGTATGCTCTTTGTTATTGCCTACAGGACTAGCTATCTCTCTGGCTCCGAAAATAGTAATAGCAGCTTCTTTAAATAAATCATTAATATTCAGTACAATTTGATGCATTTATCTTGGCTTATATCATTACCCGTCATGAGTGTCTTTACTTCTTCAAGTGTCGGACGATTGATAACATAGTTCCTAGTTTCAACAATTGTATCTGCTTTCCATTGGGCTCGTTGCTGTTTTACAGGTGTATTTTCTACATTCCTGGTGCCTGCATTATGCTGTGGGTGCTTATTTTCAGCGTGTGTGGTGTGCAATGCATATGTAATGTTTACGGCTGAGTGTACATCTAAGAGCAAGGGCGAAAGGCTTGCAAAGTAAAGTCCTTAAGATGTTCCATTAACTTATATGATGAGATTGCATAATTTACGATGCTGCTATATTTGTACGCCAATATTCCTAGTGTTTTATCGGTCCCCAGTCTCCCATTGTAGATAAGAAGATTATTGTATTTACAAATGCCTATCAATTTGTGCCCAAACGTATTTACTTTATTTTTATCTTGTGTTACGCATATTTGTAATGATTTAACAATTGATACATAATGATCCTCAGTGTCCAGGTCACAAATATCATTAAGTTTATAATCAAACCCTCATATATTATTTAAATTTCCTGTTTTTGCATTGCAACCTCCTCATAAAACTAATAGGTCAGAAGAGATGTGATTTCGTTGTCTAGGAGATCAAATGATTGCTCACTGGAGAAGTTAGAATTTGTATGGGGTATAGACACCACTCCTAGTATTAGGTTTGCTTTGGTACACGTGAAACCGTTGCTCAATTGTATCCACATAGCTGTTTCGTTATCCGATACTATTTCATCAACATACGTGGTTAACGAATTACGCATGCGTATGGTGATGCCTCCAGATTTTCTATTAGGGTTAGTTCTTGTTTTAAATTTAAATTAATTGGTATACGCGGGTCTGCTTTCGTAATATTTATCAGTACCTGTAGAATCACCAGTAACGGCGACAGCAACAATTGTGTCTTTAGCAGTACTATTAGTAACATTAACAACAGTGGCAGCAGCAACATTTTGAGTGGTAATATTAGTCGTGGTATCTGAGGCATTAGGTGTAGCGGTAGCAGCATCAGCAATAGTAGTAGAAGCAGAAATGGTAGCAGTCGTTGTTGTAGTAGTAGTAGTAGTAGTAGTAGTAGTAGTAGTAGTAGTAGTAGTAGTAGTAGTAGTAGTAGTAGCAGCAGCAGAAGCAGTAGTAGGTACAGTAGTTCTAGCAGTTAGAGAAAGACGTGGTGGTGGTAGCGGAGGAGGAGGAGGGGGTGGAGGTGGAGGAAGATAAGGAGGCGGAGGAGGAGGAGGAGCAGTAGGAGGAGGAGGAGGATGAGGAGGAGGATGAGGAGGAGGAGGAGGAGGAGGAGGAGGAGAGAAATGAGGAGATGGGGTAGTAGTATGAGGTTTTATGGCATATTCATTAACGTCAAGCTTAGCATCGTAGGTGTCTTTAATTGTGGTGATAACTCCTTGTTACAGACACATCTGTGGTGCTATTATGGAATAGGATGGATGATACTGTGTGTGATTGCACACGTATCTTTGCATGTTTGCTGTGGTCCATCCATGTTGTAGAATGTGGGTACTATTATTGTTAGTATGCATAGCACTTGTACTGAACACGCGTTGACCTGGTTGAACTGGCCGAATTTGCACAGGTTGTTGGTACCTGATGATAGAATCATTGTTTGCTATGCCCCCCCCCCTCACTTTGTTATGGTCTCTGGTATGTATGTTTCCCTTGAATAGACGTTGTGGCTATCGATACAGAGTTTAGTGGCAATGAGGCTTGTTCTCTGGCCTCGGGCTCTGGCTGCCCTAAACTCAGGCATCATAATTTTATGTTTCACTGCTATATCTTTAGGGTAATGTACGTTAACGCCATAATAAAGACCTCGTAAAGTTTGTGGCGCTGCTTGGGGTACTAACTTCAGATATTTATACTTGGAGTAATTAGCCACAATTGCCCTCGTTTTCGGTATGTCACCCTGATTTCTCTGAGGAATTCGCGGCCCAATTCGATGTACGCGCTCGAATGAAATTTGCCTGTCGATTTTTATTGTTCTCTGGATGAATTATGTGACTGGGTTCTCGGCGTTCTCTTCTGCGGATAGTTCAGTTCCCAGGCCCCGATACTGTCATTAGAAGGTGGAATGAGGATAACACGAAAGACAGGTCCAAACGAACATGGTCACCCTCTAGAGCCCCAAGAGAATGGGCCAACACCGGGCTGAGAGGCAAGCTATCATGTGTGTAAGTAATAACCAGCAATCAGTTTCCTAGTAAAACAGATAGGCAGCCTTTAAGCAATTTTGTCCATGGCTTGTTAACTTGGCCATGTTTTACGACCAGAATGGTTTCAGATTGAGCCGGTGCCCACGTAATCATCACCTTAGATTATGTTCGTCCACCAGCAAAGATACCACTGTGGACGGTATTGGCATCGCCTCAAATTCGTTATGTACAGCCTGAGAGAATAACATGTAAACCTGCACCTGCCCATTACAGTGGAGTGCGTAAGTTGTTCAGTAGGCGCGGTCAAGTGTGTCGAAAGCCTCACAAGAAGGTGACATTCCCCACACACCATGGATGGGCACCACGTGCCATACAGAGGGAAATTGAGACATTGGAAGGCTGCCCAACTGTCCACATATTTCATAATAGGAGCATAGTGTGCACAACGTCGAGCTACACAAATCTATAAAGCAGAAATATAGTACGCACAATACCCAACCACCCATACGCTATATAATAGAAATATAGCGTGCACAACGCCCAGCCACACTCAATCTATATAGTAGAAATACATTATGCACAACACGCAACCACCCATGCCGTAGATACTAAAAATATAGCGTGCACAGCGCCCAACCACCCACACGTTATGTATGGTAGAAATATAGTGTGCACAGCGCACAACCAGTCAGGTCCGCCCCCCCCCCCCCTTATATGGTAGAAACATAGTGTGCACATCGCAGACCATCCACTCCCTATCCCTATATAGTAGAAACAGTATGTGCCCAACGCCCAACCACCCTCACCATACATAGTAGAAATATAATGTGCACAACACTCACCAGCCACTCCATATAGTAGAAATATTTTGTGCGCATCGCCCGACCACCCACACCATATATAAAAGAAATATAGTGTGACCAATGATATGACAAGAGCTCGATGAGAGTATCTTGTAGTTGTGATATGATCAAATCAATGCGTATTCCATCATTGCGCTAAATTTAAAGCTGTGCAAATTAATACCATCAATTATACGGAAATCTCAAATACCAATGCCTTTGAAATGTTTTAGAGAAAAACATTTAAATAAGTAAGCTAACTCTCTAACTCTCAATCGTCACTGTTAATTTGTTATTTGCCTTCACACAGGCACACACCAACATTCGCCGTAAGACGTTATGTCGTTCAATTAGCAATTTAGTTTGGTTTTCTTGAAAGTTTAAAACCTACAATCTGGCGCATGAAAACTCGTGCGATATAATCCCCCCACTCCCCCCCCCCCCACGCACCCCCCGTTCCCCCCCCCCCCCCGTTAGAGAGTCCTGGGGATACGGTTCTCAATCCTCCATAAACAAATTTGCTTACGGGTATGCAACGCTAACATTAACGTTCTTTTGGGCTAATATTCCCATTCGTCCGACAAACTACAAACATACAGAATCGTGGCAATTTATTAGATCCTCTCGCGATATCGAGTGCTACTTAACTCTGTAATTACTTGCATAATTCTCCACTTCATTTCATTCTCGGCATAGTATAACCGTCAAAGATCCAAGGTATTCATATTTTCATATTCTTGAGTGCTGATCGATGTGTTTTATTGGCGTGATTGCTAGATATTCAGAGAAATAAGCACTTGAGACACTTCATGCGTCTTACTCTGGCGTTGACAAACCTGTTAGGTGCAACTTTTTCCGCACATCAACAATACTTCTAGTTGAGGCATTGATATTAATGGCCAAAGCGCATGGTGTGGCTGAGGGATATACTCTGGCTTTCTCTCATTCCCCACATCTTTGAATCTCTTGCCCATATCTTGGTAGTAAGGGATAGGAGCGATAAGGTCGGGCGATTCTTGCATCTCTGTCTCACGCGCATATATTAATATAGTAAAGCAATTTAAACGTCCAGTACAGCAGACAAGAAATACACATCTATCAATGTTATTTTGTCCAAAGGATCAAATCATTTCATAATTGAATGCCCATTGGCAAGCCAAGAGAAGGCTACTTTGAACAATTTACAACTAGAATGATGGCGTATTTATAAAGCCAATCATTCCAGTGATACACTTTAAAAATAGCATTTTCTTGACTTGTAAAATGGGCATTCCACAAGACCACTGCTGATACGGGTTTTACCCAGCTCTACCATGAAGGCGTAAGATCTTACTATCGGATTCACATTGCACGCCCTTGCTCTTGCTACTTCAAACACTGACTCACCATGAGGCATATGCATTTGCATTACTTGATTGCAAGGAGATTCGCTGTGTTACAGCAATGTCATGCTATCAATAAAATAAGAATGAGCAGTTTCTGTTAACACGACAATGGACAGATTTTGTCTAGAAATCGGAATATTTGCTTATTGAATACACATTTACAAGACAAAAGTAGCTTTGGAAATTTACAACTGGATTGACTGTCCTTGTTGTCGAGCCCGTTATTCCATTGGGAAAAGATAAAACAATTCTCTTCTATTGGCCTGTAAATCAACATGGAGCAAGTAGACTTCAAAGGCTGGGTTTGCCGGCTTAGACATTCCAGTGTTAAGTAAAATCATGTATGATAAGCGAAGCAGTGTAGCAAATCTCACTTTAATTATAACTTTCTATTAAAATACCTTTCGTTCATTTTCTTTGGTACATTGTTTCTCATTATTTCAACACCCGTCTCTTATTTTTGAAATTGCGGTTCCGTCTTAATTAATCCTAATACAATTGCATTACACTGAAAATTGTATTTCAGCATTATATAAAGATGTGTATAATGACGAGTGCGCGATCATTACAGACTAGCCATTGGTGTACGCAGTAACAGACACTTCAATAAGTCTGCTTGAAAGTGTGCAGTCAGCGTCGAATTATGCCAGCAACATCCGTTCATTTAAATGGTTGCACGCATTAAGAGGCAATATCACTTAATGTGGTGGATATATCCTCGTGGTCTACATCAATTTATAAAGTTCGAAGACGCACTACAGGGGGTTATTCCTGTATGGGGAATCGTGTACGATTGTTATTAACACGAAATAACGAAGCTTTTTGTGATTTCCCTGCTGTGACAGGCAGCAATGCAGAAATGCATATGCCACAAAGATGCACATACTCACAACATAGCATACATTGTAAGCCCACCTTCTCATATGCGTGCTAGACTTCGATACAGTCCAGTCGTATTGCAACATGTTCTGAAAAAGGCTGTTTCATGGATAGGACAGCAACTCTAGCGACATCATGTGGTAGCAACAACATCAGCAGCATCAGCAACAGCAGCAACATCGACAGCAGCAACAGTCAGAATACTATCAATAAATAATATTAGTAAGACATTCAGATTACATAATGCACCGAAATAAAATGCACATTAATACCACTCATGGTACTAGCTCGATGACATTAACACATGGCGAGCGATTGAAACCCTTTCAGTGAAATGGATCCTGGAATGAGAATAGGGCATAATTTTGCTTCTAAATTGTGAGCTGTCTCGAGACGTTGAGTTAAAGATACATGAACACGCTTAATTAACATTATTGAGACTCGTTGTCACCATGACTCGAACCAAAATTATGTAAAATTGATCTCGAATTGATGCGTATCTGAATGCCTGGTGGGTGGGATGGGTATGCGGATTGTTAGGGTTGGTTGGGTGCTGGGTGTGGCGGGTATGCGGATTAATTCAACATTTAGCTGGTGACATTTAAATCTCTAAAAAATTGATCATGTTAATCACGACTATTGTACACCATGTGATTAATATTATGTCTATTTCAACAGTCTCGTTAAAAAGTGTGACATATCTGATGGTTTGAGGTGCTTATCTGTAAGGGTATCACTCTGCAAGAAAAACCTGCTTGGTAGTTCAGTTCTATTACGAGTGGCGTATCATTTGACAAACCTTATGTAAAGGCTCAACTGGCATACCTACGTGATCTGCATTCATACACTCATGCAATTCTCATAGTTTATCGGCTCATCTCTCTCTCTCTCTCTCGCTCTCTCTCTCACTCTCCACCCACCCCTCTTTCTCTCTCTCTCTCTCTCTCTCTCTCTCTCTCTGTCTCTCTCTCTCTCATACCAGGGAGGGAGGGGGTGGGGACATTTTGAAAATTAACATCACTGTAAGCTGTAAGTTAAATGAGTTCCAAAATATTCACCGCCTATTATGACTGAGACCAGTTGCATCATCTTGAATTTCAAATAAAGTCTTAACTATAAGCAAAGTAAACTGAAATTTGTTTGACAGATTACAAACGCCGTCTTCACTGTTCATTGGCTCAGTAATAAAATGTTACATATCAGGGTATTCAAATGACAGGGTATCACATGTCTATCCTATGTGCATCTTCTGGTGAATGAAATTCTATACCTTTCCAGACCCAATTTATCAACGTCCATGCCCTTTTTATGATGTCGCACACACCATTGTCCATTTCAACTCAAATACATTTTACACAAAACTGTCAGAATTAGCATTCAATATATTGAATATTATGTATAGGATTCATACTGAATGAACCGCCATACATTTTCTATAGATTTTACAGACCCAATTGATCAATTTCCAGATCAATTTCATGAAGTCCCCAATGACGCTCTATTTTAACACTGGCAAATTTGGTAGAAAGCTGTTCGAATTTGTACTAGTCCAGAGTGTTAATATTCTGAATAGTCTCAATGCTATTTTCCAAATGAGTATCACATCTGACATTTCAACCTTTCATACTTTTTCCAAACCATTAGCCAGAAATGTAAGATTGTCCATTCATGCCAAGGCCTGGAAACAGGTTCCCTATAATTCCATACTTTTCCAGACCTTCCGTACTTATTTATGAACCCTGTATCGACACTAGTTTGTGAATGAGAAACGGGCTGGACAATATTTCAGTTTTTCCATACATTTCCCAAACCCTTAACAGCAAATATTGAATTTTCCATAACTTTCAAGGCCTGGAACTTGGTATCTTATAGTTCCATATTTTTCCACAGCACACATAAAATATGTTATAGATAATACATATACATACGATTTCGCTGGCACACGTAGCTGTAAGCATAGTCATAAACTGTGATCGTGAGATTGCAAATTTGAAATTTCCCTGACCATGTAAAAACTCTGTGACGATCACCCATGCGTTGCAAAAAAATATTTACTGTGTTAAAATGTGAGATAAATATTTTGAAACATTTATTGTGTTAAAATGTGAGACAAATCTTTTGAAATTCATTGTGCTAAAACGTGAAACAAATCTTTTGAAACATTTATTGTGTTAAAACGTGAATCAGTAGTTTTCAACATAATATTCCAGAGTTTATCAGGTAAGAGGAATCTTTGAGGAAGGGCATACTAAACCCAATGGAAAGTCGCGCTCTGAGTGATGTCACCACTTAACAAGTCCATGGTCAGGCGAATACAGCTGGAACACACATATCTGGGTTGATTATTCATATCTGGATTCATCCACCAATACTTGCACCCTTGCGACCATTTATTGATGAGGTTACACACATGGGAAAGGACAGAAATAAAATTGAAGTTAATCAAATACAGCATCACGCGCAGAATCGCTAGAAGTTTTGTTGATAACAGCTGAATGCGAGTTGACCAAATGCCCGGATTCATATCGCAAATTTTATCTTCACACATGTTGTATCATTGGTGCATTTTATAAAAATTAAAAACAAATCAGACTTACTCCCTAGCTCTCCGTCTCCCACACACCCTTCATCACACCCCCCCCTCCTCCCCCCTCCTCATTCTATCTCTCTCTCTCTCTCTCTCTCCATCCATTCCTCTCTCTCCTACCCCACCCCTCCAACTCCCTTTGGTGGCGGCGACCTTAATTAACATAAGTTGTGTGTATCCTATGCCGTTGTGTTATTTACATTGACAAATAATCACTATCAGGGGCCGTGATTTCCCTCTACTGATTTCCCTCTACTGATTTCCCTCTACTGATTTCCCTCTACTGATTTCCCTCTACTGATTTCCCTCTACTGATTCCCCTCTACTGAAACTAACACGTTTTAATGAGCACACAAGCGCTAAACGATAAAAGACTGAATGTTTGAATTTTTGCCTTACAATAATTTGGCGAATTTAAAATAACTTGATCGCTTTCACTAATATTTGGGTTCCACTCAGTCTTCCAGGAAATTCACCTTTCCAGAGTACCCACCCATCATATGACGTCATAATGAGCTGCGTGATGTGCGCAATGACATCATAATGAATGACGTCGCTAAGTACGTCACGAACGCATATTTGAAGACGGTCTATGCGTTGTTGTACAAATTGTTTGCTTTTACTATTTAATAAATATTCTGTTGAATATTTTGAAACTAATTTGACTGGGCGCTGTTGCTTCCATAGGCAGCACCAGCACCCAGTCAAATTAGTTACAAAATAGTCAACAGCTTCCCTGTATAGTTTTCAGGAAATTGATAGCTAGGGCATTCGAGAGTTGATCAATCCCAACACGACGAGGTGTGGGTGGAGCTTTAGCTAGAGATGGGCGGGCATAGCTTAAACTGGAAAGGTCCATTGTGGTAGGCATACATAAAATGTAACGCTTCACTTATATCATGTTATTGCCTCTGAATTGAGACCAATTTGCCATTTGTGTTTCGGTCATTAAATCATAGTACCTGCTTTATAATTCTGACTGATGCCTCTCAGTCAATATTTTGTTATGTCGTTCCCTCCCGTTTCGAAACATTCTGTGCTCTCCCATTATCTTGTTTAGATATATAGTGATTAATGGCATTAACAGTGAATACACCGTATCCATCCATCATATGGTTCATATGTGCCCTAATCAACTAGGTGACGTGCAGGATGACGTCATAGTTAATTATGGCATAAATGACTCGATTTAGTCCATTTTAGCGCGTACTAGTCCGACACGTTGTACGAATTGTATGTCTTTACCATTTAAGAAACATTCTGCAGACTATTTTGAAATGAATTTGACTGGGCGCTGTTGTTGGCACAGGCCAAATTAGTTTAAAAAAATTTAACAACTTAGCTGGATAGTTTTCTGGAAATTAATTGTCAGGGAGTTCAAGTTTGATCAATCCCAGCACATGCGACATGTGGGTGGAGCTTAGCTAGAGATGGACTGGGCATAGCTAACACTGGAAAGGTCCATTACCACTGGTTTATATGCGTCACTCTTTCATATGCGTCACTCTTTCATATGCGTCACTCTTTCATATGCGTCACTCTTTCATATGCTTTCATATGCGTCACCCTTTCATATGCGCCACTCTTTCATATGTGTCACTCTTTCATATGCGTCACCCTTTCACACGCGTCACTCTTTCATATGCTTCACTCTTTCATATGCGTCACTCTTTCATATGCTTTCATATGCGTCACTCTTTCATATGCGTCACTCTTGTACATGCGTCACTCTTTCATATGCTTCACTCTTTCATATGCGTCACTCTTTCATATTCGTCACTCTTTCATATGCTTCACTCTTTCATATGTGTCACCCTATCATATGCGTCACTCTTTCAAATGCGTCACTCTTTCATATGCGTCACTCTTTCATATGTGTCACTCTTTCATATGTGTCACTCTTTCATATGCGTCACTCTTTCACATGCGTCACTCTTTCATATGCTTCACTCTTTCATATGCGTCACTCTTTCATATGCGCCACTCTTTCATATGTGTCACTCTTACATATGCGTCACTCTTTCACACGCGTCACTCTTTCATATGCTTCACTCTTTCATATGCCTCACTCTTTCATATGCGTCACTCTTTTACATGCGTCACTCTTTCATATGCTTCACTCTTTCATATGCGTCACTCTTTCATATTCGTCACTCTTTCATATGCTTCACTCTTTCATATGTGTCACCCTATCATATGCGTCACTCTTTCATATGCGTCACTCTTTCATATGCGTCACTCTTTCATATGTGTCACTCTTTCATATGCGTCACTCTTTCATATGCATCACACTTTCATATGTGTGACCCTTTCATATGCGTTACTCTTTCATATGTGTCACTCTTTCATATGCGTTACTCTTTCATATGTGTCACTCTTTCATATGCGTCCCTCTTTCATATGCGTCACTCTTTCATATGCGTCACTCTTTCATATGCGTCACTCGTTCATATGCGTCACTCTTTCATATGCGTCACTTTTTCATATGTGTCACTCTTTCATATGCGCCGCTCTTTCACATGCGTCACTCTTTCATATGCCTCACTCTTTCATATGCGTCACTCTTTCATATGCGTCACTCTTTCATATGCTTCACTCTTTCATATGTGTCACCCTTTCACATGCGTCACTCTTTCATATGCTTCACTCTTTCATATGCGTCACTCTTACATATGCTTTCATATGCGTCACTCTTTCATATGCATCACTCTTTCATATGCGTTACTCTTTCATATGTGTCACTCTTTCATATGTGTCACTCTTTCATATGCGTTACTCTTTCATATGTGTCACTCTTTCATATGCGTCACTCTTTCATATGTGTCACTCTTTCATATGTGTCACTCTTTCATATGCGTCACTCTTTCACATGCGTCACTCTTTCATATGCTTCACTCTTTCATATGCGTCACTCTTTCATATGCGCCACTCTTTCATATGTGTCACTCTTACATATGCGTCACTCTTTCACACGCGTCACTCTTTCATATGCTTCACTCTTTCATATGCCTCACTCTTTCATATGCGTCACTCTTTTACATGCGTCACTCTTTCATATGCTTCACTCTTTCATATGCGTCACTCTTTCATATTCGTCACTCTTTCATATGCTTCACTCTTTCATATGTGTCACCCTATCATATGCGTCACTCTTTCATATGCGTCACTCTTTCATATGCGTCACTCTTTCATATGTGTCACTCTTTCATATGCGTCACTCTTTCATATGCATCACACTTTCATATGTGTGACCCTTTCATATGCGTTACTCTTTCATATGTGTCACTCTTTCATATGCGTTACTCTTTCATATGTGTCACTCTTTCATATGCATCACTCTTTCATATGCGTCCCTCTTTCATATGCGTCACTCTTTCATATGCGTCACTCTTTCATATGCGTCACTCTTTCATATGCGTCACTCTTTCATATGCGTCACTCTTTCATATGTGTCACTCTTTCATATGCGCCGCTCTTTCACATGCGTCACTCTTTCATATGCTTCACTCTTTCATATGCGTCACTCTTTCATATGCGTCACTCTTTCATATGCTTCACTCTTTCATATGTGTCACCCTTTCACATGCGTCACTCTTTCATATGCTTCACTCTTTCATATGCGTCACTCTTACATATGCTTTCATATGCGTCACTCTTTCATATGCATCACTCTTTCATATGTGTCACTCTTTCATATGTGTCACTCTTTCATATGCGTTACTCTTTCATATGTGTCACTCTTTCATATGTGTCACTCTTTCATATGCGTTACTCTTTCATATGTGTCACTCTTTCATATGCATCACTCTTTCATATGTGTCACTCTTTCATATGTGTCACGCTTTCATATGCGTTACTCTTTCATATGTGTCACTCTTTCATATGCGTCCCTCTTTCATATGCGTCCCTCTTTCATATGCGTCCCTCTTTCATATGCGGCACTCTTTCATATGCGTCACTCTTTCATATGCTTCACTCTTTCATATGCAGCACTCTTTCATATGCGTCGCTCTTTCATATGCGTCGCTCTTTCATATGCGTCACTCTTTCATATGCGTCACTCTTTCACATGCGTTACTCTTTCATATGCTTCACTCTTTCATATGCGTCACTCATTCATATGCGTCACTCTTTCATATGCGTCACTCTTTCATATGCGTCACTCTTTCATATTCGTCACTCTTTTATATGCGTCACTCTTTCATATGCGTCACTCTTTCATATGCGTCACTCTTTCATATGCATCACTCTTTCATATGCGTCACTCTTTCATATGTGTCACTCTTTCATATGCGTTACTCTTTCATATGTGTCACTCATTCTTATGCATCATTCTTTCATATGCGTCCCTCTTTCATATGCGTCACTCGTTCATATGCGTCACTCTTTCATATGTGTCACTCTTTCATATGCGTCACTCTTTCACATGCGTCACTCTTTCATATGCATCACTCTTTCATATGCGTCACTCTTTCATATGCGTCACTCTTTCATATGCGTCACTCTTTCACATGCGTCACTCTTTCATATGCTTCACTCTTTCATATGCGTCACTCTTTCATATGCTTTCATATGCGTCACTCTTTCATATGCATCACTCTTTCATATGTGTCACTCTTTCATATGTGTCACTCTTTCATATGCGTCACTCTTTCATATGCGTTACTCTTTCATATGTGTCACTCTTTCATATGCATCACTCTTTCATATGTGTCACTCTTTCATATGTGTCACGCTTTCATATGCGTTACTCTTTCATATGTGTCACTCTTTCATATGCATCACTCTTTCATATGCGTCCCTCTTTCATATGCGTCCCTCTTTCATATGCGTCCCTCTTTCATATGCGTCACTCTTTCATATGCGTCACTCATTCATATGCTTCACTCTTTCATATGCAGCACTCTTTCATATGCGTCGCTCTTTCATATGCGTCGCTCTTTCATATGCGTCACTCTTTCATATGCGTCACTCTTTCACATGCGTTACTCTTTCATATGCTTCACTCTTTCATATGCGTCACTCTTTCATATGCGTCACTCTTTCATATGCGTCACTCTTTCATATGCGTCACTCTTTCATATGCGTCACTCTTTCATATGCGTCACTCTTTCATATGCGTCACTCTTTCATATGCGTCACTCTTTCATATGCGTCACTCTTTCATATGCATCACTCTTTCATATGCGTCACTCTTTCATATGTGTCACTCTTTCATATGCGTTACTCTTTCATTGTGTAGATATGGGATTGTCTTGTGGGAAGTCATGACCCCGCTGGACATCTTATATGTACGAGTAAGTCCCGAGTAAAAATTCAAAATTCAGATGTGAATACCAGGCGAGCTAATAGACTATGTCACCATGTATATTAAGATGTACCGATCAGCGGTTACTAGCAATGATCATCATCATCTATACTTAGATGCATTACCAGCATCTTATTATTTGGATATATATTTATTATTTGGATATATATTATTAGCACTGGATAACTGTTACCGTCCATAGCGTCCTTGTAAGAGGAATACGTACGTTATCAGCGTGGGATATGCATACATTGTCAGACGGTGTACGTACATTATCAACATTTGCAAGATGATTAGCGTCTAGCCGGAATCAGATGAAATATGACATACGGAAGCAGTTAGTTACAATGGGTATCTATATTCTCACGAAAGCTTGAGAAAATGAACCGAGAAGTAAACAATCAGAATAAGGAGAATGGTAACTTGTTTACCGATCATTCGTCATTTGGACAGATTCATAAGCAGTAGCCGAAAAGTAATCACTCAAGACTAAGAAGAATGGTAACTTGTTTACCGGTCATTCGTCATTCTGACAGATTCATAGATGTTAGGTACACAAATCGAAACTTGTCATCAAACCCATCATTCGTCATTCTGACAGATTCATGGATGTTGGGTACACAAATCGATACTTGGTATCAAACCGACCATTCGTCATTCGGACAGATTCATAGGCGTAGATACACAAATC
Source organism: Chaetoderma sp. LZ-2023a (assembly GCA_034401795.1). Lineage (NCBI taxonomy): Eukaryota > Metazoa > Mollusca > Caudofoveata > Chaetodermatida > Chaetodermatidae > Chaetoderma > Chaetoderma sp. LZ-2023a. The sequence continues at coordinate 75,934,597 of CM067364.1, forward strand.
GAGACTTGTCGTCAAACAAGATAAGTCATTCTGTCATAAAAGGCAGCTGGAATTTTAGAGAACAACAAGATATAAAAAACAAAGATTGTATATAAGCGGGACTTTAACTTTCAGTCGGGGTTCGGTCCGGTCTCTAACGTTGAAGGTTCAGAAAAAGATTTGTCTGAAGAAAGCCTAGCCTCGAGTCCGCATAGTTCCGTGGAACTGATTTTGTCGAGATTCAAATGAATTCTTGGTGAATGGCTTTAAGTAGCCAAGAACAGTATTTGACGAAACTGCCTAGCGAATCGTGAAACGCAACTTTTAAATGATAGAATAACCAGTATTCGTATCGCGTAGATATCGGTTGTTTCTGTAGTCATTGGTGGCAGTATAAGTCACCCAAAGTAGTCGGGCTAGTATAAGTACAATATAAATTATTTAACATCGCTGGTGGCAGTATAAGCCACTTATATTTACTTAGAGTTTTATTTTAACTTCTATCGTGACAGCATAAGTCACACATATTCATGGTCATATTAGACAGTCAAACTTCAGAGAATATATTATCGCTTCGATATCCTCGAAGCAAGAGTTTGGGTTATTTATTGTCCAGTCTGGAAGCGACGGAAGACCACCGTCCCGAGCCACCATCTTTTACCTGAGTCAGATCAGGCCCAGATTATCAAGTATAAATATCGTCACCATCACCGTCGACGAGGCGAGCAGATAATCGTGCTACTGCATCTTTGATAAGAGGTTGTCGCAGCAACCGTTACATCATATTCTTATCAGAGGTGTGGTAGATATATTTCTAAATTAGACCCGAAGATCGAAAATCTTCAATATGTGTCACTCATTCATATGCATCATTCTTTCATATGCGTCCCTCTTTCATATGCGTCACTCGTTCATATGCGTCACTCTTTCATATGTGTCACTCTTTCATATGCGTCACTCTTTCACATGCGTCACTCTTTCATATGCATCACTCTTTCATATGCGTCACTCTTTCACATGCGTCACTCTTTCATATGCATCACTCTTTCATATGCTTCACTCTTTCATATGCGCCACTCTTTCATATGCGTCACTCTTTCATATGCTTCACTCTTTCATATGCTTCACTCTTTCATATGCGTCACTCTTTCATATGCGTCACTGTTTCATATGCGTCACTCTTTCATATGCGTCACTCTTTTATATGCGTATATCTGGTGCGATTTATGACGGAGCTGCCTAATTATAATGCAAAACCTGTCTATAAATGGCACTGTATGGAGCATTACATGTGGTCACAAAAGACGGGCGGTCGCTTAATACAAGGCATATGCTATGTTAAACGCTAGTTATTTCCAAATGATGGCTACTCATTAAGACGCGTGGTGTCACGGGCATACATTAAAGGCAACTGTTTAGAAGAGCCACCGTCTCTTTAGTCTTCAAAACCTGCGCCAATGTTGGTCAGGTTTGAATGTTCGTGAACACAATCTATTTATAGATTAGGAAACGATTAAAGACAAGGTTCGCGATGCCCTACGTATTCTTCGTGAGCAGTATTGTTTACACCACAACACCAATATCTGTCGGTTTATCTAAATATTTTTTGTGGTGTCCTGCAATGCATGGTCAAACAGGACTGGACGCTTCTTATCTTATTAACACATATTTTTAACATAGCCACCGTGTGATTATAAATAAATATACCAGGTATTGTTTGTCAATATGTCCAGATATATAGAGGTGAAGCACGCTTTGATTATTTAATACGGACTAATTATCTTCGTGAGATGTTTGCTGAACACGGTAAACCATTATTTACCTCAATATGCTATAGGGAATATAGATACGCATTATACCCACATAAACCAGACATTATCTACCGTAATCAAATGTGTGCATTGTTATAATATTGGTAGGTATGTGAGACATTCCTTTGTGATTCGAGTGATATTTCTCCAACATGGTGGCTTTAACCATTATGTGTATAATAAACGCTGTGTTTAATCTTTCGTGCCATATACATTTTGTTGAGAGCACATGTAGATACCCAGATAATGCAGCTTACTGCCGGTTACAATCTAGTTTGGATACACGAAAACGGGCAACGTCTTGCAAAATAAATTCTGTCAATTTTCACCAATACTATGTTTCCAATCAAGTTCAGTAATGCACTCATGTAGTCTATAGAAAGATATCATAACTTAGATAAGATTCCAATCAGATTCAGGACATGTGTAGACGTATATGTCGCTCATTTTTGGTAGCTATAAAAACATGAAGAAAAACATTTGGTATTTTCTTATGATTATATATTGTATTTGTGTATGTGATAAACGGATATGATTGAAGATATATTATTCATACCGCTGCAAATTAGACCATAAATCTTGATATCTTGCGATTTGAAGGAGGAAAAACACTAAAAGCTCAGAAATAGAGACGGTTGGCCGTGGTGTTAGCGTGCTCGACTGACAAACAGCTGGGCAGGGTTCAAATCCAGCTCGACCACAGGTGCCCAGGTGGCGGACGGGCAATCGGTGGGAACACGTTCAATCTCCTTCACTCATCGTTGCCTCTTTCCACCCAGGAGTAAAAATGGGTACTGGGAAAGTTAACAGACTGAAAGATAAACCAGCCTCAATATGGCGTGAATCAGGGACTCGATAGACGCCAATCAAACCAATAACTTAAATAGAAACGGTATATCCACACCAGCGCACACCATTCTCACACATTCAGGTAGATGAATTTCCTCTCAATATAAATACATCCAAGGGAATGAATCACACTGCAATCACTAACTTTTTATTTTCAAAAATACTTATTTCCCGTCTACTGCAATTTATCAATGTTGTTGAGAAGATGATGGAAGCACGATGGAAGATTTCGAGAGAGAAACAGGTTCGTGAGATACCGAGAAAATGTGAGGAGATGTTATGTTTTATATGGTTCATCATGCCATTCCTCTCGTGATTGATTGTTTCTACACACAGCTTTAATAATGCATGGTCTGTACACGAGGTGTTATAGTGTGAGCCAATATGCCACTCAACTATCTCGTAACTAATTATTTCACGTGTTAGCTGACGTCACAATCAAGTTGCTCAGTTAGGAAAATCGAAGTGTGGCTCTAAAGTGTACAAGCTTTATATTTTTATGAGGTTGCAATTGAAAACACATTCTGTTGAATATGTTGAAATGGATTAAATGGCTGCTGCTGTTGCTAGAGAGAGCAACAATCACCACGGGGCTGCTGCTGTTTCTGGCAACGACAACTGCCATCCAATTATGTTCTTCTAACATGCGACGTAAGTAATTATAGCAGCAGATTCCTGAGTGGCATATCGGATTGCTCATTGCACCTTCAAGTCCATGTATTATAAATGATGTGTGTAAAAACAGTTCAGATTATTCAAATGATTACCTGTAAAATTACCTTGAAGTGTGATGAAAGTATTTACACCGATTCCAATGTGCTCACAAAGTGGGTGGAACCTTGCTAGAAATTTGAAGGTTACAGTTAGAAACGACTCTCTCTCTCCCTCTTTCTATCTCTCTCTCTCTCTCTCTCTCTCTCTCTCTCTCTCTCTCTCTCTCTTTCTGCCCCTCCTCTCTCTCGCTCTCTCTCACTCTCTCTCTTTCTCTCTCTCTCGCTCTCTCTCTCTTCCTCCCTCCCTCCCCCTCTCTCTCTCTCTCTCTCTCTCTCTCTCTTTCTCTCTCTCCCTCTCCCTCTCTCTATCTCTCTCTCTCTCTCTTTCTCTCTCTCTCTCTCTCTCTCTCTCTCTCTCTCTCTCTCTCTCTGTCTCTGTCGCTCTTGCTCTCTCTCTCTCTCTCTCTCTCTCTCTCTCTCTCTCTCTCAATCGTACCTGGTATAACATGGTATATGGATGAAGGACACTAGCTAGAATGCGACTTTAAGCATATTTAATCCTAATCATCGCTCTAGGGCGTATGCATGTACACATATGTGAGCGATAAACTGGCCTGTATGATACACGTACATACTTACATCACAAACCCGGTTAGAATCCTCTAAATGGCAGACTGTATTAGTTGGGAGACATTTACTTCTCATATGTGGCACTATGTGCACCAAATGCTTTGAGGAAGTCAATGTTAGATTTTGGACAACATTTCTTATATAAGATGGTGGCCAAACATAAAAGCCAAGAAGATGCAATCTAGGATTGTCAGCTGAGAAACATATGAATCTAGTTTATGATATTTTGTGCAGCAACTACTTCTAGTAGTCGCCGTTAAATTTGTAACACTATTTCCCATATATGTACGAGGCCATGTACAATATTAAAGAAAATTCAGATTAGGGATTCCGCAAGTACTTACAACATAATCCCACGTGCAATCTCGAGACTAATCATCAACTTGCAGAGAAAGTCATAATATTTCGTATGAGTCATGTATGCTATGCGCATGCATCATAGATATGTAGCAAACCATTTTATAGCATGTCATATAGTTGCGGCATACACCTTCCCAGCTGCTAATATGCGATAATGCTCAAAGCGCCATGACAACCCAGCTTACGGGGCTGATGTTTGGCCGATATTGTGGATACCGGGCCGCTGCTGAAAGAATCAGCACAGTATCGACCCAAGATCTACCCAGTAAGCTGCGTTATCTGAGCACATATTTTTTTGTCAAAGCCTTCCAACCGTCTATTTATGATAGACTATTTGGTAACAGCAACTAACCGAGTTGCTATAAGCACTTTGCAAATTAATACATAAAATATTTATAAATCTGGTCACAGAGGTGGGATTTGTATATAATTAGTGAGTAGTACTTTCATGAGTTTATTATGAACAGAATCTGTTCGAAAATGTTTGAATTGAATATGTTTGTGTTTTCCCATATTAAATTTATCAAAAGTCTTTAATAAGAACACTTAGAATACATCATTGCCTCTTCTATTTCGTCTTTCACATCGCCTCGCAGAATAATGAACAATGGATGAAGCCGACCTGTCAATCAAGTACTATGACGTGATAATCGATTACGGCACATATTTATTAACGTCACATTGACAAAAAATACTCCATCATGGAGCTGGAATAAGCCGTCACGTGTACGAATTGCATGTCTGTAATGAATTTTCTGTTTAACCCTTTATTGATGACGCCGGTGAAATTCGTCCTCTACAGTAGTGTTGACGAATGCCGATTTGCAGACAAAGAGAAGACTATCTTTAAAGATATATCACTGGTATGACGGGGTCGGTAGGAGCGCCAGCCATTCTAGTGGTAAATCCTAAAAGAAATAATCTGCTTGTGTCCGGAAAATCAGTCAATAAAAAAATATTTTGATTTTCTTGGCCAAATTTTGTTGTTGAATATTTTGAGATCAATATGATTGGAGGCTGATGTTGCCATAAGCTCCCGATCAAATTAGTTCCTGCACAGTTATACTCGGAGTCTGTGAATTCATGGTTAGATCCAGCGAAACATCGACAAAGTGTGGGTGGAGCGTAATTAGAAACGGACGGAGCATAGCTAGTAATGGGTTTCTCTATTTACCGAACAATCGGCCTTATGCATACCTGCTTCCACGATCCTGGGGATATGCGAACACAAATTGAGTTTTATTATTGGGTAATAATTCAATTGACGCTATATCAGAAAGTATTCATACAGCTTTAATAGTTTTCTTAGAACAGGAATTGCATTATCTAAGTGTAGTTCTTAACTGTATTACTCACATTTTTATCTTGATTGCGGGTCTGCGTCCATGGCCTAATATCTCGCTAGAGCGACATACAGTGCCAGAATCATTAGAAAACACACACATTCATCCTCGAAATAGATGTACTGGAATGTCAATTTTATGCCACGTGTACTGGGTATCTTCTGACTCACTGGAACATGCGTTAGTGTGAACAATTGCTACACTTGCAGTTTCGTTATCCGGCTATATAACTTGCAGTATTATCCTACATATTGTGATTAATGAGTACATTATAATGTATTAAATCTCAATTTGAAAGAGGTTTAATATAATACAACACAATGCAACTTGTATCTAGCATCATTTATCAATGCATAATTGTTAAAGACGCTGATAAACAGGGGTGTTTGTAACTTGTCTTTGAATTATGATTCCGCAATTGGGTTGGGGGAGGGGGGGGGGGAGGTGGTGCAGAGGTGGGGTGGGTTGGGTGGGTGGGGTGGTGGGGTGGTGGGGGATGGGATGGCATCCAAAACGGTCTGGAAAGTCTAGAAAATTGGTAATTCTTAACACTTTCTACAATGTGATAGACATGTGATAATAAGGGCATACAATCTCTGATTGCTCTTATTCATTTTGTCTTCAGTTTGTTAACCGCCATGTTGGGATTAATCGATCCCCGAATGCCTAACAATCAATTTCTTGTAAACTATACATGCAAGCTGTTGAATATTTTGAAACTAATTTGACTGGGTACTGTTGCTGCCTATGGGAACAACATCGCCCAGTTAAATTAGTTTCAAATTATTCAACATAATCTTTATTAAATAGTAAATACATACAATTCGTTCAACAGCTCGTAGTCCATCTTCAAATATGCGTTTGTGACGTACTTATCTACGCTATCCATGACGTCATAATGACGTCATCGATTATGATGTCATTTAATACACCACGTAGTTGATTATGACGTCATACAATGGATGGATACAGTGGAAAGGTCCATTACCTTTGGCAAAGGTATTGGCAACACAGATCGCCTCGTATGCATTATGTGGAGCCTGGTGGAATAACATGTGAAACTGAATAATGCAGTGCACAGGTGGTTGAAGGCCCGGAGAAGCGGTCAAGTATGGCCACATCCTCATAAGAAGGCGACGTTCCCCATACATAATGGGTGTGCACCACGCGCCAGACAGAGGGAGATGGAGGCATTGGAAGACTTTCCAATCGCGCAGGCCTTTGATACGCCGAGCGCAGCGTGTACACATTAATGCTTATACCGCAATTACATTAAATCTAAAGAAGTGTGAATGCATACGACCAATAATACTGAAATCTTAAATACCAATACCTCTGGAATGTTTCAGAGAATAACATTCGATTTGTAGACTAACTCTTTCACTCTCACTTGAAAGAAAGATTCGTCATAATACGCCAGGTCGTTCAATCGGGAAGTTTATTTCCATGTAGTTAGGTTTTCTTTAAACTTCAAAGAGTACAAACTGGCTCACGAAAACTCATGTGATATAATTTCCCCTGTAAGGAAGATACCCCTGTGGATACTATATTCTCAATCCTCCGTAATCAAATCTGCTAACGGGCATGCACCGCTACCATTAAAGTTCTGTTCGGCTAATATTCCCATTCGTCATACAAACTACAAACATACATATTCGTGACAATTTATTTGATCATCTCGCGATATCGAACGTAACTTAACTCTCATTACTTGCATAATTCTCCACTTTATTGCATTCTTGGCATAGTCTAATTGTCAAAGATACGAGTTTTTCATATTTTCATCTCCTTGAGAGCTGATCGATGTGTTTTATTAAGACACTGTATTGCGTCTAACACTGACGTGGACAAACCTGTTAAGTGCAACTCTTCCCGCACATCAAAAATAATTCTCGTTGAGGCATTGATATTAATGGCTCCATTTCATGGTGCGACTGCGGGATTTGCCCTAGCGTTCTCTCACTCTTTCCATCCATACATCGCTCACCAATATCTTAGTACTAAAGGGTTGGGTGATACGGTCTGGCCGATAGACGACATGGAGTGATTGAGGGATATGCTCAGGCTTTCTTTCATTCTTCACATCGCTCTATATATCTAAGCATATTCTTAGTAGCAACGGGTGGGGACGATAGGGTCGGGCCGATGGGCGGCATGATGTGACTGAGGCATATGCTCTCACCCCTCTCTAGATGTGTCACCATACCTTAGTAGTAAGGGTTGGGCCGATAACGTCAGGCTGATATACAGCATAGCGTGACTGAGGGATATGCTCTGGCTTTTTCTCATTCTTCACCACTTGATTTCTCGCGTATATATTAACCATTTGAACACGGTCAAATTAGTTTCAAAATACTCAGCATAATATTTATAAAATCTTGAAATATTTTGGTGTTTTGGCCTTTCTGGTTCAAAGTGTTAATATAGTAACGCTAAGCTTATCTGGGCCTGTGTCCAGGTGCGCACATGTGCGTAAATTAAGGGTCCATGCACAGCAGCAATATCTATTAACTCTGTCACGGCTAAATTGTATCAAGAAAATATAAATATGTCATTATTGCATGTATATTTGCTGGCCAAGAGATGACTACTTTGGGAAATTTACCATTGGAAGGATGGTACATTTATCTAGCCAATCACTCCAGTGATAAGTTTTCAAAATATTATTTTCTTGGCCTGTGCAGATGCGGGTCTTGGCCGGTTACGCCATGAAAGTGTTAAAGCAGAATTGACTACCGAATTCACATTGCTCGCTATCACTTCAGCCACTTCAAGGCATTTAACTTACCTGTGATGTACATGTAGCACTTGATTGCGAGGAGAGTCAATGTGTTACCGCCTAGTACATTTAGGTCACGCAGATTGCAAAAACGTACATGTCTGGGAACCATACCTGCATACCTCCCCTCTTCTATCGGTAGTCGGTGGTTGCTGGTTCGAAATTTACACAGCATTATTGATAGTTTTTCTGGGAGAGAGATTAGATATTTTTCGAGTTTTAAATCCTCTTTGTAAAACCTATATGTGATGCATAATCTGCTATTGAACATTTCGCCGCACCACTCTTGCATATACTGATCAGAGGGTTGTTGATTTAATACTGATTTCAGCCAGTGATTTCCGCATTATATAAAGGTGTGTATAATGATGAGTGCACGATCATTAGAGGCTAGCTATTGTTTCGCGCAGTAAATTACAGAAACTTCAATAAGTCTGCTTGAAAGTGTGCAGTCAGCGTCGAATTATGACAACAACATTCGTTCATTTAAATGGTTGCATGCATTAAGAGGCAATATCACTTACTAGGGTGAATCTATCCCATCTATTTGGAAAGTCCGAGGAAGTACATCAAGGGTGTATTCCTGTATGGGGAATGTGTAAAATGGTTATTAGCACGAAATCACGAAGCTTATCAAGATTTCTCTGTTGTGACATGCAGCCATGCATAACTGCATATGCCACAAGGTTGCATATACGCACAGCAAGCCATACGTTACAAGCACATCTTCTCATATGTGTATTAAACTTTGACATCTGCATTCGAGTCATAAACCAACATATTCATAAAAATGTTGATTCATAGATAAAACAGTGACATCGTGTGGTAGCAATAACTGTATCAGCCATCGCCTCTGCTGCAGCAGCAGCAATAGTAGCAACAGCAGCAGCAACAACGGTCAACATAACATCAGTAAACAATATAAGTAGGACATTCAGATTTGTCAAAATCTAAAGTGAAACACTTAGTAGACCTTTTAGAGCAAAGTGCTTTGCATAATGTACTGAAATGAAATCCACATTAATGCCATGCCTGGTACTAGATCGATGACAATAACAAATAGCGAGCAATTGAAAACCTCTCAGTGAAATTGATCCTGGAATGAAAGTAGGGCATACCTTTGCTTCTGAATTGTGTGTATGAGAGAGAGAGAGCGAGAGAGAGAGAGAGAGAGAGAGAGAGAGAGAAAGAAAAAGAGATAACAAGGGGGAGAGAGAGAGAGGTGAGTGAGAAAGAGAGAGAGAGAGAGAGAAAGAAAAAGAGATAACAAGGGGAGAGAGAGAGAGAGAGGTGAGTGAGAAAGAGAGAGAGAGAGAGAGAGAGAGAGAGAGAGAGAGGGAGAGAGAGATTTAGTGAGTGAGAGGCGCGAGAGAGAGAGGCGAGAGAGAGAGAGAGAGAGGCACGTGTAAGAGAGAGAGGCGCGAGAGAAAGAGAGGAACGCTAGAGAGAGAGGGGGAGGGAGTGAAGGAGGGAGAGAGGGGAGGGATGGAGGGAGAGGGAGCGGAGAGGGAAAGGAGGGAGGGGTGAGAGAGAGAGAGAAAGAGAGAAAAAGAGCGGGGCGGGATGCAGAGGCAGGGCTGGGGATTAGGTAGCACAGAAGATATTGCCTGATAAACTGTAATCTTTGGTAGCACTAAGAACAGCAACAAAAGAACCCTACAATAAATACTGTGGATTTAGAGGACATAAATTGAATTAACTGAATTCCATCTAGTGAACGTGTGACAGGAAATACATTTTGAAGTTGCTGATATATTCTGCAACAAAGCTACTTCTAGGTGACGGGTACTATGCATGCCTTATGTCGCGTGCAAATTCCAATTCATTCTTATTTAATATGATCAAGAATTCTCGACTGATTCGCAATTAGTGACATGCTGACCATAATTAATGCAATCATTATTGATTGGAATTATATTGCAATAGTAGAGCAAATTGAATAATCAAGTATAAAAAAGTATAAAAGAAAGCATAAAAGCAAAGATATCCCAGCAGCTGTTACGCAAGCAACATGTTGGAACAAATCTTTACAATATTCTAAGATCGTTTGTAAATGTAATTATTGATACATATGGTAGCTGTATCTTAAAATGTACTACAATATCACTGCCTATGGTACTGTTTTAAAGTTATACGCAAGATGCCGAACACTTTGAAAGTAATATAGGCTGTAGCTGTTGCACCCGTAGGCCGGACTATCCCCATCACCATCAAAATCCTTTGGGATGTACAAAACAAAATCTTGCAGCACACAAAATGTCACGTATTCGGATTATTTCGTTGCAAAAATAAATCTCAATCTGCAGTACGCAATTAGATTAAAATCAACACTGTGTGGAAAACAAACACATATGTCGTCGGAAATGACTCTTGGATCGTTTTTTCAGCCGCTGATTGCCAGTCATGGGGGACATATTGTAATTATATTTGCAAAATGAGCATTTGCAAAGAAGCACTACTCGCGTGCCTGTTATTAACGGGCATTTGATGCTATGCAACTATTTCTAGCGTTTTGTATTCCCGGCGCAATCAAGAATGTATCAAGTGTGAGGATCTCTAGAGAATTCCCGTTCGAGGTTATACATTTGAATAGTTCTAGATGCGTGCCATTCAAATTAACTAAGTACTAACGAGATTTACTTATATTCGGTAAAATGCCATATATTTCACAAGTCGGTACACCACTTTCGCATATCTGCAACATTATTCACAAGGGCATCTTCAATAGGTATGCGTGGATGAAAAATGTGAAAGTTAGTTGCTAATAGGAAATCGCTTCATTGCTAGGTTCTTAAAAGGCAATGGAGTGGTTAATATGCTGCACTCGTAACGGGAAGATATTCGTATGATTCCTTTGCTGGGCAATTGTGAATCGTCATTTGGTGAAATGAAAGTGTTATCAGTGATATTGAACAGTGTGCAATTAGTATCGCTTTGCTGAGTGCAATTACTTCATCGATTAGCCAGTTAATTGTGGAACTTATTTGATTTGGGCTCTGAACAAGGATCTGATTATTGTGCTTAAGAAATTAAAATCTCTGGCAAGAAACACACCATGCAACATAATAACTATCTGTCAGTAATAGAATTGATGATTTTGGAGTACTGTGGTATATTGGTGGCACCGGCTTCGTCGGAAGTGTTGATTCAGTAACTAATGTCTTGTGCCACGAGCATTTTTTGAAAGAAACACATCATCCTCTAGCGACATCAATTATAATAATAAAGCGCATCTCCGTCCATAGCCATTCCACGCTACTGATTACAAGTAAAATGAGTGGTTCTGCAAATTTGCTTTTATCCAAGTGTGGTCGGGTAACAGGAAGGACTAGCCAACCCGAAAGCGGCAACCCGCCTACCTGGGGTGTGGTATGGCCACCCTACAGGTGGCTATGCTCAAACCACGCATGATGGCAAGCATGTCTAAGACAGGATTTGCCCAATTTGCGCATACGCCGGACCACTGGGAGTAGCCCTGTAATAGATAGGAGCTCTTTCATAGAATGTGACACGGCCGCGTTCGCGCGATGCCGATGACGGAGTAAACACTTTTAGCTTGTACATAGGATCTTTGCTTGACTTTTTCCTCGTAATGTCCATGATCAGACAAGTTTCCGGAAATGTTTGGTACCATTGGAAAGTGGGAAGGTTCAGCATCCTTGTGATGATAACGCCAGGCCAGGACAAAGCTCTGAAAATATTGTATAAAATCCGACTTTGCCATGGAAATGGTTGGCTCCTGCTGGACCCTGCTGAGGCTGGCGTATCCGCAAGAACGAGCACCGTAAGAAAGCCAGACATGCGTCAAAAGATAATTAGATGCAGAGCTCAGAGTATAAAAGCTACTCGCTTTGCGACTTTGATATCGACCACTGAAAGGTTGCTCACTGTATGCCTTGCCTACGACCCCAGTCGACGATATTAGTTCCGTTTCCCTGATTCAACATGACAGGGAATGCACAGCAGAACTTTTGAGCTTATCCGCAACACCCTAAACTCTTCACCTTCAGAAAGTTCGCCGTGAAACTCTGCTGACCGAACCTCTGCACTGTCTCCTGGCGTTGAAGAAGAGTAGATTCGACAGCACCCCGGCAGAACGTGACGTTGTCTCCTGTACCGAAAAATCGCCGGGAAACTCGGAAAACCTGAGCTTGGTACTCGCCTCTGACTGGGTTTGGCTTTGTCGCATTTTACAGCCGCATTCTAAAGGACTATTCTCCCGCGACGAAACTACATTTTCAAAGAAGCCAAAACTAATTCTACAGCCCCTCTTTGTGTGAGATAAATACACTTATTCCATGCAGCTTTGCTTGCGACTGCTTCTCCGCAAGGAACTGCTGAAGTTTCATCAGGTCTAAGAAGTCTTGCCAGCCTGGCTTAGTGTGATCTCTGGTCATAGACGATTAAGTCACCGCGTGAAGCTGCACCTTAGTATAAGGTGATATGTCTAGAAACCTGTAAGAAATAGATAGCTAGATTAGTAAGTACATTTAAGATTTGATCATACACAGTTAAGTTCTAAAGCACAGTAGAAAGTTCACAGTCGCGTTTCTAGGATTTGCTATTGCGGGTGTTGTCAGCTCTTAACCAACCTTGGTACGTATATATATTTAGGACTTAACTGTGTATGATCAAATCGTAAATGTACTTGCTAATCTAGCTCTCTATTTCTTACAGGTTTCTAGATATATCACCTTAAGCGCCGTTTATTATTGTTTTACTGCTTTCTAACGGCTTTTCCATTTTCGTCTCAAGGAACGTTCTAAAGGAGAGCGCTCGTAACTTGCGGACGACACCAGTCAATGTAAAGACAAATTTGTAAACTAGCATTGTAGCGGCGTCGGTTTTTTTTATAAGTATTCATTAATACGAATGAGGATGCTCACCCCTTTTGCTTCTTTTCTAAGCGGATGGCGTCCTGAGTGCTTTGCATAACCCCCCCCCCCCCACCCGCCAAAAAGGCTACTTTTTCTCCTTGTTCATTAGACACATATATTTCACGTACAGCGCTCTGCTAAACAGTACAACTGTTACAGTCGCCGTGGGCTATCTGTTGCTTTTCCCGGTTAGCTTAGGTCGAAGTTCCCGCAATCGGCACGTGCATTCAGATATCTCGATCTACACTGCCTCAGCTTTGGTCAAGATATTTAGAGTAGTTAGGACTAGGCCTTATTTGAGCCTGAACATCTCAGTGCCTACTAGTCACATCATAGCGAACGGTTTCGGCGTCGCTATATAGCTTCATGCTACGTTAGACCGATCTCCACAGATGCCTCTCGTTTAAGGCTTCGATTAACCCCCACCATCCATTTGACTGCCATGACTGGTCTGGTGAAACTTAAATTTTCTTTTCTACAGAGAATGTTGGACACCTAAATTTCGCACAAATCACTAAGACGTACTAAGCATATACGCTAGACTGAATAGAGGCATTGCGGCCCAGCTCTTCTCCATTGTTTAGCGAATCCTTTCTTCGTAGACCACCGGGCCGGCGGTCAGGATAAACGTAGCTTTAATTAAATGATCCAGTGGTTAGCACTGGTTCGTGTGAGTGAAGCAGATAATCACCGCATCATCAGAAGCTTTTCAAAGTCTGCCGTGTCCTCCTAGCACCCAGACTTGGGAGAGGTTTCACTGAACTCTTTCCTCTTTAATTACACGGGCCTGTTTGTGTGCCTGCCGCTCGGAAGGACCACCCCTTACACCGTGTCAAGAGCTTTTTGATGTCGCTCATGTCGATCTAGGCTCTGAGCCGAAGATTCGCCGTACCCTGCACGGCAGGGGTTTGCACAAAAGCTAATGGATCACGTACTTTTGGGGCCGTCGGAGCCCTTAACGCGGAACACATTTTGAATAACTAAAGAACGCCTTGTGCGGGATACCTTCTAAAGTAATACACATGCAGAAGGCCGGCCGCTGAGAACATTAGATCAACTAGGTAGCAACGACTGCAACTTTTCCCCAACCCCTATGTGTTCTTTAGGACACCAAAGTAGGATTCTTCTCCCACTCAACCGTAAATGGATCTTTGGGAAATTGTTAGCTTTCAGCACCAAACGATTCTCACGACTAACTAATCTTAGATAGTTTGACCAAAAAAATGAATAGTGAGAATTACTGATGTACTGACTGACCGGAATGGATAGGAAAATCCTGCTGTCTCTTTCTTTCACTCCTCCCGCATAGGACCCTTTCACTAAGAAACAACCATTTCCCTCTGCCTCACAGGCCCTTCTGCCTCTGGAGTGAGGTTAGTTTGGATAGGGTTATCTGATGATAGGGAATCAAATGTGTCCCTTTGCCGACCCCGTGAACTACTTTCGGCCGCCGATTAATATACTGTGCAGAGAGCTTCAGAAAACCAACGCGTAAACAAAAAATTGCACTCGCGCTTTCTCTCTTTCTCCTGTCCCTCCTCGACACACTGGCTCCCGACAGAGAGAGAGAGAGAGAGAGGAGAGAGAGAGAGAGAGAGAGAGAGAGAGAGAGAGAGAGAGAGAAACAGAGAAAGAGAGAGAGGGAGAGAGAGAGAGTGAGAGAGAGAGTGAGAGAGAGAGAGAGAGAGAGAGAGTGAGAGAAGAGCTTGGCTCACATACAGGCAGGACGGATCGTAAGCCATCTGCACTAAAGAGAGCTGCCTGCAGTCCTCTCCCCCTATCTTACATGCCCTACATCAACACGCACAATGGATACTGCTTCGTGAAAGTACTCAGACATCAGCTGGGGATGCCCTTTCGACTGCGCCAGGGGGATTCGCCTCCCTCCTCACCAACCGAGCCAACGCCAACGCCACCAGCACTAAAACTCCAGTCATCGGAACAACCGCTACCACCTCTGCCACAGGAACCTCTACTACAGAAACCACTACCACAGGATCCACTACCGCCTTCTCCGCAAACGCGGCGTCCTCGGTCGCCGACAAATCCATAACCGCTCCCGCCATTCTGCCCGCCTCTGCTGGGACGAACGCATACATCTGAGCCCCCAGCCCTCCTCTGCTCGGACGGAATGAAACATCTGGAGTTTACCTCGTGGAATAACCAGAACAACAATGACCACCAAGCGTTCAGTTCTCCCGCCCATGGACAGTGGCGATGAGACTGGCGTACCTATTGCCGGAGAGGAACTTGTGTCGTCGATGCCTCGTCGATCTCAGGCACGTAGCCATGTTTGACATGTCTGGCGCGACCTGCGCGTCTCCAAGGAGATGGCTGGCCACTCCGGTCAGCACCCAGTCAAATTAGTTTCAAAATATTCAACAGTTTTCGTATAATTGGTAGTCAGCGCGTTCGGGGATCGATTGATTGATGCCAGCACAGGCGAATCATGGGTGGAGCCTAACTAGGGATGAGCGGGCATGGCTAAAACTGGAACGGTTCATTGTACCAATGTCTGCTTCAAGTTTAGTCAGGAACCCTCGAAGTCATTTATTTATGAGGTTACACGCATCGGAAAATACAAAAATAAAATTGATGTTAATCAAATGCAGTATCACGCGTGGGATCAAGGAAAGCATTGCTCATTAGAGCTTAATGCTGGTTGACCAAGTGCCCGGATTGATGATTTCAAATTTTGTCTTTATAAATTTTATATCACTGGTACATTTTATAAAATTAAAACCAATTAGACATACTTCCTAGCTCTCTCTCCCGCCCTCTCCCTACCCACCCTCTCTCTCTCTTTCTCTCTCTCTCTCTCTCTTTCTCTATCGCTCTCTCCCTCCCTCCCCCTCCGTCCCTCCCTCCGCCAACACACTCCCTCCCTCCCTCACTCCTCTCTCTCGCTCTCGCTCTCTCTCTCTCTCTCTCTCTCTCTCTCTCTCTCTCTCTCTCTCTCTCCCTCTCTCTCTCTCTCTCTCTCTCTCTCTCTCTCTCTCTCTCTCTCTCTCTCCCTCCCTCCCTCACTACCCCCCCTCTCTCTCTCACGTTTAATGTAATAGAATGTATATGATATCATTCGAATTTCAATTACATATGATGGAGTCATTGCATCTGTACTGCTCTGAGCTGTCTCTTCATCGAATGTGATTTAATTATTAATCATATTAGCGCATAGAGAGTCTAATGAATTATATCCCTGAATCCCAAAGAAAAATTATAGTTTCTGACACAACAGCGGAGAAC
This sequence comes from Chaetoderma sp. LZ-2023a, assembly GCA_034401795.1. Classification (NCBI taxonomy): domain Eukaryota; kingdom Metazoa; phylum Mollusca; class Caudofoveata; order Chaetodermatida; family Chaetodermatidae; genus Chaetoderma; species Chaetoderma sp. LZ-2023a. The sequence goes on from CM067364.1 coordinate 75,951,184, forward strand.
AGAAAGACTTAAACAGAATATTAGTTGCGTGAACTATTCCAATTTTTACCATAATAAATAAGTATTGACGGTGGAAATGACATGATATTAGTCAATATAGCCATACCACCACCACCATCCCCCACCACCGCCACCACCACCACCACCACCACCACCACCACCACCACCACCACCACCACCACCACCACCACCACCACCACCACCACCACCGCCACCACCACCACCACCACCACCACCACCATCACCACTACCACCACCACCGCCACCGCCGCCAACAATGCCACCACCACCACCACCACCCCCTCCTCCAATTCCAACCTCAGTCTAATTTAGATTGCGATTCTAAAAATGTTATCTATTTAATATCTTGCAAATTATGCCAAAATTATGCCAAAAACAGTATGTCGGTGAAACAAAATGCCCTTTAAGATGGCGAGCAACTAGACACCTTTGCGATATTAGACACGACGAGGACACCAACGTAGCTCAACATTTCAATCTTCCTGGTCATTCTGTCGATAGACACTTTGAAATTATGCCTATTGAGCAACTGCCTCTTTCTGCTACGGCCGAAGAAACTGATAAACAAAGAAAACTTCGAGAATCATTTTGGATTAAGCAACTGAAAACAAAATGGCCGAGAGGCATAAACGTCGACCCTGGCCTTGCTGATCAACGTGAAATTATTCCATTCAGTTTAACATACAATCGAAAAAATGTTGAAATTTCTGAAATTTTGAAAGATGAATATCATAAATTGCAGGATAAAATGAAAGAACCTCTCAATTTGCGTCCAGTTATAGCCTTAAAGAAAAACTCCAATCTACGTGACATCTTGGTTAATTCGAAATTAACTCCTCAAAAACCTTCAGAATGAATGATATTATTCATATGTTATAGGCCATACCGCCTCTATCAAACAAACATAACAAATCTCAGACAATAAAATAAATAATAAATATCTCCCAACCTTGGGCGATCCTGAGCCAGTGCGTTTAATCATATAACCACACAGCACCAGCACCACGGGCATCACCATCACACGACCACCGCCACCATCACATCCAGAACCCCTACCACCATCACCATCACACATCATCAGAATAACCATCACCACCACCACAACCACCACCCTCATCACCACCACCACCAATATCACCACCACCGACCACTCCCACCACCACCACCACCACCACCACCACCACCACCACCACCACCACCATCATCATCATCATCTTCGTTGTCGTCGTCGTCGCCATCATCATCATCATCATCATCATCATCATCATCATCATCATATTTAAATTTTCAAGACTTTGATTTTCATTTAGCATAATCAGCATCATGAAATTCCTCGTCATTAACATGACCAACTTCACCATTATCACAGCTAATGATGGTAGGGTTGTTGCATCTGGACCTGTTGTGGGTAGTTTTGCGTCGTCGTCGTCGTCGTCGGCGTTGTCGTCGTCGTCGTGGTCGTCGATACAAATAAAAAATCAAACCTGACCTTTGTGCTGAAGACCAAACATATGTTATCCGAAATATCTACCAGATGGATTTGTCAGTGGCTGGCTGCCTGTCACGTGAGACATATTGTAATTTTAATAGCGTAATGTGCATATGCAAAACGACACTGCTTGTGCGGCTGTGATTGGCTGCATATTGTTACCAATTACTTTGCAAATATTTCTACTTCTGTGTGTCCCAGTCATAATCGAAAACATATTTGTACCAACTGTGTGTCTCTCAATAGAATGCTACTTCTTTTAATAGTCGTAGATGCGTTCTAATCAAATTATCCAACTACTAACGAGATTTCGTTATATTCGGTAAAGTGCCATATATCTCACAAGTTACCACAAGACTTTAACATCTCTGCAACATCATTCACATGGGCATGCTCAATCGGATTGCTTTGATGAAATACTTCAAACCTAGTGGTATTTAGGACATCACTTCATTGTTTCTTCTGGAAGGCAATGGAGTGGTTAATAAGCTGCACTCCACAACGGGAAGATTGTTTGTGTGATGTCTTTGCCGGGGAAGATGCCATTGCGAGTTGGCATTTGGCGATATGAAAGTGTTAACACAACGGTGCTGTCGGACATTATACCGTTATTAAGTGCAATTATTTCATCAATTGAGCATTTAGGTGTGGAACCTATTTGATTTGGGTTCAGAGCAAAGACCTGATTATTTTAATTAAGCAAGGGAAATCTCTGTCAAGTAACAAACTATACGGTATAGTAACTATAGAGTAGTTAAAGGATTGTTGTGATTGTAGTACTAGTCTTGGGCTATATGAGTGGTGCCGGCTTGCCGATGGTGTGGATTCATTAAATAGCCATTGTGCCATGCGCATTTTGGAAAGATAACGCATCATTCACAAGTGACAACACAAACTCAGTAGCAAATGGAATAATAGGCATCTGCTCGCATGGCTATTCCGCGTGACTAGCTGCTAGAGAAATAAGTAGTTGTGCAAAATTCTTTTATCTTTAGACATTTGCATGGGTTGAATCACAGCTAAACCTGTCTATAAGGAACACTTGTGCTCGGGGCAAAAATATGGTGATACATAATGATCCCAAATGACGTGGATCCATTGATATATACCGAAGCTAATGGTGTATACAGACCACATGCTTGTGGTGCCTACTTCTTGATAAACCATGCGATGCCCCTTATTTAATCTTAACATATACCCAGAATGCAACATTCGTCGATCTGCCAAACATTACATCTCTCATTTAATCTAGACAATTAACTTGATGTATGTTATGCAAATAGGGTAAAGAATTATGAAAAGGACAACAGATAATTTTAGCAAAAAACATTTATCCAATCCGAATAGAATGATAATCAAAAACTGTAATAACATAATACAATCTACGGTACCAACTGCCAAGCGCAGATCTATGCTCGGTAGTATGATTGTAGTATGCTGCAGTATTCCCAGTCAACTTCGCTTCATAATATTTAGCATAATGTGTATCTATTTATGAATTCATTAAATTCATACTGTTCAGACATTTACCTGGTGGAGCATTGTGA
>CM067364.1:75956740-76231740 GCA_034401795.1 Chaetoderma sp. LZ-2023a
AATGTGTAGAGCTTGAAACATCAATCCGCTCCCCAGAGGGAGATGGCCTATCCCCTGTGTATTTCACCTGTTACCTTGCTGCTGCATTGAAATCTATGCAGGAAAATTCCATAAGACCAATCCTCCAAGTGTTTTACTGGGTATGCCTCTAGAGATGGAACATGCCGACGACGTGAACGTCTCCCAAATAGCTACAAGCAAACTAAAAGTTGGGAATATCTTTATGAAAGAATCCAAAACAGTGTTCACCCACATATACCTATCTATTATGCATGAAACTAAAGAAAATGACAATTCACTTCGTGGCAGCAAACCATGGAGGAAAGATCCACGGCCCACTGCTTTGTAGTAATGCTGACATTGTTACACGTTTTGTCATGGTGAACATAGCTCTCCAGTCCATCTGAAAGATAGGGGTTCAAAGATTAAAGATGCCCTTGACAAAAAGACTGCATTTATACAATGCATCTGTGCATCCTTGATACTCTATAACTGTAACAGCTGGGCAGCTACAAAGTCAACTCTATACAAACTTGATGCCTACCTCCGCACACAACTACGTTACCATCATCACTGGTCACCGATGGCCAGACAACATAATTTCCAATGACGCAATGGACGTTTAATGACATATAATGCATCAGGAGAGGTTGTCATTGCATGAATCTGCTAAACGTGCTACGAGGTGACATCGAGAAAGCATGACCTTGTACATTCAGATTAAGAATGGGCCTGAGGAAGCTAAGGACTTTGGCTGAGAACAAGACATAGTAGGCAAAGATGGATTGATTGCAGTTGTAGGATGTTACTTTTACTACAGCTGCAGAATACAGTAATCATATATACAGATCCGTAGATGCTCGACAGGTGCAGCGATGCATGAAAGTGGGTGTGGCCAAATGTAGGTCATGTAACCCACAACGGCCAATCAGAACAGACATGTATACAGTTGCAATTGTTTCAGGTGTTGAGGTATTGACCTTCGGTATTGCTTATTGATGGGCCTAATGACCAGTGAAAGTGTTAGCGGGCGTAGCCTAATTAGAAATATGGACAATGACGTCATAGATCTCGACCATTCAGCGCAGCCACATATATAGACACCAATGTTTAGCCTGTAGAGCTATTGGCAGGTGTAGCGATGTGGGAAATGTCTAGAGTGCGGTGTGTCAAAATCGAGGTCATATGACCCCTCGAGACCTATCTGTGCAGCCACTTATGCGGTCCACATTGTTCAGGGTCAAGGTGTCAATCGAGGTCGCCAATATTTGGCCTGCAGAGTGATCGACATGGGTAATGAGCTATGGAAATGTTAGGGTGTCACCTAATTCAAATATTGATAATGTCTTAACGCGGTAACGTCTTGACACCACCGCATAAAAAGAGGGATACATGCATTGCTGAAAACTTTAGAGGCATTGCAGCAATGCAGTATGTAGTAACCTATGCAAGTTGTTTTGTAACATCCTACAGAATCCACGAATTTGCTACCTCTCAGAACCTGGTCCCTAACTCCCAGATTGTATTCAGGAAGAAATGTCCCGCATCGGACTACATTTATGCTATGAAAACATTGATTGAAAAGTATGCTAACTGTCCAAAGCAATATTTATTCTGTTGCTTTGTCGACTTCCATTTCTAGAAATGCATTGCTGTATAAACCTTTGCTAGCCGACATTGGAGGACCCCTTCTATCTACTTTAGACAGCCCGTACTCTGATATATCATATTCTGTCAAAATAGGTGATTTTCAGAGTGATGGCTTTCATTGTACACTCGGTCTTAAACAGAGTTGTGTGCTCAGTCCGTTACTCTTCAACCTATATGTGCGCGACTTACCAAATATATTTTGCCAACAATGCGACTGAGGTTTCGTTAGGTTTCGTTAGGTGCCACATCTCTGAATTGTCTAATGTATGCTGACGACCTGGTAATCTTATCTATGTCCCATTCTGGCCTGCAATGCTCGCTCAGCAACCTGTTCTTCGTTGTTATTGATGACGTACACACAGTCAGAAATCAACTTTTCTGCAATGTTCTCTTCGTTACGTGTTGTTGTAGATATTTCACTCAAAATCTCAGCATCCAACATTAGCCTGATGATAATAGGTTTGAGAATAATACCTATCTGGCGGACAGCTTCATCAGAACGACACTTTTTAGGCATTAATCACATGCTTAACAACAAATCGCTCGATTCTTGCGACTTCAGGGCCTTCCACCATCGGGATTGTCTCTGTAGCTATGTCGAGGTGGAGGTGTCTAGCGCCCTGTTCATTTCTGCAACGTTAATTCGTCTAAACGCAGGTTTCCTCTCACTTCGACCTGGAGATGTAACGTACCAATATATGTTGATGTATGGATGTTTAGTGCTAATAGTACCGTTTAACTGAGGTTCTACCTTGTAAACGTACTCTATATGGTCTACTCTATTGCTATTTCTAGCTTTATAAGCAGTATCGTTGATGAGCGACATCATACCAGTACCGTTCTATATCGGCATACAGATGTATCGCTTCGTAGCAAAGCTGCTACCAGCACTAAATCCCCATACATCTTACGTACACTTTGCTACCGAGATCTACATGCAATTCGCAGCCTAACAGGTATGCTGAATTCACCGTGACGCTTACAAACTCTCATTTAACTCCTGAAAGATTGGTGAAATTACACAATTGTCACCGTTTTCATAGCAAGGGCTGGGAGATGACATGTGACTGGGATTGACAGAACATGTCTGAACACGCCATAACTCTGTAAAATTATTTCAGCAATGGCGACTGTATAAGCGACTGCGCTAATGGACATTTCCATTTTTAGCTATGGCCCACCCATCACTAGCAAAGTTCCACACACACCTCGCCGTGTTGGGATTGATCGATCCCCAAATGCCCTAGCTATCAAATTCCTGAAAACTATAAAGTGAAGCTGTTGAATATTTTTTAACTAATTTGACTGGGTGCTGTTGCTGCCTATGGCAGCAACAGCGCCCAGTCAAATTAGTTTCAAAATATTCAACAGAATATTTACTAAATAGTAAAAGCAAACAATGTGTACAACAACGCATAGACCGTCTTCAAATATGCGTTCGTGACGTACTTATCGACGTCATTCATGACGTCATTCATTATGATGTCATTGTACACATCACGCAGTTCATTATGACGTCATATGATGGGTGGGTACTCTGGAAAGGTGAATTGGTTTAGAGTTATGACGTCTTCAATATTTGAATTAACCCTCCAGGCTCCCTACCAACACCATGACGCATATGACAACACACCTACAGAGTACACAGTGGCGACCATATAAACGGCAGCATGGATTGGCTGGGACGCCATCAATATCCGAACTAGGCCACACCCCTTGTACTTTCCAGGTTCATTACCTGTGTTAATAGATCTACAGGCCAAGCAGTGGCTACTGTTTAACCTACTGCGTCGATATGCCTCCATGGGTCGCGTGACCTCCATTGACATTTTCGCATCGAAAAATGGCGATAGTATAAGCGACTGCTCTGATAGGCATCGGGGGATCACGCGATGTCGATTTGGACAAACCCACCTACCTCGTTACACCTTGTAGATATGGGATTGTCTTGTGGGAAGTCATGACCCAGCTGGATATCTTATATTTACGAGTAAGTCCTAAGTGAAATTTAAAATTTGAAAATACCAGGTGAGCTAATGGACCAGTTGACTGTGTATCTTATTATTTAGTGTATTATTATACAGTAACTAGTTGGCATCAGCTGGTGCTGATGCTATGCGGATGATATGCGAATATAGCACGATAAGGATTGTTGGATAAAGTTTTATCATCAAAATTGAAACAGTCGAATTGATTAGAATAAGTCCCAAGGTTCTGAATTGATGTGTATCTGAAAATAGTTTAGATGAAAGTTGTTGCTGTTTAGTGGGCACACACTTTTATAATATTCAGCAGTTGTTTAGATCGATAGTTTAGAAAATAATCAGTGGAGAAGAATCGCTGGAATCGGACGTGACAAACGGACTTGGTTGATGACGTTAGGCATTCTGATTCTCATACGAGAATAGAACAACACCAGCTGGCAATGAGATCATACAGCTCATGTGCCTATTAACTCTAGTATCCTACAGGCTTATTCACGATATGCAATGGACAGGACATAGACATTGTAGCGTCCTGTATGAAATTTGTGTATCAACTATATGTCACTCATACAATGGCATGCAACAGCAACACGTTCCGTAATGTTGTTAGTTTGCTGATAGGTCGCATCAAATCAGAACCAGCTACCACCGCTTTGTCTATGTGAGGTATCATCTCCATAGAAGAATAGCACAGAGTTTGATTGGTCAGAATGACGTCACGATCAATGAGCGCCGATCAAACTCTGTAGCAGAGAATTAAATAGAATAGGTTTTCAAGTTGGAATCGAGATATAGGGATCGCTGATTGGTCAGAACGACCAACATTCATTAGGCAGAAGCTTCTAGGGAGAAATAAGCAGAAGTTGATTGGTAGACTATTTGTCCGGGCCAATCAAGCTGTGCTTATAACATACCTAGAAGAATCATCAGAACAAGATCTAAATATCTCAATATGTATAGATCTAAATATCTCGATATGTATATAACCTCAGATCTTCTGAGGGCTATAAAAGAAGCACTTTCAGTTAGAGAAAGGGAATCAATCCAACATCAGGGTTCACGTAGCACATCGCTGGTGCTACGTTCGTGGCTAGTATAGAGTAGAATAGATACTTGATTTGTACCAGCAAGGTACTTGTTGTCTTCGAGCGATTTATGCTCCAAATTACTTTATCAATTTTGTACAGTTAATTTTAGATTTAATAAAAGTGATCCTCTTACAAAAGTAAGACACTAGTTTGGTCATCATTAGCTTAGGACTCCAGAGTTGGAAGAAACATCCAATCCGAACTAGCGGATCTTCATCGTCAGATAGGCCCGACAGTCTATACTAAAAATTGTCGTAGTTCATCTTCTCGACGAGGCGAGCCGGCTGTCAGTATCCTGCTTCATCATCGGTAAGAGGTTGTCGCAGCAACCGGTAACATCATAATCTTGCCGTTGGCGAAGTGGAATCATCGTATAGGAACCCATTCACCAAGTCATACCCGGAGATCCAAAATCTTCAACCTGTCAATAGATATGCAGGCCAAACATTGCCGACTATATAAGCGGATGCGCTGTTTGATCGAGGGCTAAGACGTCATCATCAATATTTTCAATTAGGCCACGTCCCGTAGTACTTTCACGGGTCATTAGGTCAATCAGCATTGATGAGGATCAATATCTCAGCACCTCTGATAGCACGACTGTATAAGCGGCTTCTCTGATTGACCGTTGCGCCTATCAATTATCTAAAGTGCTACATCCCAAAATGCGGCGAAGGGATGGATGGCTACTCTGAGTGGGCGAGAGCTTATGACACCATCAGTGACGGCTTCAAAATTTGAATTAGGCCACGCCCACTGTTTTCCCGTCAAAAACACTCGAATCGCATTGTGTAAGAGAGAACAATGGGAATGGTTCTCGACCAATCGACTTGTATCTGATCAGAAAATGAAGGCATTGTAACGGTCATGCTGTATGCCGAAAATTCAACATTTGCCAATTTCTCTCATGTACTCATGTCCAAAGAAACATGTTTAATGTCTGACAAATTGACCCGTCCTCCTCTACATAAGTACAGTAAGACACGTAAGTAGGCCAAAAGCGCCATTCTGATCGGCACGCTGTCTACATTGCGACTGCCCGTGTATCTTACCAATTTTTGTGAAGTTGGCCAATAGTGGTTGAAGCCAAAATATATTAACCCTTCCTGTGCCAATTTAACCCATTAAAGGACAAGCCGGCCAAAAAGACCGTGTGCAGTGGTCTTGGGAAAATGTCCATTCGCCGGCCAAGAGAAGATTATTATGAAAGTTTACCGATCATTACCGAGCCATTTATTTCAGTTATACATTTTCATAAAATAGTATTCTCTTTGTATAGAAATGCACCTTGACTGAGCAGAAATCTCGATTGCCTTCACGATTAACCGTTTAAGCATCAAGTCCGCCAAAGATCTAGGCCCTACCCTTTAAAACAGTTCTCTTAAAGTAGTATTTTGAGCGCATTGAGGCGCTGTTAACAAAAAGAGGGGTTACGCATTTACAAGTTTCAATCATACAATCTCTGTATCTAAATTTCGGAACAACCATCCATTGTGGAGCTTCAATATATTGACGTTGCTTTCAAAATATACAACATATAGGTTTTATTAAAAATAATGTAACTCATTTGTTAAGTTCGGTGTCATTTGGTAAAGTACATATAGTCATTTGCCATCTCCCGTCAAAGATCCGAATTAATTGACTGTATACGTGTCCATATACCGTAACGAAAATATATCCCTCCATATGGTTTACTAGTTAAAACCCCTTGAAAGCCGAATATTCACTTACAATATCAATTGAGCTTTCCAGGTTTTGCTATGACACGCCTATCACTAGTTAAGCTCCACCCACGCTTCTTCCGCCTTGTGATTGATCGATCCCCGAACGCCCTGACTATCAATTTCAAGAAGACTATACAGGTAAGCTGTTGAATAGTTTGAAACTAATTTGCTGGGTGCTGTTGCGGTCTATAGGCCATGCAACAACACCGCCCAGTCAAATTATTTACAAAATATCCAACAGGTTGTTTATTAAATAGTAATGCTTACAACAACGCTTAGTCCGTCTTTAACTATGCGTGCGTGACGTGCTTATATACGTCATTCCTGACATCATTGATTATGACGTCATCCTACATGTCAGGTGGTTGATTATGACGTCATATGATGGAGGGATAAACCGGAAAGATACATAGCGACCACCACGACCACCATCATGGTTATCATAAATTAACATTCCCATGATCAAAATCTTATTTTCAACGCCACCATAGATCTTGATTCCAAAGACATCGATCTTATATCAACGACATCCATAAAATCACCGTCATCATCGTTATCATGATCAACTTCATTACTACCACCAGCTGATGTTGTTATGTGAGTTGCTGACGCGCTTCTTGCTGCTGTTGTCGTTGTAGATATTGTGGCTGTTGTCGTCGTTCTTATCGTCGTCGTCGTTCTTGTCGTCGTCGTCGTCGTTGTCATCGTCGTCGTCGGCGTCGTTCTTATCGTCGTCGTCGGTGTCATCCTCGTCTTCTTGTTCATCTTTGTCGTTGTTGTGTGTTGGGGTCGTCGTAGTCACTATTGATGTCCTAAATTAACATCATTTTATTTTATATCTTATGCCTATGTGTTATTAATATTGGTAAATAATGCCTATTATGGGCCGTGATTTAACCTTGATGAAACTGATTTGGTATAATGAGGATAACAACCAAACAATTCGACTAAATCCTTTGAATTTTTGCCTGAAAATAATTTGCCGAATTAAAAATAATTTGATTACTTGCACAAATTTTAGGGAGCATTTCTAACAATTTTCACTGGAAATCGTGATAAACAAAAATAAAATGGAATTCTTCGCTTATAATCTCATTTTATTGTCTCCGAATCGAGACCAATTTGCTACGTGGGGTTCGGCCAATAATCAGCGCTACAGCAGTAATAATTACAGCATGCATGCCTGAGGTTCCTCAATCAGTATTCTTTCGTTATGACAGTGGCTTCCGTTTCACTTCCCGGATTACCCAGAATACAAAAAGAATATTGCGGTTCCTGTCTAGAGATATTTACATGAATTCCTCGCCATCTTGAGCAGGAAGCAATACGCATAATTATTACACAACGTGGTATAAATGTTAGGTAAGAGACAGATTTAATGTTGTATTAAAGCGAAATGAAAGTCAAGAAACCGTATGTGCTTTCTCGTCATCTTTGCCTTGATATATCATGAGTTATCATATTGGTTTAAACGTGATTTATTTTGTTCAGATGGAAGCACGATAAGACTTAGAGTCTTATGCCTGTGTCTCCTGTACACATACAGATTATACAAAACTTTTTTACAACAAAATGGCGGCAAATCATAATAGTTTAATGAATTGTAGACTATTAGTGTGCATAAGTGTGTGGATGTTGAGTGTGAAGTGGGGGGGGGGAGAGTAGGAAGAAAGACCGAGATAGAGAGAGAGGGGGAAAGGAGGGGAGAGAGGGTGAGAGATAGAGAGAGCGAGGAATAAGATCAACTGGAAGAATTGCAGAGGTGAGCTCTAGGTGCGGCCTTCGCCCCGACCTGTACGTGTTGGGCTGCTGTCCTTTTACCCCTTAAACTATAAGTTCGCGAACGGGAAGCTACTAAAAGCGGTTGGTGTTAATTATGTATTGAGTGTGCGCAGCCATGTGCGTGGTAACTCTACAGCAAGGGATATTTCCAGTGACACTCATGAAATACTAGAATTGACAACAGCTCTCAAAGTCACATTTTTAATTGACTGTGATGCGCATGCTGTATGCAAATGTAGAAACAATGCATATACACATGGCCCTAGTGTGGGCCAGATGTCAGTGGGGGGGGCCAAGATTTTTTGTCTCCCCTCCTCCAGAGTTTGCGGTGGTGTTGGGGGTGGCGGTTCCCTCAGAAGAATGTGAACATTATAGATGCGCCTAGAAACCTGCATTCTGAGTAATAAATAGCATCCTCTTGGAGTTTTGAACACTGTAATGTGTGTATGACTATGAGGATCCCACCCAACCGACCTTACCAACTGGTACGGTCGTGATGCACGTGTCTAGCCACGTCAAGCATTTTAGTTCTAGCCATAAACGATGATCCCAACGCACACATGAAAGCAAAATCAGACATGTCTCCTTTGATTAGTCTGAGCCTGTGTCAGATGCCCCTCTGACACATACGCGAATACGGCTATATAAGAGGGTGCGAACTCGTAATTTGAATCACTCATTCAATGCAGCTAGCTGTTCAAATAGTTTGTTATTAATTTGACGTGGCGGAGTTGCTTCCTCGTGCAACATCACCTTCCAATGATATTAATTTTAAAAGGTTCCACAGAATATTTAACACACCCTAAAGAATATGTTATATTAGTAATCAACTTATTTTATTTTGATCCGGCATCTCTCTATCCATCCATCATCCGTCCACATTTGTTTCCTTTAAGCGAGATCTCAAGAACAACTGGGCAGGAGGGATCCATGGTTGGTTCCGAGAAAGTTATGTAAAAATACATTTAAAGATCTTCTGTCAAACTTTGTAGCTCATTGAACTGAAACTAAAGAACTTCATCTAAGGAAAGAGCTGAACAAACTTTGTTCACATGTTCAAAATGAATAGTCGAGTTGACTTGCGGTCGTTTTTGATAACCTAGTTCCCACGAAAACACTTTTTCCTCTGAAACCTTTCCCAGATTGACGTATGTTTTAGCTATGTCTGTGAGCATTACTGCATTGCACCAGTAGGCCTAATATACATCTGTTTAACCATCTCCTTATGGCGGTATCCTGCGAGGGATGGCCAGTGAGAACTGGATGCCTCTACGCATCCTATCTTATTAACACATATTTTAACCTAGCCACCAGATAAGTATAGATAAATATGCCACGCATTGTTTGCCAATGCGTCCAGGTATATAGTGACAAGCACACGTGTGTTTATTTAGTATGTACTGATTATGGAATGTCTTCGGGAGATATTTGCTGAACACGGTAAACGATTACTTATCCCAATATATCTAGAGAATATAGACATGTATTATCCCCACATAAGCTAGACGTGCTCTATTGTAAGCACATGTGTGCATTATCATAGTACCGGTAGGTACGTGAGACAGTCCTTTGTGCTTCTAATGACATTTCTAGAACACGTTGTCCTAAATCGTCTGTATACTACACACGTTGTGTTGAACTTTTCATGTCATATATATATATATATGGCATGAAAGGTTCAACACAACTTTTGTAGTATACAGACGACGATTTAGAACAACGTGTTCTTGAACTGGCGAATGTCTTGCATACCTACCAGTACTATGCATTTGCTTCATCTGAGATTGACCAAATACGAATGTATTTGTTTATTTTTAGATGGCATGTCATTCTATATTTCTCATTCAACATTTGGTAATATACAGTTATTCTTTATTTTGCAATGCTAACAATCTATAACCAAATACATTCGTATTTGGTTAGTATCAAGTCACTGAGATGCTGCGATAGATACAAGAGCTCCAATCCAAGAAACAGATCTGTATTTCTCAATCGTGCGTCCAAATGTGTTTTAGACAATTATAATAGACTAGAAAAGATGGCATGTGATACAGACTTACTTGTAAAGTAGTTTTAAAAACAAGGATGGCTTAGTTAATGTTTTATTCCCCTGCCTGTCGATGTATATCAAAATAGGCTATAAGTTACCCGTAAATACGCAATGACTGGATCAATTTCTAGCTATTTCTTCGCCAGATTCTAGCTAATATTCGCCTAATATTTACACGTGCTGAGATCGATGGGAACCTTTGGTATATCAATCCCTCTTGCGTCAACAGCGCCTCAAAGCGCTCAGTACGTTACGTCTATCAATTAACCAGTTAATGTTTGAGATGTTTCAATAAACTGATGACAGTGGTTTGTTTAATTTACAAGTTAAATTTACAAAGAGATAGCTTTCTATTTGCCACCAAATATACATTTCTCAAGACCAGTGCATGCCGCTTTTGTCAGGCTTGACCATTACACGGTCTAGTCTAGGCAATCAAAATTATTTTTGCTTAGTCAGTGCCCATTTGCAGGCCAAGAGAAGACTATTTTCTTAATTGACCACTGTGATAACTGGCTTGGTAACCGAACCAGCCATTCTAGTGGTCAATTCCCAAAACAATCTTCTCTTGGCTTGGAAATGGACATTACTCAAGAGCTCTATAGAGATGGTGTTTGACACAAAACAGATTAATTCCAATCATCTAAATTTCAAGCTAACTATTCAGGTAAGCTGTTGAATATTTTGAAATTAATATTATTTTCAAATATTACTAAAAATAGTTCGCAGCTAAACCAATCTTAGATTGGTTGTTTCTATGACAAAAGCTGTTTAGAAACGAGGATTGTGTTGATTCTCATCGTATTTGTTTTATTCCGGAAGTTTTGCGTTTTACGGAAAGCTACGCATGGCCAGATACTATTGCATTTAGTGCGGGTACACGAAAACGTGCAGTATATCGCAAAATAAACACCGTCAAACAAGTTCAGCAGTTTACACACGGTGCCTTATAGACAGGTATGCGAACATTATTAAGATTGCAATCAGTTCGCCACAGCAGTAGGAATTTATGTAGCTCAATCTCTGTGATTTTGAACACATGCACAAATACAGTTAGTAATTTCTTTTGATTACATTACAGATTGCATTTGTGTATCTGATAAACGAATATGATTTCACTTGGTATATGATTTACGCCGATGCAAAGCCTGCCATAGATCTTGATAAATTCATTTCAAGGGAGAAACACGCTAAGTACTCAGAAATATGGCCGTGCGCACACACCAGTGCGCGATATCAAGCACGTTCAAACAGGTGGTAATGTCGATGAGTTCGGTATTATTTCTTCTGAATAGCAATAACTCAAAGGAGTTGGATCGCACCATATTCACCGACTTTCTATTTTAGCATCAGTATTTCTCCGGTCGAGGAGGTCTCTCAATGTTCCTGAAACATTGATGGGAAGATACGGAAATAGAAATAGGTTCGTGAGATATTGAGAAAACGTGATGAGAAGATTTGTATAGTTTGTTTTCTAAAGGCACACCGCACACGATCTATTATTTCAAAACAGCTTTTATAGCAGATGGCCGTTGCTCTATGCGTATTCTGGGGATCAGATCTGCCACTCAAGTCTCTGACATCATAATCAATTGACCTTTCCAGTTTATCCATCCATCGTATGCCGTCATAATCAACTACGTGGCGGGTGGGATGATGCAGCATGAATGACTCGATTTATTCCGTCTTAAACGCGTGCTAGTCCGACACGTTGTGCGAATTATATGGCTTTAGTATTTAATAAAAATATTATGTCGAATATTTTGAAACTAATTTGTCTGGGCGCTGTTGCAGCAGCACCCAGTCAAATTAGTTTCAACATATTGATGAGCTAAACTGTATAGTTTTCTGGAAATTGAGATTGAGAGAGTACAGCGATCGATTGATCCCAACACGGGCAAACCCTGGGTGGAGCTTAGCCAGCGATGGGCGGGGCATAACTAAAACTGGATTCCTACATTACCTGACATGATAGCTGATGTCATAACCATGACGACGTTACACAATCAGGAAGAGCAATGTCTGCCACTAAAGCCTACGAATCAGATGTCTTTGTTGAATGTACAATTGTATACACATTCTAAGCTAATTAGAGGTAGCTGTTGCTGCCGTGGGCAGCAACATCCCAGATTCAAATTAGTTTCAAGATACTAAACATCTTACCTGGATAATTACTTATAGCATTTCAAGGAAATCAGATATCAAAGTCTAACAAATTACTTGTTAACTCGCCATCTATAGCTCCAACACACAATCAAGCTGCTATGCGGGTTATTCTCTTCCACCTCTCTCTAGAAACTCCCACCCGCACTCAAATTGGGAAACCCGAAAGCTCGAATCCGAGGCGACACTGAACTTACGATTAGGTACCATGTTATAAGGATGAAATGCAGTAGCTCAAATTCGTCGTTAACATTTGTATCCTACCTATACCGCTACTTGGAGAAGACCATCAGGGAAAGACTGAGCTGTGGTTACCATATGATGCATTTACATGTCAGTATCCACTAACGTGTATGCATATATAACTAAGTTGTAGTAATGTTAGTTGCTGTACACATAATTCTTCTCTACTGCATTATGCTCGCGACCGGCTTGTAACGGCTCAATGGAATTATGTACATATTTACGACAAAATCAAATTTTATGGTGGAATTGATCATCGAATTGAAGAGAACCTCGTAGCAGTTAGGGCTGGGAAATATACCTATGCAGCAAACTGCATTTTACCATGTTGCATTTCTATATTTTCGTGGTCCAGCTCTTCAGTGACGCTATATGGAAATAGAAATAGGTTCGCGAGATATTGAGAAAATGTGATGAGACGATTTATATAGTTTGGTTCTTCAAGACATACCGTTCACGATTTATTATTTCAAACCACATCTTTTGTAATAGATGCCCGTCACTCGAGGTGTAATCCGGGGATCAGATCTGCCACTCAAGGAACTGACATCATAATCAATGAACCTTTCCAGTTTATCAATCCATTATATGCCGCCATTTGAAACTTCAGTGTTTTTTCAAAGCCTTCCAACTGTATATACGTGAAAGACAGAATATGAGAATTGTTAACGTTCTTGTATAATAACACTGGGATTAGTTATTTGAAGCTACGTTAGCCTTTTGAGCTTCTGGTCACAAATGAGCCACTTTTGGACATAGCCCGTCGTGGTACCGAAACGTGGACAAATCTTGCAATTCATTCACAGCTGCAGAGGGCGTCAGATAATGGATTGTTCCTGGTTATCATCCATCATATGGCGTCATATGACGTCATATTCTACTAAGTGACATGTAGGATGACGCCATATTTATTTATGCCATGAATCACCCGATTTACACGTCGTTAACTCCTAATAGTCCGACACGTTGTAGGAATTGTAAGTCTTTACCATTTAATAAACATTGTTTAATATTTTGAAACTAATTGCACTAGGCGGGCGCTTAATTTCAAAATATTCAGCAGCTTACCTGTTTTGTTTTCTTGATATTGATAGTCAGGGAGGTCAGGGATCGATCCCAACACGAGCGAGGTGTGTGTGGAGCTTATCTAGGAATGGGCGGGACATAGCTAAAACTGGAAAGGTGTAATAAAAATACAATGAAGGTAGTATATGAAGATTAAACCAGAAAAAAACACGTAATAATCCATAAATAGTTATATAATTATTTAATGAGCAAATGCCAACACGGCGAAACCATATACAAACATATTTAAGCATAAACCGTACAATTGGATTCCACAACGTTTGGCGTGATCCGAAAACATCTAGAAAATGCAAACAATCCGACTACTTTTACAATGTGCCCGAAACCGGAGGGCGACGTCTGCAATCTCTGATTACTCATGCTCATTTTGTCTTGAGCTTATTAAGCTAACCATTTTTGTGGCCAGACCAGTTTCAGAGTTAAGAGCTCTGACACACAGCACCTCGCAGGACGGATCTCAGAGTCATAATCATAGAACCACCATGAGGAATGGTAATAAAACGCCCGTTGCGCCCTAACCCCTCCCCCACCACCACCCCCGCTGCAGACGATAACTCACTTGGCTTCTAGAGCCGACCCACCCCGAGGTCGGCTCTCAAAGTCCACTCATAATTCTAAATCACGTGGCACCCAGAGCCACTGTGAGGAATGGGGCGCTCCAGGGAACCACTCTTTTTCCAACCACTATTCTCGCATCCACGGCAATGCAGGAGTTAAATCAAGTTGCCGGCTGCTTGGCAGGAGGAAAGATAGAGAGATAGATTGCTGCTTGGCAGGGAAATAGAGATTCCTACGGCAGGATATGAATCAAGTGGTTTGCCATTGTCGCCCACCTCCCAGGGCGGATCTAAAAAAACCCATGACACAGTACTCAGAATCCGTCTGTAAACCAGTTAGTGGATAAGCTGTACGTTTAATACGGGGTATTTTTATTTCATTGTATGTTTTATTTCGGTGAATGGTTGCTCGTTCCGAAATTTAAAAGATCTGTTGGTAAGATTCCTACTCTTATATTAAATCGGCCAAAATGTGATTGCACCCTCAAAAAACCACTATAGCGACCATTAAAGTGATAATTCATATACGTAGCATTTAGGGAGCTTTGATGTGAACAAGTGGGTTTAATAGTGAGACATATTTTCTTATCAAGCGTAGATTTCACCTGAATAGAGAGATGTTGTTATCAGCAATATGCTTTTCAATACCTGCGGTAATCGCATGCGCCCTAGTGGTGGCATCTTAGACGCGGCTCATCCACTTGTAAGTACCAATGTGAACTATTAAAATATTGCTAACTCTGATCGCCCAGTATAATGGCGTGCGAATGTTGGTGATTTCGTTATCCAAAGCGTGAGGAAGTGGTCAGCTATCTTCATATCTTCATATCTAGTCAAATGAATGTGAACATTGCAAGGCACAGGGATGGGCAACATACGATTGAGGAAAACGGATTCATTGGATCGCTATTCCAATCATTCGTGACCTAGATAGTCTAAACATAATCTGCACAATGCCAACCACTCATGCCTTAGCTAGTAGGATCAAATAGCAATGGTTCGATGACATGACCTTGTTGTGGTCATATTATCAAACCAATACTTATTCCAGCATCACGTGAAACTTAAAGTAGTCTAAATAAATATCATCAGGGATACTGAAATACCAAATAACAATGCCTCTGCAATTTTCAGAGAAGAATTTTGAAACTAACGCTCTCACTCTCAGTCGGCATGGCATACCTTCACACAGACACAATCCATTTGCTATACTCATTAGGTATTTTTCCTCTGCAAGCGTCCCCGTGTGGCTATTATCTGTCAATGCTCCATACTCAAATCTACAAAAGGCTATCCACTGTTACAATTAAAGCTCGCCTTGTGCAACTCTTACCGTACATCACCACTAATTCAAGTTGAGGCATTGGTATTAATGGCTCCATTTCATGGTGTGGCTGATGAATATGCTCGCGCTTTCCCGCATTCTCCACATCTCTATTTAGCTCGCGCATATTTCCATAGATTAAAGTCATCATTATCTATGTCTTTGTTCGTGGGCATGCATCCGCGTAAATGAACATTCTGCGACCGATAAATAAATCTATTAACTCTTTAATGGCTAAATTCGGCCAAGAAAATATTTCCTTATTGAAGGTCCAGTTTCAGGCCAATAGAAGAATATTTGATAAATTTCCCTTAATTATAAAGCCAACTATTTCAGTGGGAAATTTTCAAAAAAAAATGTTCTTGGCCTGCAAATGGCCGTTACTCAAGACCAATGTTGAGGCCGGGTTTACCTGTTCCGCCATGAAACTGTTATAGCAGAGTTTAATATTCAAATTCACATTCGCTCTAACTTTCCAGCCACTTCAAAGCACTATCTCATCGTAATGTGAATGCAGGACGTGATTGCAACGTGATACAATATCTACTGATTTAGAATAAATGGGCCAACATCAATAACAATAAGGATGGTGAGTTTATTTTACCACGGTAATGGCCACATTTAGTTAAAAAATATTTGCTTATTGAAAATCCATTTGCAAGGCAAGAGAAGATTAATTCAGAAAGTTTACGACTGGGATGACTGTCTCTCGGTGATCGAGCCAGTTACTGTGGTGGTAAAAATTGAAAATGTGTCTTCCCTTGGCCTGCAAACGGACGTGAGTCAGGGCGACATCAGAGGCACGCGTGTTCGGCTTGGTCATGAAGTGATTAAGTACAGATTAGTAGAATAAGCGAATAGTGTAGTAAGTATCAGGAAAACATGAATCACCTTGCAGTGGATGGGACTCTAGTAAATAACCGTTTCCAGTTTATCCATCCATCATATGACGTCATAAACAAATGCGCGACGTGCATGATAACGTCATAATCAATGGTGTCATGAATGACGTGGATAAGTACGTCACGAACGCAGAAGCGAGAACGGGTTAAGCTTTGGTGTGCGAATCGTATGGCTTTCCTATTTAATAAACACGCTGTTGAATATTTTGAAACTAATTTGACTGGGCGTTGAATAAGTTTCCAAATACTGAACAGCTTACCTGTGCAATTTTCTGGAAATTAATAGTCAGTGAGGCCAGGGATCGATCGAGGTGTGGGTGGAGCTTAGCTAGAGATGGATGGGGCATCGCTAAAACTCGAACGGTCCACGTTTCTGCCTATCTTCTGTTTATATGTCTCATCATTTATATACATATCACACCTTATTGACTTTGAGGTGTGGCAAACACAAGAACATGTGATTTGTTGTTTACTGTCTTCAATGTATGTCATCCCACTTGGCAAATGGTAGGTACGTCTCATGAAAATGATCGCCAATCTTTGCTTTCAATGTTGTCGCAATCCGGTAAGAGCAAGAGCAGAATTCACCTTTCCAGAGTATCCATCCATCATCTCACCTCGTATGACGGCATAATAAGCTCGGCGCATGTATGATGACGTCACAATCATTACGTCACAAAGAGTTCCATATAGACTGCCATCAAATCTCAAATAGTCCGACACGTTGTATGAATTGTAAGTCTTTATAATTCTTTGCTATTTAATAAACAGGCTGTTGAATAATTTGAAACTAATTTGACTGGGCGTTGTTGCTGCCTTAGGCAGCAACAGCACCCAGTTAAATTAGTTTCAAAATATTCAAAAGCTTACCTGTGTATTTTGTGGAAATTAATAGTCAGGGTGTTCAGGGATCGATCGATCCAAACACGATCGAAGTGTGGGCGGAGCTGACCGGGAGATGGGCGGAGCATAACGAAAACCGGAAAGGTCCATTGGAAGTGTCTGCTTTATAAGACTGACGTATTTATTTTACAAACCTTCGCACAGGAATGTGCTTCATCAAATCAACTATGACATAGCACTTTTCTGTTCAAAAGTGTTTTTTTAATTTCTTTATCTGAATATATATTTAACTTCTGTTCTTTTTGCACAGTTTCCTACTTATTTGAATACCTGCCTATTAGTTTTGAAATTCTATTTCCGTCTCCATTAATCAAAATAATGATCGGTTTAATGATGAGTGAGCGAGCATCCCATCGCGGCCTATCATTTATTACACGCAGCAAATTACAAAAGTGTCTATATGTCAGCTTGAGAGTATGCAGTCCGCATCGGATTACACCAACAACATCCGTTTCATTTAAATAATTACACACATTAAGAGGCGGTATCACTTAATATGGTGAATATTTTCTAGCAATTTACATTAATTTGGAAAGTCCAATGAAGTTTGACAGAGTGTTATTCAAGTATGAGAAATCCCATACAATCTTTATTAACCCGAAGTAACGAAGATTTGTGTGATTTCCATGTTGTGACATACATCCCTGCATAGATACGTATGCCACACGAATGTGCGCAGAATGGTATCCATTGTAAGCACATCGACTTATATGAGTGTTAAACTTCGACATCTGCATTCCAGTCATAAACCAACGTGTTCTCAAAATGGCTGTTCATGACTAAAATAGCAGCTGTAGTCACACCATGGTGGTAGCAACAATTGGAGCACCTGCCGCCGCTGCGGCAACACCACCAGCAACTGCAGCCGTTTCCATAGCAGCAGCAGTCAACATACTATCAATAATCAATGGTAGTAAGGCATTCCGATTTGTGAAAATCTAAAGTGAAACACTAAGTAGACCTTTTAGTGCACAGTGTATGGCATAATGTACTATAATGAAATCCCCATTACTAATATTACTAGTATTGCATAGATGGCAGTAACAAATGGAGACTGATTGAAAGCCTCTCAGTGAAATTGCTTCTGTAATGACCTTTAGGTACCAGTTTGCTTCTGAATTCACATTTCCAGAGTATCCATCCATCATCTGACCTCGTATGCCGTCATAATCAGCTCAGCGCGTGTATGATGACGTCACAATCAATACGTCACAAATGGTTCCATAGAGACCGTCATCAAACCTCATATAGTCCGACACGTTGTATGTCGTTCTTTGCTATTTAATAAACATGCTGTTAAATAGTTTGAAACTAATTTGACTGGGGGCTGTGTGGGTGGTGCTTAGCTAGAGATGGGCGGGGCATAGAGCTAGAGATATATAAAACATGCTTGGGTATGTGGATTTATATGGAGGGAGGGAGGGAGGGAGGGAGGGAGGGAGGGAGGGACGGAGGGAGGGATGGATGGATGGATGGATGGATGGATGGATGGATGGATGGATGGATGGATGGATCGATGGATGGATGGATGGATGGATGGACGGATGGACGGACGGACTAAAAATGAATATCATATCCGAACTAATATGCATTGTGATTCTGAGAATGTAGTCTATTTGATCAATTGTGCCCTTTTCCAGAAACAGTATGTTGGTGAAACAAAAAATGCATTTAGAATGCGTGCTAGACGCCACGTTTCTGATATTAACACCTCAGCCAATTGCTCAACATTTCCAACTTCCTGATCATTCAGTTGAACATCATTTTGAAATCATGCCAATAGAACAGATTCGGACCTTCGATAGTGAGGAAGAAACGAGTTCGTTTCGCAAAATCCGAGAGGGCCATTGGATTAGAACACTCCAAACAAAAGCACCATTTGGAATAAATGTAGATTCGGGAATATCACAAAAGAACAAAATTATCCCATTTCAACTCATATACAATAGACGTAATGTTGAATTAGTGAAAACCATGAAAGACGAATATTCACAGTTGCAATCTAAATTAAAGGAACCGATCAAAGCACGACCAGTAATAGCTTACAATAGAAATCCAAACCTGAAAGATTTGCTAGTAAGATTAAAGTTAGACCTTATAGTTCCTGATAACAATGACAAGGTTTCATCCCTCCCTACCTATTCTTAAATAAATCTAATCCTAACCAAAATCAATGGTGGGGCAACATGAAAACATATCCGTAGGACATCTTTTAATTTTGTGTCTGCAAAAGTGTGTGTGCGTGCGTGCGTGCGTGCGTGCGTGCGTGCGTGCGTGCGTTCGTTCGTTCGTTCGTTCGATCGTTCGTTCGTGCGTTCGTTCGTTCGTTCGTTCGTTCGTTCGTTCGTGCGTTCGTTCGTTCGTGCGTCCGGGCGTTTGTTCGTGTGTGTGTATGGGTGTGTGCTCGTACATCCGTACGTGTGTGCATCAATACTTGCGTGGGTTTATGTGTGCGTGTGTATGTGGGTGTGGGTGCATTAATTCGTGAGTACATTAGTGCCTGGGTGTGTGCGTGCATGCATTCGTGCGTCCGTTCGTGCATGTGTTCATGCATGCATTATTGCGTGCATTCGTGCATGTATTACTGTGTGCATGTATTATTGCATGCATTCGTGCATTCGTTCAGATGTGTGCGTGCGTGCGTGCGTGCGTGCGTGTGTGCGTGCGTGCGTGCGTGCGTGCGTGCGTGCGTGCGTGCGTGCGTGCGTGCGTGCGTGCGTGCGTGCGTGCGTATGTGCGTGCGTGTGTGTATGTGTGTGCATTCGTGTGTGTGATTTCTCTATAATGTAGGATCAATCCCAGCCTTTACCTGTTAGAGCGACCTACTGATTAATTCACTTTACCCCAACTAATCTCAAGGGGGGACCACTCTAAGTAAATCTAAACTTGGTCTCGATAGGACAAATTTAGGCAAAGAAATTTTTAATTAAATTCCTGTGCCAATGCGTTTTTTTCAATGTAAAGACAGACAGACAGACAGACAGACAGATAGATAGATAGATAGATAGATAGAGAGATAGAGATAGAGATAGAGATAGAGATATAGATAGAGATAGAGATAGAGATAGAGAGATAGATAGAGAGAGAGAGAGAATAGAATGTAGGCAGTGTTCTTATTGCCGCCATTAACTTGCAAAATTTGTAACGTGTGTATGGAGAGGTGTTTTTATTTTCACAAACTGTATCAATGAGAAATATTACTTGATAGACCCCCAACAATAATATCCTAACTATGGTATCTGAAGCAAAATCTTCTACACCAATCACGGAATCTATACGGAGAAATATTTGCATTTCCATAGAAACAACAGGAACTTCTCACCGACATAGCTACACATAACTACGTGGGTAATTCTGTCGCCGTCAAAGTCAATAATTTCCTCATAAATGTCCATTCGCTTCATATGCAAATTACTTAAATAGATGATCTGTACAGTCAATATATGAATCCACCGTTAACTCTGTCCTAGCCATCTTGAGCCAAGATCCGTCTACGCTTTGCCCGTATTGTGATCAACCAAACGATGAACACCCCGAATCTCAAGTTCCAGAACGGTATACAGGTAAACTGTTGAATATTTTGAAACTAGTTTGACTGCGGGATGTTGCTGCCTATGCCAGCAACACCATCCAGTCAAAATAGTTTCAAAATATGCAATAGAATGTTCATGAACGACATACAATACGTACAACTGACGCTCTATTCCAGATTCAATAGGGAGAATTGGGTTTCTAGGATTTTCTAAAGTATTTAGATGTTTTAGCATCGCGCCTGAAGTTGTGAAATATAATTGTTGACGTTTCGACAGTATACTCTATAATTACTGCCTCTACGTTTCGGGTTGGGGCCTGAGTGAATGTGTCATGTGGACACCGGTGTTGGCCACCGTTGGTTACCGCGTACACACAGACGTTTTGATAACGAGTCATTCTACAGTCAGTCGCTGGTGTATCAACAAGTTTTATTAGCACTATTTTACAGTATATGATATGTTTTGAGAATGTAAGGGCACAAATTAATTCTGGTGATGTATCATGTGGTTTGAAATAATTTCTGCGCAGAAAATATTTTGGTTACATTTTTTAGGGTGGAGTCCGTCATCCTACCCGAGGTGTGCTATGTCAATGAGAGCTACGGACACAGGTTCCCTGAAACAGCCATCCGGTTTTTCCTGGGCCTCTAGCACACATATGAAGCTTAATCTAGTTACATTTGTAACTGTATTTTCAATTGAAAATATTAAACTACGACGGTTGACTAAGTAAACCAAAACTGTTGTTTTGTCATTTGTGCATAGGCCTATAGGTTATGAAAGAACACGTAGTGGTCACACAGTTTCCTGTGTTGTGATTTTAGCCAAATTAGCCCAGCAGTATCCGCGATATAAACATTTTCTCCGATCCGAATCCGGTTTATTTTATCCGGATCATGGCCAATGTCTTGGAATCCTCTGGCAAGGCAGGTTCGTTCGGTGTGTTAAAATGCGAGCCAAAGCAGATCTGTGTTATTTTAGCTATATCCCAGAATAATTGTTAGTGGCCTCAACTCTCAACATCAACGACGGCATCGGCAACGTTTAACAATTTAACTCACTTTCTCAAGTTCAATGGAGTCTTGAAATCTGTTGTACGACATAAAATAATCCGTTGAATATTTTGTAAGAAATTTACTGGAAGCAGTTCTTGCCTCTGGTAGCAATGGCTTCCAGTTAAATCTCTTTCAAAATAGTCAACAGATTAAGTTTATATCGTAAGGAATTACTTGCCTATTTGGTATGATGGGTTAAATGGCTAACATGTAAATAATAGTTGTATTTTCACGATTGCCGATTTTCCGGATTCCAGGAATCAACTAATTTAACCTCAGACAACTGACATAATTCCGATTTGGGTTGACTCTTGAAAGGTTTTTCTGATAAATCGCATAGTCGAATTGGAACACGAACGGCTGTGTCTGCAGATGCGAGTGTTACCATTCCGAGACAAACCCCGGAAAATGTTTTCGGCTTGTGAACAATGTGTTGTCTGTAACTGCTGTCAAAACATCAACTGATTTCCTGGCAATGCCCTGAAGTGTCCTCATTTAATTGGGATGAATCGTGATAGGTAATTTGCTGGTCATCTTGACAGATATAATATTGGAATCACACATGCTATTTACATGACATTTGTTTCAACACTAATTGGAACTGACATTTTATATTCTGTTCTGGGCACAACTAATAGAGGAATGCAGACAGACTCAATAATAAACGGCATAGTGATATCAGCTTCAATGTAGCAGTACTGGGACGTAGCTGAAGTGGCTGAACACCTGCACAATACACCTGCAAATCAAAGCCATTAACATCACAGACATATGGATTAGGAATTAATGAGTGTTAAGATTCTTCAACAACGCATGCTACCATTCAGCCACCGCAGATTAAGGCGTTAGTTTCGATTTGATGAACCAATAAGGCATTGATGATGATTGTTATTATATCATTCTATATAGGAATTATGAATATATTCTTGAGGATATTAGGGCTTTGATAAAAAAAAATCCGGTTTGCCCCTCAATCAGAGAGGTTACTATTTTAACTGGTTCAGCCCATGGTATGTTATGGTTTGGTATGGTGTTTGTTGGTTACTAATATTGCCCAGACAACCATGAAATGTACCGCATCCAGTACCTCTATAGTCAGCATGGTCGAAATTACCTCGTTCGCTCCCGGGGCCCTGGAGTACCGTGATAATTTGTGATACTATCTAAGGATTGAACAATTATATTCCATGGACAAGGTTGATTGACTTTAGATTCGACTTTATTTTCCAAGGCCGTAATTCTTTCCAACAAATACTCATTTTCAGGAGATGCACCCGTTGGATCTGTAGCGTTGCTGTTGTATCTGACCGCATCTCCTGAACAACAAAGAACCCGTATCTCCCTAAGAAAAGAGTATACATCTTGAGTAGATTCATATTTATTCCTGTCCGGCTTTTCAGCTTCTCGTTTCTCAGAACTGTCCAAAACTTAAATCTTAGCATATCATTTTCACAGTACCGTTTACATGTTTATTGAAAATTGCAATCTGTAACAACCGTTCCAATCTGCAACCAAAGGCGGTTATAGTTTCACCTTCTCTCTGCGAAGCTTACAAATTGCTGCATATCAGATTCGCTGGAACACACATTACCAAATAGTGTATATAACTTAGCCAGAATTTCGCTTCTGCTGGCTGCTTCTCCCAGTAGGATTAATGTCTGCCTTGCTGTCCCACGTAAGGATTTCCTAATAGCCTGCAAAACAATGTGGTCGTTAGCGATTTCAGATGCATTACAATGCACGTCAAACCCCCAGACGTGGTATGCTTTGTCTGTCTTATGGGGTTGGCCATAACCTGAAATTAAAGGTAGCGTGAGAGTGGCATATGCGCACGGCATATTCTTGGATAGATTGTTATTATCACGTTTGTCTGCTCCGTGCTCCTCGGATGCCTTGTAGAGAAACGTATTCCTAAACTCAGAAAACCAAGTCAACTGAAACGTAAATTTCGTTTTAGCGTAAGCATTGTCACTTGATCAAACTCCTCGTCACGTATCATAGCTAAATATCAGATGATTATTAACGCGCCACCACCTGTAGCCATGGATACACAACAGCAACTATAATAATAATAATAATAATAATAATAATAATAATAATAATAATAATACAAGTGTAACTACAATCAAATAGAAATACAGACACATGTGCATTAGTTACAATTTAATTATCATAGCAGCATTTTTTTCACATAATTTATGTCAATAAAAATAGGGTACAATTGAAACATTTATATATTCTATCACATCAGACCATAATTAGTAATATAATTTACGTCAATTCTAAATACATTGTCAACACTATTAATTAAATTAATGAAAATGATATGTGCGGATGCAATGTACCATAGATGAATTCGAACTCGCATTAAATACAATATCTATTTAAGATTTAAAGGCTGAAAAGAATATCTCCAGAAAGTTTTCAATTAGACAATGGCAATAAACAAATGACTCATCAGAGTTACTTCCCCTCGCTTGGCAGTGATCAACAGTTGGCCTAATCTACTCCCACCAAGCGCTGCAAAAACAAATACAAAGTGAAAAAACCTGATTTAGTGTCCTGAAAGAAATCACACTATAATATTTAATCGCTAAAAAGAAATAAAATAATATTTTCTGTGGCATGCACATCAGCTAAGCAAACAATATAATGCACAGATGACAAAACCGTAGGGCTAATTCATAATTTCAATCTTAGCAAGTCTGAAATTGGAATCAATTTAAAATCCACCGACACAGAAAACACGGACAACAGGTAAGATACACAATCGGTTTCGCTCTCATGCGTGCGATGCAGTGACAATGTGCGGATGCAGTATACAGTTTACCCCTTATCACTCCGATTAAATTTAGAGATGAATTGATGTTCATTTTAAAACAAATTTGGTGGAAGATGGTGCTGTCGTAGACAGCAACATCGTCCTCCAAAATTGTTTTAAAATGTACACCAGTTTCCTTGCTACTGTGCATACACGCACGCGCGCGCGCGCACGCACGTACGCATGTACGCACGCACGCACGCACGCACACAGAGAGGGAGACAGACACACGCGTACGCACGCACGCACGCACGCACGCGTACGCACGCACGCACGCACGCACGCACGCACGGACGCACGCACGCACGCAGACACGCACGCACGCACGCACGCACGCACGCACGCACGCACGCACGCACGCACGCACGCACGCACGCACGCACGCACGCACGCACGCACGCACGCACGCACGCACGCACGCACGCACGCACGCACGCACGCACGCACGCACGCACGCACGCACGCACGCACGCACGCACGCACGCACGCACGCAGACACGCACGCAGACACGCACGCGTACGCACGCGTACGCACGCACGCACGCACGCACGCACGCACGCACGCACGCACGCACGCAACTCACGCCCGCGCACATGCACACGCACACACACGCATGCACACACATACACACACAGACACGCACACACATGTACGCACGCACGCACGCACGCACACAGAGAGGGAGACAGACACACGCGTACGCACGCACGCACACGCACGCACGCACGCACGCACGCACGCACACACGCACGCACGCACGCACGCACGGACGCACGCACGCACGCAGACACGCACGCACGCACGCACGCACGCACGCACGCACGCACGCAGACACGCACGCAGACACGCGTACGCACGCGTACGCACGCACGCACGCACGCACGCACGCACGCACGCACGCACGCACGCACGCACGCACGCACGCACGCACGCACGCACGCACGCACGCACGCACGCACGCACGCACGCACGCACGCACGCACGCAACTCACGCCCGCGCACATGCACACGCACACACACGCATGCACACACATACACACACAGACACGCACACACAGGCATGCACTATACACATGTGCCGCATAACGTTCGTAAAAATTGGCAGGTATCATTAATTACGGAACGGTGGGGGAAAACCCGATGAAACGGTGAAAATATAATAATCATATTGTTGTTGAATGATGATGAGAGTAACCGTGCTGGGAAGTAGGTGGGTTGGGCCGCCTGTGAGGGGGGTGACCCTTTCCCAAGACGGGAGTGAAAATGATCTGCTCTGACAATCCATTTAATGGCGTCTCAATGCATATAATTTTTAATTTAGAGCCGGGTGTGGTGAGCTCCAGCTCGCACCCGTCTATGGTGGCGGCTGTCAGTTCCTGCATTCTGAGTGATAAATAAAATCGTTATTTTGCTTCAACTTATGATGTTTGATTTTCCATAAAATTTGAAAGGATATTTAACAATCATCGTATCACAATAACTCTCGCTGATCACTTCTCGGTGGAGGCCTACATAAAAAATTTCTAATTTCATCTCGGTGAAGGTTCCTGGGCAGATACCCTGTCTGCTCAGTTCTAAATCCGGCCCTGAAACAAGTTAACCCTTTGTATCAAATGTATCACCCTCTCTTAGTAAGATCTCAGCGGCAACAAGATCTACGGAGCTCAATACGAAATCTTACTAAACCAGAGTGATAAATTAGGACATGAAATGGAATCGTGTTTAAGGGTCTATTTATCGCATAAACTATTATGTCTCAATTATGTTATTATCGATTCTAATAATGTTCTTAACATTTTACTGGGTCGAATATAAGTGCACATTGAAGTACATTGAAAAGCATACCGTCTTTTTATTCAAGAACGCTTTTTTCATAGAATTCATCGATCGATTGTATCGAGTGTTTTAATGGTACGGTAAATCAAATCATGGGTATAGCGGACACATATCATTGGGTCCAAACGATGTTAGTTCCTAAGATGTGTGGTCGCAAGCCAACCTGTCATAATGAACCACCAAGATATGACCAGCAAATCTATATGCGATAGCCAATGAGCTGTATTAAGCAACCACATGCCTTTAATCACTCGTGTTTGACGGCACATGAAGTGGTCGCTATAGACATGATTCTCTGCACTGACAGAGATGGAGATCTGAATTACAGGCGAACTTAAGAGCGAATCCACTTATATCTGCGAAGGAAAATGGATTGTGACACAAGATTTAACCATTTCATGACGAACCCAGACAAACCCGTCCTCTGTACTGGTCTTGAGATATGTCCATTTTCGGGACAAGGGAAGACTTTTAAAAAAATGTAACACTGGAATGATTGGCCCGATGATCGAGACAGCCATTGCAGTAGTAGATTTAAAAACAAGGTTTTCTCGTGGCCCACACATGAACATTCCGTAAGCGAGTATTTGTATTCTCATTACCAAGGTTAGCCACACACGCTTTAAAGATATATTCCCGTCTTCATGCTTGAAAGTCACATGTTTGTATTTGAGAGACAACGATACAGAAAAGGCATTGAATAATTTGAAAATAACCCGATTGAAACATTGGAACAGTCAAATTCGGCTTCAATATATTAAACACAACATGCCCGATATCATAACGAAGATATTGTTTCTGGTATGTGGGCGTTACAGGGTTAAATTTCAGCCGTCGTTATTCGTCGATAAGCAGGGTAGGTCTAAGCGAAAGCTGTGCAACTGTCACATTGGGTACCAGGCAATAGCTATTAGCCCCACACTCCTGGGAAAGACACAAAGAACGCACAAGTACTCACATCAACGGCATCTTCATAGCTTACTTTTGTCAAATCACTGCCTGGGGTCATGTCGATTGTGAACGACTCAACCTTGATTACTGGCAAAATACTCATAGTATTAAATAGCAATCAGAGTGAGTTGGTTATTTGTGGGCTTCTCGCGAGGATGCTGTTCAGAACGTCTAAGGATTCTAATGGAAGGTTCTGGTCTGCCACTCAAGTATCTAATATCATAATCGCTTACTTTACTAGCTATATGACGTGACAATGATGGTGACGTATATACCTTCATCATGAAAATTGAAATGTCCGTCACCAGTGTACGGATTGTATGTCTTTGATGAATGTATGGTTCAATAAACATTATGTTTAATTCTTTTAAACTAATTTGACTGGGAGCTGTTGTTGACATAGGCAGCAACTTAATTTCAAAATATCCAACAGCTTACCTTTACAATTACCTTGAAATTTCGATTCTGTTATTTCGTATTTCAACGTATCGATCACACAACGAATAACATGTCAGAGGGGCATACCTAGAAATGGATGGGGCGCAGCCAGAAGAATGCGGGGCATAGCTAGAAATCGGGCAGGTATAAATAGAAATGGGCGGGCATAGCTAGAAATAGGGCGGGCATAGATAGAAATGGATCCCTCTATTATGAGATGCTCTGGTTAGATCAAAGTGAAGACGTCACGATAATCTCTGGAAATAAATCGACTCTCTAAACTAAATCTGAGTTTTTCTGCAGTTCGGGAAAGGTGGGCTTCCTTTCGTTTCACTTAAATTTGAACAAGACTAAAACACATTGATTTCGAAAGTAATACAAACATTGATAACTTTATTAATTACTATAATTTACAAAGGCCATATTGAAGGCTTGTACAACAATTGAGATAACCTTTAACGTGATAATAATTATAAGCTGCTTACTATACTAACTTGTTATCAATACGAAGATTACCACTCAGATCTATCGATGTTAAAAGTATGCTTACTGATCTCCCGATGGTACAAAATAAATGAAATCAGAGCAGACACAAACTTATACACAAATAATGTGGTTCCTCTGGTCTGACGTCATTTTGGGCTATCCGAAGGATTTCCCCCTAAAACTCGCACTCTGATTGGTCTATTACTCCCTTGTTGTGCAATCTTGGAACTGGTGGGAACCAGTTTGGGAGTGATGGCTCCTGACAGATAATGTAAACTTTGCTTGCTTTGACAAGATTCATCAACAGCCATATTTCGCATACTTTGTGCTCCCACTCCTTTTGGTTCATTGTGACAAAAGCATTAATCAACATAGAAGGATACTGCTGCAATTACTTTCACACTGGGACAACTCATTTCGTCGCAATGATAAATAGTTTCCACTCGTTATGACGTACCAGTGCCTGCTACTTAACCTGGGGGGGGGGGCGAGCGGGGTGGGTGGGTGGGGGTTATTCCAGGATGATCACAAGTTGTGCAATCAGCATCAGGCACCACGTGGTAGTGAATCATAGAACTCGTTTCATTGGCATTCTATTGTGGCCATTCCCATTATTCAACAATCTTTCCTGGCCACCATCATAATCTCATCTTACACAGTTGTCCCATACGTTGCATTAACTACCAAGAACGTCTCCATACATCTTCTCAGTATTTAATCCATCACTGTCTTACCGTCGCACCATGCCATTCTTATATTAAAATATCAGAACCATTTCTCTCGCAGGTAAACTCCGTCTCCTTATTTCTAGTAAACTCACTCCCAACTCAATCAAACTGATTTCAAATATGAACAGCATAATTTTTCCGTCCATGGTGATCGTAATTACCAGCCTTTCGTTTACAAAATAATTTTCTACAAAATATTCAAACAGTCATCCTGACATTCAGTCTGCACTCGTTATAGCTCATAATCAAAACTGTCATCGGGCTTTCCCCGAGCAATGTAAAAATACTATGCACTATTCACGCTCATCCATGTCTTGCATTCGACCTGTCTATAATGGCTTATATTTCCTGGTACTTTGTGAATCTCCAAATGACGTAATGTGATGATACTGTAAAAAATATTCACCATTGAGAAATTAACACTTTGCTTTCAAACGCACAGTGTTGGGAAACATATGCCATTATTTTCCAAGTACTAAGTATCGTACTTACGGATCTGAGGGTAGCTAATCCTAGAATCTCATATTCACATATGCCCAACCAAAGTTAAACTTCCGGTGCATTAAACTAGCTGTGCTCCATCAACATACTATATACAAATCAAACTCTCCTCCCTAGGTGAATACTCAAGACAAGTCCTCATCCACAAGAATATATACAAACAAACACAACAATACTATTAAACCCTCTGCCCCAACAAATATAACAATGACATCAAATATGTGTAAAGCAATATATATATATATATATATATATATATATATATATATATATATATATATATCGTGACCAAATTGCAGATGCAGCTGCGTGTGTTGGCGTAGTTTCCCTCATACACATAACCCTGAGGATGGCTCACTTGGCATGGATTACATCAACCTCGTGTTCCTCTCATTCATAGGTGCATATACACCATGCTGCATCGGCTCTGAGGGAGCTTCACTTGGGGTGGATTTCAACACCCTCAGACAGGACAGTCAAAGTGTAACCTGGTGCTGTGCAGCTTAACAATAATACAATCACAACAAAACAAATACTAGTTACTATTATACACATAGGTACATGAATCATACAATGGAATTAACTGCCGATGCGTAGATGGAATATGTGCAGCCACATCACAACAAGATGAACATACTTAGGGCAATGCCCTCTTACATACGATACCTATCGGGTACAGTTACAAATCGAAATCTCTAAGACATGATGAACTAAATGGCTCATCGAATAAAACATCGGGAATGTGCAGCATGGCACTCGCCAGAACGGGGAGTGGGTGGCACTCGCCAGAACGGGGAGTGGGATGCCATGTTCCGGGTGGCTGCCCGCTCACATCAGTTCGTCGATCAACCCACCTGGGCGGATGATTTCCTGTGGCGTCTGAGTAGTGCACTGCTCATCCCGACCAATTTCTTCCAAACAGGAAGATGTCCTCTTCGTGCAACATTGCTTGCCTTTCAGTCAGACACTGCACTGATATAAAACAGATAAAACAAGGATTAACACAATATATGTAATAACAATAGTGACATAATGAGTATCTCCTTGATACCTGCAGCATCGATATCCAACTACGATATTGGTGCCAAATTGACCAATTTGACCTTTTGTAAATGGTCCCACCTCATATTCTTAAGGGCCTGGACTATGCATGACTTGTTGAACACATCATATATTTCAACAGTTGACATTTATGTTCACAGGCTGCACTGGGCCTACATAATAGTGCATATCTACGCAAAGGTTATGGGCCATAAACCCACTCCCCTCCGTTGAAATCTTGGTAATTTTCGGAGAACTGCCTTTTGAAGGGTACACATTTTGCCATGGCTAACATCATTACCCAGGGGTAATACTCCCGCAGAATCATTTTAACAATGGCAAAGTCGAGGCAGTAATATGCACCATCCGAATAGTAATTTTGTGCTCAACAACCCTTAGAAATGTGCTTACCACAGTAGGTCTCCTTCCATTGATTATGATCATGGAAACTATAACTAAAAGCACGAAAACATTACACCAATTCATTATCCGATTTTGGAAACTAAATTCAATATCCGAATATTAACTGGGGTCAAACTACAAACTATCATCGGTTGAATAACTGGCAATGTTATTCTACCAAACTGTTAAATACTACAAACTAATTCCTAATAATTTACAAATTAGATACAACATCTACAAGCTTATGCCAATTTGCTACTACACATTTGTCCGATGAGCGGAAAACGCTTCATGTCGGTTGATAACAGCTGTTATATTATGTAGGAATTGCATGATGCTTAAAGGACGACCAATCGCATTGATGCGAGATATCTTTCCGTGCATAGCCGAGAAATATTCTGGCGTATAAAGATGCTTCCACAAATCGTACCTAGGATTTGGCGTGTGGCCAAATATATGTCGAGACTCATATCATCCATTGATGCATCATCATCGGGAACTTCGGATTACGCTATCTTCTCATCAGCCATGGGTGATTTATCTGGCATTTCCACATCTGGCGTAACTACTCCTGCTTGAATGGGCCCCTTGTTTGCTGATTTAGGTGGTTCCTGGATGATAGGTACCACTGGTTCCTTGCAGAACTCAATCAACTTGGCGAGAGTTGGACCCTCCAAAACGGGATGACTTGCGACAGTACCCTTACTGGGTTCCAGAATAGGACATTCTCGAACATTGTCCAAAGATATCTCTGGATCCATGATCAAGAGTTTAGACACATTCAGAATGGGGTCTTTCCACATCTCTGGGGAAGAATATGGGCCGTTGAACTGATATATACCTCATATTCAGTCTCATTATGGGAAGTTAGCTTCATAGACTCAAAGGCCACCACTACGACTGAATCTCTTACATGAAATTCAGTGGTGTTTGCTTGTCTGTCAATCGCCCCCACGGGTATTCTCTCAACACTTCGGTCACAGTGTCAGCGTAAATCAAGCCATTATTAAGACTGTTGAGTTGATCACCAAGGTACTGGAAACCATCTCTACAGCCAATGCCATAGGCAATCTACCATGCCTGCCATACATGAGATAAATGGAGTGTAACCAGTAGTAGCATGACAAGTATTATGGTACATCATCTATGCGGACCCTAATTCGTTCTCCCATGCTCTGGCCTGGTTGTTAACTCCCTTCTGGATTAACTCCTTCAATGCCCGGTTAAACCGTTCAGTCTTACCATTTGTCTGAGGATGGTAAGGACTAGTCCTGCCGTGATCTATCCCATAGTCTTTGTACAACTGGGTCAACTCTCTCGCTCGTTGAACTCAACAGCACCCCCCCCCCCTCCCTCCTCGTTGAACCCACCAGCCCACCCACCCACCCCCCGATCCGTGATCAGGACTTTTGGGACGCCATGCCTTGCACAGTACTCATTAAAGAAGTTGTCTTTAACTTCCTCCGCCCTCTTTGATGGGATGGGAAAAGCTTCCGCCCACACAGAACAATGGTTGCTGATTGCCAGAATATAACGATTTCCCTTGTTTTATTCAACAAAATGACCAAACAAATCCATGCCTATTATTTGTCCGAGGTACTTAGCCATGGGCATCTCAGTATACTTCGGACATGTAATAACATCACAGTGTACTTGGCATGTGGCACATCGATCTAGCATTTCTGTTAAGTCTTTTCTCAAGGACTTCCACAGAAATGAATCTCTGACCAATGCCAACGTTTTCGGCAGACCTTGATGTCCTGCACATTTGTGCGCTTCCTCTAGCACTCGTTTAAGGTACTTAGAGGCCAATACTAAATGGGGATATTCAGCGTCTAAAGCCGATGCTGCTCGAGTGCAATACAAAGCACCATTACGCACCATGTAGTCTTCTGGTACCTCCTTAAACATTTCTGGAACCTCTTCACATTGATTAACACATAACTCCTGGTATGGTGTATCATATCCATCTAACGGTATACATGGAAGGATACCGTCTTCCACTTCAGGAATCACGTAATCACCAGTGTCGAATGTGGCCGCTTCCCAAGGTTTCCTCAGACATGACAACATGTCCGCTTGGACATTATGGGTACGCTTAATATAATTTATCTTGCACCCATACTTGGCTATAAGCACTGCGCAACGTTGGACCTTCATGTTCCTTACTTCTCCCACAAATTAACTCTTTAGGGCATAGACAACTGCGTAGGCCTCCTTTTCAATAACAGGCCAATTCAACTGGCTGTCATTGAGGGTACTACCCATGTACTGAACAACATTTTTAGTTCCGTGATCGTCCTCCTGCACCAATATTGCATCTATCGCATATGAGGGAGCATCGGTATATAGACGATTTGGTTTTTGCAGATTGGGGTAAGCTAGCACAGTTGCGCTGCATAATACGTTTTTCAACCTATGAAATGCCAGTTTCTGCTCTGTACTGCATTCAAATCGTCTATACTTCTTGGCCAGATCTATTAGTGGCTTTACCATTTCTGCATAATCAGGTATGTATGACTGCTAATAGCCAGTGGCACCCAATACTATTCTGACTTCAACCACATTCTATGTGGGCGTCATCGCATGACTGACTTCCACCTTCTGCTTCTGGGATGAAATACCTGCTGCAGATATGTGATAACCAAGCAAATCCACTGATTTACTCGGGAAATGACACTTCTTCCAATACTTTTTTCATTTGAGCTGCAAATTATGCTCACGTAATCGCTCCATTACAAGCATCAAATGGTGAGTATGTTCTTCAGCCGATCGAGAAAATACAACTATATCATCGAGAAAGACGTGCATGAACTTATTAACATAACCTTGAAAAACGGAGTTCATTGACCTTTGGAAGACTGCTCCTGAGTTCCGATAACCAAATGGCATATGGATCCATTCAAAAAAGACCTTTGGAATAGACGAAAGATGTCTTCTCGATGTCTCAGCTGACCATTGGTATCTGGCAATATCCATACTTCATATCCATTGGAGAAAACAGGGTAGCGCCTTCCATACTATCGAAAATATCTGAGATATTCAGTAATGGGTAATTATCTCTTGTAACTACCTCATTTAAATGTATGTAATCAATGCAAACACAGGTTGTCCCATCCTTCTTGTGCACCAGGGTGATTGGCGATGCCAAAGGTGGTGAAGCCGGTCGAATCACACTTGCTTCTAGCATTTCAGTAACCTGATATCTAACAACATGT
The DNA here is from genome assembly GCA_034401795.1 of Chaetoderma sp. LZ-2023a. Taxonomy (NCBI): domain Eukaryota; kingdom Metazoa; phylum Mollusca; class Caudofoveata; order Chaetodermatida; family Chaetodermatidae; genus Chaetoderma; species Chaetoderma sp. LZ-2023a. The sequence goes on from CM067364.1 coordinate 75,991,209, forward strand.
GTTTTCAACATTGGCATTCTATATTATCGTTGTCTAATGGGAGGAGAATTAGTGGGTATGGTACACTCTACTAACCGATTCCTTCTTAGCTCTTTGGGATGAGCAGTATCAAAATTATAACTTTGTAGCCAGTCGACTCCGGGACACTGGCCTGTGCATAGTGTCGATTCTGGTGCCTATAGGGTAAATGCAATTTGTACGTGTTACCAAACCACTCCATCTCAACTTTCCTATAATTAATTACTGCTCCCCCAACATGTAATGCATCGGTCCCAATCAATCCCTCATGATTCATTTTCTTTATGATTATGATGGGTATGGGTTTAGCATCTTGAAACTTGACCTGAGTTTCACCTAGTACATCTATGGGTGAACCGTTTACTGCTAACAAGACCTGCACTTTCATTAGTGGTCTAGCACCTAACAAGGTCTTCCATATATCGCTTCTAATAAGCGACGTATTCGTACCTTATCTATTAAAATATCGACGCTATTCATACCGGTCCCAATGTTGCAACCATTAATGCTGTCTAATAAGAGCTGGACCAGGAACCGGTCGGTTGCATGTTCCCACCACTGATGTTTAACGGCTGCGTTTGGTATGCCCCATCTCTCCCTGTCACTGCATTAGCATACAATTGTCGTCTCCCATTGCTGTTGCTCCCATAATGGTCGTGACACTCATCATGAGTATGGCGGCCATTAAAAAAACCCACTTCTCCAGTGGTCTTATGATAGTTCCTATACACATCAGTTTGTCTGTCTGTCAGAACGAATCCATCTTGAGCTTCGTAAGCTTCCGAATTGAGCTGATTACAGTTATTGCTGCAAAAGTGCCAGGTGATGTAACAACATTTACCTCCATCTTTTCTGGACTTTAGAAATCTCCATGCACTGGGCACTGGTCTGCTTGGTGTCCCATTGCGCTACACTTCCAACACTTCTGTATGTGGTTTGAATTTACCGTTCATGGTGACTGATTTTTCGTTTTGTTGGTCCCCTTCTACAATCTCGAGCTATCTGGATGGGCTTGCCACAGTTGCAACATTCGAATGATTTGGTTGTTCATGGTTGGCCATTCTGTTGCTGACTAATTCTTGGTTGGCTACCTGCATAGCAAATTATCGTCTTTTGCTGATTTTTCAGCGCCTGTGTCGGTTGGTTATGCATAGCATGTTGGTGGGTTAACCGTTCCTCCAAGCTGTCTTGCATCCCTTTTTTAAGCTTGAAGACGTCCTTCATCATCTTCTCCTGCCACTCGACCATCCACTATTCCAGATCCATCTACTGACGCTGCCAATTGCTCACGTTAATGTTGTCGGGAGCTCGTCCAAATGCATCAACCTCCATTGGAGTTTCATTTCTTCCTCTATTTAAATCCATCGCCTCCAACAAGTCATTCATATTGCCCTGTTCTGACATATACTTGATGCATTGGTCCAGGCTGTCGTTCCCTTTTGTGATAAACTGGTGTGCTAAGTCCGCATCACATAAGGCTTTAATGTACGCACACACAATAATGCGTTTGCTGTCTGATTGGTGTTAGGGTACACCCTACTTGTTAAATTCCTAAACCTTCTGTTAAAGGTGTTGATACTCTATCCCCTCTTTTGTTTGAGATTTTCCACCTCACACTTTAGCCGTTCAGCTTCGTTTGCTGATATAAAGTATTTGACGATATGCTCATGTAATTCGTCCCAGGTTACATTCAATGGGTCACGTGTGATCATGAAGTTCTCAATTTCATGGTGCAGTTGGCCTCTCGTCGTCCATCGGACGATGAAGGCCGGATCTCCTGGTTTATTAGGCTTAAGGGGCCCCAATGCAAATCTGCATGCCTCGAGATACTCACGTACATCTGCGGGGATGTGCCCATCTCGCGGTTGAATTTGTCGGACATGATCATGTAGAAGTTCCCTTCTTATTCGGCTATCCTCCAGATCTACTGATGAATTATGGAAAGCCTGCATCGATGATTTTAAATTTGGTGTTAGTTGATTAAACGCCTGGTAGTTCATACTAGGAAGCTATAAGTGGACTGTAGGTGCTGCCATGCTATTTCTACTTTTTAAACTATATATATAGATGTACGTTGATATGAACTATCATTCCTGGTTGTCTACGTTCTGCGGCGTGATTCAGAATTTCTAATGTTAACTTTGTGGATCCGTCACGTGTGTACTCTGTATGAACTATATAAGATACATGGACTGTGGATGCTGCAATGTCTAGAAACTCAATTATATGGTTAGTTAATGTTCTCAGTGTAGTTTGTGCATCCGAGATTAGTGATAAATTATTGTCTGACATGTACTCACTGTTGAACTTGCTGGTGCTGTTTCGTGTTGTTATGATGTCTGGTCGCGGTCGCTAATAAAGTATTCATGATCCACTTGGAAATATATCTATATCTAGATAGCTTTTATTGTGATAATAATTCTAAGCTACTTACTATACTAACTTGTAATCAATCTGAAGATTACCACTCTGAGCTATCGATGTTAAAAGGATACGTACTGATTATGCGATGGTACGAAGATAAATGAAAACAGAGCAGACGCCAACTTATATACAAATAAAATAGTTCCTCTGCTCTTACGTCATTTAGGCTATTCCAAGGATTTCCCCCTAAAATTCGCACTCTGGTTGGTCCTTTGCTCCAACGTTGTTCACTCTTGGAACTTGTGGGAACCAGTTTGGGAGTGATGGCTCTTGACAGATAATGTAAACTTTGCTTGCTTTGACAAGACTCATCAACAGCCATAACTCGCATACTTTGTGCTCCCACTCCTTTTGGTTTATTGTGACAAGAGCATTAACCAACCAAGTAGGATACTGCTGAAATTACTTTTACACTGGGACAATTCTCATTTAGTCGCGACGATGGATGGTTACCACTCGCCATGACGTACCAGTGCCTGATCCTTAACCTGGTGGGGTTATTGCGGAATGATCACAAGTGGTGCAATGAGCATCAGGCACCACACGTTAGTGAATCATAGAACTGGTTCCTTAGCACTCTATTATGGCCGTTCCCGTTTTTCAACAATGCTTCCTGGCCACCATCATAATCTTATCTTACACAGTGGCCCCATAAGACTATGTTGCTTTAACTACCGAGAACATCTCCTTAAAGCTTCTCAGTATTTCAGCCATCACTGTCTTACCGTCACACCGTGCCGTTCTTATATTAAAACACCAGAACTAGTTCTACGGTCTAAGGCGGGTAAACTCCGCCTCATTGTTTCTAGTAATATATAGCTGTATTTAAACACAAACCGAAAACGGCTATTAAAATATCTGAAATGACAAAACTCGATTGGTTGGTGATAATCAGACCCAACTCAGTCAAACTGATTTCAAATATGAACAGCATAACTTGTCCACCCATAGTGATTATAATTGCCCGCCTTTCGTTTATAAAACAATCCTCTACAGCATATTTAAACAGTCATCCTGACATTCAGTCTACATGTTTGCACTCGTTATAGGTCATTATCAAAACAGTCATCCGGTTTTCCCCCATCAATGTACAAATACTAAGCACTATTCACGATCATCCATGCCTCGCATCCGACCTATTTATAACGGCTTATATTTCCTGGTGTCTTGGAATCCTCAAATCACGTAATGTGACGATACTGTAACACATATTCACCATTGAGAAAGTAACGCTTTGATTTCAAATGCACAGTGTTGGGAAACATATGCCAATATTTTATAAGCACAAAATATCGTACTCGGCGGATCTGAGGGTAGCTAATCCTAGAATCCGATATTCACAAACGGTTGTTATAAGCCAGACTGAAACACTCGACGATATTAATGACAACGGCAACGGCATTGATGCCAATGATGGCATTGATGATAAGGTGCAATATGTTATATAATTCAAAGTTTATCTTTGCACGCTGAAACAGGTTGATAGAGAGAGCACGCATGCACGCACACACGCGCATATGCACGCATGCACGCGCGCACACGCACGCACACACCCTGCTGCAGATGATGCTGTTGTTGCTGCTGCTGTTATTGCTGCTGCCTCTACTACTACTACTACTACTACTACTACTACTACTACTACTACTACTACTGCTACTGCTACTACTACTACTACTACTACTACTACTACTACTACTACTTTTTGGGTGGTTTTTTTAAATCCGACGCTGACGCAGTCGGACACACCTCACGGAGGAACTCCTTTAAAAAAGGCTTGCAAACCCCCATAAAAAATCGGGTGGAATAGCAAGCTTTAGTAATCGTATATGAATAACAATACAAACTTAACATATCAAAACAGTGCAAGCTAAAATACTCTATTACCATATACCACACCCATGGCACAACTACATAGAAAAAAGATTAATAAAGAGCTGATAACATAATATAATTCAACAAAGCCATTACTATTTGCACACCGTGTAGTAGTAGGCCCAAATTGCGAGCATAGTTACCCAATAAGTGGTAAAGCGACTCATCAATAATTAGTAGTGAGTTACTGCTACTCATTGACGCCATTGGGCCGATTCATGACCGGCAGGCTGAGTAGATCATATGTAGTTTAACGTAGGACACCTTATAGTATTGGCCCACATGGCGAGTGCAGCTCGCCAACTAGTGGCGAGGTGACTCGTCAATAAGTAACAAAAGGTCACTCATTGACGCCAGCTGGCCGATTCTTAAATACTGAGCAGGCGTAGTAGCCTTTATGTCGTGAAATTCACAAAGCAAAAGTATACAAACTATGACTACATAGATGGCGCTCTGGGTTCACATTTTAAATTTACTTCATTGTAAGTTTTTGTAAATTACCCTGGAACAAATACAACTACAGTAAACATTTACAACAGGATGTTAATTATATATATGTAAGATGTCATACTCTGTTAACCTAATGAACTCGAAAGTCGGATCACCTCCGGATATTGACGAGATGCTCAATTGATATTTAAATATACCGATTCCCAAGGTTAGGAATATTCGTCAAAATTATCAGCTCCTAAGACATTAAAAATTTTAAATTAACTCAATTAAATAAAATAAAATACCATATATCAATGTACAACAAGCAGCGAGTGTGCTAGCTTATACAAGTTCTGCTTCTGCTATTTTTAGATATCCATGTTCAATTGATACTAGGCTAGTTTTTCACCATATATCTTTAAATCTACTTTCTTTCCCATGTTCCACTAGCCTGTAAAATTCAGAATGAATGCAGTTTATCAACAATGATCAAAATATAGCTTTATGGCTCTTTGGTGGTTGTTTCCTGTTTTGTCTCTGGCCTCTGAACACCGATGCTTCCAAATGGCCCACACTCCTACAGATAACAGGGTTACTAACAATTCTTTCTCCTTGCTATTAATGATTCGTCCGATAGTTGAGCAATCTTTGAACATAATTGGTTCAGCCATTAATTTCACATATTTGATTCCAAATTTAGCAAGGAGCATATTGATATATACCCAAAAGCCTGTAGCTATACAACACTGTGAAAACAGATGGTCTATTGTTTCCTCCTCGGTATTACATAATAAACACTGGTCTGTACTTGTTATTTTACACATTTAAGTCAGATGGCGGACCCATAGCCTTTGATGGAGCAATCGCCATGCCAGGTCCCGTGCGTTTGCTGGTAGACAAGGTAGATGTATTGTTTTCCACGCATTTTTTCAGTTCTTTGACGTGCATCCTAAAGTGTTCCAATGCCTAACTGCTCACCGGAGTCTGTCTCCGACTTTGCATTAGCATTCCATACCAGGCTCTAGATGCCATGTTGTATTTTATGTGCTCTGACTTAAATACTAATGTTGGTTGCAACATATCTCTGTGCTTTCGGCAATTTTGAACCATTCACCAGGTATTGCATTCTTTATTCTAAGAAATAATCGTTGGGCATCAATATGCCTCATTGATGTTGCTCTTGCTACATCCTGCATCGCAATCCATTTGCGAGATTTTGGATTAACTAAATCACGTAAATATTGAATGCCATTTTTGGCCATAGAGGGCAAATATAATACAGCATCATTATCACGAATCAACTCTTTGCTCCAAAGACGTTGCTCTAAGGCATCTTCCCAACAACTGGGTTGTGGCATTGATCGTGTAAATATCTTTAAAGCTTCGAGCTGTTCTTTATATACATTTGGTATCTTCTGATGGCTAGGTGGCAGTTTATTGCACAAAAATAAACATTCTACTGGAAATGGATCTACGTACCTTTGTAGACGTGTCCTTGCAACACTTGACCAAGATGATTTTGAAGTGAGTAACTTATTCAAGAATTTCAGTTTTAGCTAAACACACTTTGCTAAAACATTAACCAAATCCGGGCCTCCATCATGATTTTCATTGGTGAGGATTGACTGCGATACTAAATGGGCGTTGTCCTCCCATAAGAAGGACAAAAGTAACGTGTTGATCTTTGACTCTACTGATTTGAGCATATGAACTACACAAGCGGTATACCACAGTCCAGCTAAAATTAAATTGTTAAGGACAAATGTCCTGCCACATACAGTTAGGCGACGTCGTTTCCAATTTACTAATGCACACTTTAGCTTGGATAGCCTTTCTTCCCAGTTTATTATTACATCCTGTTCTCCACTAAAGTAAATACCCAAAATCCTTATGACATCATCTGACCAGTTATTATCCAATCTGAATTTTTACCTGCAAACACAGTCGTATCATCTGCATATTGAGACACCTTTAGTGGCCTTTCTACGCCACGTATACATATTCCTTGAAAATCATTACGTTGCCTCAATGTGGCCCCCAACTATTCCATAGCTATGACGAATAGAAGTGGAGACACTGAGCAACCCTGTCTGACACCTTGTTCCAACACTACAGGTTCAGATAGATGATTATTTACTAAATAGCAACTTGTTATATCAGTATATAAAATATTGCCCCATTTAATAAATCTGCAACCAAAGCCAATATGGTCTAAAGACTTAAACAAGAAATCCCATTCAAGTCTGTCAAACGCCTTCTCGTTAGCAAGTGCTATTATTGCTGATGTGATGCAATCCTAATTGAATACGGTCTCGTATAAGCTATGTGTTGTTTAATATCGTTCTTCCTGAACATCATCAATCACTCGCCTAGGACTGCGCCATGTTTTAATGTTAGTGCCCGAGTAAAAATCTTATAGTCTACACAGAGTAGAGAGATGGGTCTATAATTCTGTGTTTTATTTCTGTCACCCCTCTTGTATATAAGCCGAACATATGCTTGGGCCATCGATGGAGGGAGATGCCCTTGCTTAAAAATGCTAGCTGCTATTTCCTCTAATACTGGACCAAATATGTGCCAGAATGTTTGATAAAATTCAACTGGAAGTCCGTGGCAGCCAGGAGACTTTTGTAACTTCATACCTTTGAGGGATTTTGTCAAGTCATCAATTGTTAGTGATTGGTCACAACTTTCGCGACATGCATCTGGAAGTCTTTGCGTCATATTAGCTAAAATATCTCTAGTTGCAGTTTCATCACTTCCCTGAGATTTATACAATGATTTGTCAAATTTGGATACTGTTTCCATCATCTCTGCATTTGAGGACACTGATACACCATCATTAGTCTTCAGTGAGCGCATTAATTTCTCTATACCTCTTGCTTTTTCCAAATTACAAAAGTAACGTGTAGGCTTTTCACCCTCGGTGTGCATTTGTGCTCTTGCCCTTATTTTGGCCCCATAAAACTGATATTGCTCTATTTCATTTAGTCTACCTTTTAATATAACTAATAGTTCGTAATAATTATATTCTCCATCATTAATTTTATTATTAATTTTACACAGCGACCGCTGAAGCGCCTTTTGACGCTTTCTCATTTCTCGTGCTATCCTGATGGAATACTGTCTTGAAATATGTTTCAGTCGGATTTAATATCCTCCCACCAGTCTGTTATACATTCATACAAACTTCTCTTTTCATCCCAATGCCTACAACAACTTTCTACACATTTGCGATAGCAACTATCTCGTAACAACGCTACATTGAGTTTCCAAAATCCATCTCCTCGTTTGATCCAGTCAGCATTGTCTAATGTGATGGAAAACATATTGTGATCAGAGAAAGTTACTGGTTTTATGTTGGTTTGACACATGTAACCTTTCCATGATCGTTCTACATAGATCCTGTCCAATCTGGATGCTTTCTTTCCATCGGTTGAAAACCAAGTAAAGTCCCTGCCCTCTGGATTTTCAATCCGATAAGTGTCTAACAAGCTTTTATATTCACAGATGTGTTTCAAAATATTATTAATTGTGTCATTAAAATTAGACCTTCCGTTTCTGTCTTTAACTTCATCTAATATGCAATTAAAGGCACGGCCCATAATTAGGTTTTCAGGCGTTCTGTCGTGAATTATTGTGGAAATATCATTTAGAAATTCACGGCGCAATTGATGAGAGGTTGGCGCATAAAGGCACATCAAATTTAAACTTGTGTTTGGTGCATCAATTGATACACAAATCCATCGTCCATTTGTATCTGATGACGACGATATAACATCAACATAGTTGAGACAGCGGGGCAGGATATGAATGGCCACTCCCGCGCTATTATCGTGTGATAAAGAATAAAAAATCCGCCCTTTTGAAATATCTTTGAGGGATTCATTCACTTCAATTTTTTGAATTTTGGTCTCTTGTAGAAAAGCTATATCGACTCTCTCATTTGCTAATTCTTCAAGCAAGTGGCGCTGCTTGAATTCGATATTTACTCCTCTGCAATTGATGGAGCAGATAATCATAATTTGTAAAATGATGTTTACAACCGCCATCATTAAATTAACTTGATTTGGGTTTTTTAGCTCGTTTCTTAGACCATTTACCTAATTTTCCTGCGAATTCAATGTTTCAGAATCATGGCGCAGTAGACGATATTTCACGCCTCTCGCCGTTACATATGGCAGTAACACTTCACCCCCTTCTGATCGGTACATTACCATTTCATCTTTCATCTGTGAACTCTGTGTTTGAATGGACACATCTGATTCTGCAACTGACATTGTATCATCATCCATATCATTTACTTCCATCTCAGATTTTGAGCTATTGTCTTCTTTATGACGCTTATTGCTACTTAAGTTACATTTGGCAGGAGCGTCATTTACCATATCTTCAAGGTGACTTAAATCAAGTGGGTTTAGCGGAAAATCGACTGAACTTTCCGTCTTCTGAGTCCTAACTTTATCCTGTCCTAATTTTAATTCATCTTCTAAGGAATTGTAAACTGGCTCTTCTGTAAGATCATCATTTTCCTGCGTGTCTTTTAGAGCCACGATTGCCCCCCCCCCCCACTGCATTTTGATTATTTTCTTGACTGAGGGTTATACCCTCCTCTAATACTTGAATTTCATCAACTGTAGTTACCTAAACAGGATTTGATGATTTGTTTGTGTCATTTTCAGTGGCATGAACCACAACAACAGCTTCCGTAGTGATTGCTCCAGAAGAGTTTGACTCAGATGCATCCGTTAATGGGCGATTATCTCCTGATACTGAGGGCTTGTTTTGTCGTTTTGGACAGCGCCATTTAAAATGGTCAGCTGAACCACAGAGCAAACATTTGTTTCGATTGGGACAATCTGTTGCCAAATGGTCAGTACTTAGGCAGATCCGGCACTCTTTAATTTGCCCTCTATACCATAAGGGCAGGACAAAGCTGCCACCAAGCGCCACTCTGCTTGGTAACGGGCTATCCACTTTATCAAACCAGATGCGTCTTACACCGTTTTCTAGCGTTCACTCTTTTGCACTTTGCCATACTTCTTGAGTTCATTCATGATTCTGTCATCTGGAATTTCTAGTGGAACTTTCCTCTTCACTAGCAACCTATCTGACTTGATTTCCTCTACGTTACAAACTTCGCCTTTTAAAATGAAAACATCTTCTAGAAGCTTTTCCTTGACCCCCTCATTTGACACTGTTACATTCCATAGAGTTTTAGAAACATTGAAAAGCCCCTGCAAAGCAGCAGGTCCCGCGCCAACGACGTCCTTTAACCCATGATACACGTCGGTAGCCGTGACACCCCACCCCTTAGTTGTTATTTTAAGGCTTAGGGTACGCTTATAGGTTGCCATTGTGTTTTATAGAAAGAGGAAACCCATACTACTACAATATATAATACAAAAATATAACACCAAAACGTCGGGGAAAGAGCTAAAAACTAAATAAATAGTGTCCCTTTTGAAACCCTGACGTCTACCAACAAATACACGAATAGAGAGTACAGTCGTATATTTGTTAGTTTGAACCACTTTCTAAGTGGTTCACTAACACCTAACCGATTAAAGAGGTTCCCTAATGCATACTAACATATCACAGACATATATTTGTTAGTCTGTTCGAGTTGACCGGGGACAGCCAACTGACTATAAAGATTTATATAATCAAAGTACGATTACAAATGACAAGGGAATTAAATCCACTCACTCAAGCGTTCTTGCCAAATATAATGCGCTAGCCAACGAACTATAGAAATAGCGTACTGGCGCGGGGAGAAAAGTATTGCATTGACCAGAGGAAGAGGAGCCCTATTAAATGGCTGAAACCGCCAGCTAAGAGGAGTGCCTTTAGAAAATGGAGACACAAAATGCTCTCCAACCAAGACCAGAATTTACAAATTAAACATAAAGTTTGAAAGGAAATACTAATACGAAATATATGTATAAAATGTATCTACAAAATCGCGCTAGAAACTAGCAAATTCTGGCAGCAATTACAGAGCTAAATAAACGCGTGCGTTCACATCGACTACTACTACTACTACTACTACTACTACTACTACTACTACTACTACTACTACTACTACTACTACTACTACTACTACTACTACTACTACTACTACTACTACTACTACTACTCAGAGATATAATATCTGCGCAACGTAAGCGTACGTATATGTCAAAATGCTCTTGATTATTTTGAAGCTAATTTGACTGAAATCTGCTAAAGGCAGCACAAGCTTACAGTCAAAGTTGTTTCAAACTATGCAGCAGCTTACTTATTGTATGACTGTAATGTGAGCCATTTGTATTAACTTATTCAAATGGATAAACTGTGATAATTGTTTTTGATTTGGGGAGCCATTATTTGTCGGGGTACCGTGGACTGTATCCCTATTAGTCCCGCCTTAATATGGCTTTGGGAGTAGTCGTTATAGACAGGTTTGACAACATTGTGCAATCTCCTTCATCTCATTCTTGTACATGCACAGGCGTGATACAGCAGACCAAATACGGGATGAACTTAGGCAGAGATAAATGCTAGCTAAATGTGTAACCACTCCTGCGTCAACTTGTCGACGTCAACTTGTTGTTATAATGGTAACGCCGTCCCTGCAGTAGTCTTGAAGTATGTCTATTTGCAGGTCAAGAGAAGAATATTTTTGAAAATGTATCACTGAAATGACTGGGGCGGTTACCGAGCCAGTCATTTCAGTGGTAAAATTTCAAAAATAGTCTTCACATGTCCGGAAAAAATGAGAACTGACTAAGCAACGATTACCCTATAATCACCAAGCCGGTCAAAAGACTAGCTCTTTACAAAATACTTTCCTAAATTCCAGTGGCAAATTTACCAAAAAAACCCAGTTCTCTTGACCAGCAAATGACCATTCAATGTGCAAATATTTGAATTTTCTTTTAAAATCTTGACAAACGAAAGAGTTATTTGATAAAATAAACAATCAGCTTTTTGTGCTCTTTGAGGCGCTGTTGACACAAGAGGGGTTGACTATCGGGGCTTGCTTCTAAGAATAGCATCTGCCGCCTCGCCGGAGGAACTGTGATTAGCTTGAAATACAACATTATAGTTTGTCATTCAAATAAACCTTGCGGCGATGTCTGGCATTTCCTTAAATTGGTGTTGAAAGGATAATGTAGCAGATAACCCTGAGCAATGCGTGTTTATTGCTAGTTATTATAATCCTTCAACTAAAGATTAGTTTGAGACAGACATATTATATGTTATTTAAAATAATTCTAGGACCATTTTTACAGGGCCAGTTATGCAACCTTATCAATTCTCCAAGACACACAAACAAATTTTCATGCTATAGAACAGCGCCCCCCCCCCCTCCTCCCCCTCACCGGGGAAGCTTTGCACAGGGCCGCTTGAGTCCTAAGTTCGGTTTTGCCTGAGTGTCACTTATGCACAGCTTATAATCAATACAGTATCAGTTTGCTATGACACCCCCCCCCGCCCCGCACCCCACCCCACCCCACCCCTATCACCACCACACACACCCTCCCCCAAGCCTTTGAAGGCTAGCATTCTTTACTTTGTAACCAATCAGAAAAATACCATGTTTGTATCCGCGTACGCGCAAGCTATATACTACCAAAGCAGTGAGGTTTAAAAGGAATCATACGTGTTTACTTTTGAATATTTTCAAACTAATTGGCCTTGAAGCTGTTGCTGAATTAGACAGCCAAATGTGTTTCACAATTCGTCCAGAAATTTTCAATTTTCTCAAAAAATGTCCATTTGCAGACAAAGAGAAAACTTATTTCGAAAATTTACCAATGAAATGACTGGCTCGGTTATCGAGCCAGTCATGCCAGTGGTAAATTGTCAAAAATAGTATTTTCTTGTTCTCAAAATGTACATGCACCAACACCACCTTGAGGCTTGAAGTGTTAACGAGGTATGAAAAGGCAACGCATTATAATATATACAGGAATTCCAATGATGTGAAGTCTATATACTATAATCCAGCAGTACAATACAACATATGAGATGAGATTAATATCCCGTTTACAGCGTACAAGGGACCTTTCCAGTTTATCTATATATCATATGACGTCATTATCAGCTGACGTGTAGGATGACGTCATAATTAATGCCGTCATGATTGACGTACTTAAGTACATCACGAACGCAAAATTGATAATGGACTAAGCGTTGCTGTACGAAGTGTATCGTTTTACTATTTAATAAACATGAATATTCAACAGCTAACCTGTATAGTTTTCTGGAAATTGATAGTCAGGGAATTAAGGGATCGATCGATACCAACACCAGTGAGGTGTAGGTGACGATAAACTAGAGATTCATGGTCCATTGAAGGCAATACGCAACGTAAAACCACATTGTTCCCGGAATCGGCTTTTCAGACTTACGGGCGCAGGCATGATTTGCATGCACTCCTATGCATTCGTTTGCTGATCCATGTTTTGTGAATTTGATCAGCATTTTATCTAAATCGTATGGTTGCTCATTACTATTGGTTGATTATGCTTGAACTACTATTAGTCGAGCTGTCTTTGGTCTACCTCATTGCGTTGAGTATTGATCGAATCTAAGTTAGCGTTGTTACTGTCTTATGTAGCAAATTAGTGAAAGCTTCGTGTCAAATATCATTTAAAATGTCTAAAATCCCTCTATTGCGTTTTTCAGCAAATGCAAATCACAACAGTTGCAATATGTCGGCCAGAAAGCACACGCCAATATCATACCGCGTCAATAACCTCCGTTTTGCTTACATACTCTCAACCAGTAACCTTTTGAGCCCTAAGGTACCGGTATCGGAATTTCAAGGTAACTATACTGATATGGTGTTGAATATCTTGAAACAAATTCGACATGAATCTGTTACTGCCATAGGCAGGCAGGCAGCAACAGCTTCATGTCAAATTCGTTTCACAATATTCAACATAATTCTTCTTGCATTGTAAACGATTTATCGCATTTCGTCGTTAGTGTTCAAAGAGCTACGAATCAATATTGCTTCACTTCCTGAGTATCGTTACGTGATTTACATCAATTTCGACAGGCTGAGGAAATAGTATCGAGTTTTATTTCTCTATTCCTAGTAACGCTGTAGCCTGACTTGTAATAAACTATCACAATATCTCTTGAAACCAGCGCAATTTCCTTTTCGTGTCGAACACGTATTACCACATTGCTCACACACACACGCACACACGCACGCACGCACACACGCACGCACGCACGAAAACAAATTCATAATTCTGTGCATTATGATCACAGCTTTCCATTGATCAAATATATTTACAGCGTCATCAATCATCTATCACGTTCGCTATAGCACTGGCCATTCGATTACACACACAAACTGAATCACAAGAAATGCTAAATTGAAGAAATAAGATTTTACATTATATCGTTGAGTATCATAGGTCATGTCATACACGATGTGTCTTCCCCAATCTACTGTATCCTGTCTGTATTGGATAACATACTAACATTCGTATCAATATAATAGGTTACATAATCGTGGCCACCACCGCACATTCCCCTCCATGTGTTTTCTCGCATCCCCTTCGCCTTTCAGCGCGTGAGACAAACATGTGCATGCCCCGTTCGGGATTTCATATTCGTCTTCCTTTTTTCATCTTCTTTAAGTGAAGGTGATCTTGTGTATCCTCGCCTCAATTATAGCCTCTACTCAGAGTGATTTGAGTGTGACGTTAGCTAACACGTGAGATGTTTGTATTATGGCATCAGCTACGTGAGTGACACCTCAATCAGTATTCGTCCAATTGAGAATCTGATATGGTAGCGCTAGATACAACAATTTAAGAAATAGCCAAATAGACTACTCGTGTATGAATGATTTCTGGCCGCAGTACTGTGGTTCCAGTTTTGTTGCTATGGCCCTGCCATACGGACCAATTGTTAAAAGATCGGAAGATCTCAGGTAAGAGTTCAACTAAGAAGGCATGACGGAATACATCAAAGCAAAATTAATACCGTTAAAATATATGAACAGATCTGAATGCGTACTGTTCAAATCAATCGCTTTTCCTTGATCCAACTCAAAACTAGGACACATTATTGTATCACTTATCCATGAGCCACGGAATAGAGCCTTGAGTGTCTGTGTGAATAACACCACAGCTTCACAGAGCTCGTCGAGAGCAATGAGGAACATTTACTAACAATCATGCCTGGTTTTCTGAACTTGGTGACGAATGCAAGACAAGGAACCATTATTAAACAGTCGACTCGCAAATTTCCAGAATATCAATTACGATGCAATAATACAGGTATGCTGTCGATTTGACTGGAGCTTATTACTGCTATGCTTAAAAAATGAATGAATACATTTAAAATGAATGTCTAGATATACAGCTGTAAGCATTGGAATTTATTAGTATCTACAATGATCCCGATGCCTCGTTGTGTCGTCACTGAGAATACATTTCGATATAGTTATCACATTATATCAAGTGTGTGAAAGATACATTTCATTTAATAAACAGTTATTGTGGATACCTATGAATTTACAAATAGGTAATTGTTCTCTAATCTATGTTAACTATCGATACTAGAAGGGCACACCAATGTGCTGACATAATACTCACCAAGATAACAACACGCCCCCCCCCCACCCCCACCACCCCCACCCGTATAACAACACATCACAGTGCATGCAAAAAATTTACCCTGCACCGCTTTATCGGCTAACATCCAAGAGCAATGGTAGATTCACCTAAGTCGTTGCGTAATTGATTAATCTGATATGTCACTCACGTATATGGCGTCCTAATCAATTACGTCACACGTAGCGATAAAATATTGAATAGTCTGTCAAGTGTGCGAATTTCGTTGATGGATTTACTATTTAATAAACAGTCTATTGAATATTTTGAATCTAATTCGAATTTGCTCTGCCATATACGGGAACGGCACTCAGTTAAATTATCTTCAAACTATTCCACAGCTTAACTGTATAGTCATCTAGAAAATGGGATACTAAGAATTCATGGTTTAAGTTATATTAATCAATCCCAGCACACCTAAAAAAGTGGGTGGATCTTAGTTAGAAATAGGCATGGCATCGCCAGAAAAGGATCCTTCTATTGGCGGCTAGACGATCTGCCTTTCCAGAGTATCCAACCATCATATGATGTCATAACCACCTACCTGACGTCGTGTAGAATGACATCATAATGAACGACGACATGAATGGCGTAGATAAGTACGTCACGAACGCATACTTAAAGACGGACTATACGTTCTTGTAGGAATTGTATGTCTTTAATATTTAAAAAATATTCTGTTGAATATTTTGGAACTAATTTGACAGGGCGCTGTTGCCAAATATAGTCAGAAAAAGCGCCTAGTCATATTGGCTTCACAATATTCAACAGGTCTCCTGCATAGTTTTCAGGAAATTAATAGTTAGGGCATTCGAGGATCGATCAATCCCAACGGCAACGTGTGGGCGGAGCTTAGCTAGAGATGGGCTGGGCATAGCTAAAACTGGAAGCGCCCAGTAAATATATTGTGTAATAAGCAAGGCCATTTACAGAGAATTCAGCCATACACGACCTAGTACTAGGACAGGTGGAAGATCTGTAAGTGTGTCGTGGATTCTCTGCCACAGAATCATACCCAAGATGTACGATACTTGATGTTTGTAACGTCTCGTTGTCAGATGCACAATGGCGTTAAACTCTTCTTGATAACAAGAATATGAAATGTATCACAGGAAAATATCATCGACCAAGTTGTCAAGTACATTGCGATGTGGGTGCCCGATACTGTAAAACAGAAAATGGGCGAGACAATCAACACAACCGTGACTAATCGTTCGTCCCGCAAAAGAGTTGTTCTACAACATGACATGCGTACAAGTTTGTACACAAAACCATATTTGACCTCAAAACACAATTAATACAATTTTATCCAAGATGAAATATAGGCCTAGCCTATATTTCGATAATGGTCACACAGAAGATATTTTGTTGTCGGTTGTGGTGTATATACTGACCGAACTATTTATGGATGATTACGAATGCAGCCATCACGTCATACTGCGCACAGGATCCCCACCCTTTAGGTGTATGAGACGCGATAGATATACGTACATGCTCAAGCGACTGTTATAAATTTTATTGGTAGCTTGTGAGTTGTGTTATCAGTGCCTCACATCGATCGAAATTCCCCTTATATCATTTAACCCTTTAGTGGAGAAGAATGGTCATCACAATTCACCTTTCCAGAGTACCTACCCATCATATGACGTCATAATGAACTACATGATGTATACAATGACATCATAATGAATTACGTCATGAATGACGTCGATAAGTACGTCACGAACGCATATTTGAAGACGGTCTATGCTTCGTTGTACAAATTGTTTGCTTTTACTATTTAATAAATATTATGTTGAATATTTTGAAACTAATTTGACTGGGCGCTGTTGCTGCCATGGGAAATTGATAGCTAGGGCATTTGGGGATCGATCAATTCCAACACGGCGAAGTGTGGATGGAGCTCAGCTAGTGATGGGCGGGGCATAGCTAAAAATGGAAAGGTCCATTGTAATGTAAATTGGAAGATCAATACGAGGCTATTTTGCTTTACATTTGCATACATGTAGCCGTGTGCTTTCATGCAAATGAGTGTTTCTTGTGGCCACTGCAGGCCCCATTTTTCATAGACTTAACTACTAAAGGTTTAATGGTGATGTTTGGTTAGTTCGTGTCCATTTGCACGCCAAGACAATGGTATTTTAGAAAATGTACCACTGGAATAACAGAGTGGTTTATCGAAATGTCATTCCAGTGGTAAATTAAAAAAAAAATGTAGTCATCCATATTTAGAAGTGTGTACGACGTACTGAATCAATTTTTAATTTCCTATGACGTTCTACTAAAGAAGATAACACGCTCATCTTAGTAGTTATCTACGCATAGTTATAATTGTGACTTTCTCGGCCTAAAACTTAAATCTGAATGCACACTACAAATATATCCAATTTTAAACCACTGCCCCTGACATATTCATGAACTGTTCTCCTTTACGATAACATAGAATCATCATGGTAATGAAATTATTTTGAAATGATAGCCAATTTGATACCACATTCACTCACCTAAGTGTAGTGGTTTTCAATATTGAGTATGCATTTTACTATGTTCGCTGTGTCCTAATAAAGCCAGAATGCATTAATTTGATGGACATACTCATTGAATAGTGACGTCTATTTAGAATGCCATGTTACTGAAATCGCTTACTGACAGCTATAGATTTTACGAATGTCATCTTCAAAACACTGGCTATTGAGACTCAAACTAATACTTCAATAATAGTATTCTGTAATTCCGGGCGTAAGACTGTTAGACTGCCAGGGAATTAAATCGGCAGATTTCTGCTGTGATAGCGTACTTAATAATGCATTGCATTTACAAGACCATCCAGGGGATATCTTAACATAATTTCTGAATAGGCCAAGACAAAAACCGAACCATAGGCGGGATTTTTCTATTTTGTCATTTCATGCAATTACAAAACTGGGAACTGACTTGACTGCACAGCCTCTAATAATACCCATTTATTATTAAACGAAAAACGAATGTCTGCGCATGTGAGTAAAGCTGCGATTTGCATTTAAAAATCCCTAACTATTGTGAGAATAGCTGTTGCCTCCATGGTTATAAACACTTCACAACATGGATTCGTGGAAAAACGAATATCTGCCCATGTGCCAGATTCATAATATACACAGCTTGACATGTTTGTGATCATGAAAACATACACACACTCCAATTATATGTTCTAACAATATTAATTAAATTTAATGAAGATAATATTTCTGACAAGAATTAATTTGTTATGTTTCATTAGTTATTTTCAGTTCTTGTTGTGTCACTCAGTTCGTTAGTTACTCAACTTGACCTGATGGTGATAGCTAGAGACAATTCAAAATTTCCACTATGGTAAATAAACCATGAGAAAAACTCAATGACATTTACATTTTTGACAATAATCTATCAGTGTGGCACGTGTGAGTTCTTCAGCATTTTAAGATCTTGTTATGTTTCTCAGATTGTCAACTAGCAATCACTCATTCATATGCCATTAGTGGAAAATGACCGTCTATAAGAATCGGCTTAGGCATGGATTAATGCAAACGCACGCACGCACGCACGCACGCACGTACGCACGCACGTACGCACGCACGCACGCACGCACGCACGCACGCATGCACGCACTGGCAAAGGGGCTGATTAGTCCTTTCACTGTTGGATGGAATGTACGCGGTATGGCAGATGCAGCTACATTTACTACGAACTAGCAATTCCGCCTATACACAAATCTCTGTTCACTTTAATACACTGGGGTATCTATTGTTGCTGAATAACAACACTATTGCGTTAAACAAGTCCTGAATAGTATGGAACCAGAGAGATCTCCACTAGGCCATAAAGGCATGAGATCTGGGTAGAGCGGCCTTTGGTGCTGCTCAGTTGTTATAGTTATATATCATCAAGCATACACCGGTTGCTTTATATTAACATTGTCTTTTTGTCATGGGCATCTTTGATCTACGAATCCATAGCATCCAGAAGGACAGGCAAGCTATGCTCTCCATGACCTAGCCTGTAGAAATGTCAGCAGTACTACAACGCAGTGAGCCCCTTAAAGGCATCGGCCGGTGGAGCTATCCAGCTGTTACAGTTATACAGCATCAGGGATACGCCGGTTGCATTGCATAGACGTAGCATTTTAATCAAGGGCATCGTTGATCCACAAATCCCTAGCTTCCAGAAGGAAGTTATGTTCCCCATGTCTCAGTGTACAGCAATGTCAGCAGTACTGCAACGCAGTTAGTCCAGAACTTTACTTGTACTCCATGACCGGTCGCCACGAAGTGGATCGTAATTGTATTTAGTTTCATGCTTTGTAGATAGGTATATGTGGCGTTTTGGATTCATTCATAAAGTGATTCTCATTTTTTAGTTTGCATGCAGCTATTGAGAGATGTTCGTCAATGGGGTTCTTTTCCTCGTCTATGACGTCCACATCTTCGGCATATTCCATCTCTCGGGGCATACCCATTATCGACACATGACTTGTGGAATTTTCCCGCACACATTTCAATCCCTGTGGGTAGCGGATTGATGTCTCAAACTCACTAACTTAACTCGTACTCTCAGCTTGCTGTCTTCAAGTAGTAGTCTCACTAGTTGTAGTTAATCTAGGTGTAGTACATCTAGGATCTTTGACCGTCTAATTGTGTCGAAGGGCCACATGGTAATGGCCAGTTTGTGGAACTACCAATGTTGACATGACCACTGATAAAAGCCTGCGTTGAACAGATCCAATGTCAGCACAGCTGCGTCCACAACTAAAGCCACTTTAGCATGATCTTCATGAAATGAAATCATCGATCTTGTCTCGGATAAGGCATAGAGTAACCTTGAATATGACTTTCTGCATACTGTTGCGGAGCACAATGGGCTGCAGATTCTCTGGAACCAGGTGGTTTCTTGGACTTGGGTAGTGTGATCAGGGTGCATTGGTCTAAACATTGATGGGAGGGTGGTGCAAAAAAGCTGAATTTATCAGGTGTGTGATCGATTTTGAGATAATGCCACACTCGTATTTGAATAGATCATTGCTTTTGCCATCAGGTCCGGATGCACGTCTATCTTACTGCTGTTTTAATTGGTGTTAATAATGGCGCCACTAGCAGACAGAATTAACACAACTACATGTGTATATGATATATAACTGATATAGTATAAGAATTACTAACCTTTTAAGGAAATATCCTCTTGTACTCATTATAGCTCTTTCAATATGATATATACTAAATTTCATTGCACAGATTTATCAGTTAAATATTTACGGATACGTTTCTAGTTGTACTGTATATATCCTGATCATGATTCTTAAAATAAATTCCTTGGTATTTCTCGCTGTTAGCGAATGTAGCAATAGATATTCCCACGTTATCCATCCATCATATGACGTCATAATCAACTGCGTGGCGTGTAGAATGACATCATAGTGAATGACGTCATCATGGCATCAAGATAAGCACGTCACAAACGCATACTTGAAGAAGGACTATGCGGTGGTGTACGAATTGTATGTCTTTACTATTTAATAAATATTATGTTGAATATTTTGAAACTAATTTGTCAAATTAGTTAGAAAATATTCAACAGCTTAATTACCTGAAAATTGATAGTTTGGGCCTTCGGGGATGCGGCGAAGTGTTAGAAGAGTTTAGCTGGAGGTGGGCGGGACATAGCTAAAAGTGGAAAGGTCCATTGCTCACTCCAATCCATGGCCCAATTATTTAGAAGATGCCCAGTGGACCTGACTTACCCTTGACATTTGAGTGCATGCAATCTTTGGATGCAGAGACGTATTTCCCAATGAATCTGGCAGTGTATATAATTCCAGCAAGATATTAGGCCAGGAATAGAGAACCGTAATCAAAGATAAAATAGCAGTAATGCAGACGAGAACTAGCATTAGATATCCCAATTTCTGTTCCAATAAAAGCTTTAAAATGTATGAATGCTTTCTGATAGAGCGCCAATTCAATTATTAGCCAATAATAAAAAGAAATTTATTTTTGCAAATTCCGTCGTGGAAGCACGTGTAATTGAAATAGACTGCCAGATGGCCTGTCCACCATTCTGGGAGATGATCTAGAATTGCTAGGTATGTCGTGCAAATGTTCTTATTAAAGGTTTTTTGACAAATAGATAAAACAAAAACAAAGGAATTCAAAACTTCTTCGTCTATGTTCTGTTCATAAGAATTAGCACTCATGAATATACTGCACGTTATTTATACCCAAACCCACCCTCTATGCCCCAGGGTTCTAATTATGTTATGCATTATGAAAGCACTGAAAAGGCCTCGATAATTTGGCGTCATCAAATTCTTTATCATGTATAGACAGTTGGAAAGCGTTTAACAAAGTACCGAAAATTCAATCCGCTATGCATACCACCATTGAAGAGGTGAGCCACAAAATCTCGAAAGACAACATGCTGGAAAGCAGTTTGCTGCATAGCTATAACACCGAGCCTATATGTATCGCCCTTACTATTGTAATGTTGTCTGCAAGTCGATGATCAATGGCACCACTACATTTGTGTTTATGTTGTGAATATAATTATACAGAATTTCAAACTTGCATCTTCATGGCAATACGATTTAATTCATTCAACTATATATGAGAAATGGTGTTCAACCTCTAATATTAAGCCGCAATAAGCGGTTTGCAGATAATATCCATACACGTTTGCTGGTGTTGGTATGTAAGGGTAGCATATGGTAAAGACAGCTCCCTGTGTCCCCTACAGTGTGCTGCAAGCAGTAGTCCACTCAACATACTGATAAACTTACCACAAATTGCAATGTTATTATTTTCTTCACGCTGCGTTTCAGAAAGATGCCTAGATTAACATATTACAAGTCTAGAGAGTCTGAGTTGGGGAAATTTGCTTATTCTGTATATAATCAAAGTGGCCGAGAAAATGCTTGTATTTGGTAGTATAACCACAACTAGACAATATTCTATCTGATTTAAAATGGTAAACTTTAGTTTTATAGTACAATAAAATGATGTATATACATTGTAGTCTGAATAGATAATTGCTTCAAATGAAAAATTCCAACATGGTGGCTGTTGTTGCCTTTATATAGGTATTTCTGTTGTTTCACGTCCCAACAAAGAACAATTATGAATTGCCATTGTGACATCCTTTCGAATTATTCCGCTGTTCAATCATTTTCATTAGCATCCTGTTTTGAAAGGGTCTCCGTGTAGACCGATGAACAGTTCAATAAAATATTGTCAAGATAAGTTTACTTGATGGCAAGAATTCATAATTTTTCCTTTGAAATCAAGCAGGCGAATATGTTATGCATACACCAGAACTATCCATATAAATTACAGCCGCCATATTGTATTTTTTCAAGGGAAGCCGTTATCAATTCGGGATAAGATGTATACCCATAGGTGTATTGTGCTCTAAAGTTAAGACTTACTATTTTAAACCACAACAATAATACCTACTTGAGATTATATGTCCCGGTAACAGTATTTTGGGGGCCATTTAAATATATGCAAACTCGGCATAGTTCTCCTACTTAGATTAACTAGACCTTTGATATCTTAATCTGGGGACCTTTATGCACCGGGAAAAAAGCTTTATTGTAATTTGTGATGGGTTGACCCCTAAAGTCCCAGTGATTGACTGAACTATAGTGGTGTGAGTGGGGTAAAAATCTGTATTTCATCCATTGAAAATGTCAGACCACGCAATATAGGGGTGCGCTTCTATCTAAGCCGCGCCCATTTCTAGCTATGCTCTGTTTGTTCGAATCAATTTATATACTTTGATATCTGAATTACCTGAAATGCTATTTTAAGGTAATTACGTAGGTAAGCTGTTCAATCTTTTAAACAAGAATTTGACTCATGGCTGTTGCAATCTATGGCAACAACAGCTATGGGCACGTCCCGTTAGTTTCAACACTTTCAATAATAATAGTAAATACATATAATTCGTACATCTTGAAGAGGACCTGCTTTTCCTGAATCAGTGACGTCATTATGATTATGAGGTTTGATATCATGTCCCATAATGGATCTTTCCAATTTTAGCCACGTTCCGCCCACCTCTAGCTAAGCACAGCCCACGCTTTGACCATGCTGGCATCAATCGATCGACGTACTAGCTGAATCTCAATTTCCAGCAAGAAATTATACATGTTAGCGGTTGCATATTTTGAAACTAAGTTGACTTGGTGGTGCTGCTGCCTATGGCAGCAACAATGCACAGTCAAATTATTTTTAAAATATTCTACAGAATGTTTATTAAATAGTAAAGCCACACAATTCATACAACGTGTCATATACTATTAAGCGTTTACAATGGACTAAATCGAGTGATTTATGCTATAATTGATTAGGAACGTCCCCCTACACGTCACGTAGTTGATTCTGATTGATGGATAGAGTGGAAAGGTACATTCTTGTGTGATAGATCGCATCCCTGAACACATTGAACATTGGCCATCTTTTTATAAAACGATGTGTTTTGAATCAAGAAATTGCTAACGTGAATGGGATCTGGAATCAGGGACGCGATAGACGCCTATCAAACCAATAAAGGACGCCGTGAGGAGTATGCCATGAGGAAGCAACATTGACTAATCTCATTGCATGTTCTCAATATTCGCTAACCTATTTCCATTTCCATATCTTCTTTTATGTTCCCATCAACGTTTCACTAACATAATTAGTAGCCCCTTCTCGACCGGAGAAAGATTGTATTGAGAAATCTGTGAATGCGATGTGATACATACCTTTTGGATTTATTCAGGGTAAACAATAACAAACTGGTCGGCATTATCATCTGTTGAACGTGGGTGAAATAAAGCGCTGCTGTTTATAGATACTCACAATATTTCTGAGTACTTAGCGTTTTTCTTTCTTCAACTGTCAACACATCAAGATCTATGGCATGTTTTTTATGCACGTGAATAATATATCTATTGACATCATACCCATTTATTACATACTCAAATTCAATCTGTAATCAGAAGAAAATACTAAATGTATTGGTTGAGTAGGGCGGAGATATAAATCGTCGGGGCGGGGCTAGAATTTGGCGGGGCAAAGCTAGAAATGGGCGGGGTAGAGTGGAAATGGACGGCGAAGAAATCGTTTCATTCATTGCGTTTTTATGCATAAATTATAACCCATTTTGATAATGAATCTTTCCGGTTTATCCATCCATCATATGACGATACACATAAGCAATATGATGACGTCATAATCAATTACATCATGACTGACTCAATTTAGTTCGTCTTAAAGGCTTAATAGGCCGACACGTTGCAGGAATTGCATGTCTTTATTATTTAATAATCATGCTGTTGAATATTTTGAAACCAATTTGGCTGGGCGCAGTCAAATTAGTTGCAAAATATTTAACAGCTTACATGCATAGTTTTCTGGAAATTGATAGTCAGGAAGTTCAGCGATCGATCGACCCCAACACGAGCGACGTGTGGGGGTGGGGAGCTTACCTAGTGATGGGCGTGGCATAGCAAACACTGGAAAGGTCCATTATACGCTGCCATCTGCAGGAATGAAAATAGAAAAATCAACAAAACAGTTCTTGTTTAAACCTATGTGTCACGTAAACCTATGAAATATTGATGTGTGATTGAGAATTACGGATCCGTTCCCTCGCTGGATTGGAGTTGTTGTGTCTCTTGTATCCTAAGGGAAAATGTTGATTGGTTTGGTATGCAGTGGCATAGGATTGACCAACAATAAATTGGCCCATTTTCAGATGAAATGCAAGACTTGTCATTCAACAAGAGGCAGTATACAGCTTTTCTCAATTTTGTAATGATAACAAACTATATGTCAGGGCCAGATTTAATATGCTGGAGGCCCGTTGGCAGTAATTGCGGGAGGCCCGGAAGAAGGTGGATTCTCAGCACATCACATTTCTAATTTTCTCAGGGCAGGAACCCCACCAGCCTGCCCATCCCACACCGTCTATGGGGTGGGGGCGCGACACGCTGCCTTTTCCCGTGTTCTGCATAGACAAATAACATCAATAGTTTGATTTAACTGTTACCGTGAATTTTCAAGACAATTTGGACAGCAAATTTGACAATAATCTTAACCCGAGAAATCTCACTGATCACTCCCCCTTATGTATTAGAATTTTGTCTTCACAGCACAACATTACCTCTTGGTTTTGATTTTGTAGGAGGCCCCAGGGCAAGTGCCCAGTCTGCCCAGTCTGCCCAGTCCGCCCAGTCCTAAATCCGACCTGCTCTCTGTGCTCTCTATAAAGAGTATACGACATGACAGTTTCTACACACCGTTTCTAGTTTAAAGACTATTTAATACAACAAGTAGAAATGTCAACCGAATCACAACGGAATGACTCACCTACGTGTTAGCGCTATGGTAATGTACATATTTGCTTGCAGTAGATAATGTCTGTTGTATGTGGGTTAATACGTGTATATAGCTCGTAGGCATTTTGAGATAAATAATCGCATACTGTGTTCGGCAAACATCACCCGAACAGCACACAATCTCATTGACAAAACAATCCATGGCATATTTATAGATAATCATCCGGTGGCTAAGTTAAAATATGTGTTAATAATATAGGGTGTGTGGAGGCGTCCAGTCATGCCCGATCATCCATCGCAGGATATTGCTCAGCGGGTGATAGGAAACAGATGGATATTACCGTTGTGGTGAATACAATACGGCTTACAAAGCATGATAAGAACATGGAGAAACTGGTCTTTGGTTGTTTCCTAATCTACCAATTGAAAGAATTTGATCTCGAACATTCAACCAGGACCAACTTGAAGGCGTTGCTTGGAAGGCCACACAATGGCAGTTCTTTATGACGTGTGGTCAAACGGCCACCTGTCTTAAAGAATGGCCATCATTTTCAAAACAAGCTATTTATCATAGTAAATGGGTTCTATTAACACTTTCACACTCATGTCAGCCACAAACGGCTAGTGTAGCGGTCTTGATAATTGTTGATATGCAGACGAAGAGTAGAGTATTTTTTTTTTTTTAAAGATTTACAACTAGAATGACTGGCGGGATAACCAACCTAGTCATTCCAGTGGTATATTTTCAAAATAGTCATTTTCTTGTTCTGCAAATCGGCATTTCCAAAATGAAAATTGAAATTTCCCTGAAGAAATTCGAGGGTTAGAGGGTTAAGGGAGAACTTGTCGTTTGTTGTCACTATCTGATGGTCAATACAGTGTCCTCTATAGACAGGTTTTGATGTATAATTAAGCAGCGAAATCTTAAATCATATCACACCTGGTAGATGAATAACAACACATGTAATATAGCGTGACATATATAATAGTAACACGTATAATATAGCGAGACATATAAAACAGCGACACATATATAATAGCACCACATAAAATAGCGACACATATAATCTAGCGACTTATGTAAAATAGCGACGCATAAACTAGTGGGATGCTGAGGTTAAACAGAGGCGGTCATGGCTGATGCCATAAATCACGATATATCAAGGCAAGCTGACGAGAAAGCGGAGGAGGTTTCTTGAGGTATCACGCAACTTCCTTACAATATGTGCGTCTTTTACTGACATGCATGCCATGTTATGGAATAATTCTTCGTATTTTTTTAAAGATTTACAACTAGAATGACTGGCGGGATAACCAACCTAGTCATTCCAGTGGTATATTTTCAAAATAGTCATTTTCTTGTTCTGCAAATCGGCATTTCCAAAATGAAAATTGAAATTTCCCTGAAGAAATTCGAGGGTTAGAGGGTTAAGGGAGAACTTGTCGTTTGTTGTCACTATCTGATGGTCAATACAGTGTCCTCTATAGACAGGTTTTGATGTATAATTAAGCAGCGAAATCTTAAATCATATCACACCTGGTAGATGAATAACAACACATGTAATATAGCGTGACATATATAATAGTAACACGTATAATATAGCGAGACATATAAAACAGCGACACATATATAATAGCGCCACATAAAATAGCGACACATATAATCTAGCGACTTATGTAAAATAGCGACGCATAAACTAGTGGGATGCTGAGGTTAAACAGAGGCGGTCATGGCTGATGCCATAAATCACGATATATCAAGGCAAGCTGACGAGAAAGCGGAGGAGGTTTCTTGAGGTATCACGCAACTTCCTTACAATATGTGCGTCTTTTACTGACATGCATGCCATCTTATGGAATAATTCTTCGTATTGCTTGCTGAGCTAGTGAGGAATTGATATAAATAATTCTCGCTAGGGGCAGCAATATTGTTTTGTAATGCGGGTAATTCTGGAAGCGAAACGGAAGCTCCTATCATAGCTTAATATTGACTGAGTGACTTCGGGCAGAATTATGAGAGCAGTAGCACCGATTTAGTGGCCGAAACACACATGTATAGCAAATTGGTCTCAATTCAGAGGCAATAACATGATATAAGTGAAGAAAATCACGGACAATATCAGGAATTATTTACCTGCTAATCACACAAAGGCACATGATATGCTTAAATCAAATAGAATTCATGTTAACTGATGACAGCGACTACGATGGGGGCGGCAGCGAGGACGACGACGACGATGCTGATGACGATCGCGATGATGAAGGTCATGTTTCTGAAAAATAAAATTCTTTAAATAAAATTAATGATTTTGGAATCAAATTCGATGAAGGCATTGCAAATAAAATTTAGATAACAGAAATGTCGATAATAGTCGAGATGATGATGATGATGATGATGGCGGGTGTGGTGGTGGTTGTGGTGGCGGTGGGGATGGTGGTGGTAGTCGTGGTAGTGGTGACGGGGCGAACGATGATGGCGTTACTAATGATGATTGTAGTAGAAGTAAAGACAAGTGTGCTAAAAATGATACTGATATTCTATTTGAATATTAAAAACAATAATAATATTAATAATAATAATATTCATAAATATAATAATATTAATAGTAATATTAATACTACCTAAGAGTTGGTGTTAGGAAAGAGTCTCGCTCATAATCTCTAACATGAGTAACAGTGTAACGTTTTCAGAAGTGGCCACATTGAGGCGTCTTAGGTCATGTTCTCACCGGAGACTTAACTGGCGTAGCACAATGCTGAGGTATGGCGTTATTCTCAATTAACTCTCCGGTGAGAACACAGCTTTAAGCTAAGAACGCTCTGGGCTTATAACGTGTTCAACAAGCACCGACCTATCTGAAGAGAGCCAGCCTGTGTAGCTAGTTAAGTAAGGCCGTGTTCTCAATAGAAACGTAATCAGGAATAACGCCATACTTCAGCATGGCGTTATTCCTGATTAACTCTCTAGTGAGAACACGGGCTAAGATTAACATTTCATATACTATTTCATAATACTAGGATCTCCAGTATTTGGTCAGGAGAAGTTACGAAACTGTGTAAAGGTATGGATCTGTATGTCGTGAGATCTATAGAGTCATAACCTATATAACTAGCCGTGTGCCCTGTCGCTGTCGCTAATAGTCCTAGTACTAGAACCACGGCAGAGTCAATGAGTCAACTATAAAGAGTTTAACATTCACACACGAATGTAACGTGTCCTGGCCTAGAACAAGAAAGCATAGCAATGGCAACCCATATATGGCCAACCCAGTCTCTCTCTCTCTCTCTCTCTCTCTCTCTCTTTCTCTCTCTCTCTCTCTCGCTCTCTCAACTCTACAGACTTCACTGACTTGACTCGTACTCTCAGCTTGGTGTCTGCAAGGTGTAGTCTCACTAGTCGTAGCTCATCTTCATTGCAACCGGCTTGGCGTAGTACATCGAGGATCTTTGAACGCTTAGTTGTGTCGAAGGCTCGTGACATGCCATTGCCTATTTTGTAGACGTCCCTGTGTTTGGACATGGCTACAGACACAAGCATGTGTTGAGCCCATACAATGTATATCTTGTAATGCCATTTAAAATAATTGTATTAGGCTTGGCAAGCTGTTGGGCCTTGTATATCAGATGAAATTAAAATATACATGGACGCTGGTTAAAGCTAATAAAAGTAGCTTTAGAAGATACTACATTTTAATCTGGTTTTAGACATGAGTGAACATTCTCGGTGCGAGCTAATTTGAATCATCTGTTATAATGAACCTGTCCAGTCGTTGATATTCCCCCCTCATCCCTAATTATGCTCCACCCACACCTCTCTTTTGTTCGGATCGATCGATCTCTGAACTCCATGATAATAAATTTCCAGAAAACTAAACTGTTAAGCTGTGGAATATTTTGCAACAAATTTGACTGGGTGCTGTTGCTGACTATGGCAGCAACAGCGCCCGTCCAGTTAAATTAGTTTCAAGATATTTCAACAGCATGTTTATTTAATAGCAAAGACATACACTACGTACAACGTGTCGGACTATGAAGCGTTTAAGACGTCGCGTAGTTCATTATTACGTCATATAATGGATGGACAACCTGGCAGGTCCATTTTAATCACACAGCTTGTGCTTTTGGTGTAACTCAATCAGTTATTATGGTACATCACTGCTCAGTGACATTTAGTACGATTGAGTTACCGAACATATAAATATCGTATGGTGCGCCATTCGGCAGCTATTAAATTCTTTGATTGTCTTTAAAATACTAAATGCCAGCCTAATGCCAGCATATCATTTGGAATAATTATTATGACATTTGAATGATAACATACACCTGTGCAAAAGTTAAGCACCACCCTATTTTTACGCACATGCGAGGGTATATTCATGTGCTATGAAGAAAGCAATAGCATAAACATTTATGTACCCATCCATCTTAGTGCAAGAGGTAATAATGCAACTAGAGGAATGCTGATTATGATGGTGGGGAAACACTGTATGTTTTTGTTTGAACTTGAAAACGAGGCCTGAATATGGTTACGTTGACACAACTGACAACTATTGCCCTACAGTTGACACACGTGGCTAGATTGTCATTAATGGTGTATGAAAACGAAGTTTAACATCTGTGCACGAGTTTGAGACTGTCATTATTAATACCGGGTATATCCACCTTGTGCCTGGATGACGGCCTGGACACGACGTCTCATGCTGGTCACCAACCGACTGATACGCCATTGTGGTATTCGTTGCCATTCAAGATGGAGTGCGTCTGTTAATTCCTGTAGGTTCTGCACAGGAGGATCCCTCCTTCTCACCATGTTTCTCAATAGGGTTCATGTCAGGGCTCCTTGCTGGCCATGGTAGGGTTTCGATGGCATTCTGCCGGAGGTATTCATGCACAGCTCTAGCACGATGTGGTCGGGCGTTGTCATCCATGAATATAGGGTGGGTTCCAGGTGCATGATTTACAAAATGAGGGACCACAACTCTATCCAGTATGGAATCTTGATATCTTTGTCCATTTAGTGTTCCAGGTACAGTCAATAGATCCAGCTTACAATCAAATGAGATGCACCACCATATCATAACGGAACCTCCACCAAATGGAACTTCTTCCATGATGTTACGTTGGTCGTACGCCGTGCGTCTGGCCCTCCATACACGAGTTCGACCATCTGTGGCATGAAGCAGGAACCGACTTTCATCGGACCAGTGTACCCGTCTCCAGGATCTCATGTTCCAGTGTCTTCTTTCGTTGCACCACCTCAGACGCTCCTCTTTGTGGTGTGCAGTGAGGAGAGGACGTCTGACAGGTCTCCTAGCTTTCATGCCAGCAGCATACAGTCTCCTTTTGACGGTAGACATTGACACTCTATTGCGCGTTTCCCATTGCTGGCTGAGCACTCTGCTGTTGGTGAATGGAGATCTCCTAACAAGGCGTACTAGGGCTCGATCATCACGGGCAGTAGTCTTCTTCGGTCTTCCAGATCTAGGCCTGTCCTTCACCTCGTTAGTTTGCCCATGTTTTGCAATCAAACGACTGATTACAGTATGGTTAATGTTCAGCTGTCTGCCAATCTCTCTGCATGACATACCAGTGGTATGCATGCCTATGATTTGCCATTTCACACGATCACTTAACCTTCGTCTTGCCATAGCGGTTCACAATCAAGAGCTAATTCTCTCTGTACAAATAAACCACGGTCATGAACACAAAATTCCTAATCTTGTCGCCTAAATCTGTATGTAATGTTCTACACCTCAAACTGGACTTTTACATAACTGAACACGTGTGCTGTTTGAAACTAATTTGACGGGATACTGTTACTGCCAGTCAAATTAGTTTCAAAATATTCAGCAATATTAAATGGTAGAGACACGCAAGTCATACAACGTGCCGGATTGTTACAAGTTAAAGACGGGCCATATAGAATCATGTATGACGTAATGATTATGACGTCATCCTAGACACCGCTTAGCTGATTATGACGTCATATGACGTCTGATGAAAGATACCTTCTCTGGAAAGGTGACTTTCACTCAGCGAAGAGATCATAATGGTATACAGTTATTTATTGCTTACCTGTTCATTTCACCAAATGACAAATGAGAATGGCCCATTCAATTTTTAGATTTGCCCCGCCTATCTCTAGCTAAGCTCCACCAACGCCTCGCTCGTATTGGGAGCGATCGATCTCTGAACGCGCTGACTATCAATTTCCAAAAAAACTGCACAGGTAAGCTGTCGAATATTTTGAAACTAATATAACTGGGTGCTGTTGCTGTCTCAGGCAGCACCAGCGCCCATTCAAATTAATTTCAAAATATTCAACAACATGTTTATTAAATAGCAAAGATTTACAAAGACATACAATTCATGCAACGTGTCGGACTATTTGAGATTTGATGACGGTCTATATGAAACTTTTTGTGACATACTGATTGGGACGTCATCATACACGCGCTGAGCTGAATATGTTGTCATACAAGGTCAGATGATGGATGGATACGCTGGAAATGTGAATTTCACCTTTCCTAGGAAAGGCTTAACACAAACAAATCTTTCCTTTATGGATTGCTACCACTCTATTAACTTCCATAAGCAAGTAATGATGATATGTCCTAAATGACATTAAGTTTCAAGTCTTTCATCCGCGCATACCAATTGAAGATGTCCATGAAAATTATTTTGCAGTGCTGCGAAAGTATTGTAATGAATTGTGGAATCTATCACAATTTACTGATAAATACATCTCGTCAGTAGTTAGTTAATTTGATTGGGTCGCATGCGCACCTATTCAAATATATA
This sequence comes from Chaetoderma sp. LZ-2023a, assembly GCA_034401795.1. Lineage (NCBI taxonomy): Eukaryota > Metazoa > Mollusca > Caudofoveata > Chaetodermatida > Chaetodermatidae > Chaetoderma > Chaetoderma sp. LZ-2023a. The sequence continues at coordinate 76,023,711 of CM067364.1, forward strand.
ACAGCGACGGGAAATTCTCTAGAGCGCCACACAGTTGTTACAAATTCGTTTTTGATTACGCCTGGGATACACAGTGGTAGAACTATTTGCATGGCAACAGTTTCCCTTCAATCACAGACACACACGCTGTGCCATTTTGCAAATGCTCATTATGCAAATATAATTACAATATGTCCCTCATGACTGGCAATCATCTCCTGACAGATCCATCCAGGAGACATTTCCGATGATATATGTGTTGTCCTCCTCATAAAGGTTGATTTTAATCTAATTTTATTGCAAATGGAAATTCGTTTGCCCAACGAAAAATTCTAGGTGCTAGAGATGTGCAATGTTGCAAGAATTTATTTTGGACATTTCAAACTATGCTTATTGGTGTGGTGGCTCTTCCTGCATACAGTTACAATTTAGATTCCTTTCAAAGAGTTTGACGTCTAAAAATAGAACGTAAACATATTAATATAGGCAATGAAGTGGCAGTAAATTGAACCATATATCCGCCATACGTATCACTGATTGCATTTACGCTGTATCTTAAAGCCATAAGATGACGCCATTGCATAAATCCATTGCGCGTGTTACGAGATCCCCTCAAGAAAGCAGCACTCAATACACTTAAATCAAGAATGGACCTGAGGAAGTTAAAGATCTTGGCTAATAAGAAGACACAGCGGTCAAAAGCAAAGAAGGACTGATTGGAGTTGTAAGATGTTTCTACTGCTACAGCCACAGAATACGGGCATCATACATACACTGGATCTTAGAATCGATTATTAATTGTGTGGAATATTTTGCAAAGATCTGTTCCAACAGGTTGATTACATAACAACTGGCGGGCTATCCTTATGGTTATGCCTTCAAAACAAACTGATTAGTAAATGTGCTCTATAATTTCAATATATTCCAAAGCAAGGGTGATTGCATTACTTATTATGAACATAGCAATAAGTACGAATCAGTCAATAGTACTTCATCATATCAAATTTTATTGAATGGAGGATTCATTTTTATGCATAAATCATATGACGTCATAATCAGCTATGCAACGTGTAGGGTGACGTCATACTTAATTTCGTCACGAATGCTTATTTGATGACGAGCTAAGCGTTGCTGTACGAAGTGCATACCGTTACTATTTAATGAACTTGCTGTAGAATATTTTGAAACTAATTTGACTGCCCGCCCGCTAGCCCGCCCATCTGTCCGTCTACCCGTCCGTACGCCCCTCCGTCCATCTATCTATCTATCTATCTGTCTGTCTGTCTGTCTGTCTGTCTGTCTGTCTGTCTGTCTGTCTGTCTGTCTGTCTGTCTGTCTGTCTGTCTGTCTGTCTGTCTGTCTGTCTGTCTGTCTGTCTGTCTGTCCGTCTGTCCGTCCGTCCGTCCGTCCGTCCGTCCGTCCGTCCGTCCATCCGTCCATCCGTCCATCCGTCCATCCGTCCATCCGTCGATGGATGGATGGTATGAATGGATGGATGGTATGGGTGGATGGAGGGATGGATGAGCTGGTGGAAAGAATGATCTGGATGGATGGATGGATGATCTGGCTGGATGGATGGATGATCTGGCTGAATGGATGGATGGATCACACTCTTCCTTCAATTTCTCCATCCCTCCTTTCATCCCTTCATTCCTTCTCCTCTTTTCCATTCATCCCTCCAATTTCCCTCAGTTTGGAAAGCGATTTTGAAATTGGGTGTACCGATTTTATTGCTGGGACTAACAACAATATACATTCAGCAACGCCATACTCAAAATTATTTTTAACGAACTTTCAGTAATTTAAATTTAAAAGAAATTATTTTTCAAATTGACTAAATTATGCTCAGTTTGAAGTTTAATTCTAGCTGAAGAAATCAAACATTGAAAACAATACGAATCCGATACCTTTGCAGAATAGAAAACAATTCACTGAATTAATGGCCTAGGTTTGATCCTTTTATCAATGCCTTCTCAATCAAGTGAGTGACACCCAAACCTCACTCTAATACCCTAGTGCTCAAGCAGTAGCACAGAGCATTACACAATTGAATGTAACACGTATGGCGGTCTGAATCTGTAATGAAAATAAGGTAGCTAATTTTAAAGAAATTTAGTTTTTGTCAAAGACACGCCCCTAAAGCCAGCCGCCCTAATAAATAGACAGGAATTTTGATGGAAGGACAGATTTGTTCTCAAGGCTCTGAAGAAGGTTACTCTTAACCGAAACCGGTCAGCCAAGCACGACGGTATCATAAAATTGTGAGTTATATATTAATTGCTATTATTGTATTGATTGTATGTTTTAATATTAAAATGCTACTAATCCTTCAAATTCCATTTCAGGTATAGTTCAATTGTGTAGGTTTGTAAATTTAGTAGGCTTGCAGATTTATGTAGGCTTGTAGATTTAATTATTCCTCACTCAAAATTCAGGTTTTGGAATTTTTAGACCAGCCCTTTAATTCAAACTAGACAATTGTTGGTTAGAGCTTGATTATCTCACTTGCTTAGCTTTGTTGACTGTTGACTCATTTGTTCGAGCATAATATCACTATAGCTAGAACGAGTAGGGGCAAGAGACGGAATGTCAACCATCAGTCCGTCTCCTCCCCAGGCTCGACTAGTCAAGTGCTAATATATGATAATACAATGTTTTCACCACATAGGTGTCCTAGCCAACAATTTTAGCACCAACACCTTGCCAACCGGTCTGAGCAGGAAGGTGAGCGAACCCTGCCGTTTCATTAAGCCAGATATGCCAAATATAGAGGTAGTAAGTGACATCAAGAAACCTTGTTTGGGCAAATTCCGTTATTCGAGATATGACAGACCATTACAATTTCAGTTTAGGCACCATAATGTCCGGAATTATCATAGCTCAGACCGCGCCAAACCTTAATTTAGGTAAGGCAAAAGCAACGGCCATTAGTTCGGAAAAAGCCAACTATGGCAAGAAACTTCACGTCAAATCAATCGAGGCACTCTATCAATTCATTAGGCCTTTTGATAGCCCCCCCCCCCCCCCCAGCACCACACCAGTGAAGAGAACGGATACCCGATCATCACCGATATTCCTATTATACTCTTCTGTGGATCCTCTTCAGATTCCTCTACCTGCCTTCCCACGACCCTTGTCTCCAGATGAGTTCCATCCCCATCCACGGAGAGCGGATGCTAACCAGAAATCTGGTCCCAAGAGCAAATCAATTCCTGTGGATACTAGTCAGATACCTCTACCAGATACCCCGCCTCCACTGACTTCAGAGGAATTACCGCCCCTTCCGCAGAGAGCAAAGGATGACAGAAAATCTGGTCTAAGGACCAGATCAACACCTTTGACTCAAAAGGGACTCAGTACCCCAGTGCCAGTGGCCAAACTCCGTCAACCAAAGTTCACCCCTACACCATGTAGAAACAGCATCAGTCCTTAAACAAACCCAAGAAAACTACACCCTTAGAAGCTAATTCTTTCTGGAAATGTCGGTATGAGGTAGATCACAAAAATGGCCACTCCCTGTCTTGACCAATAACTCCTGATCCTGGCTCCTCCAATCTAAGCCATATAAATGTGGAAGCACATTCAGACACCCAGATAGCCTGCTATCCAGGGGAAAAATTGTTCCACGCTAGGACCATTATCAAACAATACATGGACTCCTATCTGCCAGAGAAAATCATCGTAAACATTGGCATAAATGACAAAGATGAACCTGTGTCTGTAACTACTCAACGAGTCCAACTCCTATTCGGTACCATTCGTTCAAAATTTCCAGATTCAAAGGTTTATTTCACTAAACTGAACTACTCTCAACGTCTAAGTGCGCAACAGAAAAGGGCATTAGCGTTTATCAATTCATCTGTAGACTCCCTGCGGATAAAGGTATCAGTCATCCCTAGTCTTTTAATTGCTGAGTTTGAAGTGGGCCAGGATAATATCCATTGGAGTGCGAAAACTGCTAATGCATTGCATTATAGCTGGTTAACATTTCTTAATTTAAACTAACTGAGGGTTACCAACTCCTAGGCCCAAATTAGGTATAGATGCACTTTTAGATAATGGCTCAATGGAAGTTCTTGAATTTTCCCACCGTGTCAAATTAGTCGACTTTTTTCGAAACTCGAAAAGTAATATTCTGCAATTCGTTGAAAAAGCTGGCTGGGCACCAGACTCAAAATTAGTCGACCCAGCGATCTCTGACAGTATAAAAATTGTATAAGAACGTATTGAAAATGTTAAATTTCCGAAAAATCTTTAAAGTTTAACATATGAGGAACGTCAAGCCTTAACAGGATTGCAGAAAAGCAACGACATTGTCATTAAACCTGCTGATAAGGGATCTGCTGTTGTAATAATGCTTAAAGACAACTACATTCGTGAAGCACATCGTCAACTCAGTAATTCAAAGCATCACAAAAAAGTACATGAACCACTCTGGCAAAATAACTGCGACAATTTTAATGAAATTCTCCAAAATATGGTTGATAACAAGAGTTTAACGCAAAAACAGTTTATATACCTCGTTGCGAAACGAGACTCAAAACCACGTACGTTTTATCTTTTACCCAAAATTCATAAGCCTATTGATTCTTGGTCAGATCCTATGACACCACCAGGACGACCTATAATATCAGATTGTGGTTCAGAATCCCATAGGATCAGTGAAATCATTGATTATCACCTACAACCAAATGCGAATAGACATTTCAGTTTCTTGAAAAATACTGAAGACTTTCTATCGCAGGTCTCTGAGATCTCGATACCTCCAAATTCATTTTTGATTATGCTCGACATCGATGCAATGTACACACACATTGACATCGAAAAAGGTCTGAATTCTGTCCGTAAAGCATTTGAAAATTACCCTGATAACAATAGGCCCACTGGCGAAATATTAGTTCTCGTAGAGCTAAGCTTGAGGTCAATGATTCTGAATTCGCGGGTGAAACATACCAACAAATTTGCGGCTGCACATGGGTGAGCCTTTCAGTCCAAGTTTTGCCAACATCTATGTAGCAGAGTGGGAGGAGGATGCACTTAGCAAATGTCCAAAACAGCCTCTTTTTATCGCAGGTACCTCGATGATATTTTCATTATTTGGCATCATACAAAGGAAGAATTTAATGAATTTTTCACCATTTTGAACAATCATGACCCGAGTATCAAGCGAAAAGCCAACATTGACCAGGTGTCCGTAGACTTTTTAGATGTAATTCTATACAAAGGTGCAAAGTATGACACAACGGGACACCTTGAGTATAAAGTGTATTTTAAGCCCACAGATTCTCATCAACTGCTTCACAAAAAATTGTTCCATTCACCTCACACCTTTAAATGAATTGTAAAATCAGAAATCATCCGTTTTCATAGAAATTCGAGTGATAGAAACAACTTTGAATCTGCATGCTCCCTCTTATTCAAGGCCCTAGAGCCGAGAGGCCATTCGTCTAGATTCTTGCGGAAAAGTAGGTCTGAAACTTTAAAGGATTTGGAAATTATCCCTGATAATGCTGCCGATCACAGGCCTACCAATATTCGTCACAATCGTCCAATCACAGGCGTAGGAGAATCTCGAAAATGTGGAAAGAAAAGGTGTAAATTAGACCTACTTCTTCCAAATCAAAAAAAAATGTATTCCCTTTCAGAATAAAGACAAATTCCAAATTCAGTCTAATTTAGATTGCGATTCCGAAAACGTTATTTATGTATTATCTTGTAAATTGTGCCAAAAGCAATATGTGGGTGAAACCAAATGCCCTTTAAGATGGCGAGCTACTAGACACGTACTGGACACCTTTGCAATATTAGACATGAAAAAGACACACATGTCGCTGAACACTTTACCTTCCTGGCCATTCAGTCGCTCGGGACTTCGAAAGTATACCTATTGAACAACCACCTCTCTCTAATACCGCGGAAGAAACTGATAAACAAAGGAAACTTAGAGAATCATTTTGGATTAAGTTATTAGAAACAAAATGGCCGCGAGGCATAAATGTTGATCCAGGTGTTGCTGATCAGCGCGAAATAATTCCATTCACTCTGACGAATAATCGAAAAAAATTTCCGAAATTTTGAAAGATGAGTATCATAAATTTCATTATAATTTACGACAACCTCTCACCTTGCGTCCAGTAATAGCATTTAGGAAAATTCCGAAAATACGGGATATTTTGGTCAAATCTAAATTAATTTGACAAACATCATCATCTTAAAGTTGTACAATATTTTTAAGGACATGTCTGCCTGCCTGCCTGCCTGCCTGCCTGCCTGCCTGCCTGCCTGCCTGCCTGCCTGCCTGCCTGCCTGCCTGCCTGCCTGCCTGCATGCCTGCCTTCCTTCCTTCCTGCCTGCCGGTCGGCCTGCCTGCCTGCCTGCCTGCCTGCCTGCCTGCCTGCCTGCCTGCCTGCCTGCCTGCCTGCCTGCCTGCCTGCCTGCCTGCCTGCCTGCCTGCCTGCCTGCCTGCCTGCCTGCCTGCCTGCCTGCCTGCCTGCCTGCCTGCCTGCCTGCCTGCCTGCCTGCCTGCCTGTCTGTATGTCTGTCTGTCTGTCTGCCTGCCTGTCTGTCTGTTCGTCTGTCTCTCTGTCTGTCTGTAAAAACGCATTGGCACAGAAATTTGTCCTATCGAGACCAAGCTTAGATTTACTTAGCGTGGTCCCCCCTTGAGATTAGTTGGGGTAAAGTGAATTAATCCGTATGTCGCTTTAACAGGTAAAGGCTGGTATTGATCCTACATTATAGAGAAATCGCACACACACGCACGCACGCACGCACGCACGCACGCACGCACGCACGCACACACACGCGCGCACACACACACATGCACACACATCTGAATGAATGCACGAGTGCACGTAATAATACATGCACACAGTAATACATGCACGAATAAGCGCAATAATGCATGTATGAACGCATGCACGAATGCATGCACGCACATACCCACGTACTAATGTACTCACGAATTAATGCACCTACACCCACATACACACACGCGCACACATACACCCACGTAAGTATAAATGCACGCACGTACGGATGTACAAGCACACACCCACACATATACACACATACGAACAAACGCACATACGCACGCACGCGCAAACGCACGCCCGCAGACACACACACACGCACCACCGCACGCACGCACGCACGCACGCACGCACGCACGCACACACACACACACACAATGTTGCAGACACACAACTAAAAGATGTCCTACGGATATGATTTCATGTTGACCCACCATTGATTTTGGTTGGGATTAGATTTATTTAAGAATAGTTAGGGAGGGATGAAACCTTGTCATTGTTATCAGGAACTATGAGGTCTAACTTTGATCTTACTAACAAATCTTTCAGGTTTGGATTTCTATTGTAAGCTGTTACTGGTCGTGCTTTGATCGGTTCCTTTAATTTAGATTGCAACTGTGAATATTCGTTTGTCATGGTTTTCGCTAATTCAACATTACGTCTATTGTATATGAGTTGAAATGGGATAATTTTGTTCTTTTCTGATATTCCTGAATCTACATTTATTCCAAATGGTGCTTTTGTTTGGAGTTTTCTGATCCAATGGCCTTCTCGTATTTTGCGAAGTCTCGTTTCTTCTTCACTATCAAAGGTCGGAATATGTTCTATTGGCATGATTTCAAAATGATGTTCAACTGAATGATCAGGAAGTTGGAAATGTTGAGCAATTGGTGTAGCTGATGAGGTGTTAATATCAAAAACGTGGCGTCTAGCACGCGCTCTAAATGCATTTTTTGTTTCACCAACATACTGTTTCTGGCAAACAATTGATCAAATAGACTACATTCTCAGAATCACAATGCATATTTGTTCGGATATGATATTCATTTTTAGTTTGAAAACTCAGGAATGTTTGTTGGTTTACAATATAGTTGTTTACTTTGCATCTGTTTTTGTCGCATTTAGAAACTGATCCATCGCACATGATTGGTTTATTGTGTTTAATTTGGACAGGTTCAAATCGGGTCCGCTATGAGGTTTTAGAATATCAAGCTCATTGATGGTGTCTGCTTTAATTTTTCGAAGAAAATGGGCTGAATAGCCTCGTGCTTTCAAAGCATCAAACAGAGTAGAGCATGCACCATTCAGATTTTGCCTGTTGCCAGAGTTTCGAAAGAATCTTATGATTTGTGATTTGATCAGACCTTCAAATGTGGTTGGAGGATGAAATGATTTTTTGCGAAGAAGCTGATGGGAGTCTGTTGGCTTAAAGAATACTTTATATTCTAATTTTCCAGAGGAGTCAAATTGAGGACCCTTATAGATCGTGACATCTAAAAAGTCAACTGATGTTCCACTTATAGTAGCTTTAAGCTTGATGTTTGAATCCTGGTTATTTAAAATGCTAACAAATTCCCAAAAGTCTTCTTCTGAATGTTGCCAAATTATGAAGATGTCATCTAGATATCTGAGGTAAAGAAGAGGCTTTTTGGTTGATTTGTTCAGTGCCTCCTCTTCCCACTCTGCAACATAAATCGTGGCAAAATTTGGGCTGAATCGTTTACCCATTGCCCATCCACAGATTTGAAGGTAACTTTCACCATTAAAGTGGAAATCGTTTCCTTTAAGACTTAACTCTAATAATTTTAGAATTACCGTGTCTGGTCGATCTGGATCAGGAAATTTGACAAAAGAATTTTTAATAGAATTGACTCCAGCATCAATATCTATATTGGTATACATAGCATCTATGTCTAATGTGACTAAATATGCATCTTTCAGAACTGACAATTTGGATAACTTTGAAAGAAAGTGTTCTGTGTTCTTGAGAAAGCTCTTGTGTCTATTAGCAATGGGCTTTAAATAGTAATCAATATATTCTGAAATGCCATAAGACTCACTGCCACAGTCTGAAATGATGGGTCGTCCAGGTGGTGTCAATGGATCTAACCAGGTGCTGATAGGTTTATGGATTTTAGGCAAGATATAAAATGTCCGATTTTGTGGATTATTCTCACCTAGCAGATCTTTAGCTGTTTCTTATCGATGTACTTATCTGTATGCAATGAATTAAGTATTTCAATGAAATTTTGTTGGTTTTGAGGCCAAATTAAATTATAAAGTTTTCTGTAATGCCTGGTGTTAGTTAACTGCCTTTCGACCTCGCGGATGTAGTTTTCTCTAGACATAATCACAGTTGCTGAACCTTTATCGGCTGGTTTTATAACAATATTCTGATTTCTACGTAATTTGTTGATAGCCTGTCGCTCGAGAAATGAACGGTTTTGTGTATTGTTTGTAACTGGCAATGATCTGGCTATACCAGCAACCGTTTTTATGGTTGCTTTAATATTGTCATCAACTAGCCTATCTGGAGGGTCCCAACCAGATTTTCCAGTGAATGGTTTTGACTCTCTCCCCCACGTCAAGCTGCTTTCTACAGTAAATTCTCTGGCGAGGGAATATCTGGCGGCGACTCCAACCATGCACAGGCTATCTGGGCCTAGTTCGGCTGCCAGACCATGTGAGACTATCATGACATCCATCTGCAGCCTGGCACTCTGCGCCTTGCAGATGTCTTTGAGAACTTCCACACCACATGCCTCCAACAGTATCGTCTGGACCCAGCATACTATTACACAAGTCCGGTGTTGAGCTGGGATTCATTTCTAAGGAAGACAGGGTTGGTGTATGAATGGTCAGCAAATGCTATACCAAAGCAAACAACCCATACATAGCTGGCTGTAATCGAAAACAGCCGACACGCCACTTCATGTATCTGGACGCTAACAATCATTATGGCTGGGCAATGAGCCAACACCAACCGACCGGGTGTGGGGGAATGGCTGGAGGACATTAATGTCAAAGAGATTACACAACATTCCGATGATGATGAAAATGGCTACATCCTAGAGGTTGAGCTTAAGTACCCACAAGAGCTGCATGACATGCACAATGCCTACCCCCTGACGCCTGAACGGCTAAAGGTGAAGGGAGAGTGACTCTCAGAGTATCAGTATGCATTGGGTGAGTGGATACCAGAGACGGCAGCAGAAATTCTAGTGCCTAACCTGAGACAAAGAACAGTACATTCACAACCTGAAGCTCTACCTCAGCCTGGGTATGAGGTTGAAGAAGGTGCACATGGTTCTATGCTTCAATCAGTCGCCAATAATGGCGCCTTCCACCCAGCTAAACACAGAGCTCCGTAAGAAGGCCAACAATGATTTGAGAAGGATCTCTACACGCTGATTTATAATGGCGTCTTCAGTAAGACCATGGAGAACTTGCGCAAGCGAGTGCATGTTAAGCTAGTGTTGTCATCCGAGGAGGACATGCTGCACCACCTGATAGTCAAGCCTAACACCTCCCCGGGTGAAGATGTTTGATGATGATCTAGCTGCTCCCCACATGTACACCACGAACCTGCTGCTGAACCGCCCTATCTATGTGGGAATGTTCATCCTCGATATATCCACGCACCTAAGGTATGACTTCTATTACAACACGCTGAAGCAACTATATGGTGCCAACTGTGTGATCCTGTACAGTGACACAGACAGCTTCCTGTTGGAGATCCATACTGAGGATGTCTATGCTGATATGGCTGCGAGGAATGGCCTCTATGAGACAAGCAACTACCCAGTAACACACCCGCTACACATTACTGCCAACAAGAATGTCCCAGGCAAGATGAAGGATGAGTGTGCTGGGGTGGCCATAAAAGAGTTTGTTGGCCTGCGCCCAAAGATGTACATCATCAACAGGTTAGATGAGCAGGAAGTCAAGAAAGCAAAGGGTGTGTGCAGGGCTGTGGTTAGACAGATTATCCATGAGCAGTACAAGGAATGCCGCTTCGAGCGAAAGGTCTTCCACCATGGTATGCACATGCTGCGATGTGAGGGTCACCACCTCTATGAGCTCCACAAGAACAAAACAAGACTCGGCCCCTCAGACACAAAGCGATGGATCGCTCCAGATGGTATTCACACCCTGGCTTATTGTCACAAGGATGCCATCACTCCAATAGATGGTTTCATCGAAGACCTGCTGGTATCAGCATCATGTGACATGTTCAACCGACAGTCAGAGGAGGATGTCTACTCTCCGGGGTGGAGGTAGCTGAGTGTCTGTAGAGATAAGCTGAGGCACCTCTCGTACACACGGCCGCCTAGGACTGCTCTCCAACCATTCCAGGTAGTACAGCATATGCTGTCCAGATGTCTCCACCTACCTGTCAAGCTTGTGTACATCTATCGACCAGTTGGGGTCAGTCGCCTGCCTACGTCCACCCTCTAACTCGCCAGGCTCATACAAATACCGAACCAGGGAATCAGATGGAAGGCTGTCCTCCGAGCACAGCTCTTGAACAGAGCATCGAGGTTGGGCCACAGAGGATCCCTGAATGGACGTGACTGGCTTCTCTCCTACCAGCCTATTAACCTCAGCATTGGATCTATCCACCACAATGGGCAACCCTCTCACCCATACCCAGGAATGACCACCCGATGGGACAGCCATCTCCTGAACATACTAATGTGGGAACAGCCTCTCTGCCAGTGTCTGGTTCCACTGCTCGACGGTGGCCTGGGAACGGTGATGTCCAACCTCATCTCGCCTAATCGCCACACCATGTTTCCACATGAGTGCCACAGTTTCACCTCTAAACTCCTTACCCTCATCCACTTGCAGCAACTCTGGCCACTGGAGGCGATTTTGTGGTTCCTCAAAGCTACTCTGAAAACCCGGCAGCCATCTGACCCGCGGACTTATCCGCGAGAGGCACTGCCACCTTGTACCTACTGCTGACATAGACGATGGTGAGTGCGTACTTGTAGGGCGTGCATGTTCCTCTGACACAGACCCAATCATGTGGAAGGAACAGCACATCAGCATGATGGACTCTGTTCGGGACAGGTTCATCGAAGCATGCATACCGAATGTGTCGTGAATGAGGTCTGTAGATCTGCCACATCCCCTGTCTCGTAAGCCACTGGCTACCCATCTCCAAGGTGAATCTATGACGCTTGCAACATGCAGCCTCACGCAGCTGGTGAGGTTCACGAAAATAGCCGCCGGGCTGGTAATAGAGATCTTCAAGAGAGGCTGTCAGGGCCTCGGATTTCATTGCTGATGTCGAATCCTGTCTTTTCCTGCACAGCTCTGGCAAACTCTAGACAGACGAACAGACGACATTGTTCATCTGACCATCAATCAACATCTTTTCGAATGCATGTGAATACAGCTGTCTAATACCTGCAGTGCTGGCGCCATCACTGAAAGGAAGCTTATCAACAAATGCTTGCCAGTTAAGGGACTTGACAAGGTGATGCAGAGAAGCCATATTTTATAGTACGTTTTAAATGTTCAGAGTGCAGATGACTGTGAGTATTATCACAACATACTGGAGCCATGGACCGGCAATGACAAAGAATGTGCCTACCCCCGAAACGATGGCTGGAATAGCCTCAGAGATCTGCTCAACTCCATGGAGAGCATTGTTGGTGATTTTGCAGACCATCTCGCCAGCCTTCATCGAGAACAGAGCAATCAGAGCCTCAGCTGCCGCTAGTGGGCTAAGAGAGCCCTTCACATACGTATGCTAAATTCCCTTGTCTCAGTAGATTAGTCGGTGGGATTCTGGCCCTACATCGAGGAAGGAGAAGAGTGGCACCCCAGCAGGTGTCTCTACGTCTGGCTGTAAGTCAAATTCTGTGAAGCCGTCATTACATCCGATGGCATAGTACCCTTTCCCCGAGCCAGTACTCATCGTTCGCATAGGTGGTGTCCAGGGTGTTGTTGCTCTGCATAATCTTCCACCTGCTCACCACCTGCGGGAGCTCTACCGTCTTCGCCTCTGTGCTCTTGAGCTTGAACTTGAGTGTCATGCTCCTAGTTTCATGGATCTGTCCCGAGAGGGCGAAGTCGATGAACTTCCCCACTGTGTATAGAGGGTCTGCATCATGGATACTAGGTCGAATGACTGTCAGATAGTCCTTCGATGTTCAGTGCGGTGCGAGGCTGCAGGTTCAACTGCCCCGATCTGGATGCTGTACATACTGCTGCTTGTTTAACGTCTAGGTATATACAGGTTTTTAAATGGCAATGTATAAAGTACTACTTCACGAGCTCGTCTTTGGTCGGCAGAAGAAACCTGTATCACCTTCCAAAAAGAAACCAGTACAGCTGCTGATTGACAGGGTTCGACGACTACTTCGTGACGTCAACATTATCCACAAGCGAGTCAATGCCCCACCTCTGTCTGATGTGGAGATACTGACTGCCATAGCGGAGATCACACCGGCCCATAGTACGAAGGAATTATTGACTCAGATGCACTACCAGGAGTTTGACAGTGCCCAGGGCAGGTCACTAGATCTCCCCAGGACACCCACTAAGAGTCCTGTAATTCTAGCTCTCCAGAAAGCTATGGTTGATCCCAAAGATCTCCTAACGGTAGGGAAGTGGGCTGGCATATTCGATATACATACTGATGATGAACACTGGATGTTGGCTGATATACAGGCTGGGGCCACAGATTACTTCTGAGCGGAGACTAGTATAGGTGTGACTGAGGGCCATGAGGCTTGGCATGCCACTGGTCACACTGAATGTGGAGAGGAGGAGTTGGCCGCCGGCCACAGGGAGGCTGTTGAGCACATCTTCAATGAAAAACGTAGGAAACAGTTAGAGAGTAATCTGGAGGTATTTCTAAAGTTCTGCGCTGAGAACTATCAGGACTACCTCATCAAATGTACTCTCAAGTCAGATGCTAAGCAGGCATGGATGAAGTGGGTCTTCCGCAAAAAGTTTCAGAAGAAGAGAGTCATAGCATCTGATCCTCAGTGGATAAAGTTTCAGAAACACCTACCCAAACTGTCTGGGGCAGCGGAGTCTACACACGAAGCTTCAAGTTCCTCAAGCTTCTGAAGAAGTTCCTCAAGCTTCTGAAGAAGTTTCTCAAGAAGTTCACACACACACACGCACGCACGCACGCACGCACGCACGCACGCACGCACGCACGCACGCACGCACGCACGCACGCACGCACGCACGCACGCACGCACGCACGCACGCACGCACGCACGCACGCACGCACGCACGCACGCACGCACGCACCACTACTACTGTCTTCCTGCCTAATGCTTTTGCTTTAGCTTCCTGGCAGGATCCATCTTGTAGCTGAAGTTTTCTGCTTTCTCCAGAGAAGGCTTGAAGTGTGACAGCTCACCTGTCTCCTTGTTTCTGAAGATGAATTGGTACCATCGAGCCACCACCTGTACTCCCGGGACAACGTCACATTTGAACTCATTGAGGGGCATGCTGTCATATATGGTCTCCAGCAGGGCACGCCCACACCTCATACTGAAGTACAGCAACCAAGCATGGTGGCAGATATCTGGCGAGATCTTATGGGTGTACTTCTGAAACAGGATGAACACAGTTATCTCGGCGTGGTGGATGCGCCTGGTAATGTCGCTGAAGTAGCTGACCGTATTCTGGTCCATTGTAGGGTCATTGATGACTAGAACAAGTGGGTCTGTCAGTCGAGCTGCTAGCAGCTTCTCCATTAGCATCTGTATGTTCCGCATTTTGACTATCGGGCCTTTATACCACTGGTCGTTGTTGTCGGAAGAATTGGATACCAGGAGTATGTAGCGCTCATGAAGATGTTCTGCCAGCAAGGTGTGCAACAAGATGTTTTTTCTGTGTCCCGAAGGGGCGATGATCAATACCACCTGTCCAGCACTGGCTGGTCTGCTGCTGTATGGTACTGGCATGTTCCAAGAATATGTCCAGCACATGTTTGTCTGTAGCTTCGTCTATATCTGGGAGTTTAAATGGAAGCATGTCCTGTATGAGTTCTATTACCTACAGGAGCGGCATCATTGTACCGCCAGCCGAGACAAACGATATGATGGAGGTGTCGAGCTCGAAATCCCAACAACAGCTGAGAAGGTAGCGCAGGGGGGGCTGTGTCAGTAGCAGTGTCCAGAACATCGAGTGTCCGTATGAGGCAAGCACGTGAGGTCATGTCTATCAAGAGGTCTTAAATGGCAAGCCAAAGAACCCTGACTTCTTCACTTTGGGGAGTTGGAGTTTAGGGGCAGCCACTTTTTCACCATCGACGCTAACATCACTGACCGTGATTCTACCAATCTTTAGATTATTTCCATCCAGTCGGAAGGAGCTTCTGCTCTTGAACAGGTTCTGCATGAGGACATGAGCCTGTGAACCGTGAAACAGATAGACACCTAGTCATATCCCCAGTGAAACAGATGGGCGTAGGTAGACCAGGCAGTGGGCCAAGGGAATAGGTAGAGTGCTCAAGATATCTGCCCTCCCTGCAGGTGCATGCCTTGTTGGCTAACCACCATTTTTGGGCATTGGAAATCCTCAGTCCGTGTGATCGACTATGCGCTACTGACGTTGGCATAGTCCGCCATGCCTCATTGGTTACTGTTCTGTCATGGACCTGTCAGGCTTCCATTATGTATAGCATCTTAAAGTTAGACATAGGCCACACTGATTTCAGCCATAGTACTACTCGCTAGCCCTAGAATCGTGGCTTCCATTGTATGGATGCTTTCACCCATGATCTTGCGGCAACAGTATAGGAAGCACCACCGATGGCGATCTTTGAGATGGGATGTAGCCAGGACAATGGCTCCAGCAGTAGGAAAAATCTCATTACCACGCATCATCTTTACCACGGCCACATTCGCGGCCACGTCACTGGCGACATGAATGGCCAGGGGCTTAGCCTCTGTCAGTAGCTGCTGGGTCTTGCTTTTGAGCAGCTTCTTTACCTTCTGGAGACCTGCATGGCTCTCTGGCAGTTGCTTTACAATCTGTACCGTTGACGCCATTGTTTAAGCCCTGAGTATACAACATGCTTAAACGTGTACATTCTACCTCGAGAGTGCTAAGCAGCTCTAACCAGTCTGCATCTGTCAGCTGCTTAGATTGATGAGTCTGAGTAGGCGTTGAACTCTCGCTGGAATCTAATCAGGCAGGCTTGCGGTCAGCTCATGGAGGATTCGTCTCATCGTGTGGTACACATGGAATCTGAGACAGCTGGCAATGAGCACAGTTTCGAAGGTAACAGAATATGAGTGCAGCAAACCCGCGCTGACGCTGCATCCTGCTGTGGCACACCACACGGCAAAGGTCAGCTGTTGGTTCCGTGTATAATTTTTCTTCGCATCCTTGATGGTGATTACAAGGTTGGTCAGTGGTCGTGGATTGATGGAGAAGCTGATGCGGGACCGCCCATTGACTGTGATCAAAATAGGTGTTAGGTCCGGTATGTCATGCAGGAGACCATGTGGTCCAGCTCTCGAGTACCCAAGAGGGGCTGTTGGCTCGGGTCGATTGTGATGAGGTTAGCCGGGAAGGCCATCTAAAGTAGTCATCTTAAAGCCAATGTTCCAGCTGCGGATGCAACATACTATTTGACACCGTAGAGATATTCTATGTGGCCCCGCCACAGCATCTCGTTTTTTTACATCCTCCATGTCCACCCACCCGCTGGAGCCTTTGAAATATTGCTGCGCACTTTGGGTTTCTCTGTGGGACACAGGGGTTGGAGCTTCAATATATGGTGGTACTCTTCATCACTGACCTGCCCACCCTCAAGAGCTTTGCTGACAGACTTGTCGATAGCCCGTAGGCTGCCCTGTGCCAGTGTTACATACTTAGCATGCTTCTCCAGCTGCCTGGTGATCTGATGCTGTCCAACCGCCAAGCTGGTGGCCAGGACAGTAGCGGCAAAGGTCACTCCGGCAACGGCGGTCACATTAGCACTGGCTCCAATCACACCCACAGCCGTGTTTGTGCATGATATACTGTTGTAGACTGTTTTATATCATGTTCTGCTATACTTTTCTCTCTCATGAAGAAGATTCTGTCTGATGGTGTCAATCTGCTGGAGTCGCTATCTGTAAACTGTACCACCCTACGCAGGTGCTAAGTTGGGATATAGTTCAGGCTGCTTTCGCCACTCCAATTTAGCCATGGTATACCAATGTCTTAAACTCATGCTATCACCTACAGGATCTGTTGATGAGTCATTGTGGGATTGATCTTGGAGAGTCTGGCGAACCGAACGAGCTTGTTGGTGTGGAAGCATACCCCCCCCCCTCAAACACCCCTCATCCAGCATAATGTCAAGGGCCAGTAGCTTGCGCAGCCATGGTATCTGGAACTTCACCTTGTCACCCTGATAATACGCCCGCCGTTGGTGGAATTTCTTGGATTTATACTCCACCCTCTCCTCTTCCCACTGCAAGACGTCTACAGACTCATCACACTCGTCATCCAAGTTAGCATACAAGTTTGGCCCTACAACGCCCTCCTCATGCCGGATGAGGCTCTCCCATTCTTGGACAGAGTTGTAGTCCTCTGGCGTTCTGTTCATACCGGCTCACCCGCTGCAGTCGCTCACCTTCTTGTCCACAACGCATTTCCTGTACTGCTATATCTACCATCCCAGAGAATGTGTGTGTCTTCTCCTCTATCCCCTTTTTCAACATCTCGGCGAATGCCGGATAGGTCTGATTTGGGTTCGATGGAACTGGGGAAGATTAGAGCGGAATGCACCTGGATTTTCGGGCTTGCTTCGTTAAACTTGGCAGGATCTAGATCATTGCAGATGATCTAAATACTTCCATAATTGCAATAATGTCATTTCTCTCAGTGGATAGCTTCTTAACTCCTGTGCTGTTGGTGGATTTCGGGTGAATAACTCGTCTACTACTGTTGGAATTATTGTGTCAGGAGACGCACGCCGGGACTCAAGCGATCTATTTGCATAGTCGCTCAGGTCATGCAATGATCTTGCCACCTTTTCCCGCCATGCCGCATGTAACTCCATAGTTCTAGGGGGTTGCTGTAAATGGCGATAAACTCGTTTACGACTGTTGGGATTATTAGGTCAGGAGAAGCACTCATGTTGATCAGATTCGTCTCTGGATGATTAGACCTGTACTGTGTGATCGGTATACCATGTAGAATGTGTGTCTCTAAATGGGTGTTCGGACCATGTAATGTGTGGTTGATCACAGGTGATCGGTATATCACTGAGGATGTGTCTCTAAATGGGTGGTCGGACGAGCTGCTGCAACATTATCACGCCTCTGTTCTGACAGCCCACATCCCTCCTGTAGCCGCCGATCAGCGATCCTCTGTTCCGACAGCCCTCTTTTCGGACAGCCCTACGACTCTATGACTCCATCTTTTCTCAGTGCTTTGTGTACGCGTAAGGAATTAGGAGATTATTCTGTGTAAGAACGAGTGAATCACTTACACATTGACGATGGACATGGACTAAAATTTGAGTCAAACATTCCTGAATTAAAGTGGCATAAAAGTAGTCGTAGTTCACCCGTGAGACAAATCTGGCCGAATGCTAAAAGTTGGACGTGACCACAACACGCTCAACTGACGTTTCATTGGAAGCTTTGCCCTTTCTTAGAGAAGCACTTAATTGGAATGAACGATGCATCTTTTGCAAAAGGAAATCATGCAAATGCAATAAACAACTAATCATTGTTGTAAGTGGCATTGGTTATAAAACTATTGAATATCAAGCATCCCTGGAAAATGATGAAGACATACTGCCAGAGCTCACCCGGCGTACCTGCAAAACAAACTGTTCATCGATGGCGTGTTATGTAGAAAAGAACAACTGATATGTACAGATGCGTGTCGCTGTCTCACAATTGAGAATGGGACACTTCCCTCTGACATGACGATTAAAACAGCTGCGTACATCAGTAATATCACGTAGGCCTGTTCGAATCTATATATGGACACAGTTTAAATGTTGGCGTTACAATATCCTTTCTATTCAAGCTAGTCTTGATAGAAATGTAGAAAAGCTTTTGTATATTTTATTAAAAATTGTCTCTCACTTAGCAATGGGGGTGGGGGCGGGGGAGGGAAGGGCCTGAAAAATTAGTTTGGAACATGTTTAACATTTTCCATTTCGTTATTTCTCTATATCGCCTGTAGTGTGGAACAAGGTAAATTAACCCTTTAATGGTCAGACGTGATCAAGAAAATCAAACTATTTTCATACTTACTGACTACATGTATGTGTAGGCCAAGAGAAGACTGTTTTTGACAATTTACCACTGGAATAATTGGCTCAGTTATCCGAGACAGTCATTCTAGCGGTAAATTTTCAAAAATAGTCTTCTCTTGACAGGCGAATGGATATTCCTCAAGACCACCGCAGAGACCGGTTTAGGCCGGCTTTGCAATTCAAGGGTTAAATGTTAAAAATCTGTTTAGGAAAACAAATTCATATGCATTTAGATGTAATTCCATACTTAACAACACCCCCCCCCCCCCTCCCCACACAGACACACACACACACCCACGAGTCCTCCGTCGTGAAATACTGAATTTTTTGTCACAGCAGCAAAACGGTTAATATATATCTGTAAGCATACTCTAGCACCCATAGGTGCAGATAAATAATACTAGTATCAGATGACGGTGCAACCTCTCCTTCAAGAGTTAGTAAAGTGGTGCCGACACAGCTAAGTATGGCGTTATTCCTGATTAAGTTTCTCGTGAGAACACGGCCTTATTTAGCTAACTACACAGTAGGACTCTCTTTAGATAGGTCTGTGCTTGATGAACACGTTATAAGCCTAGAGTGTTCTTAGGTTAAGACACCTCAATGTGGCCACTTCTGAAAACGTTACGCTGTTGCTCAGTTTAGAGATTATTAGCGAGACTCTCTCCTAACACCAACTTCAGGTAGTATTAGTATTACTATTAATATTATAATTTTTATTAAGATTATTATTATTATTTAAGATTATTATTGTTTTTAATATTCAAATAGAATATCAATAGCATTTTCAGCACACTTGTCTTTACTTCTGCTACAATCATCATTAGTAACGTCATAATCTTTCTCCCCGTCACCACCACCAGCACCACAATCCCGCCGCCACCACAACCACCACCACACCCGCCATCATCATCATCATCATCATCATCATCATCATCATCATCATCATCATCATCTCAACCATTATCGACATTCCTGTTATCTAAATTTCATTTTCAATGCCCTCGTCGAATTTGATTTCAAAATCATCAATTTTATTTTAAGAATTTTATTTTTCAGAAACATGACCTTCATCATCGCGATCGTCATCAGCGTCGTCGTCGTCGTCCTCGCTGCCGCCCCCATCGTAGTCGCTGTCATCAGTTAACATGAATTATATTTGATTTAAGCATATCATGTGCCTTTGTGTGATTAGCAGGTAAATAATTCCTGATATTGTCCGTGATTTTCTTCACTTATATCATGTTATTGCCTCTGAATTGAGACCAATTTGCTATACATGTGTGTTTCGGCCACTAAATCGGTGCTACTGCTCTCGTAATTCTGCCCGAAGTCACTCAGTCAATATTAAGCTATGATAGGAGCTTCCGTTTCGCTTCCAGAATTACCCGCATTACAAAACAATATTGCTGCCCCTAGCGAGAATTATTTATATCAATTCCTCACTAGCTTGGAAGCAATACGAAGAAGTATTCCACAACATGGCAGGAATGTCAGAAAAAGACACACATATTGTAACGAAGTTGCGTGATACCTCAAGAAGCCTCCTCCGCTTTCTCGTCATCTTGCCTTGATATATCGTGATTTATGACATCAACCATGACTGCCTCTGTTTAACATTAGCCTCCCGCTGGTTTATGTGTCACTATTTTACATACGTCGCTAGATTATATGTGTCGCTATTTTATGTGGTGCTATTATATATGTATGGCTGTTTTATATGTCTCGCTATATTATACGTGCCACTATTCTATATGTCTCGCTATATTACATGTGTTGTTATTCATCTACCAGGTGTGATATGATTTAAGATTTCGCTGCTTAATTATACATCAAAACCTGTCTATAGGGGACACTGTACTGACCATCAGATAGTGACAACACATGACAAGTCCTCCCATAACCCTTTAACCCCCGAATTTGTTCAAGAAAAGTTCGATTTTCATTTTGGAAGTGTCGATTTGCAGAACAAGAAAAGACTATTTTCGAAAATATACCACTGGAATGACTAGGTTGGTTATCCCGCCAGTCATTCCAGTGGTAAATCCTTAAAAAAAATACTCTACTCTTCGTCTGCATGTCAACAATTGTCAAGACCGCTACACTAGCCGTTTGTGGCTGACATGAGTGTGAAAGTGTTAATAGAACCCATTTACTATGATAAATAGCTTGTTTTGAAAATGATGGCCATTCTTTAAGACGGGTGGCCGTTTGACCACACGTCATACAGATCTGCCATTGTGTGGCCTTCCAAGCAATGCCTTCAAGTTGGTCCTGTTTGAATGTTCGAGATCAAATTATTTCAATTGGTAGATTAGGAAACAATCAAAGAATAGTTTCTCCATGTTCTTATCATGCTTTGTGAGCCGTATTGTTTACACCACAACTGTAATATCCATCTGTTTCCTATCACCCGCTGAGCAATATCCTGCGATGGATGATCGAGCATGACTGGACGCCTCCAAACACCCTATATTATTAACACATATTTTAACTTAGCCACCGGATGATTATCTATAAATATGCCATGGATTGTTTTGTCAATGAGAGTGTGTGCTGTTCGGGTGATGTGTGCCGTAAGTAAGCGATTATTTATCTCAAAATGCCTACGAGCTATAGACACGTATTAACACACATACAACAGACAGTATCTACTGTAAGCAAATATGTACATTACCATAGCGCTAACACGTAGGTGAGTCATTCCGTTGTGATTCGGTTGACATTTCTACTTGTTGTATTAAATAGTCTTTAAACTATACACCTGTGCAAAAGGTAAGCACCAGCAAAAACAATAGAACGTAGAAACATGATGGTACAACTAGGCTGCCATACTTTTTGTCCCCGCGTTAGCTGACATAATTCCAAGTACGAAATGCACATGCATGCATGACTTCACGCCGCTTGATGTCCGTGCGTGGTGGGAAACAGCACACGTGTTCAGGTATGTAAAAGTCCAGTTTGAGGTGTAGAACATTACATACAGATTTAGGCGACAAGATTAGGAATTTTGTGTTCATGACCGTGGTTTATTTGTAGAGAGAGAATTAGCTCTTGATTGTGAACCGCTATGGCAAGACGAAGGTTAAGTGATCGTGTGAAATGGCAACTCATAGGCATGCATACCACTGGTATGTCATGCAGAGAGATTGGCAGACAGCTGAACATTAACCATACTGTAATCAGTCGTTTGATTGCAAAACATGGGCAAACTAACGAGGTGAAGGACAGGCCTAGATCTGGAAGTCCGAAGAAGACTACTGCCCGTGATGATCGAGCCCTAGTAAGCCTTGTTAGGAGATCTCCATTCACCAACAGCAGAGTGCTCAGCCAGCAATGGGAAACGCGCAATAGAGTGTCAATGTCTACCGTCAAAAGGAGACTGTATGCTGCAGGCATGAAAGCTAGGAGACCTGTCAGACGTCCTCTCCTCACTGTACACCACAAAGAGGAGCGTCTGAGGTGGTGCAACGAAAGAAGACACTGGAACATGAGATCCTGGAGACGGGTACACTGGTCCGATGAAAGTCGGTTCCTGCTTCATGCCACAGATGGTCGAACTCGTGTATGGAGGTCCAGACGCACGGCGTACGACCAACGTAACATCATGGAAGAGGTTCCATTTGGTGGAGGTTCCGTTATGATATGGGGGTGCATCTCATTTGATTGTAAGCTGGATCTGTTGACTGTACCTGGAACACTAAATGGACAAAGATATCAAGATTCCATACTGGATAGAGTTGTGGTCCCTCATTTTGTAAATCATGCACCTGGAACCCACCCTATATTCATGGATGACAACGCCCGACCACATCGTGCTAGAGCTGTGTATGAATACCTCCGCCAGAATGCCATCGAAACCCTACCATGGCCAGCAAGGAGCCCTGACATGAACCCTATTGAGCATATCTGGGACATTCTGGGAAACATGGTGAGAAGGAGGGATCCTCCTGTGCAGAACCTACAGGAATTAACAGACGCACTCCATCTTGAATGGCAACGAATACCACAATGGCGTATCAGTCGGTTGGTGACCAGCATGAGACGTCGTGTCCAGGCCGTCATCCAGGCACAAGGTGGATATACCCGGTATTAATAATGACAGTCTCAAACTTGTGCACAGATGTTAAACTTCGTTTTCAGACACCATTAATGACACTCTAGCCACGTGTGTCAACTGTAGGGCAATAGTTGTCAGTTGTGTCAACGTAACCATATTCAGGCCTCGTTTTCAAGTTCAAACAAAAACATACAGTGTTTCCCCACCATCATAATCAGCATTCCTCTAGTTGCATTATTACCTCTTGCACTAAGATGGATGGGTACATAGATGTTTATGCTATTGCTTTCTTCATAGCACATGAATATACCCTCGCATGTGCGTAAAAATAGGGTGGTGCTTAACTTTTGCACAGGTGTATAGAAACGGTGTGTAGAAACTGTCATGTCGTATACTCTTTATAGAGAGCACAGAGAGCAGGTCGGATTTAGGACTGGGCAGACTGGGCAGACTGGGCACTTGCCCTGGGGCCTCCTACAAAATCAAAACCAAGAAGTAATGTTGTGCTGTGAAGACAAAATTCTAATACATAAGGGGGAGTGATCAGTGAGAATTATCGGGTTAAGATTATTGTCAAATTTGCTGTCTAAATTGTCTTGAAAATTCACGGTAACACTTGAACCAAACTAAGGCTGTTATTTATCTATGCAGAACACGGGACAAGGCAGCGTGTCGCGCCCCCCACCCACATAGACGATATGGGATGGGCAGGATGGCGGGATTCCTGCCCTGAGAAAATTAGAAGTGTGATGCGCTGAAAATTCACCTTCTTCCGGGCCTCCCGCAATTACTGCCAACGGGCCTCCACCATATTAAATCTGGCCCTGACAGATAGTTTGTTAGCATTACAAAATAGAAAAAAGCTGTATATTGCCCCTTGTTGAATGAGGAATCTTGCATTTCATCTGAAAATGGGCCAATTTATTGTTGTTGTTTATTGTTGGCCAATCCTATGCCACTGCATACCAAACCAATCAACATTTTCCCTTAGGATACAAGAATCACAACAACTCCAATCCAGGGAGGGAACAGATCCGTAATTCTCAATCACACATCAATATTTCATAAGCTTACGTAAGACATAGGTCTAAACAAGGACTGTTTGGTTTATTTTTCTATTTTCATGCCTGCAGGTGGCAGCGTATAATGGAGCTTTCCAGTTTGTGCTATGCCCCGCCCGTCACTAGGTAAGCTCCACCCACACGTCGCTCGTGTTAGGGTCGATCGGTCGCTGAACTCGCTGACTATCAATTTCCAGAACACTATGCATGTAAGCTGTTAAATATTTTGAAACTAATTTGACTGCGCCCAGCCAAGTTAGTTTCAAAATATTCAACAGCATGATTATTAAATATTAAAGACATGCAATTCCTGCAACGTGTCGGCCTATTAAGCGTTTAGACGGACTAAATCGAGTCATTCATGCTATAATTGAGTATGACGTCATCCTACACGCTAAGTGGTTGATCATGACGTCATATGACGTCATATGATGGATGAATAAACTGGAAAGGTCCAATATCAAAATGACATATAATGTATGCGTAAATACGCAATGAATGAAACAATTTCTGCCCCAGCCATTTCTAGCTCTGTCCCGCCCATTTCTATCTCTGCCCCGCCCATTTCTAGCTATTCCCGCCCATTTTTATCCCTGCCCCGCACATTTCTAGCTCTGCCACGCCCATTTCTAGCTCTGCTCCGCCCATTTCTCGCTCTGCCCTGCCCATTTCTAGCTCTGTTCTCGCCTATTTCTAGCTCTTCCCCGCCCATTTCTAGCTCTGTCCCGCACATTTGTAGCCCCGCCCACCCATTTCTAGCTCCGCCCAGCCAATTTCTAGCTATGCCCACCCATTTCTAGCTATGCCCACCCATTTCTAGCTCTGCCACGCCCATTTCTAGCTCTGCCCCGCCCATTTCTCGCTCTGCCCTGCCCATTTCTAGCTCTGTTCTCGCCTATTTCTAGCTCGGCCTCGCCCATTTCTAGCTCTGCCCCGCCTATTTCTAGCTCTGCCCCGCCCATTTCTAGCTCTTCCCCGCCCATTTCTAGCTCTGCCCCGATCATTTCTAGCTCTGTCCCGCCCATTTCTAGCTCTCCCCGCCAATTTCTAGCTCTGTCCAGCCCATTTCTAGCTCAGCCCGCCCATTTCTAGCTCTGCCCCGCCCATTTCTAGCTATGCCCACCCATTTCTAGCTATGCTCCTGCCCATTTCTAGCTCTGCGCCGCCCATTTCTAGCACTGCCCCGCCGATTTCTAGCTGTGCCCCGCCCATTTCTAGCTAGGCCCACCCATTTCTAGCTCTGCCGCGCCCATTTCTAGCTCTGCCCGGCCCATTTCTAGCTCTGCCACGCCAACTTCTAGCTCTGCCCCGCCCATTTCTAGATCTCCCCTGCCCATTTCCTTCTCTGCCCTGCCCATTTCTAGCTCTGCCCCGCCGATTTCTAGCTGTGCCCCGCCCATTTCTAGCTAGGCCCACCCATTTCTAGCTATGCCACCGCCCATTTCTAGCTCTGCCCCACCCATTTCTAGCTCTGCCACGCCAACTTCTAGCTCTGCCCCGCCCATTTCTAGATCTGCCCTCCCATTTCTAGCTCTGCCCGCCCATTTATAGCTCTGCCCGCCCATTTCTATCTCTGTCCAGCCCATTTCTAGCTCTTCCCCGCCCATTTCTCGCTCTGTCCCGCCCATTTCTAGCTCTGTCCGGCCCATTTCTAGCTATTCCCCGCCCATTTTTAGCTCTGCCCCGCCCATTTCTAGCTCTGTCCCGCTCATTTCTAGCTCTGCCCCGCCCATTTATAGCTCGCTCACCCATTTATAGCTCCGCCCAGCCAATTTCTAGCTCTGCCCTGCCCATTTCTAGCTCTGCCCGCCCATTTCTAGCTCTGCCCGCCCATTTCTAGCTCTGCCCGCCCATTTCTAGCTCTGTCCAGCCCATTTCTATCTCTTCCCCGCCCATTTCTAGCTATGCCCACCCATTTCTAGCTATGCGCCTGCCCATTTCTAGCTCTGCCCCGCCGATTTCTAGCTCTGCCCCGCCCATTTCTAGCTATGCCCACCCATTTCTAGCTCTGCCCCGCCCATTTCTAGCTCTGCCGCCCCATTTCTAGCTCTGCCCCGCCCATTTCTAGCTCCACCCCGCCAACTTCTAGCTCTGCCCCGCCCATTTCTAGATCTCCCCTGCCCATTTCTTGCTCTGCCCTGCCCATTTATAGCTCTGCCCCGCCCATTTCTAGCTCTGCCCCGCCAAGTTCTAGCTCTGCCCTCCCATTTCTAGCTCTGCCCGCCCATTTCTATCTCTGTCCAGCCAATTTCTAGCTCTGCCCTGCCCATTTCTAGCTCTGCCCGCCCATTTCTAGCTCTGCCCGCCCATTTCTAGCTCTGCCCGCCCATTTCTAGCTCTGTCAAGCCCATTTCTAGCTATGCCCACCCATTTCTAGCTCTGCCCGCCCATTTCTATCTCTGCCCCGCCCATTTCTAGCTATGCCCACCCATTTCTAGCTATGCTCCTGCCCATTTCTAGCTCTGCCCCGCCCATTTCTAGCTCTGCCCCGCCGATTTCTAGCTCTGCCCCGCCCATTTTTAGCTAGGCCCACCCATTTCTAGCTCTGCCCCGCCCATTTCTAGCTCTGCCCCGCCCATTTCTATCTCTGCCCCACCCATTTCTAGCTCTGCCCCGACCATTTCTAGCTATGCCCACCCATTTCTAGCTATGCCCCCGCCCTTTCTAGCTCTGCCGCGCCCATTTCTAGCTCTGCCCCTCCCATTTCTAGCTCCACCCCGCCAACTTCTAGCTCTGCCCCGCCCATTTCTAGATCTCCCTTGCCCATTTCTTGCTCTGCCCGGCCCATTTCTAGCTCTGCCCCGTCCATTTCTAGCTCTGCCCCGCCCAGTTCTAGCTCTGCCATCCCATTTCTAGCTCTGCCCGCCCATTTCTATCTCTGTCCAGCCCATTTCTAGCTCTTCCCCGCCCATTTCTCGCTCTTTCCCGCCCATTTCTAGCTCTTCCCCGCCCATTTCTAGCTCTGCCCGCCCATTTCTAGCTCTGCCCCGCCCATTTCTAACTCTGCCCGCCCATTTCTAGCTCTGCCCGCCCTTATCTAGCTCTGCTCGCCCAATTCTAACTCTGCCCGCCCATTTTTAGCTCTGCCCCGCCAATTTCTAACTCTGCCCGCCCATTTCTAGCTCTGCCCGCCCTTATCTAGCTCTGCCCGCCCATTTCTAGCTCTTCCCAGCCCATTTCTAGCTCTGTCTAGCCCATTTCTAGCTATGCCCACCCATTTCTAGCTATGCTCACCCATTTCTAGACCCGCCCACCCATTTCTAGCTTCGCCCAACCAATTTCTAGCTATGTCCAGCCCATTTCTAGCTCTGTCCGCCCATTTCCAGCTCTGCCCGCCCATTTCTAGCCCCGCCCACCAATTTCTAGCTCCGCCCAGCCAATTTCTAGCTCTGTCCTGCCCATTTCTAGCTCTGCCCGCCCATTTCTAGCTCTGCCCACAATTTACACATGTTGGAATCGACTTGAGATGTTGAAACTTTAATTCCAAGACTCTAAATTTCAAAGTAACTATTCAGGTAAGCTAATATTGGTTTCAAAATACTATTACGGCCTATACTAGGAAGGATTCGCAGCGACATCAACCTCAGATTGCTGGTTTCTATGAAAGACGCTGTTTAGAAACGAGAATTGTTTTGATTGTCACTGAATCTAGTTTGCTCTGGAAGTTAGGCGGCAAAACTAGTCATGGCCAATTAGGATGGTATTTAGTGTGGTTAAACGAAAACTGGCAACATATCTAAAAAAGCACTGGCAATTTCCATCAGTGTTATATTTCTAAACACGTTAAACAATGCACATATGGGGTCTATAGAGAGGTATGCTAACATTGTTACGATTACCCACTGTTCAGCACAGGTGTGGGCGTTTATATAGCTCATTTTCCATAGTTCTGAAAAGATGAACCAATACATTTAGTATTTTCTTCTGATTACAGATTGTATTTGTGTATGTGATATACGGGTATGTTGTCGATAGATATATTATTCACGCGCATAAAAAACCATGCCATAGATCTTGATGTCTTGACAGTTGAAGAAAGAAAAACATTAAGTACTCAGGAAGATCGACAGTATATATAAACAGCAGCGCTCAATTTCGCCCACGTTCAACAGATGGTAATGTCGATCAGTTTGTTATTGTTTACCCTGAAAAATCCAAAAGGTATGTATCAAGTCATATTCACAGACTTTCTTTTTTCGAAACAGTCTTTCTCTGGTTGAGAAGGGTCTACTAATTATGTTAGTGAAAGGTTGATGGGAACATAAAAGAAGATATGGAAATAGACATAGGTTAGCGATTATTGAGTACATACGATGAGATTTGTTAATGTTGCTTCCTCATGGCATACTCCTTACTCGGTACTTTATTGGTTTGATAGGCGGCTATCGCATCCCTGATGCCCAGATCCCATTCACGTTAGCAATGTCTTGTTTCAAAACAGGTTTTATGCCAATGTTCAATGTGTAATTCAGGGATACGATCTATCACTCAAGAATGCACCTTTCCAGTCTATCCATCAATCATAATCAACTACGTGACGTGTAGGAGGACGCCATACTCAATTATAGCATAAATGACTTGATTTAGTCCATCGTGCACGCTTAATAGTATATGACACGTTGTATGAATTGTGTGTCTTTACTATTTAATAAACAGTAGAATATTTTTTAAATAATTTGACTGGGCGTTGTTGCTGCCATAGGCAGCAACACCACACAGTCAAATTAGTTTCAAAATATGCAACCGCTAACATGTATAATTTCTTTCTGGAAATTAAGATTCAGAGAGTACGTCGATCGATTGATTCCAGCAGGGGCAACGCGTGGGCGGTGCTTAGCTAGAGATGGGCGAAGCATGGCTAAAATTAGAAAGGTCCATTATGCGACATGATATCAAACCTCATAATCATAATGACGTCACTCATTCAGGAAAAGCAACCCATCTCCAAGATGTACGAATTATATGTATTTACTATTATGTAAGCATTTTATTGAAAGTGTTGAAACTAATGTGACGTGTCCATAGCTGTTGTTGCCATAGATTGCAACAGCCATGAGTCAAATTATTTTTTAAAAGATTGACCAGCTTACCGACGTAATTACCTTAAAATAGCATTTCAAGCATTTCAGATATCAAAGTATATAAAGTGATTCGAACAAACAGAGCATAGCTAGAAATGGGCGGGGCTTAGATAGAACTGCTCCCCTATATTGCGTGGTCTGACATGTTCAATGGATGAAATACAGCTTTTTATCTCACTCACACCGCTATAGTTCAGTCAATCAATGAGAATTTAGGGGTCAACCCACCACAAATTACAATATCACTTTTTTACTCTGTGCATAAAGGTCCCAAGATTAAGATATCAAAGGTCTAATTAATCTAAGTAGGGGAAGTATGCCGAGTTTGCATATATTTAAATGGCCGCCAAAATACTGTTACCAGGACAGATAATCACAAGTAGGTATTATTGTTGTGGTTTAAAATAGTAAGTCTTAACTTTAGAGCACAATAAACCTATGTGTATACATCTTATCCCGAATTGATAACGACTTCCCTTGAAAATATACAATATGGTGGCTGTAATTACCTTTATATTGGTAGGTCTGGTGTTTGCATAACATATTCGCCTGCTTGATTTCAAAGGAAAAATTATGAATTCTTGCCATCAAGTAAACTTATCTTGACAATATTTTATTGAACTGTTCATCTGTCTACACGGAGACCATTTTAAAACAGGTTGCTAAAGAAAATGATTGAACAGAGGAATAATTCGCAAGGATGCCACAATGGCAATTCATCATTTTTCTGTCTTGGCATGTGAAACAACAGAAATACCTATATAAAGGCAACTACAGCCACCATGTTGGAATTTTGCATTTGACGCAGGTATCTATTCAGATTACAATGTATATACATCATTTTATTGTACTATAAAACTAAAGTTTACCATTTTAAATCAGAGAGAATATTGTCTAATTGTGGTCATACTACCAAATACAAGCATTTTCTCGACCATTTTGAATATATACCGAATAACCAAATTTCCCCAACTCAGACTCTCTGGACTTGTAATACGTTAATCTAGGCATCTTTCTTAAATGCAGAGTGAAGAAAATAATAACATTGCAACTTGTGGTGAGGTTATCAGTATGTTGAGTGGACTACTGCTTGCAGAACGCTGTAAGGGATACAGTGAGATGTCTTTACCATATGATACCCGTTACATGCCAACACCAGCAAACGTGTATGGATATTATCTGCGAACCGCTTATTGCGGCTTAATATTAGAGGTTGAACACCATTTCTCATATATAGTTGAATGAATTAAACCGTATTGCCATGAAGATGCAAGTTTGAAATTATGTATAATTATATTCACAACATAAACACAAATGTAGAGGTGACATTGATCATCGACTTGCAAACAACATGGCAATAGTTAGGGCGATACATATAGGCTCGGTGTTATAGCTATGCAGCAAACTGCTTTCCGCCATGTTGTCTTTCAAGATTTTGTGGCTCACCTCTTCAATGGTGGTATGCATAGCGGATTGACCTTTCGGTACTTTGTTAAACGCTTTCCAACTGTCTATACATGATAGAGAATTTGATGACGCCAAATCATCGAGGCATTATCAGTGCTTTCATAATGCATAACATAATTAGAACCCTGGGGCATAGAGGGTGGGTTTGGGTATAAATAACGTGCAGTATATTCATGAGTCCTAATTCTTATGAACAGAACATAGACGAAGAAGTTTTGAAATTCCTTGGTTTTTGTTTTATCTATTTGTCAAAATCCTTTAATACAAACATTTGCACGACATACCTAGCAGTTCTAGATCATCTCCCAGAATGGTGGACAGGCCATCTGGCAGTTTACTTTAATTACGCGTGCTTCCACGACGGGATTTGCAAAAATAAATTGTTTTTTATTATTGGCTAATAATTGAATTGGCGCTCATTCAGAAAGCATTCATACATTTTAAAGCTTTTATTGGAACAGAAATTGGGATATCTAATGCTAGTTCTCGTCTGCATCACCACTATTTTATCTGTGATTACGGGTCTCTATTGGTGGCCTAATAATTTTCTGGAATGATATGCACTGCCAGATTCATTGGGAAATTCGTCTCTGCATTCAAAGATTACATGCACTCAAATGTCAATGGTAAGTCAGGTCCACTGGGAATCTTCTGAATAAAGGGACCACGGATTGGAGTGAGCAATGGACCATTCCACATTTAGCTATGTCCCGCCCACCTCTAGCTAAACTCTACTAATACTTCGCTGCATCCTCCAATGCCCTAACTATAAATGTTCAGGTAATTAAGCTGTTAAATATTTTCTAACTAATTTGACAAATTAGTTTCAAAATGTTCAACAGAATATTTCTTAAATAGTAAAGACGTACACATCGTACAACAACGCATAGTCCTTCTTCGAATATGCGTTCGTGACGTGCTTATCTACGTCATTCTTGATGCCATAATGACGTCATTCACTATGATGTCATTCTACACGTCAAGCAGTTGATTACGACGTCATATGATGGATGGATAAAGCGGGAATATGTATTGCTACATTCGCTAACAGCTAGAAATATCAAGGAATTTATTTTAAGAATCCTGATCAGGATATATTCTGATCAGGGCAAAACTAATAGTACATATTTAACTGATAAATCTATGCACTGCAATTTAGTATATATCATATTGAAAGAGCTTTAATGAGTACAAGAGGACATTTCCTTAAAAGGTTAGTAATTCTTATACTATATCAGTTATGTATCATATACACATGTAGTTGTGTTAATTCTGTCTGCTAGTGGCGCCATTATTAACACCAATTAAAACAACAGAATGTAGTAAAATAGACGTGCATCCGAACCTGATGGCATAAGCAATGAACTATTCAAATACGCGCGTGGCAATATCTCACAATCGATCACACACCTGCTACATACAGCTTTTCTGCAACACCCTCCCATCAATGTTTTAGGCCAAGGCACCCTGATCACGCTACCCAAGCCCAAGAAGCCACCTGGTTCCAGAGAATCGGCAGCCCATTGTGCTCCGCAACAGCATGCAGAAAGTCATATTCAAGGTTACTCTGTGCCTTATCCGAGACAAGATCGATGATTTCATGAAGATCATGCTAAAGTGGCCCGCTCGCCCGCCCGCCCGCCCGCTCGCTCGCTCGCTCGCCCGCCCGCCCGCCCGCTCGCTCGCTCGCCCGCCCGCCCGCCCGCCCGCCCGCCCGCTCGCTCGCCCGCCCGCCCGCCCGCCCGCCCGCGAGCCCGCCCGCCCGCTCGCTCGCTCGCTCGCTCGCTCGCTCGCTCGCTCGCTCGCTCGCTCACTCACTCACTCACTCACTCACTCACTCACTCACTCACTCACTCACTCACTCACTCACTCACTCACTCACTCACTCACTCACTCACTCACTCACTCACTCACTCACTCACTCACTCACTCACTCACTCACTCACTCACTCACTCACTCACTCACTCACTCACTCACACATAGGAGGTTTGACGGAAGTTTGCAGACTGGCAGGTATGCATAGGTAACTATGTAAATACCTGGGTCGGCGTTTTTAAATACTATAACTTCCTTCTGGAAGCTATGGATTCGTAGATCAATGATGCCCTTGATTAAAATGCTACGCTTATCCAATGCAACCGCCGTATCATTGATGCTGTATAACTGTAACAGCTGGACAGCTCCACAGGCTGATGCCTTTAAGGGGCTCATTGCGTTGTAGTACTGCTGACATTTCTACAGGCTAGGTCATGGAGAACATAGCTCGCCTGTCCTTCTGGAAGCTATGGATTCGTAGATCACAGATGCCCATGACAAAAAGACACCGTTAATATAAAGCAACAGTGTAACTATAACAACTGGGCGGCACCAAAGGCAGCTCTACCCAGATATGATGCCTTTATGGCCCAGTGGATATCTCTCCGGTTCCATACTATTCATGATTTTGTTCAACGCGATAGTGTTGTTATTCAGCAACAGCAGATACTCCAGTTTATTAAAGCGAGTAGAGATTTGTGTATAGGTGGAATTGCTAATTCGTAGTAAATGTAGCTGCATCTACCATACCGCGTACATTCCATCCAGCTAATCAGCACCTCTTCCGGTGCCAGAGTGTGCGCGCGCATTAATCCATGCCTAAGCCGAGTCTTATAGACGGTCTGTTACTCGTGCCACTAATGACATATGAGTGAGTGATTGCTAGTTGACAATCTGAGTAACATAGCAAGAACTGAAAATTCTGAAGAACTCACACGTGCCACACTAATGGATTATTGTCAAAAATGTAAATGTCATTGAGTTTTTATCATCTTTTATTTACCATAATCAAAATTTTGAATTGTCTCTAGCTCTCACCATCAGGTTAAGTTGAGTAACTGACGAACTGAGTGACACAGCAAGAACTGAAAATAACTAACGAAACATAAAAAATTAATTCTTGTCAGAAATGTGATCTTCATTAAATTAAATTAATATTCTTCAAATCTGTAATTGGAATGTGCATATGCTTTTATGATCACAAACATGTCAAGCTGTGCATATCATGAATCTGGCACATGGGCAGACATTCGTTTTTCGTTTAATAATAAATGGGTATTATTCGAAGCTGTCCAGTCAAGACTTGTTTTGTAATTGCACGACATGACAAAATAGAACAATACCGCCTATGGTTCGGTTTTTGTCTTGGCCTACTCAGAGATTATGTAAAGATAGCAACCCTGGATGGTTTTGTAAATGCAAGGCATTATTACGTACGCTAGCACAGCAGCAATCTGCTAATTTAATACCGTGGCAGTCTAATAGTCTTACTACCGGAATTACAGACTACTATTATTGAAGTATTATTTTGAGTCTCAATAGGCAGCGTTTTGAAGATGGCATACATAAAATCTATAGCTGGCAGTAAGCGCTTTCAGTAACATGGCATTCTAAATATTCGTCACTATTTCATGATTAGAGCCATCAAATTAATACATTCTGGCTTTAATAGGACAAAGCGATCATATTAAAAATGCATACGCGATATTGAAAGCCACTGCACTTAGGTGAGTGAATGTGGTATCAAATTGGCTATCATTTCAATATAATTTCCTTACCATGATGGTTCTATATGTTATCTTAAAGGAGAACATTTCATGAATATGTCAGGGGCAGTGGTATAAAATCGGATATATTTGTGGTGTACATTCAGATTTAAGTTTCAGGCCCAGAAAGTCACAATTATAACTAGGCGTAGATAACTACCAAGATGAGTTGTTATCTTCTTTACTAGAATGTCATAGGAAATTAAAAATTGATTCACTACGCCGTACACACATCTAAATATTCACATCGATTATTATTCCAGCGGTACATTTTCTAAAATACCATTGGCTTGACGTGTAAATGGACACTAACTGACCAAACATCACCATTAAACCTTTAGTAGTTAAGTCTATGAAAAACGGGGGCTGCAGTGGCCACAAGAAATATTCATTTGCATGAAAACGCAAGGCTACATATACGTGTTTGCAAATGTAAAACAAAATAGTCTCGTATTGGTCTGCCAATTGACATTACAATTGTGATGACCATTCTTGAACATTAAAGGGTTACATGATATAAGAAGTATTTCGATCGATGTGAGGCACTGATACCACAACTCACAAGCTACCAATACAATTAAAAACAGTCGCTTGAGCATGTACGTATATCTATCACGTCTCATACACCTAAAGGTTGGGGATCCTGTGCGCAGTTTGACATGAAGGCTGCATTCGTAATCAGTCCATAAGTAGTTCGGTCAGTATATACAGCACAACCGACAACAACATATCTTCTGTGTGACCGTTATCGAAATATAGACTAGGCCTATATTTCTTCTAGGATACCAGTGTATTAATTGTGTTTTGAGGTCAAATATGGTTTGGTGTACAAACTTGCACGCATGCCATGTTGTAGAACAACTCTTTTGCAGGACGAGCGATTAGTCACGGTTGCATCATGTGTTGATTGTCTGGCCCTTTTCTGTTTTACAGTGTCGGGCACCCACAGCACAATGTACTTGGCAACTATGCTCCGCCCACACGTCGCCGTTTTGGGATTGATCGATCCTCGAATACCTTTACTATTAATTTCCTGAAAACTATACAGAACACATGTTGAATACTGTGTTGCAAATTTGACTAGGTGCTGTTACTGCCTATATTTGCAACAGCGCCCAGTCAAATTAGTTTCAAAATATTCAACAGAATATGTATTAAATTGTAAAGCCATACAATACCTACAAGAACGTATAGTCCGTCTTTAAGTATGCGTTCGTGACGTACTTATCTACGCCATTCATGTCGTCATTCATTATGATGTCATTCTACGCCACGTCAGGTAGTTGATTATGACGTCATACGATGGTTGGATACTCTGAAAAGGCGAATTGTCTGGTCGCTAATAGAAGGATCCTTTTCTGGCAATGCCTTGCCTATTTCTAACTAAGATCCGCACACTTTTTAGGTGTGTTGGGATTGATGAATATAACTTAAAGCATGAATTCTTCGTATCCCATTTTCCAGATAACTATACTGGTAAGCTGTTGAATAGTTTGAAAATAATTTAGCTTAGTGCCGTTCCCGTATATGACAGCAGCAGAATCTACCATTTCTCTTGGTTGTTAGCCGATAAAGCGGTGCAGGGTAAATTATTTGCATGCACTGCGATGTGTTGTTATACGGGGTGGGGGTGAGGGTGGGGGCGGAGGGGGGGGGCGTGCTGTTGTCATCTTGGTGAGTATTATGCCAGCACATTGGTGTGCCATTCTAGTATCGATAGTTAACATAGATTAGAGAACAATTACCTATTCGTAAATTCATAGGTATCCACAGTAACTGTTTATTAAATGAAATGTATCTTTCACACACTTGATATAATGTGATAACAATATCGAAATGTATTCTCAGTGACGACACAACGAGGCATCGGGATCATTGTAGATACCAATAGATTCCAATGTTTACAGCTGTATATCCAGACATTCATTTTTTGAATTTATTCATTTATTTTTTAAGCATAGCAGTAATAAGCTCCAGTCAAATCGGCAGCATACCTGTATTATTGCATCGTAATTGATAGTCTGGCAATGTGTGAGTCGACTGTTTAATAATGGTTCCTTGTCTTGCATTCGTCACCAAGTTCAGAATACCAGGCATGATTGTTAGTAAATGTTCCTCATTGCTCTCGACGAGCTCTGTGAAGCTGTGGTGTTATTCACACAGACACTCAAGGCTCTATTGCGTGGCGTAAGTGCACGCGATACAATAAAGTGTCCTAGTTTTGAGTTGCATCAAGGAAAAGCGATTGATTTGAACAATACGCATTCAGATATGTTCATATATTTTAACGGTATTAATTTTGCTTTGATGTTATCCATAATGCCTTCTTAGGTGAACACTCACCTGAGATCTTCCAATCTTTTAACAATTGGTCCGTATGGCAGGGCCGCAGCAACAAAACTGGTACCACAGTACTGCGGCCAGATATCAGTCATATACGTGTAGTCTATTTGGCTATTTCATAAGTTTAATTTAGCGCTAAAATAATCAGATTCTCAATAGGAATAATACTGATTGAGGCGTCACTCGAGTAGCTGATGCCATAATCCAAACATCTCACGTGTTAGCTGACGTCACACTCAAATCACGCTGAGTAGAGGCCATAATTGAGGCGAGGATATACAAGATCACGTTTCCTTAAAGATGCTGACATAAAGGAGGACGAATATGGAATCCCGAACCGCGCATGCGCATGCGACGCTCTAGCCTGCATTCACAAGTTGGTCTCACGCGCTAAAAGACGAAGGGGATGCGAGAAAACACATGGAGGGGAATGTGCGGCGGTGCCTCGATCATGTGACCTATTATACTGATACGAAAGTTAGTATGTTATCCAATACAGACAGGATACAGTAAATTGGGGAAGACACATCGTGTCTGACATGACCTATGATGCTCAACGATATAATGTAAAATCTTATTTCTTCAATTTAGCATTTCTTGTGCTTCTGTTTGTGTGTGTAATTGAATGGCCAGTGCCATAGCGAACTTGACAGATGATTGATGACGCTGTAAATATATTTGAACAATGGAAAGCTGTGATTATAATGCACGGCATTATGCATATGTGTTAGTGCGTGCGTGTGTCCGTGTGTGAGCAATGTGGTTATACGTGTGCGACACGAAAAGGAAATTGCGCTGGTTTCAAGAGATATTGTGATATTTTATTGCAAGTCAGGCTACAGTGTTACTAGGAATAGAGAAATAAAACTCGATACTATTTCCTCAGCCTGTCGAAATTGATGTAAATCACGTAACGATACTCAGGAAGTGAAGCAATATTGATTCGTAGCTCTTTGAACACTAACGACGAAATGCGATAAATCGTCTACAATGCAAGAAGAATTCTGTTGAATATTTTGAAACGAATTTGACATGAAGCTGTTGCTACCTGCCTGCATATGGCAGTAACAGATTCATGTCGAATTTGTTTCAAGATATTCAACACCATATCAGCATAGTTACCTTGAAATTCCGATACCGGGACCCTAGGGCTCAAAAGGTTACTGGCTGAGAGTATGTAAGCAAAACGGAGGTTATTACCGCGGTATGATTTTGGCGTGTGCTTTCTGGCCGATATATTGCAACTGTTGTGATTTGCATTTGCTGACAAACGCAATAGAGGATTTTAGACATTTTAAATGATATTTGAAAAGAAGCTTTCATTAATTTGCTACATAAGACAGTAACAACGCTAACTTAGATTCGATCAATACTCAACGCAATGAGGTAGACCAAAGACAGCTAGACTAATAGTAGTAATCGACATTCAAGCATAATCAACGAATAGTAATGAGCAACTATATGATTTAGATAAAATGCTGATCAAATTCACAAAACATGAATCAGCAAACGAATGCATAGGTGTGCATGCAAATCATGCCTGCGCCCGTAAGTCTGAAAAGACGATTCCGGGAACAATGTGGTTTTACGTTGCTTATTGCCTTCAATGGACCATGAATCTCTAGTTTATCGCCACCTCCACCTCACTGGTGTTGCTATCGATCGATCCCTTAACTCCCTGACTATCAATTTCCAGAAAACTATACAGGTTATCTGTTGAATATTCATGTTTATTAAATAGTAAAACGATACAATTCGTACAGCAACGCTTAGTCCATTATCAATTTTGCGTTCGTGACGTACTTAAGTACGTCAATCATGACGGTATTAATTATGACGTCATCCTACACGTCAGCTGATAATGACGTCATATGATATATAGATAAACTGGAAAGGTCCCTTGTACGCTGTAAACGGGATATTAATCTCATCTCATATGTTGTATTGTACTGCTGGATTATAGTATATAGACTTCACATCATTGGAATTCCTGTATATATTATAATGCGTTGCCTTTTCATACCTCGTTAACACTTCAAGCCTCAAGGTGGTGTTGGTGCATGTACATTTTGAGAACAAGAAAATACTATTTTTGACAAT
The DNA here is from genome assembly GCA_034401795.1 of Chaetoderma sp. LZ-2023a. NCBI lineage: Eukaryota > Metazoa > Mollusca > Caudofoveata > Chaetodermatida > Chaetodermatidae > Chaetoderma > Chaetoderma sp. LZ-2023a. The sequence goes on from CM067364.1 coordinate 76,062,443, forward strand.
GTGCCACTGGCATGACTGGCTCGATAACCGAGCCAGTCATTTCATTGGTAAATTTTCGAAATAAGTTTTCTCTTTGTCTGCAAATGGACATTTTTTTCGGAGAAAATTGAAATTTTCTGGGCGAATTGTGAAACTAATTTGACTAACGCAGCAACAGCTTCAAGGCAAATTAGTTTGAAAATATTCAAAAGTATACAAGTATGATTCCTTTTAAACCTCTCTGCCTTAGTAGTATATAGATTGCGCGTACGCGGATACAAACATGGTATTTTTCTGATTGGTTACAAAGTAAAGAATGCTAGCCTTCAATGGCTTGCGGGAGGGTGTGTGTGGTGGTGATAGGGGTGGGGTAGGGTGTGGAGTGCGGGGGGGGGGGTGCTGTGATAGCAAACTGATACTGTATTGATTATAAGCTAATGCATCAGTGACACTTAGGCAAAACCGAACTTAAGACTCAAGTGGCCCTGTGCAAAGCTTCCCCGGTGAGGGTGGGGGTGGGGGTGGGGGTGGGGGTGGGGGGGGGGTGGGGTGGGGGGGGGGGCTGTTCTATAACATGAACATCTATTTGTGTGTCTTGGAGAATTGATAAGGTCGCATAACAGGCCCTGTAAAAATGGTCCTAGAATTATTTTAAATAACATATAATATGTCTGTCTCAAACTAATCTTTAGTTGAAGGATTATAATAACTAGCAATAAACACGCATTGCTCAGGGTTATCTGCTACATTATCCTTTCAACACCAATTTAAGGAAATGCCAGACATCGCCGCAAGGTTTGTTTGAATGACAAACTATAATGTTGTATTTCAAGCTAATCACAGTTCCTCCGGCGAGGCGGCAGATGCTATTCTTAGAAGCAAGCCCCGATAGTCAACCCTCTTGTGTCAACAGCGCCTCAAAGCGACCAAAATGCTACATTTATCAATTAACCCTTTCGTTTGTCAAGATTTTAAAAGAAAATTCAAATATTTGCTCAGTGAATGGCCATTTGCTGGTCAAGAGAACTGGTTTTTTTTTGTAAATTTGCCACTGGAATTTAGGAAAGTATTTTGTAAAGAGCTAGTCTTTTGACCGGCTTGGTGATTATAGGGTAATCGTTGCTTAGTCAGTTCTCATTTTTTCCGGACATGTGAAGACTATTTTTGAAATTTTACCACTGCAATGACTGGCTCGGTAACCGCGCCAGTCACTTCAGTGATACATTTTCAAAAATATTCTTCTCTTGACCTGCAAATAGACTTACTTCAAGACTACTGTAGGGACTGCGTTAGCATTATAACAACAAGTTGACACAGGCAAGTTGACGCAGGAGTGGTTACAGATTTAGCTAGCATTTATCTCTGCCTAAGTTCATCCCGTATTTATCTGCGTTAGCACGCCTGTGCATGTACACAAATGAGATGAAGGAGATTGCGCAATGTTGTCAAACCTGTCTATTACGACTACTCCCAAAGCCTGATTAAGGCCGGGACTAATAGGGATACAGTCCACGGAACCCCGACAAATAATGGCTACCCAAATCAAAAACAATTATCACATTTTATCCATTTGAATAAGTTAATACCAATCGCTCACATTACAGTCATAAAATAAGTAAGCTGCTGCATAGTTTGAAACAAGTTTGACTGGAAGCTCGTACTGCCTTAAGCAGATTTCAGTCAAATTAGCTTCAAAATAAGCAAGAGTATTTTGACATATACGTAGGCTTACGTTGCGCAGATATTATATCTCTGAGTAGTAGTAGTAGTAGTAGTAGTAGTAGTAGTAGTAGTAGTGGTGGTAGTAGTAGTAGTAGTAGTAGTAGTAGTAGTAGTAGTAGTAGTAGTAGTAGTAGTAGTGGTGGTAGTAGTAGTAGTAGTAGTAGTAGTAGTAGTAGTAGTAGTAGTAGTAGTAGTAGTAGTAGTAGTAGTAGTAGTAGTAGTAGTAGTAGTAGTAGTAGTAGTAGTAATGGTAGTGGTAGTAGTAGTAGTAGTAGTAGCTGAGTTCAACACGTTTCGTTGGCTCTGCTATTAACGTCAGTTTTAGACGATTTCTTCTGCTCCATATGATTTATTTTTATGTCTGGCTTTTGCCGAACTGTACATACTGTAGTAACTTAACTACGTATAAAAGGTTACTCACCCAACAGAGGTCTTGAATCGGCCAGTGGAACCAGCGGCAGATGTGCACAGTTCAGGTTCCAAGGTACGACTGCCGGGCGTCCGTAGAAACGGCGGGAATCAGCTAGCCCGGCAGCCGCGAAACCCGAACTGCGGAATTGCGGGATACCGCCAGCACCACACTCTCCCCGTTTATAAAAACATCCTTGTTTAATTAAAAATCTTATCTTTTAATTAAAAATCTTATCTAAAAATCTACTGTTTTAAAAATCTGCACACCATAAAAACACACAGGCATTGACGCTCAACTGCTAAAGGTAGCCTCAGAAATTGCCAATTAAAAAAATATAGGTGTCGATCCATCTAGAAGGAAGGAGCGGTTAATAATAAAACAGATGGATAGATCAACAGCTGCCGGACGAGGGCCAGCGTCACAGATTTAAAAATAGCATAGCATCCTAACTAAAATTAAGGACAGTGGTTTTCCACCACCGCAGAAAACTGACAGAATTGACAGAATTGCCGAATTGATAAAGAAGTAATACAAATAATCTCACATGAATTTAGTTGGAGTGTTATCTGAAATTAACTTATGTGAGATTCGAGGAAACTTATGAATATTGCAAATTTTTTAATTTAGTGAATATTTTTAACCTTAACATTTATGATATATACCTCTTATATAATTGAAACTGATCTGAATCCACAAATTTAGGAAATCCGGAAAACCACTATCCCTATCACAATAAAGATATCTGAATGAAGCTAAGCGGAACGGATAATACAGCAGAAGAAAGAAACATATGAATTTGCGCTATGACTAACGCGCCAATTACTTCGCGCATTATGGAATGGTAAGCGCAAGAAACGCATCTGTACGATTTATGCAGTCTTTGCTCAATGCATATTATAAATATGCTGTCATATGCAAGACTTCTGCATTATAGAGTAATGCACATTATAAATATGCCTGAGTTATGCATTATAGAGTAATAATGCATCATTGCATCATTTTAACATGTAATTGCTACACGTTTAATAAATGAAATACCTAGGTATGGCAATATATAATATGTTGGCCTAATATAAAATATCTGAACTGACCTATGTAGAATTAATATACCTGGGCTATCCTATAAAATATCTGAGCTGACCTACTAAAACTACATATAATATATTTGAGCTACCCTATAAAATATCTGAGCTGACAAATGTAGAACTGGCATTAAATAGCAAACCTATACAGGATTTCACTATACATAAATGAGTTTGCATCATAACATATGATGCATATACTTATAAAAGCGTGTACATGGATTTAATCCATATACACATAACAGAGAGCATTATTATGACCACACGTTATGACGGACAATAATTGCAGTTAACAATACAATGCGTATGATTAATGTGTAACAATTTACACATCATTTGACAACGCATATCTGTAATGTGCGATCAAGAAATGCGTAAATATAACCACGCATTACTACGCGCAATTATTCACGCGTCATTTGAAAAACGCGTAATTATAATAACGCGTTCTGTGAGTCATACAGCGATGGACCCCTGTTGGTTTTTGGTATCTCACGGAGTATTATTGCTGGAAAAAGCCACTATGTGCTTATGTGTCCAACTAATTTAGTGTCCCAAAACTTACAAAGAATAGAACATCACGATTTTGCTGTTGCTGAAACTAAAACTAAGATGGAAACGGAACATAAGCCAATGATTATAAATGTTTTCCGGACAAGTTGAATGTCTTCAGTGTCATGCAGCATATTAAAATTTGAAGTCATAATTTCATATCATCTGGATTACAGTAATTCTTTTAATGTTGAATTACTGTTACCATTGTACATTATCACATTACTATTGTAGTACTGTACTACGACCGAAAAGCTAACTGCAGTCCGCAACAATACCATGACCAAATGAATCCGTAATAAGACGAAACCAGAGGAACGTTTATTCAGGTGGACAAGTAGGGTCCATGAAGACTTATATAGTCTAATTCACGAATGCTTAAAGATCATTCTAATACATTTTATAATCTAGGAACCTGCTAGGAAGACGGCACTGCCTTCCTGTTCGACTCTGAATGGTGTGAGTTTGGAGTTGGTCATCTCTAGGAGATGTGTGATGTATTTCCCCTCGGACCTGACACCTCATGCGCCTAGGGGAAAAAGTGTGATGCGGTTCCCCTCGGACCTGACACCTCATGCGTCTAGGGGATGTGTTATGCGTTTCTCCTCGGACCTGACACCTCATGCGCCTAGGAGAGTGATGCTGTGTTTGTGGGACGGGTAAAACAGAGTCGATATCCAGCTCATCTGTCAAAACAGCATCTAGATCATTATGCAGAATTGATGAGGATGGATCAATACCATATGAAATGGTTTCATCCGAATCCTCTTCAAAAATGGAAGCACGGTTAGCATCAGATAACCTAAGGCCATTATCGGGGGATAATAAGTCATCATCATCGCCATGATCTTCAGAGCTTATAGCACGTCTCATTCGCAATATCCAGAGAGGTAAATCACGATATCTGCACAGCTTTATCTATCATGGTGAACAACTAGTTCCCGGCGTTGGTTTTTGATACCAAACAGTGCTTCTGACAACTTTTTATAAATAATAAATGGACCAGTCCAAGGAGGTTGTAATTTACTGGACTGGCCTATTTTAGTTGCAGAATTAGCAAGATAAACTACATCACCAACATGATAGGCATGCTCATGCAAACGTAGACCATACTCTTTTTTCTGGCGCTTCTGAGCCATTTTAAGGTTATCCCGTGCTATCTCATGAGTTTCATGCAACGTTTGCTGTAACTGTTGGACGAAGTCACTGGCATCTGTAGGGGCATTCTCTGTAGTCGCAGACACAGGGCATTTGCACATTATGTCAATAGGCTGTAGTACTTCTCGACCAAGCATCATCATGTTGGGAGTATACCCCGTCTGTCGGCTTACAGTAGATCGTATAGCTCCAGCGATGAAAGGAATACACTTGTCCCAATCTTTCTGTCTGTCATGCTCTTGCAGGTAACACCGTATACACTGCAAGACAGTACGGTTTATACGTTCAATCTGTCCATTCGAACATGGTCTATAAGCTGTGGTGTGTGTTTTTGAAATCTCCAGTAGATGGCACAGTTCCTTAAATAGGTTGCTCTCAAAGTTACGACCCTGGTCGGTGTGTAAGAAATATGAACAGCCAAATGTGGTGACAAAACGCTCCACATACGTTTTGGCTACCAGTTCTGCCCCTTGTTCAGGGAGCGCATGGCACTCAACCCATTTAGTGAACTGATCTATGATCATCAACACGTATCTATTTCCCAGTGTAGATGTGATAAAGGGGCCCAAAATGTCCATATGTACCCGTTCCAAGGGAAACCCAGCATGGAACTCGCCCAGAGCAGCTCTAGGTCGGATGGAAGCTTTTTTGCTACAGCTACAAATCCGACAGGATTTCACATACGCCACCACATCACGAGAGTATCCGTGCCAGATATACTTAGCCTTCACTCTCTCTAATGTCTTCTGCTCACCCATGTGACTGGAAAGCTTGGAATCATGACAATTTTCCAAAACCAGCTTCTGGAGAGACTTTGGGACTACCAGCAGATTCCGTGTGGCATTTGCTTCTACCCAGAGATAGTGCAAAATGCTATCGACAAAAATCAATTGATCACAACGAGCCCACCAAAACTTGACAGCTGGACTAGCTAAATATAGCTCTGCGTCAGAAGGTGTGTGTGACTGCTCAATCCATGATACAACTGTCTTCAGATCAGGATCCTACAACTGACGCTCCCTTAGATTTTCCGAAGAGAATGCGTCTAACCAGTTTGACCTTCCGATAACCTGGTCTGTTTGGGGGACACCATTCAGCAGTCCATCTGGATCGTCGCTGTCTGTGTCGCTGTCTGATAGGTCATTATTACTCAGTTGAAGGGCCCTTATGGTTTGAAAAGCCAAAGGAATTACATCATCAACATCTTGTTCAAATTGAGACCATTGCTGCTGAAGCTTGGTACAATATTTGCACCCACCACATGGTAATGAACTAAGAGATTGGCCAGCTTTATAACAGTGGCAAGGTGAAAAATCACTTGGAACTCGTGATAGACCATCAGCATTAGAGTGCTGTTTACCGGGCCTGTACTGCATCGTCATATTATATTGGGACAGTTCTTCTAGCCATCTAGCTAGTTGTCCTTCGATGTGCTTGAAACTGAGCAGCCACGTGAGACTGTGATGGTCAGTCGGCACAATAAATGACCGTCCTAGCAAGTACATACGGTACTGCCTAGTAAATGCTACCACGGCCAGCAACTCTTTGCGTGTAACACAATATTTACGCTGAGCCGGTGTCAACGTTCGGCTCGCAAAACCAATAAGCACCTCTTTCCCATTCTGAATTTGGGATAACTCTGCACCAATAGCCGCCTCTGAAGCATCCGTATCCAGTATGAAGGTACCATCCGGTGTCGGATAACCTAACACTGCAGGGTTGGCCATAGCACCCTGAAGTGTTTCGAAAGCTACCTGATGCTCTAGAGTCTAGTCATACTCTACTTTGGAACTGGTAAGTGCAGAGAGAGGAGCAGAAATACCAGCAAAACCCTGTATGTGCTATCGGTGGTAATTCATGAACCCTAGGAAAGATTCCAGCTCTTTCCTGATCTTAGGAACAGGCCAATTAGCGACGCTTTCCATATTGTTTGGCTTAACAGCGATTCCCTTATCACTCACCAACTTACCTAAGAAACAGAGTTCTGTACGGAACAAATTACACTTCTTAGGTTTTAATTTAAGGTTGTGCAACAGCAATCGGGAAAGGACAGCTTTCAAGTTGGTCATATGACTGTCAAAGTCAGTCCCTGTCACTACCACGTCATCTAAATACGCAAGACACTCGCACCAGTTAAGACCTTGCAACACCAGCTGAACAACCCTCTGAAAGGTAGCCGGGCTGTTGCACGTACCAAATGGCATCCGGACAAATTCAAAAGGCCCATATCTTGTGATAAATGCGAGCTTGTGGCGGTCCTCTGGGTCAACCTCGACCTGCCAATACCCAGCTGCCATATCAAGTGTGCTGATGAACTTAGCACCACCAAGTGCATCCAGACATGTCTCAATGTTTGGTAGGGGGTAAAGGTCCTTGCGAGTTATACTGTTCAGAGCTCGAAAATCGACGCAGTACCTCACGGTACCGTCTTTCTTCCGAACTAATACCGGGGCTGACGACCACTCAGATTTTGACGGAACTATGATACCTTTCTCTAATATTTCCGCAAGGTGTTTCTCTTCCTCATTCTCAAAACCAAGAGGAGTTTAGAACGAACAGGTTGTGCATTACCTGTGTCAACCTTATGTCTTATCCCCTTGAACAAACCCAAATCAAGATCATCTTTTGCAAATGCATCCTGATACTCGATTAACATGGATTCAACTTGCGAAGACTGCGTCTCCGATAAACCCGATGTCGACCTCTCATACAGCTCCTGTAAGAACACAGGGAGGTCCACCTCAGTGGCTGTAGAAGTCTGTAAACCGTCCTGGTTTATGGGATTACCAGCAAGTTGAAATTCTGTTCTAGGGTCTAAAACCTCCTCAATTTCTGTGACAATACCAAGGTTGTGGTCTTGTTCCAGAGTAATATATTGGGCCGACAGGTTCCTTAACAAAATAGGAATCTGCGAATCTTTGGCAGTGGCCACTGTATGAGGTGTTACCAGACCCTCCAGTTTAGATGAGGGCTGGAGCACAACATCATTCTGTACCTCCCGATCCAGAACACATGTGGTCTTCACGGCCTCAAAAGGACCAACGACCACTTTCTGCTTCAATGTTACCCGAGCTACTTGGGCTTCCATTCCCCGGAGTAACTAGCAATGTGATTATGAACTTTTTGAATTAATAATAACAAGAACAAACCCCAAAACAAATAGTGTTCAGCGTAATTAGTAAACCTAATATTACAATTGAAACATATTTGCTGATTAGAAGGGAGATTACCCTCTAATGTTCAAAAAGTTAATAATAATGATAATAATAACAACAAAAGTGATTTATATCACTTCTTTGTTTCAAATAATTCTGAAATAAACTAAGAAATTGAACTGTAATTAACATATAAAGAAATATCGAAAAACCGACGGTTAAATTACAGCTCAGAATCGTGTACATATTGAAGATTTTCTATTTTACCTTCTTACTTGAAACGTCACTAACTACTATCACCAATAACCGGAGAAGACTTATGATGGTAGGTTGCTGCGACAACCTATCTACTCCGAGTATCAGCGATGCGATTACCGGCTCGCCTCTTCTGATGGTGTTGAAGATATTTATGATTCGTAATCGGGCCTATCTGACTTTTGAAGATGCTCAGGTACGGCAAGGATGGTGTTCCTTGCTTCTGGAGTATATTACGCGAACTCAACTCGAATCTATATGTGCTTAAATACGATACGATTTATTCGCTACACTACTACTGATTATAACAAAGACGACTTTTACTGTCGTAATCTAAAATGGTACTTTTTACAATTTATGAAATCATTTACTTTAATTACTTATCTAATGCTACTCTATCAAATCCTAGTTCTGACTGAGACGAATTACTCCCAACCTAAATTGATATGCTATTCGACTATCTAGCTTATTCACGAAGCGAGACTGCTACGGAATCACTGATGGTGAAGATTAAATATTTAAGAGACAAAGTGCCTCTTATATACAATTCACATTTTACCAACTTCTATACATATTACGATATATAGATCTATATATATCGTAATACATAGTTCTGTTCCTTTCATCCTTCTAGGTAGCTATAACCACAGCTTGATTGGTCCACACACTCTTGTCCCCCAATCAACATCTGCTTATCTCTTCCTAGAAGTTCGTACCTATTTCTGTTGGTCGTTCTGACCAATCCCTGTTCGCCTATCTCTTGATTTCACTCTGAAACTTAGTTCTTTTTGTTTCTCTGCCACAGAGTCTGACTCGATGCTCATTGATTATGACGTCATCCCGACTAATCAAACTCTGGGCTTCTCTTCTAAGGAGATAACTTAAAACAGGGTCAAAGTGGTGTTGGCTGGTTCTGATTTGATGCGATCTGTCAGCTAACTAACAACATTACGGAATGTGTTGTTGTTGCATGCCTCCCTTTGATAGACATATAGTTGATATACAAATTTCGATTGTGTTATTAATTCCTACAGGACGCTACAATGCCTCTGTCCTGTCCCTTGCCTATCGTGGATAAGCCTGTAGGAAACGAACGTTAATAAGCACATGAGCTGTATGACCTCATTGCCATCTGGTGTTGTTGTACTTGCTTAAGGGAGTCGGAATGCCGACCGTCAACAACTACATGTCAGTCTGTTTCCTATAATTCTCTCGATTCCCATCAATTCGTATCTATTCTTATTACTCTATTATTTACTAAACTAACGGCCTAAATGACTGCTGAATTCCATAAAAGTGTATGCCGATCCCACAGCAACAACTTTTATCTTCAACTATTGACAGACACCATCAACTCAGAACCGCCGGTCTTCTTCCAATCTATTCTAATTTATAACTTATCATGATGAATATACTACTACAGTTTCAGTCTGGTTCCTGTTTCATTTCTGCGAAACTCATCCTATTTCCGCGAAACTGTATCCTACTAGCACTGGTCAAAGTCAACCAGTGCATCCTACTAAACCAGTGCATCCTACTATTACGTCTCTAATTGCTACTGCTACTATTCCCTGGTATTTTCAAATATAAGAATTTCACTGAGGTCTTACTTGCAAATATAAGACGTCTACCGGGGTCATGACTTCCCATAAGACAATCCGATATCTACACATGCCCCTCAACCGAAGTTAATTAACCATCTCTTAAGGCCTTAAGACATTGACAATTAACTCGTTGTGCACTATCAACAACAAAACCACACTATACCAGGGCTATCCAGACATGTAGCAATACACTCACATACTAACCTAAAATGATGATCACAAACGCTATAAAACAATCAAAAATGAATCATAAATAAAATAAGATAAACCTAAAAACAATTAACCATAAACAAACTGAACAATGTGAAAACAACATATCAACCTAATCCTACAGAATAATCATTACAGGTCATGAACAATTCCTAATCATTATAATATATCAAATACCAAACTATGGCATTATACTAAATTTTGTGTTATAGTCAATAGGATGAAGAATCCACGTACTCCATCTCAATGTTAGGAATTATGAATCCATAGAAGTCCAATGAAATAAAGACGGCACTATAAGGAGTTAGTGCTATAGTGACAAATCCTCATACGAAACACGAATGTTAGGACTGTCAATCACCACGTCTATCCAGTCGCCAGCCGTCGGGTCGATCTCGGTCCTGGCTACAGCGTTAGGCAACGACCCGGCTGACATCCTCAGCGGCTCTGGTAGGGCTGCAGGTCTCCGGGGCCTTTGAGGGTGAATAGTCCGTGGCGCACTGCTATGGGCCGCATGTGGCTTGCATTTAATCCATAACCACACGCGTGCAAATATACCGCACTTCCACATAACTACCACAATGACGAGCACTACAACGAAGGAGCCGGTAGAATAAGACACAAACGACCGTACCCCCATGCCATCGACCATCGCTGGGTCGACCGCAGATAACGGTGCTAGCGGCACATACTTAGACTTATGCAAATGGTCCCACTTTTGCATACTTAACTGATTAATTATCATTGATTGGTTTAGTACCCCGGCCACATCCAACCGTGGCGTGTCAATGGCCAGACTGATTCGAGTGTAAGTCCTACTATAAGACTGTACCGGCTCAAATCGCCAACCCTTGCCACTATAATCACACTCTTCAGACATTAAAGCAAACACACCATTCTTAACTACACACCGGTCCGTCAGTCGTCCGCCGCAGTGTACCTCGACAGTTTCCCCGAACGTCTGCAAAACCACGCCTATTTTCTTATTGGCAAATACCTTACTAGAGGTTTCGTTGGACTCAGTCAGTCTAATATTGCAGGTACTATCGGTGGTGTTAGTGAGTAGACTCACTATGCACGGCACGTGGGTCTTATCGACCCTCAATTGCCTGATATCCGCAACGAGCACACGAATTTTTAACATTTGGTTAAGAAATTCAGCAGGTAAATACGGATGGTCTATGGATACCACCACCGTCCATTCCGCCCGTATTAAGGATATTTCCTGGTAATCGGTTATCATAACACCATTTGGTAATCTATGAATACTAGACTTTCGGCAGGCACTATGTACCATACCTATTATTATCACTATCATACCTATCCGTAATGTATACATGATGCTAGACTTATGCTAGGTTACCGGTACTGCGTGTAGGCAGAGAGTAAAATTATCTCTGGCTACGTCGCCTTATAACCGCTTCGATACGACCAATGAAATCGTCATATCGAGCACGGCCAAACGCGCCAATCCTGAGTCTCTTAGAGTCCGAGTAGACCTCATGAGCAAGACTGCGCTTGCGCAGAAAGTAGGGATGAGATGGAAGCGTTTCCATTGGCTCATTGGCAGGCTCGGGTACATCCTCCGAGGTGTCCATCATTACAGTACGAGGAGTCACTTGGGTTTCCATTGGTGACTCATGGCTTCGAATCTGACTCGTGCGAGGTTGATCTATATCTATATCAACCCCCTTACCACCCTTGTGCACCCTTGGCTCTTCATCAGAAACTGGTCGCTTCCTATGAGCCCGCTTACTTGATGTCGCATCGTAGTCGCCTACCGGCAAAGGTTTGGACTCGGGTACTATCACTCGAGGGTGATGGCTAGCTTTCGTACCTTTAGCAGGGTTACGAATAGGGCGTGGTCGGACCCTGTCCCAACACATTTCTGAGTCCACTACACGTATCTTGTATATATTAAGTACGCGCACTTTCCCAGATCTCTGATGGCGGACATGAGCTACGGGACCATTGATCTTAAAGATCTCGTACTCCGGATCACTGCGAGAGGTCAATTTCATCCTCTCCTCAGCTTTTACGACCACCGAATCGCCCACCTTAAATTCACCAGCGTTTGCACGCTTGTTAATTTGTTCTCGGTGAACTTCTCGAGACTTAGCCGTTTCTCCACGAGCGCGCAGCAAGGCATTATTAAGACATGTAAGTCTTTCGCCAAGATCCTGCATGGCATCCAGTGGGACGGTTAACGGAAGTCTTGCACGACGACCATACGTCAGATAAAATGGCGTATATCCGGTCGTGGAGTGACGGGAGCTGCGGTATGCTGTTAAAGCCGCACCCAACTCGTCCTCCCATGCACGAGATTCATTATTAACACCTTTCTGGATTAGCTCCTTGAGCGTACGATTGAACCTCTCGGTACGTCCATTCGTTTGCGGATGGTATGGACTCGATCTTCTATGATCTATACCGTGTTCCTTAAATCGTTCTTCCAGGCTATTTGAACAAAATTCTTTACCCTGATCTGTTATTAAGATTTCAGGGACACCATGACGAGCGACATACTCATTAAAGAACTTGTCTTCCACATTCTGAGATGTCTTGGCAGCAATTGGGTATGCTTCTGCCCATGCAGAACAGTGATCGATTATCGTCATGATATACATATTACCTCTGCTTGACTCTAACAGTGGACCGATCAAATCCATCCCAATTATCTGACTCGGATAATTAGCCATGGGCATTTCACTGTATCTAGGTCGTGTAGTGACGGGTCGGTTGACCTGGCATGTTGTACACGTTTCAAGCATACGAACCACATCTTTCCTTAAAGACGTCCACACAAAAGAATCCCTTACCATGCCGATGGTCTTCTTCAGACCTTGGTGACCGGCTCTCTCATGAGCCTTCCGGAGCACTTTCTCACGGAACAGGGTAGGTAATACGATTCTGGGGTACTCAGCGTCCAACGCTGAAGGTGTCACCAGGGAATACACAATACCGTTTTTGACCATATACTCCTCCGGTGTGTTCTTGAACAACTCCGGGTATTCCTTGGTCTGCTCGGTACGCAATTCGTCGTAGGGTATGTCATAAACCTCTAGAGGGACATGCGGTAACGCTCCTTCGTCCACCTCAGGTATGACATAATCGCCCGTGTCTAACGTGGCGACTTCCACCGGACGACGTAATCTGGACAACATGTCCGCTCGAATATTCTTCGAGCCCTGGATGTACTCAATCTTACATCCGTACTCAGCAATCAGAACTGCCCAGCGCTGCACCTTCGTGTTCTTCACCTCACCCACAAATAAACTCTTGAGGGGTTTGTGGTCGGTGTACACGGTAAACTGCGCACCAAATAGATATGGGCGGAGCTTCTTTAACGCATAGATCACAGCGTAAGCCTCCTTCTCTATTACGGGCCAATTAAGCTGACTATCTTTAAGAGTAGAGCTTACATATTGAATCACCCGCTCTATACCCTTAGCATCGTCCTGTACCAGTATAGCACCTATAGCATAACTAGACGTGTCAGTGTATAACTTATAAGGGGCGTTTAAATTCGGATATGTGAGAACCGTCTCACTACACAGCAAGTTCTGCAATTTCTTGAACGCTTGCTGTTCCTCCTTACCCCACTCAAAACGCTTATACTTCTTGGTCAATTCTATTAAAGGCTTTGCAATTTCGGCGTAGCCTTGTACACAAGATCGGTAATAACCCGTAGCTCCGAGAAAGCTTCTCACTTCACCCACATCTCGGGGTGGAGACATTTCTCTAATGACCTTGACCTTCTGAGCCTGAGGGGCTACACCTTGTGCTGAAATGCGATATCCTAACAAGTCTACTGACTTACTGGCGAAATCACATTTCTTCTTTTTCACTTGCAAATTATACTCTCGAATCTTGCGCATGACCTTACGCAAGTGTTGTGCATGTTCCGTTGGATTTCGTGAATATACGACTATATCGTCTACGAATACATGCACCCATTTTCCTACAAATTCCCGGAAAATGTCATTCATCGCCCTTTGAAATACGGCACCTGAATTGCAAAAACCGAACGGCATACGAATCCATTCGTACAAACCTTCGCTGCAGACGAACGCCGTCTTCTCTATGTCTTGGCTGGCCATTGGTATCTGCCAATATCCAGACTTCAAGTCCATAGTAGAAAATATCGTTGCGCCCCGCATCGAATCAAAAATATCAGAGATATTCGGTAGCGGGTAACTGTCCTTACGGCATACCGAATTCAATTTCCTATAGTCAATACAAAACCGTGTGTCACCGTCCTTCTTAGGAACCAAGGTAATGGGCGACGCCCACGGGGATGACGATGGTCTTATGACGCCCGCATCAAGCATTTCTTTTACTTGGTTCTTGACCACATATTGCTTGGTTAGCGGTAGACGGTAGGCCTTCTGCCTTATAGGATAAGCATCTCCTGTCGGTACCGTACATCTCACTTTGGGGACCAATCCTAAAGTGTTTGGACGAGCCGTATCAAAGATATCCGCAAAGTCATCTATAACTTTGTCGATATCTTTATATCCGGTCGTTTCTTTACAACTAGCATATACATATTTCGCCTGTTCCCTGTAGGGATACCTAAAGGGATATACCTGACCAAACCATACTACTTCTTTGGTCTGATAGTCAATCTTTGCATTTCCCAAGTGCAAAGCATCCGCTCCAATCAAACATTCATGCCTCATACTCGCCACCACCGTACTTGGAATAGGCCGGGCATTTTCAAATTTGATTTGGGTTTCTCCCAAAAGTTCTATTGGGGCACCATTTACAGCTAAGAGCGTCCTTGCTCTTTTTAATGGCCTAGCATCTAACATGCTACGCCAAATATCCTTCCGAATTAAGGATGTGCTAGCACCTGTATCTATCAACGCATGCAGGTACTCACCCCTCTTCACAAGACCGTTTCTTTCTAATCTCAGACGGATCAGAAACCGCTCGGTCGGTGGCCTCACCAACGGTTTCCTCCGTCGCCATTTACCGGACTCCTTCGTCCGCTAACTACTTCCGCGTAGGAACTCCGCTGGCCAGATGCACTGTCCATGCCGTATGAATACCGGCCGTAGGCATCTGTCCCTTCGCCGGTCAAGACGAATCCCTCCGGGTCCTCGTACTCGTCACGATCTCGCATCCCGTTGGCAATGTCTCTTCTTACGTTTCGTGAACACGAACGGGGTGTGGTCGATGGTTGACCACCCACTTCGTCAATGTCCATGTCCATGGCTACATCCTCGGTCCGGGGACGCTTGGTCGCGCGTTGATGATTCGGGCTTGAGCGGGGTGTCTGCCTGGGACCCGTGGTGGGACAATCACGGATGAAATGTCCGTCCCTCCCACATCCGAAACACGTCACGGTACTAGGGTGGTCTTTCCGTTTGGCAAATGTGTAACAGTCCTGGGCAACGTGCCCCTCCCTAACACAGTTGAAACATGTCATCGGTGGTTTCTGTCCTCGGGGTTGTGGTCGAGGCACAGTCTGCACCCGAGTTCTCCCCTGAGGAGGCTGTATGGGCTGCGGGCAGTCACCCTTGTAGTGGCCGATTCGCCCACAATTAAAACATGTTACCTCTCGTTTCCCACTATGTCGTGGTTCTGAACTTCTGGCGTTAACTTGGCAGTCCCGGTCTTATCGCATTTGAAGCATTTGACGGGAGGACGCTGTACTTTCTGTTGTTTAGCGGTTCTGGCTGGTGGCGTTTTTCGTGCGGTTGATTGTCGCGGCGCCTTGGCTTCCTCTTTTAACTCGCCTATGATGCCGCATAACCTTTCGATCATGCGACTTTGTTGCGCCATCTGCCTTTTCAACGCATTTACCACTTGCCAGATCCCTTTCTCTTCTTCCGGTTCTAACGCATCGATCTCCATGTGCTCCTCTTGCCGTCCCCTGATCTTCATTGCCTTCAATAGGTCATTGCAGACCTCTTCTTCTTCTGCAATTTCGATCGCCCTGTTCAGGGTAGCTGCCTTCTTTCGCACTATTCTTCTGCTTAGTCCTTGGTCATTCAGGGCCTTTAGATAGATGCCCATGACTGTCCTCCGATTATCATCGTTCTCTACCAGGTAGGCTCGTCTCGCTAGCTCGCGATACCTCCTGTTGAAAGTAATGATTGTTTCGCTTCGCCGCTGGCGGACCCCGTCCAAATCATATTTAACCCTTTCGTCCTCATTGGCCGAAATAAAGTTGAGGGTTATATAATTCTTTAGGTCCTCAAAGGTCACATTCTCTCTGACCTTGTCTACCAAGTAGCCATCTATGGCTCGCGATAACTGTCCTCGGGCAGCTCGTGTTATTATATAGGCGGGTACCCCACCTAGCCTACCCTCGTTGGCTGCCCATGCCCGACTGGTTTCATCCAGAAACGTCCGCACTTGTTCGGGTATTAACCCATCGCACGGCTGTATTCGTTGTATTGTTTCTCGGATTTCTTGGCGGTAGACCCGCTCTGTCTCCCTACGGTTGCTGCTATCGACGATCGTGTCGGCCATGGCAGATCCCATGGCTTGCATCGCCGCCACCGTCTCGGGTCGTAATTCTTGACGGACGGGTATATCCTGCGAGGGCAGTCCTGGTTCGTTTGGTCTACGGGGAGTGGCCATTTTGAATCAGGTTAATGGTAGTATAGGCAGATGATCGCTTTTTGTAACCTGGGCTGTTCAGGGCAGGTAATGTCGGTAGTTATCTTTACCAATGAGTTTTCTCGATACTCGCGGTGCTGGACCACCTTGGTGCTCTCCGCCTGTCTAGCGGCCGTTATGAATACTTGAAGGTGGTCGGCTACGTCTTTCAAAACTTGCTGGGTCGGGTTGTCTACTTGGGCTTGGGCCATACGTCTTACTACTTACAGTTTTGTGTGTCCTTATATACTCTCAATCCTGGAAGGCTCGCCACTGAAGATTTTCTATTTTACCTTCTTACTTGAAACGTCACTAACTACTATCACCAATAACCGGAGAAGACTTATGATGGTAGGTTGCTGCGACAACCTATCTACTCCGAGTATCAGTGATGCGATTACCGGCTCGCCTCTTCTGATGGTGTTGAAGATATTTATGATTCGTAATCGGGGCCTATCTGACTTTTGAAGATGCTCAGGTACGGCAAGGATGGTGTTCCTTGCTTCTGGAGTATATTACGCGAACTCAACTCGAATCTATATGTGCTTAAATACGATACGATTTATTCGCTACACTACTACTGATTATAACAAAGACGACTTTTACTGTCGTAATCTAAAATGGTACTTTTTACAATTTATGAAATGATTTACTTTAATTACTTATCTAATGCTACTCTATCAAATCCTAGTTCTGACTGAGACGAATTACTCCCAACCTAAATTGATATGCTATTCGACTATCTAGCTTATTCACGAAGCGAGACTGCTACGGAATCACTGATGGTGAAGATTAAATATTTAAGAGACAAAGTGCCTCTTATATACAATTCACATTTTACCAACTTCTATACATATTACGATATATAGATCTATATATATCGTAATACATAGTTCTGTTCCTTTCATCCTTCTAGGTAGCTATAACCACAGCTTGATTGGTCCACACACTCTTGTCCCCCAATCAACATCTGCTTATCTCTTCCTAGAAGTTCGTACCTATTTCTGTTGGTCGTTCTGACCAATCCCTGTTCGCCTATCTCTTGATTTCACTCTGAAACTTAGTTCTTTTTGTTTCTCTGCCACAGAGTCTGACTCGATGCTCATTGATTATGACGTCATCCCGACTAATCAAACTCTGGGCTTCTCTTCTAAGGAGATAACTTAAAACAGGGTCAAAGTGGTGTTGGCTGGTTCTGATTTGATGCGATCTGTCAGCTAACTAACAACATTACGGAATGTGTTGTTGTTGCATGCCTCCCTTTGATAGACATATAGTTGATATACAAATTTCGATTGTGTTATTAATTCCTACAGGACGCTACAATGCCTCTGTCCTGTCCCTTGCCTATCGTGGATAAGCCTGTAGGAAACGAACGTTAATAAGCACATGAGCTGTATGACCTCATTGCCATCTGGTGTTGTTGTACTTGCTTAAGGGAGTCGGAATGCCGACCGTCAACAACTACATGTCAGTCTGTTTCCTATAATTCTCTCGATTCCCATCAATTCGTATCTATTCTTATTACTCTATTATTTACTAAACTAACGGCCTAAATGACTGCTGAATTCCATAAAAGTGTATGCCGATCCCACAGCAACAACTTTTATCTTCAACTATTGACAGACACCATCAACTCAGAACCGCCGGTCTTCTTCCAATCTATTCTAATTTATAACTTATCATGATGAATATACTACTACAGTTTCAGTCTGGTTCCTGTTTCATTTCTGCGAAACTCATCCTATTTCCGCGAAACTGTATCCTACTAGCACTGGTCAAAGTCAACCAGTGCATCCTACTAAACCAGTGCATCCTACTATTACGTCTCTAATTGCTACTGCTACTATTCCCTGGTATTTTCAAATATAAGAATTTCACTGAGGTCTTACTTGCAAATATAAGACGTCTACCGGGGTCATGACTTCCCATAAGACAATCCGATATCTACAATATGACACTGAAGACAACTAAGAATAACAATCCAGAAACTATAGGGTTGTCATTCCACGGAATACTGACATAGATGATAGAAACTAAGCACGAAAATATACCTCAATTCATTACAGTTCAAATAAATAACATTGAATCTTGAATTTATGACGTATATGACGTATGTATGTAAGGTATATTAATCTATATACACGACATTTGCATGCTATAGTATAAATAAATAATATATATTTAACTATAACTCACCTATCATCTGTGATTGTTAAATCGTACAAAAATAACTATCAAATAATCAAAATGGCGGCCAGAGTCTGTAAAATTGACGTTCGGGCAGGACTAGAGTAGTCTTTATATTTCCGAGAATTCTATCTTTTTTAACAGCAAAATCGTGAGTAGAATTTAGAAATAACTAATAACAATTTTTTATTTAGGGCCCAAAGTACTCCTGACACCATTTGTAGTAACTTAACTACGTATAAAAGGTTACTCACCCAACAGAGGTCTTGAATCGGCCAGTGGAACCAGCGGCAGATGTGCACTGTTCAGGTTCCATGGTACGACTGCCGGGCGTCCGTAGAAACGGCGGGAATCAGCTAGCCCGGCAGCCGCGAAACCCGAACTGCGGAATTGCGGGATACCGCCAGCACCACACTACATTAGATTTGTAGTTTTGATTTTTGTAATTAGTTTTGTGTGAGTTCGCATTCTGCTGTGATAGTTTTCAGCATTTGCTTTTCAGGCTAGCTTGTGGTGGCCATTCACTTGTCGCCACAGCGTCGTCTTGTTCGTCTCTCGTTCTATATTGTCCAAGTTTAGTTGATACGCTTTTACTGGTACTATTACGTCAGTAAGGGCGCTTTTATAGTTGGCCGTTTTGGACGCCAGTTGTCGAGTGTTATTTTTACCCGCTGGCAAGGCGCTCGTGCATTTTATTTAGCGTTGTACGCCGTCTTGGCCTAATGTTTTGATTACGTCAAGTCGGTATAAACAGTTATTAAGCCTTCGCTTGATAACTATGGATGGAATGTGGAGGCCGTTAACGTATATCACGGCTTAAAAGATGCCATTGGCGCTGGGCCCCATGTATTGAAGGGGCTAATTAACATCAAGAGAAATCTATGACATGTGACATTAGCAAATGAAACCGTTAAGGAAAGATTATTAGAAGATGGGTTGGTTGTGAATGGGGAAGCCTGTAAGATCCAAGAGGTAGATAGCGACGGGTTGTTGGTTAAGGTGAAAGGTTCTTTAGAAATCCCGAATGATCGGATTAGCGCAGAATTGGCCAATTATGGCCTGGTAGTTTCTATCGAAAATGAAACATACCAGTTTGATAGATCATTAAGCGTTAAGCGCTTATGATCATGTCGATAGTCACTTACAGGACTGGCGGTATGATTAGCGAACGAAAGGAAGAAGAAGAAGAAGATAGATCATTAGAGAATGGGATCCGGCGGGTTTGGCTTCCAGACACACTGTCTATCCACAATACCTTTTTCTTGCCAGTGTGGTTTAGGGGACAGGCTAAGACATGTCGGATATGTGGCAATGCTGAACATTTGGCCAGTGCATGTCCGCAGAAGGACAAATGCCTGATTTGTTGCGCCACGGACCATTACAAATGGCGCTGTCCACAGGCAGTAAATAAACAGGCAGGTGGGCGAAGCGCAGATGCGACTGAACCCAAAATATGTCAAGAGCCTGAATCAGTCAACGTGGTGGAAACTCACCAACTATCCAACCCTGTCGCTGTTGGCGAGGTCTGACGCAATTGAAGTGTTAGAGGAAGGTTTGACTCAGACGCCTGTACCCACTAACAGGATGTATTATATGATATGGACAGTCTGCCACCAGGACAGACTAAATTCAGATCGCAGTCTACTGGTGGTGCTGATAGTTCGATGTTAGGCCATCTACTAACATTAACTGACATGCCTGGAGATGGGAAAGAAATCACGGACAATTCTGTAGATGATAAACTGTTAGAATATGTCAATGCCAATGTGCTTACTAATGTCGAGAATAAGTTTAGACTGAAGCGTCAAAAGGATGATTCTAGTTCAGATTCTGACTTAGAAGATTCACAAGATACGTCTTTTGACTATGATGACAATGTATCCATTGCAGAGTCCGATACTTCTGTTAATACACAGGTTTCTCAGAGCAGTGAAATGGTTCTTCATCGGTCAGAAACAGGGCAAGTGTTGATTCCTTACATCACCAAAAAGGGTGTGAGATATCGACATTTGCGCAATGACTCTGACATATCGAAGTATCAGCATCTTAAAATCGTGGATCTAAAGCAGTCTGAGTTTAATGAGAGGCAAGTGGGCGGAAAAGAATCTCAGCAGGAAAAACAAATCCAATTAAGAAATGGCGGGTTTGCCAAATTCATTAGTAATGATGCTAATATGCACGCTTAACTGCAGATGACTAAATGATGAAATTAAACAAGAGGTTCTGCTTGAAGATTTGAAAGACAAGAATATTGATATTATCATGTTGCAGGAAACAAAGTTACAATGCCCAGGTGTTTTAGAAAAATGTAAGCATTTAGCAAATGGCGAATTATTTTATTCCGTCGCCACAGAACCAAGTACAGGTGTTGCTATCTTGTTCCTGCCTAAAAGTTTAAGTTCTGTCAATATTATTAATTCATCATCGGACACAAGTGGACGTTGGGTTAAGGTCGTTGTTGATATAGCGGAATCAATTTATTCTCTGTTGTCTGTTTATGCACCAGCCTCCCATGCACAGAGATGTCAATTTTTATCCGACATTTCCTCTGTGATTAGTGATAATTCTGAGAACATCATCATCGGCGGTGATTGTAATTGTGTTATGGATGGAAGACGGGACAGGAGTTCATCTTCTACTTACAGGGACACATCTCACCTTAGATTAAGAGACATTTGTGATACAGAACATTTATTAGACTGTTATCGCATCTTATATCCTGAAGAACGAATCTTTACATGGCATTCTGCTAATGGACAAAATTCCTCTCGAATAGATAGAATATATATCAATAGATCTTTGAAAGGGAATTTAGTATGTACTGGGGTGTATCCTGTCACATTTTCTGACCATGATATGTTTTTCATCGGCTTAGATAATGCAGATTGGATAAAATGTGGTGCTGGATTCCGGAAATTTTAACAATTCGCTTTTAGAGGATTTGGAGTATCTTCGTTGCATTAAAAGCTTCTGGGAATATAAGCTTCGGAATCAATATTCCCACGAGAATTGTATACCATGGTGGGAAGATGTTAAAAAGGGCTTTGCAAGTATCTCCAAGCAATATTCGATGCAAAAAGCGCGGAAAATTCGTAAAGAACTGACATTACTAACTCGCAAAGTTACAACCGGTGATATTCACCTTATGGAACAGCTCAACGATATAAAATCTAAGCTGTATGAGATCTAGAAACAAAGCTACGGGTGCAATAACTAGAAGTAGAGCACAGATGTATACTGAAGGGGAAAACCCACACAATTCTTTTTCAATCTCGAGAAAGCAAGAGTTGTTGATAAGTTAATAAGGTGCTTAGATAACAACAATCAGAAATGTTCATCTCAACATGAAATCATGGACATTGTTGAGACATATTATCAAGCCTCGTCGGATAAAAGTGATGAAGGAAAGTCAGCTGAGATGTTGGCTAATGTTAAGGACGCTTTCTCGGAAGCGAGGAGTAATTTCTGCGATGCTACATTAACATTAAATGATCTGGGTTTGGCTCTAAATCATGAAACCGGGAAAAGCACCAGGGGGTGATGGCCTTAGTGTTGGATTTTATCAGACGTTTTGGTATCTTTTGGGACCCGAATTCGTTAAAATTGTGCACGAAATTTGTTCACAAGAGAAGCTCCCGCTCACAATGTCTCAGGATTATCTATGTATATTAGCAAATTACAGACCAATTTCACTGCTATGGGTAGATTATAAAATCATTTTGAAAGCTCTCGCGAAAAAACTCTCAAGTGTCTTGGATGAGGTCATCCACAGCGACCAAACCTGCTCTATTCCGGGTAGATCGATTTTAACAAATGCATTTTTAATTAGAGACACCCTACACTTGGTAGAAAAAGGCAATATTCCCGGCGCTATCATTGGACTAGATAATGAAAAGGCCTTTGATAGACTTGAGTGGAATTTTCTTTTCAAATCACTCAGTCACATTGGTTTGGGTCCTAATTTCATCAAATGGATTCATAACTTATATGGTAATATCAGTGGTACATATCTGGTTAATAATTATATTAGCAAACCAGTAATTTTAGGACGAGGTGTGAGGCAAGGGTGCTCACTGTCCCCTTTATTGTTTATACTAGCGATGGAGTCTTTAGGGTCGACCATTAGCGAAGATCCTGTTTTTAAAGGCATTGAAATTGAAGGGGTGAACAGACCCATAAAAGTGTCTCAGTATTGTGATGACACAACAGTTTTTGCTGGATCAAATTCTGATTTTAAAAGATTGGATCAAGTTTTAGACGACTTTCAAAAGGCCTCTGGTTTGCAAATTAATAGAAATAAATCAGAAGGTTTATTTCTAGGCAAGTGGAAGAGCAGAGCTGATAAACCTCTCAACATAAAATGGGCAACTGACTCGATAAAGATTCTAGGGATACATTTTAGTAGGACTTTTGGGGAAACACTGAACTGGCATGATAGAATATCCAAAATGAAGAAAACAATAAATTCATGGAAATGCCGACGTTTGATAGTTTTTGGAAAAGCCCTGGTCATGAATACATTAATCCTATCAAAGTTGTGGTATACCGCTTCTGTAATATATATGCCTCAATATATTGAGACTGAAATTAATAAACTTATTCAAGGATTTATGTGGGAAGGCAAAACGTGTCTAGTTTCACAAGATGTGTGCAGGAATGAAAATTATCAGGGTGGCCTTAACCTTGTCGATGTCAGGACAAAATGTCTTTCATTACGTTTCAAATTCTTAAATATGCTACTTTATTATGACTTTCAATGGGCAAATGTATCCAGGGCATTAATCGAACGTTTTATAATGCCATTTCCTGCAAAGTGTCTCTTTTGTGCAACCAGTCCGCCGCCTAATTATACACGTGTACCTAGGGTGTTTTTGGAGCTGAAATATGATCTTGATGCTCTCATTAAAATAGCAAATCCACCGCAATGTTGGGAGGGTGTTTTAATGATAAGCCTGTGGGGGCAATATTGATATATGTCGTGAAAATAAAGTGTTGTATTTCCCCTCAATGGCTCAGAAAGGGATTAGATACATTGGCGACATTATCAATCATATGCCCAGGAAATTGAAATCCTCAGGTGAAATGTCACACATTACTCAGCTAAGGCCAATAGACACCATGCGATTATTGATCCGGCTATACCAAGCTATACCAAAAGAATGGCTCACTTTGCCTAATGGACAAATCAACAATGATGAACTTACTTTGAAATTAGTGTACACTGATAAAGAATTTTCTTGTCACATGACGGCTAAGAACTGGTATTCATTGCTGAGACAAACCCTGCTTAGCCTTCCACAATGTATAGTGTCATGGGAGCGGCATGGATTCCATATTACAGATTGGGAATTGGTATGGAACAAATACATCACCCAAATATACCGAACCAGGCACAACATTTAGTCTGGCGATTAATTCACCGGAGACTTTGGGTAAAACACCGTATGAGTAAGGTAAACATGTGTACCGAGCACGAGAACAACTGTGTATTTTGCACAAATTCGGAAGAAACGTTAATGCATCTGTTCACTGATTGTCCTGTAATAGTTCAATTCTGGGTATATTCAGAGAAAACATTGTCACATCTCTGTGTGCCTAGAACTGATATAACCATTAGAACAATTCTGTTTCGTGAATTAGGAAATGGCATGTTGAAGAATGATAAGACAATCATCATATGCTGCTTAAGCATTGGTGTTTGGAGTATTTGGAAACACCGTTGTTCATTTATATATGATAGTAACATTTGACCTACATTGGATCATTTGAAGACATTGAAGGCGTTATTTGATGGATTGCTGTCGCATAACATAAGAGGGGAATTTTATAAATATATAAACAGTCGGAAGTTAGAAACCTTTAGAAATATATGGTGCAGAGGCGACCTAGTATGTCTTGAGAATGTGAATCTTGTCATTAAAAAACCGCCTTGACTAGTAAGACCTATGTTTTGGCGCATTCTGGTTTATTTTAATTCACATATGTGCTAATAGGGTTGGGGTTTTTTTTATCATTGTAGCAACATTTTTAATAGGTGTCTTGTGTATTAATATCTGGATGGCATTCGTTGGTTAACTTTGACCCACAATCCTGTTTGTAACCCTTATAATTATATTGGCTGGAATTATTATTTGATTATACATATGCAGTAACAGTGGATTTCGGTGAGTGTGTTTGGTATGTTGCTGTGTGAAGCAACAACATCTGCTTCACGTAGTAACGGCTTCAGCAAACGCATATGCTCCAATTCTCACAGCTAATCAGATTATGAATGTAACCAATTTTGGAGCATTTGCTCTGAAAGGGTTCAAATGTGTACCAAAAGGCAGGTGGTCACTTGAACAGGTTAAGCCATATTGTATTTGACAGTTAAATAAATAGTTGATTTATATTCCAATGCTTTTATTACTAATGTTTGTTCCGGGGTAATTTTAGAATCTGGATCCCAAAGTAAAATGCATTCGACTAAAATAAATTTAATAATAGATTGTAAATACTTAGCCTGTATACACATAATTGTGTTTATACCAGGATAATTACGGAATCTCTATTTCAAAGTAAGTTGTAATGTTATACATCGTTTGTTAAGGTTCAACCCTCTTCAACTATGTAGGTTGCATTGTCGCTTCACTGCGCTCAGTGTAATATCTTAGCGTCTACATTTTATAGATTATCCTGCGGGGAATTGATTATTGATTAATTTGTTCCCGATTAACTGTGTGTCTTAAATACGTCCGATCGCTGTATTTATTTCTCAGCCTATGCTCGCGTGAGCTTTCCAAATTGTAATGGACTGTTATTGGGCTAGTAGCTGGGAATTTTTAAAGGAAAACATCTAGCTCCTTTGAATTTTTAGATTAATCGTTTGACCATCATATATTGATTGTTTATTTATACATTTGACTGATATAATCGTTTGTTCTCTTGATTTATCCTATGTTTAATGTTCTTTTCAGTCAGTATATTTTTGGGTACTCTGGATTTCCACACGATCCATTGATCGTGCTACCAAAAAAAGAGAAAAAAAGTAGTAGTAGTAGTAGTAGTAGTAGTAGTAGTAGTAGTAGTAGTAGTAGTAGTAGTAGTAGTAGTAGTAGTAGTAGTAGTAGTAGTAGTAGTAGTAGTAGTAGTAGTAGTAGTAGTAGTAGTAGTAGTAGTAGTAGTAGTAGTAGTAGTAGTAGTAGTAGTAGTAGTAGCAGCAGCAGCAGCAGCAGCAGCAGCAGCAGCAGCAGCAGCAGCAGCAGCAGCAGCAGCAGCAGCAGCAGAGTGTGTGCCTGCGTGCTCTCTCCATCAACCTGTTTCAGTGTGCAAAGATAAACTTTAAATTATATAAATAAAGACCTGGGCCCGGTTTCCCGAAACTTCTTAAGTTTTATAACTTAAGCAAAACAAGTTTGCTGAGCTGGGCAAAAAATCTTAAGGTGTTTCTCGAAATGCACTAAGCTCAAAACGTGATTTGCTTAGCTTAGCAAACTCTTAAGCAAGGAATCGCAAGAGACGGTGAGTCGGGTACAAGCCTATACTATGACGCAAATCCGAGTTTTAGCACGGCTCTGATAAACAGGTGCTTTCAGTCAGGGGACGCTTTTTCTATATGATTTATATTGATCACCACCACCCGTCATTACCTAGTTTTCATTACAGCGTATTTTTCGCATTTTGTGAGATTGTTGTAAAATCCCAGAGGTCATGGTGACGTCATAAATATGACATCATAGTCTCACACGCTCACAGTTACCGGATGACGTATGCGCTGCGCTGTTTATTATCATTGAGCCATTCCGAACATTACGACGTCGCACCAATCAATACCGGTAGAACACACAATTGCAAATAAACATATAATTCTTCTCGGTGTTTCAGCAATCTGTTTATTATAAATATGTTATAATTTTTTTCACGCAGTTTTGGATCACTACCTAAAAAATAGTTCCTTTCAATTATATATTTATAGAATATTTTAAATCAGATTAGATTTTGATGACGCACATGTGTGCCTTATGCAAATATAAAAATGATTTAATTTGAGTTTTACCATTCAAAGAATTTCACAATAGTGTGAGTCTACCGAACACGCCAATTCCGATCACTATGGGTTGCTCTTGATCAAGTCCTTTAAACTGTCAGTTTGATGACTATAAAATAATATGTTCGAACAGTCTTATTCCATTGTCATGTTTTCAAAGGGCAAAAAATAAGAATATGAGAAATATCATTGACATACAAACACGTGCTCTCTATAGAAGCATTTTTGGCATACCGTTGTGAGAGATGAGACTGTCTCCGTATCGACCATAAGGGTGATTAATCGCGACAGAGGATTTATTATGAATTAAATGCTGGAAATCTGACAAAATTAAAACACACATTTTTATGTTTCTTCATCCTAAATAAACTGAAGTTATTTAAAAGCATAACAAAATTTTAAATCTAGTAAGCCTAATTCTAAAGAATTTTATTAATGACTAAGGCCGTGTTCTCATACAGTCTTTATTTCGGTAAATGATACAATGAAAGGACATCTGACAGCAGGCCTCAGGCCTTTAACGTCAGGAACAACAGTGTCACATCAGTCAACTAGTATTGAAGTAGAATTGGAAATACATGTAGGTTTAGCTTCAAAGTTGAAGCGCATAGGGTGACTTTCCCAAAGTTTGTCAGGTAAATATCAGGTATATTGGCTAGCATTCTCATTGAACTGGCTCTTGTGACGGAATAAATACGTCATTTATCTCGAAATTTAATCCCACAATATCGGCGGTTTATCTTCCGATAAATTGCTATTTCTTCCCTATATGAACAGAGCCTATTTCGTCAAAATCTGCCTGGTAGCGTTAGCGTGACCATTTTCTCGTACTGTCTGCCAGGTAGCACTACGGTCATCACGTTATCTCGCTGTCCACCAGGTAGCACCACCGTCCAGTCCGGGACTATCTCCCAGCAGCGTGAATGCAAACCGCTACATCGGATACATATTAACCTACATAGTACACGGAATAGTTAAACAGGATTAGGCAATGAGAGAGGCCTAAGATATAGTGATCCGAAACTGCCGCTGATCCGGAACTGCCGATGATCCGGAACTGCCGTACCCACTGTATCTACAAATTCTTGCCTTTAAAAATAAGACAAGATTAGCAAATTAATTCACTAAATTGTAGGACAGCTAACGCACATTTTGTATTGTAATGCAAGCGCCAATTCTCACCTCATCTAATGAAAATATATCATTAATATTTCTTCTTACCACGTTTTCCGAAGAAAAGTGGGGATTATGCCGTGTAACACGTGCACGCGTGCGTGCGTGCGTGCGTGCGTGCGTGCGTGCGCGCGCTCACGCTCGAGCGGCGGGCGGGCATATGTCTGCGCTAAAAAAAGTGTGTAGTGCAAGTGGACATTTACATATGGCTCCGCTCCCTGAGGGGGTGGGGATGGCGGTGTGCGTGCGTGCGTGCGTGCGTGCGTGCGTGCGTGCGTGCGTGCGTGCGTGCGTGCGTGCGTGCGTGCGTGCGTGCGTGCGTGCGTGCGTGCGTGCGTGCGTGCGTGCGTGCGTGCGTGCGTGCGTGCGTGCGTGCGTGCGTGCGTGCGTGCGTGCGTGCGTGCGTGCGTGCGTGCGTGCGTGCGTGCGTGCGTGCGTGCGTACGAGCGTGCGTGCGTATGTGCGTGTGTGGGTGGGGGGGGGGGGGTTGAGGTGGGGAGGGGGGGGGGGTGGAGTTCAAAATTTCAAAGTGGTTGACGTGGGGGTTTGCGATGACGCATCATGGACCGAACAACCTAGTTTATCTTGTGGTCAGCATTATATTTCGAGAGCAACAGCTTTATAGAAACAATTTTTGGGGTAAGTGTGATGAATCAGGGATGTGGCGTGGTTCCAGTCACATGGTTGGGTGGGGTGGGGTGGTTAGTTAGACGGCGCGTGTGATGTGTTGTGGATCAAACGGTCAAATATCATAAGCATTCCTTCTATCACCCTTTCTCCTCTGAAACCATTTGTTGAACTCCAACCAAATTGTTATACCCATGTGCATGGGGTAGGTGCGGGGCCAAAAGGGTCAAAGCTGATAAAAGTGATGGGGGATTTGTGATTGGGTAATTAAATCTAACAGCTGTTGGAAAGTGGTCGATAAGCCAGACACTTAATCCGACAGGAACTCTACTATATATAGTTCGATGTTTTTTAGAATTTATTTGTTTTTATACGAATGAAAATGTTCAAATGTAATTGACTAATTCCTGAAACTACGATTGTGAACCCATCTGTAATATTTATACTCCAGAATCATTATAACATAGCCAATGTATACTTGTTAATAACAACTTAATAACATTAAAATGAACTATAAATATATGCAGCCTATTCCTAACGTTAGAGGTGTGTTGACGCCTGCTGTCAGTAGAGGATTCGCGTAAGTTCGTGTAAGAAATGATTACTAATTCGGAGGTGCGGCTAAGACGGTTAGCATTACCCCCGATAACCAGGGGGACTACATCAGTAACAGTGGCATCGGCTACGCATTAAAATTATTATTAGAGCCTATAGTAGTATTTGTTTATTTCATATGCCACTATACCAGTGAAAGACATGAGTGAATGATTTGTAGCATAGTTAAAGCTCCTCTTTAACGTCGGGGAAATGTAACAAGAACTTGCTCAGTCTATGACTGATTATACCTGTGACGTTTCACTATTATTTCGTCATAATTGGATGTTCATTAATGCTAAAATAGCATTGATCACGACATTAAAAATACCTTATTAGATCGCTTTGTGGGTCTTTCTAAATAGGCTGAAAAGGATAGTTAAAGGCATGAACGATACTGGGACGGTATTGTATGTGCATAATATATGGCAAGCGGATTCTGCCGATCCCTGAATATTCTTTCAGGGCGAATCATGTCTTCTAGCGAATGTTGTTTCTCACGGCGGCCATATTTAGCTGACTAGTTTTGAACTTAAGACTACTCTATACCAGTCTTAAGAAAATTACGTTCTTTTCTTAAAAACTGTGTAGGTTTGAGCTTAAGATTTTTCGAGAAACGCATTTGCAGTGATTTAAGAAATCATGGGCCCGGTTTCACGAAACTTATTAAGTCTAGTACTTTGCTTAGCTCGTAGTTATTTTCTTAAATCCGGTTTCGGAAGACAAGTGTTACAATCAATTTTTGAGCGCGGACACATGCCCGCCCGGGCGGGCGGGCATGTGTCCGCGCTCAAAAATTAAATTAAACACGCACGCGTGTTACACGGCATAATCCCCACTTTTCTTCGAGAAACGTGGTAATAAGAAATAATAATGATATATTTTCATTAGATGAGGTGAAAATTGGCGTTGCATTACAATACTAGTCTGACAAAATGTGCGTTAGCTATCCTACAATTTAGTGAATTAATTTGCTAATCTTGTCTTATTTTTAAAGGCAAGAATTTGTATATACACTGGGTACGGGTATTCCTGATCATCGGCAGTTTCGGATCACTATATCTTAGGCCTCTTTCTCATTGCCTAATCCTGCTTAACTATTCCGTGTACTATGTAGGTCAATATGTATCCAATGTATCGGTTTGCATTCATACTGCTGGGAGATAGTCCCGGACTGGACGGTGGCGCTACCTGGTGGACAGCGAGGTAACGTGATAACCGTAGCGTTACCCGGCAGACAGTGCTAGAAAATGGTGACGTTAACGATATATCTATGAGAACACGGCCTTAGTCATCAATAAAATTCTTTAGAATTAGGCTTACTAGATTTAATATTTTGTTATATTTTTTAAATAACTTTAGTTTATTGAGGACGAAGAAAACATAAAAATGTGTATCTCAATTGTGTCAGATTTCCAGCATTTAATTCATAATACATCCTGTCACGATTAACTTATGGTCGATATACGGAGACAGTCTCATCTCTCACAACGGTATGACGAAAATGCTTCTATAGACAGCACATGTTTGTATCACAATGATATTTCTCATATTCTTGTTTTTTGCCTTCTGAAAACATGACAATAGAATAAGACTTTTCGAACATATTATTTTATAGCCCTCACAGTCACACTGACAGTTTAAAGAACCTGATCCGGAACTACCCAAAGTGATCGGGAATTGGCGTGTTCGGTCGACCCACACTATTATGAAATTCTTTGAAGAGTAAAACTCAAACTAAATCATTTTTATATTTGCATAAAGCACAAATGTCCGTCATCAAAATCTAATCTGTTTGATTTAAAATATTCTATAACTATGTAATTGACAGGAACTATTTTTAGGTAGTGATCCAAAACTGCGTGAAATAAATTATAATATATTTATAATAAACAGATTGCTGAAACACCGAGAAGAAGTACATGTTTATTTGCAATTGTGTGTTATACCGGTATTGATTGGTGCGACGTCGTAATGTTCGACATGTTGTTGTTGTTCGTATATCCCTCCTCTTGATAGGAGCACCCACATGTGTGGTTACTTAAACTGCAGTTTGGCTTTTATGATAATAAACAGCGCATACGTCATCCGATAGCTGTGAGCGGTGAGAATGTCATATTTATGATGTCACAATGATCTCTGAGATGTTACAACAATCTCACAAAATGCGAAAAATACGCTGTAATGAAAACTAGGTAATGACGGGGGCATAACCAATATACATCATATAGAAAAAGCGTGCCCTGACTGAAAGCACCTGTTTATCTGAGCCGTAGTAAAACTCGGATTTGCGTCATAGCATAGGCTTGTACCCGACTCCCCGTCCTTTCTCTTGCGATTCCTTGCTTAAGAGTTTGCTAAGCTAAGCAAATCACGTTTTGAGCTTAGTGCATTTCGAGAAACACCTTAAGATTTTTTGCCCATCTCAGCAAACTTGTTTTGCTTAAGTTATAAAACTTAAGAAGTTTCGTGAAACCGGGCCCTGTTACACCTTATCATCAATGCCATCATTGAGATCAATGCCGTTGCCGTTGTCATTAATATCGTCGAGTGTTTCAGTCTGGCTTATAACAACCGTTTGGGAATATCGGATTCTAGGATTAGCTACCGTCAGATCCGCCGAGTACGATTTTTGGTACATGGAAAATATTGTCATATGTTTCCCAACACTGTACATTTGAAATCAAAGCGTTAATTTCTCAATGGTGAATATTTATTACAGTATCGTCACAGTACGTGCTTTGAGGATTCCAAGACACCAGGAAAAATAAGCCGTTATAAACAGGTCGGATGCGAGGCAGGGATGATCGTGAATAGTGCTAGGTATTTGTACACTGCTGGCGGAAAACCGGATGACTGTTTTGATAATGGAAAGTGGTGGATAAACCAGACACTTAATCCGACAGGAACTCTACTGTATATAGTTCGATGTTTTTTTGCACTCGTTATGAGGGCAAACAAGTGGACTGAATGTCAGGATGACTGTTTGAATATGCGAGTAATTACAATCACCATGCGCTGACAAGTTATGCTGTTCATATTTGAAATCAGTTTGATTGAGTTAGGTGTGTTTTGTCATTTCAGATAATTTAATAGCCGTTTTGGGTTTGTGTTTAAATACAGCTATAAATTACTAGAAACAATGACGCGGAGTTTACCCACGTTAGACCGTAGAACTAGTTCTGGTGTTTTAATATAAGAACGGCACGGCGTGACGGTAAGACAGTGATGGATTAAATACTGAGAAGCTTTAAGGAGACGTTCTCGGTAGTTAAAGCAACATGGTCTTATGGGACCACTGTGTAAAATGAGATTATGATCGTGGCCAGGAAGGATTGTTGAATAACGGGAACGGCCATAATAGAGTGCTAAGGAAACCAGTTCTATGATTCACTACGCGTGGTGCCTGATGCTGATTGCACAACTTGTGATCATCCCGCAATAACCCCACCAGTTTAAGGATCAGTCACTAGTACATCATTACGCGTGGCAACTATCCATCGTCGCGACTAAATGAGAATTGTCCCAGTGTGAAAGTAATTACAGCAGTATCCTACTTGGTTGATTAATGCTCTTGTCACAATAAACCAAAAGGAGTGGGAGCAGAAAGTATGCGAGTTATGGCTGGTCATGAGTCTTGTCAAAGCAAGCAAAGTTTACATTATCTGTCAGGAGCCATCACTCCCAAACTGGTTCTCACAGGTTCCAAGAGTGCACAACGAGGGAGCAAAGGACCAACCAGAGTGCGATTTTTAGGGGGAAATCCTTGGGATAGCCCAAAATGACGTCAGAGCAGAGGAACTATTTTATTTGTATATACGTTGGCGTCTGCTCCTTTCAACATCGATAGATCAAAGTGATAATCTTCGGATTGATTACAAGTTATTATGGTAAGCAGCTTATAATTATTATCACGTTAAAAGTTATCTCAATTGTTATACAAGCCTTTAATGCGCTGTTTGTAAATTATAGTAATTAATAAAGTTAATAATTTTTGTATTACTCTCCAAGTTAAAGTGTTTTTAGTCTTGTTCAACTTTAAGTAAAGCAAAAGGAAGTCCACCTTTCCCGAACCGCAGAATAAGTCAGATTTAGTTTAAAGAGTAGATATATTTCCAAGAGGATCGTGAATTCTTCATTAGTGACCGCGACAAGACATCATAGCAACACGAAACAGCAACAGAAAGTTAAACAGTGAGTACATGTCAGACAATAATGTATCACCAATCTCGGATGCACAGACTACACTGAGAACATTAACTAACCGTATAATTGAGTTTCTATACATTGCAGCATCCACAGTCCATGTAGCGTATACAGTTCATACAGAGTACAAACGTGACGGATCCACAACGTTAACATTAGAAATTTTGAATCACGACGCAGAACCTAGACAACTAGGAATGATAGTTCATATCAACGTACAGCTTTATATAGTTTAAAAAGTGGAAATAGCATGGCAGCACCTACAGCCTGTTTATAGCAGTCTAGTATGATCTTCCAGGCGTTTAATCAGCTAACACCCAATTTAAAATCATCGATGCAGGCTTTTCATAATTCATCAGTAGATCGGGAGGATAGCCGAATAAGAAGGGAACTTCTACATGATCATGTCCGACAAATTCAACCATGCGATGGGTACATCCGCGCAGATGTACGTGAGTATCTCGAGGCATGCAGATTTGCATTGGGGGCCCTTAGGCCTAATACACCAGGAGATCCAGCCTGTACCGTCCGATGGACGACGAGAGGCCAACTGCACCATGAAATTGAGCACTTCATGATCACACCTGACCCATTGAATGTAATCTGGGGACGAATTACATGAGCATATCGTCAAATACTTTATATCAGCAAACGAAGCTGAACGGCTAAAGTGTGAAGTGGAAAATCTCAAACAAAAGAGGGGATAGAGTATCAACACCTTTAACAGAAGGTTTAGGAATTTAACAAGTAGGGTGTACCCTAAAACCAATCAGACAGCAAACGCATTATTGTGTGTGCGTACATTAAAGCCTTACGTGACGTCGACTTAGCATGCCAGGTTATCACGAAGGGGAACGATACCCTGGACCAATGCATCAAGTATATGTCAGAACAGGGCAATAAGAATGACTTGTTGGAGGTGATGGATTTAATTAGAGGAAGAAATGAAACTCCAATGAAGGTGGATTCATTTGGATGAGCTCCAGACAACATTAGCGGGACCAATTGGCAACGTCAGTTGATGCATCTGGAAACGTGGATGGTCTAGAGGCAGGAGAAGATGATGAACGACGTCTTCAAGCCTATAAAAGGGATGCACGTCAGCTTGGAAGAACGGTTAACCCATGCTATGCATAACCAACTGACACAGGCGCCGAAAAATCAACAAAAGACGATAATTTGCTATGCAGGTAGCCAACCAACAAATAGTCAGCAACAGAATGGCCAACCATGAACAACCAAATCATTCGACTGTTACAATTGTAACAAGTTCAGCCAGATAGCTCGAGATTGTAGAAGGTGACCAACAAACCGACCTAGCAACCAAAGTCAGAAAAATCAGTCACCATGACCATTCAAACCACATACAGAAGTGTTGGAAGTGTAGTGCAATGGGACACCAAGCAGACGAGTGCCCAGTGTATGGAGATTTCCAAAGTCCAGAAAAGATGGAGGTAAATGTTGTTATGTCACCTGCAACTTCCGCAGCGATAACTGTAATCAGCTCAATTCGGAAGCTTACGAAGATCATGATGGATTCGTTCTGACGGACATACATTAATGGCCGCCATACTGATGATGAGTGCCACAATCATTATGGGAGCAACAGCAATGGGAGATGTCAATGGTATGCTGATGCAGTGACAGGGAGCGATGGGGCATACCAAACGCAGCTGTTAAACCGCAGCAGAGGGAACATGCAACCGACCAGTTCCTGGTCCTGCTCTTATTAGACAGCATTAATGGTTGCAACATTGGTACCGGTAAGAATAGTGTCGAAATTGTAATAGATACTGGCATGAGTACATCGCTTATTAGAAACGATACATGGAAAACCTTGTTAGGCGCTAGACCACTAATGAAAGCGCAGGTTTTGTTAGCAGTAAACGGGTCACACACAGATGTAATAGGTGAGACTCAGTTCACGTTTCAAGATGCTAAGCCCATACCCATCATAATCATAAAGAAAATCAATCATGAGGGATTGATTGGGACCAATGCAATACATGCTGGGGGAGCAGTAATTAATTATAGGAAATTTGAGATGGAGTGGTTTGGTAACACGTACAAATTGCATATACCAGAATCGACACTATGCACAGGCCAGTGTCCCGGAGTCGACTGGTTACAAAGTTATAATTTTGATACTGCTCATCCCAAAGAGCTGAGAAGGAATCCATTAGTAGAGTGTACCATACCAACTAATTCTCCTCCCATTAGACAATGACAATATAGAATGCCGTTGTTGAAAACACATGTTGTTAGATATCAGGTTAAGGAAATGCTAGAAGCAGGTGTGATTCGACCGTCTTCATCACTTTTGGCATTGCCAATCACCCTGGTGCACAAGAAGGATGGGACAACCCACATTTGCATTGCTTACAGACATTTAAATGAGGTAGTTCCAAGAGATATTACCCATTATCGAATATCTCAGATATTTTTGATAGTATGGAAGGCACTACCCTGTGTTCTACGATTGATATGGAGTCTGGATATTGCCAGATACCAATGGTCAGCTGAGACATCGAGAAGACAAGGTTCATCTGTTCCAAAGGTCTTTTTGAATGGATCTATATGCCTTTTGGTTATCGGAACTCAGGAGCAGTCTTCCAAAGGGCAATGAACTCCGTTTTTCAAGGTTATGTCAATAGGTTCATGCACTTCTTTCTCGATGATATAGTTGTATTTTTTCGATCCATTGAAGAACATCAAGGTCTGCAGAAAACGTTGGCATTGGTCAGAGATTCGTTTCTGTGGAAGTCCTTGAGAAAAGACATAACAAAAATGCTAGATCGATGTGCCACATGCCAAGTACACTGTCCTGTTATTACATGTCCGAAATATACTGAGATGCCATTGGCTAAGTACCTCGGACAAATAGTAGGCATGGATTTGGTTGGTCATTTTGTTGTATCAAACAAGGGAAATCGTTATATTCTGGCAATCAGCAACCATTGTTCTGCGTGGGCGGAAGCTTTTCCCATCGCATCAAAGAGGGCAGAGGAAGTTAAAGACAAGTCTTTAATGAGTACTGTGCAAGGCATGGCGCCCCAGAAATCCTGATCACGGATCGGGGGTTGGTTAGGGGGGTTGATGAGTTCAACGAGGGCGTAGGTGGTGGTGGTGGTGAGTTCAATGAGCGAGAGAGTTGACCCAGTTGTACAAAGACTATGGGATAGATCACGGCAGGACTAGTCTTTACAATCCTCAGACAAATGGTAAGACTGAACGGTTTAACTGGGCATTGAAGGAGTTAATCCAGAAGGGAGTTAACAACCAGGCCAGATCATGGGAGATCGAATTAGTGTCTGCATACATGACGTACCATAATACTTGTCATGGTACTACTGGTTACACTCCATTTTATCTCACCTATGGCAGGCATGGTAGATTGCCTATGGCTATGCCCGTAGATGGTTTCCAGTATCTTGGTGATCGACTCACCAGTCTTAATAATGCCTTGATTCGTGCTGACACTGTGACCAAAATGTCGAGAGCATACCCATGGGGGCGATTGACAGATGAACAAACGCCACTGAATTTCATGTAGGAGATTCAGTTATAGTGGTGGTCAATGAGTCTATGAAGCTGACTTCCCATAATGAGCCTGAATATGAGGTATATATCAGTTCAACGGCCCATATGCGTTACCAGAGATCAGGAAAGACCCCCGTTCTGAATGTGTCTAAACTCCAGATCATGGATCCAGAGATATGTTGCGACAATGTTCGAGGATGTTCTATTCTGAAACCCAGTAAGGGTACTGTGGCAAGTAATCCCGTTGTGGAGGGTCCCACTCTCGCCAAGTTGATTGAGTTCCACAAGGAATCAGTGGCACCTATCATCCAGGAAGCACCTAAATCAGCAAGCAAGGGGCCCATTCAAGCTGGAGTAGTTACGCCAGATGTGGAAATGCCAGATGAATCACCCATGGCTGATGAGGAGATAACACAATCCGAAGTTACCGATGATGACGCATCAATGGATGATTTGCCTCCAAGTGAGTCTCGACATATATTTGGCCCCACGCCACATGCTGGGTACAGTTTGTGGAAGCATCCCCATAGGCCAGAATGTTTCTCGACTATGCACGGAAAGAGATCTCGCATCAGTGCGATTGGTCATCCATCAACTGACATGAAGCATTTTCTGCTCATCGGACAAACGTGTGGTAGCAAATTGGCATAAGCTTGTAGGTGTTGTATCTAATTTGTAAATTATTAGGAATTAGTTTGTAGTATTCAACAGTTTGGTAGAATAACATTGCCAGATATTCAACCGGTGATAGTCTGTAGTTTGACTCTAGTTAATATTCTGATATTGAATTTAGTTTCCAAAATCTGATAATGAATTGGTGTAAAGTTTTCGTGTTTTTAGTTATAGTTTCCATGATCATAATCAATGGAATGAGACCTACTGTGGTAAGCAAATTTCTAAGGGTTGATGAGTACAAAATTACTATTCGGATGGTGCATATTACTGCCTCGACTTTGCCCATTGTTAAAATGATTCTGAGGGAGTATTACCCGTGGGTAATGATGTTAGCCATAGCAAAATGTGTACCCATCAATGGGCCGTTCTCCGAAATTACCACGATGGGAGTAGGTTTATGGCCCATAACCTTCACGTAGATATCCAGTATTATTTAGGCCCATTGCAGCCTGTGAACATAAATGTCAACTGTTGAAATATCTGATGTGTTCAACAAGTCATGCAGTGTCTGGCTGAAAGCCAAGCAATGTTGCACGAAGAGGACATCTTCCTGTCTGGAAGAAATTGATCTGGAAGAGCAGTGCACTACTCATATGCCACAGTAAATGATCCACCCGGGTGGGTTAATCGACAAACCGATGTGAGCGGGCAGTCGCCCGGAACGTGGCATCCCACTCGTGGTTCTGGCGAGTGCCATGCTCCACATTCCTGGTGTTTTATTTGATGAGCCATTTAGTTCCTCATGTTTTAAAGATGTCGATTTGTAACTGTACCCAATAGGTGTAGTATGTATGAGGGCGTTGACCTAAGTATGTTCATCTTGTTGTGAAGTGACTATGCATATTCCATCCACGCATCGGCAGTTCATTCCATTGTATGATTTATGTACCTAGCTGTATAATAGTAACTAGTATTTGTTTTGTTGTGATTGTATTATTGCTAAGTTGCACAACACTAGGTTACACTTCGACTGTCCAGTCTGAGGGTGTTGAAATCCACTCCAAGTGAACCTCCCTCAGGGTCAATGCGGCATAGTGTGTATGAACCTATGCATGAGAGGAACACGAGGTTGATGTAATCCACGTCAAGTGAGCCATCCTCTGGGTTATGTGTATTATGGAAGCTACGCCAACACACGCAGCTGCGTCTGAAATTTGGCTAAGATATATATATATATATATATATATATATATATATATATATATATATATATATATATATATATATATATATATATATATATATATATATATATATATATATATATATATATATATATATATATATATTGCTTTACACATATTTGATGTCATTGTTATATTTGTTGGGGCAGAGGGTTTAATAGTGTTGTTGTGTTTGTGTGTGTATATTCTTGTGGATGAAGACTTGTCATGAGTATTCACCTAGGGAGAATAGTATGATTTGTATATATACACCTGTGCAAAAGTTAAGCACCACCCTATTTTTACGCACATGCGAGGGTATATTCATGTGCTATGAAGAAAGCAATAGCATAAACATTTATGTACCCATCCATCTTAGTGCAAGAGGTAATAATGCAACTAGAGGAATGCTGATTATGATGGTGGGGAAACACTGTATGTTTTTGTTTGAACTTGAAAACGAGGCCTGAATATGGTTACGTTGACACAACTGACAACTATTGCCCTACAGTTGACACACGTGGCTAGATTGTCATTAATGGTGTCTGAAAACGAAGTTTAACATCTGTGCACGAGTTTGAGACTGTCATTATTAATACCGGGTATATCCACCTTGTGCCTGGATGACGGCCTGGACACGACGTCTCATGCTGGTCACCAACCGACTGATACGCCATTGTGGTATTCGTTGCCATTCAAGATGGAGTGCGTCTGTTAATTCCTGTAGGTTCTGCACAGGAGGATCCCTCCTTCTCACCATGTTTCCCAGAATGTCCCAGATATGCTCAATAGGGTTCATGTCAGGGCTCCTTGCTGGCCATGGTAGGGTTTCGATGGCATTCTGGCGGAGGTATTCATGCACAGCTCTAGCACGATGTGGTCGGGCGTTGTCATCCATGAATATAGGGTGGGTTCCAGGTGCATGATTTACAAAATGAGGGACCACAACTCTATCCAGTATGGAATCTTGATATCTTTGTCCATTTAGTGTTCCAGGTACAGTCAACAGATCCAGCTTACAATCAAATGAGATGCACCCCCATATCATAACGGAACCTCCACCAAATGGAACTTCTTCCATGATGTTACGTTGGTCGTACGCCGTGCGTCTGGACCTCCATACACGAGTTCGACCATCTGTGGCATGAAGCAGGAACCGACTTTCATCGGACCAGTGTACCCGTCTCCAGGATCTCATGTTCCGATGTCTTCTTTCGTTGCACCACCTCAGACGCTCCTCTTTGTGGTGTGCAGTGAGGAGAGGACGTCTGACAGGTCTCCTAGCTTTCATGCCAGCAGCATACAGTCTCCTTTTGACGGTAGACATTGACACTCTATTGCGCGTTTCCCATTGCTGGCTGAGCACTCTGCTGTTGGTGAATGGAGATCTCCTAACAAGGCGTACTAGGGCTCGATCATCACGGGCAGTAGTCTTCTTCGGTCTTCCAGATCTAGGCCTGTCCTTCACCTCGTTAGTTTGCCCATGTTTTGCAATCAAACGACTGATTACAGTATGGTTAATGTTCAGCAATCTGCCAATCTCTCTGCATGACATACGAGTGGTATGCATGCCTATGATTTGCCATTTCACACGATCACTTAACCTTCGTCTTGCCATAGCGGTTCACAATCAAGAGCTAATTCTCTCTGTACAAATAAACCACGGTCATGAACACAAAATTCCTAATCTTGTCGCCTAAATCTGTATGTAATGTTCTACACCTCAAACTGGACTTTTACATAACTGAACACGTGTGCTGTTTCCCGCCACGCACGGACATCAAGCGGCGTGAAGTCATTTATGTATGTGCATTTCGTACTTGGAATTATGTCAGCTAACGCGGGGACAAAAAGTATGGCAGCCTAGTTGTACCATCATATTTCTACGTTCTATTGTTTTTGCTGGTGCTTAACTTTTGCACAGGTGTATAGTATGGAGTGGCTGTTGATGGAGCACAGCTAGTTAAATTCACCGGAAGTTTAATTTCGGTTGGTGGGCATATGAGAATATGAGATTCTAGGATTAGCTACCCTCAGATCTGCTTGTGCGATATTTGGTTTTTGAAAAATAATGGCATATTTTTCCCTCCCCGGTGCATTTGAAATCCAAGCATTAATTTCTCAATGGTGAATATTTTTTACAGTATCATCACATTACGTCATTTGGGGATTCCAAAGTACCAGGAAATATAAGCCATTATAGACAGGTCGGACGCGAGACATGGATGAGCATGAATAGCGCGTAGTATTTTTACATTGCTGGGGGGAAACCCGATGACCGTTTTGATAATGACCTATAACGAGTGCAGACTGAATGTCAGGATGACTGTTTGGATATTTTGTAGAGAATTGATTTGTACACGAAAGGCTGGTAATTACGATCACTATGGGCAGACAAATTATGCTGTTCATATTTGAAATCAGTTTGATTGAGTTGGGTGTGAGTATCACCAACCAATCTAGTTTTGTCATTTCAGATATTTTAATAGTTGTTTTGGGTTTATCGACGAATAGCAACGGCTGGAATTTAACCATTTAACGCACACATACCAGAAACAACATCTTCGTTATAATATCGGGAATGTTGTGTTTAATATTTTGAAGACGAATTTGACTGTTATATTCGGGCTAATGTCAAAATATTCAATACATTTTCTGCATAGTTGTCTCTCATACTAAGCATGTGAATTTAAAAGTGTGAAAGCATGAACAGATCTTTAATTCTTGAATCGTTACATTTGGTGAAGAGAATCAAAATATTTGCACATTGAATATCTATTTGCAGGCCAAGAGAAAACTTTTTAAATTTTTCACTGGAATGACTGGCTCGATCATTGAGCCAGTCATTCTATTGTTACATTAAAAAAAATCTTCTCTTGTCCAAAAGATGGGCACTTTCAAGACCAGTACAGAGGACGGCTTTGTCTGGCCCATCATGAAATGGTTAAATTTTGTGTCACAATCCATTCCCCCTCGCAGATATAAGTGGATTCGCGATTAAGTTCGCCTGTAATTCACATCTCCATCTCTGTAAGTGCAGACAAACCTGTCTATAGCGACCACTGCATGTGCCGTCAAACACGAGTGATTAAAGGCATGTGGTCGCTTAATACAGCGCATTGTTTATTGCATATAGATTTGCTGGTCATATCTTGGTGGTTCATTATGACAGGTTGGCTTGCGACCACATATCTTAGGAACTAACATCGTTTGGACCCAATGATATGTGTCCGCTATACCCATGATTTGATTTACCGTACCATTAAAACACTCGATACAATCGATCGATGAATTCTATGAAAAAAGCGTTCTTGAATAAAAAGACGCTATGCTTTTCAATGCACTTCAATTGTACCTATATTCGTCCCTGTAAAATGGCAAGACTATTATTTGAATCGATGTTATAAGTAAGCAATAATAGTTTATGCGATAAATATACACTTAAACTCGATTCCATTTCATGTCCTAATTTATCACTCTGGTTTAGTAAGATTTCGTATTGAGCTCCGTAGAGCTTGTTGCCGCTGATATCTTACGAAGAGACCGTGATAAATGTGATACAAAAGGTTAACTGGTTTCAGGGCCATATTTAGGACTGGGCATTTGCCTAGGAATCTCCACCGAGAGATTTCTATGTAGGCCTCCACCAATAAGTGATCAGTGAGAGTTATTGTGATAAGATCGTTGTTAAATACCCTTTCAAATTTTTTGGAAAATCAAACCCAAAATATTTTGAAGCAAAACAACGATATTATTTATCACTCAGATTGAAGGAACTGACAGGCCCCTGCCATAGGCGGGTGAGAGTGGGATTCACCACACCCAACCATAAATTTAAAATTATCTGCTCTGAGAAGCCGTTAAATGGACTTTCAGAACAGAGCATTTTCAATTTTCTCCGGGGGAGGACACTCCCGTCATGGGAAAGGGGCGCCGCTCACAGACGTTCCCATCCCCACCCCCTCCACAGCCACACTTTCTTTCCAGCGTGATTACGCTCATCATCATTCAACAACAAATCATTAATTGATGTATGCAAGGACATGCTATCTAAATACAAGTAAATA
Organism: Chaetoderma sp. LZ-2023a; assembly: GCA_034401795.1. Taxonomy (NCBI): domain Eukaryota; kingdom Metazoa; phylum Mollusca; class Caudofoveata; order Chaetodermatida; family Chaetodermatidae; genus Chaetoderma; species Chaetoderma sp. LZ-2023a. Next base: position 76,105,445 of record CM067364.1, read on the forward strand.
GACGTACATGGCGTGCGAGTCGGAGGGGACATGGAATGTCTCCAAAATAAAATAGAGCACAGTTGAGTGTTTTGGGCGTGGTTGGGCTGGAGGACATCGTTGTCTATGACACCAATGTTTTCCAGTCCAAGTATATTCAGGATACTCTGCAGTAAGCTTCTGTTTTGTTTGGAGACGGGTTTAACCTGTTTCTGAGCTGTACTATATATATGCTTGAGCTGAGAATTATTGCATATGTGTGCGTGCGTACGAGTGTGTGTGTGCGTGCGTGCGTGCGTGCGTGCGTGCGTGCGTGCGTGCGTGCGTGCGTGCGTGCGTGCGTGCGTGCGTGCGTGCGTGCGTGCGTGCGTGCGTGCGTGCGTGCGTGCAGATGAGAGTCGGTGAGATAGGGCAGATAGGTATGTTTAAGTATGTGCTTTGGTCACATAAGTTATCATAATTCATGAATATGATATGCAGTTTGTAATGTATTGTGTAGTCACCCATCATACATATTGGTATAGTTATTGTCTTCACGCAAGGTCTGATGGCCTAGAGTGAACAAAGAGTCATTCATTCGTGTTATATATTCATCGTTTCATCTTTGTTCCGTGCTATTAATCAATGATACTTGCACATTTTTTGGAACGATATATGCCTCAAGTGTGTTGTGCGTGCCTGTGCGTGCGTGCGTGCGTGCGTGCGTGCGTGCGTGCGTGCGTGCGTGCGTGCGTGCGTGCGTGCGTGCGTGCTTGCGTGTGTGCGCGTGTGCGCGCGTGCGTGCGTGTGTGTGCGCGCGCTCAAGGGTACTTATGCATCTTGTGAGTATTATTTTTCCCCCAAGAGAGATGAAAGTATACGATTTGCTCATATAAATATTGTCTCTTAATTCGTATAGGCCTATATTGTATTGGTCATGTCATTTAATTTATGCTGTATTTTTTTTTTTCCGGGCATATTGTATTCTGTACGTAGTGTGTAGGAGTTCAGGAACGTTAATTAAAACATATTCATTTAAATTTCCACGCAAATTATTTTTCTTACAAACACAAACATTGCATCGGGAGAGTAATAACATATGTTGTACTTCAATGCGCACACATAGGTAGGTCACGTAGGTGTGTCATGGTCGTGGAATTACCAGTTAATCTGTATTAACCATTACCACTCAGATGTCAACATTCTATCCTTTTATTGTGCCAGTAGAAGAAAATAGTGTACATTTTTAAACAATTTTGGTGCACGATGTTGCTGTCTACGACAGCACCATCTTCCAGCAAATTTGTTTTAAAATGAACACCAGTTCATCTTGTAATTAATTTGAAAATGTAAAGCTTTGACATCGGCGTGATAAGAGTTAAACTGTAGATTGCATCCGCGTATTGTCACTGCATCGTACGCGTGAGAGAGAAACTGATTGTGTATATTACCTGTTGTCCGTGCTTTCTGTTTCGTTGGAGTTTTAATTGATTCCAATTTCAGACGTGCTGCGTTTGAAACTCTGTATGCAAATTATGAATTACTGTTTTGCCATCTGTGCATTATATCGTTTGCTTTGCTGATGTGTATGCCACAGGAAATATTATTTTATTTTTGTTAAGCAAAAAAATATTATTTTGTGATTTCTTTCAGGACATTAAATCAGGGTTTTTTCGCATTATGTGTGTTATTGCAGCGCTCGGTGAGAGTAGATGAGGCCAACTGTTGGTCACTGCCAAGCGAAGGGAAGTAACTCTGATGAGTCATTTGTTTATTGCCATTGACCAATTGAAAATTTTCTGTAGATATTCTTTTCAGCCTTTAAATCTTAAATAGATGTATATCATTTTCATTAATTTAATTAATAATATTGACAATTTATTTAGAATTGTCGCTAATTCTATTACTAATTATTGTTAGATGTGATGGAATGAATAAATGTTTCAATTGTACCCTATTTTTATTGACATAAATTATGTGAAATAAATGCTGCTATGATCATTAAAGTGTAACTAATGTATGTGTGTGCGTATGTCTGTATTTCTAGTTATTTGTGGTTATCTAGTTGTACTTGCATTACTTGTATTATTATTATTATTATTATTATTATTATTATTATTGTTATTGTTGTTGTTGTTGTTGTTCATGATGATGATGTTGTTGTTGTTGTTGTTGTTGTTGTTGTTGTTGTTGTTGTTGTTGTTGTTGTGTAGTCATGGCTACACGTGGTGGCGAGTTAAACTCACCCAATATTCAGCTTTGATGCCTCACCAGGAGTTTGATCATGTGGGGATGCTTACGCATCTTCAGTCGCCTTGGTTTTCTGGGGGTAGGAATACGTTTCTCTACAGGGCATCCGAGGGGAAAGGAGTAGAGAAACCTGATGATACCAATCCATCCATTAATATGCCGTTCTCATATGAAACTCACAAGCTACATTTATTTTCAGGCGATGACTCGCCCCAAAAGACAGACGTCTACTGGTTTGAGGTGCGTTCTTACTGGGAGAAGGATCCAACAGAAGCGAAATTCTGTCTAAGTTAGATACACGATCTGGTAATGTGTGCTCCAATGAATCTGTTATGGAGCAATTTAATACAGCTTTGCAGAGAGAAGTGTCGAGACGGCAGTAACAAAGACAACAACAAGTTCGCAAGCAGGACACATTGCTGTTTGTCCCAGAGGGGTGACACTTTCCTCTGCATGCACGGGAGAGCGTGTTCCAGTTCCAGTAGGCAATGTATCAGCAAAACCTTTCAAGATTCTACCGAAATCGCACTTTTGTAAGTTACCTGATGCTAAATTAGTTGATTCCTGGAATTCGGAAAAGCAGCAATCGTGAAAATACCATTATTATTTTCTTGTTAGCAATTTAACCCACCATACCTTCCGATATAAACTTAATCTGTCGAATATTTTGAAAGAGATTTAACTGGAAGCCATTACTGCCTGAGGCAGGAACTGCTTCCAGTAAATTTCTTTCAAAATGTTCAACGGATTATTTTTATGTCGCACAGCAGATTTCAAGTATGACTCAACTGAAATTGAGAAAGTGAGTTAAATCATTAAACGATGCCGATGCCGTCGTTGATGCTAAGAGTTGAGGCCACTTTCATTTATACCGGGCTGTATCTAAAATCATACAGATCAGATTTGGCTCAAACTTCAACACAACGAACGAATCTACCTTGCCAGATAAAATAAACCGGATACGGATGGGATCAAATTATGAATATGTTTATATCTCGGATACAGATGGGCTGATTGTGGCTCAAATCTCAATACAGGAAATGGTGTGGCCATACACTATGCGTTCACAACTTCAGGCAGATGCTAAACAATTCTAGAAACTCCGCTTCAGATACCATAGTTAGGTTATTGTTGTTGGTGGTCTATCAAGCAAGATTTCTCATTGATACACATTGTGAAAATACGCCCCCACTCCCCACCCCATACATACGTTACCAATTTTGCTGATTGTGGACATTGAGGTATTGGCAGATTCTTAATTTATTGGCGGCAAAAAGGAAACATTCTCTCTCTCTCTCTCTCTCTCTCTCTCACTGTCTCTCTCGCTCTCTCTCTCTCTCTCTCTCTCTCTCTCTCGCTCTCTCTCTCTCTCTCTCCCTCTCCCTCCCTCCCTCCCTCCCTCCCTCCCCTCCCTCACTCCCTCCCCCCTCCCCCCTCCCTCCCTCCCCTCCCTCCCCTCCCTCCCCTCCCTCCCCTCCCTCCATGCCTCCCTCCATCCGTCCATCCCTCACTCTCGCTCTCTCTCTCTCACTATCTCTCTCCCTCCGTGCCTCCCTCCCACCCCACCCTTTCTCCCTCCCTGCCTCCCTCCCTCCGACCCTCCATCACTCTCTCTCACCCCATTCACCCATCCATCATCCATCAACCGATCCATCCACCCACCCACCCACCCACCCACCCACCCACCAACCCGCCCGCCCGCCCGCCCGCCAGCCCGCCCGCCCGCCCGCCCGCCCGCCCGCCCGCCCGCCCGCCCGCCCGCCCACTCATCCATCCATCCAGCCATCCATCCCTCCATCCAGCCATCCCGCCAGCCAGCCAGCCAGCCAGCCAGCCAGCCAGCCAGCCAGCCAACAACCACCCACACACCCACCCACCCACCCAGCCAGGTAGCTAGCCACCCACCCACTCACCCACCCACCCACTCACCAATCCATCCATCCATCCAACCATCATCCATCATCCATCATCCATCCATCCATCCATCCATCCATCATCCATCATCCATCATCCATCCATCCATCCATCCATCTATATCGGCCGTCTGTCTGTCTGTCTGTCTGTCTGTCTGTCTTTCTGTCTTTCTGTCTTTCTGTCTTTCTGTCTTTCTGTCTTTCTGTCTGTCTGTCTGTCTGTCTGTCTGTCTGTCTGTCTGTCTGTCCGTCCGTCCGTCCGTCCGTCCGCCCGCCCGCCCGCCCGCCCGCCCGCCCGCCCGCCCGCCCGCCCGCCCGCCCGCCCGCCAGCCCGCCCGCCCGCCCGCCCGCCCGCCCGCCCGCATGCCTGCCTGCCTGCCTGCCTGCCTGCCTGTCTGTCTGTATGTCTGTCGCTCTGTCAGTATGCCTGCCTGCCTGCCTGCCTGCCTGCCTGCCTGCCTGCCTGCCTGCCTGCCTGCCTGCCTGCCTGCCTGCCTGCCTGCCTGCCTGCCTGCCTGCCTGGCTGGCTGGCTGGCTGGCTGGCTGCCTGCCTGCCTGCCTGCCTGCATGCCTGCCTGCCTGCCTGCCTGCCTGCCTGCCTGCCTGCCTGCCTGCCTGCCTGCCTGCCTGTCGGTCGGTCGGTCGGTCGGTCGGTCGGTCGGTCGGTCGGTCGGTCGGTCGGTCGGTCGGTCGGTCGGACGGTCGGTCGGTCGGTCGGTCGGTCTGCCTGCCTGCCTGCCTGCCTGCCTGCCTGCCTGCCTGCCTGCCTGCCTGCCTGCCTGCCTGCCTGCCTGCCTGCCTGCCTGTCTGTCTGTGTGTCTGTCTGTCTGCCTGTCTGTTTATTTATCCAGCCCCTCTTTTTCCCTCACTCCTTCCCTCCCACCCTCCCCATCTCGCTCCCTCGATCTGTCTCTCATGTACCGTAATAATAGCAGGTTCAACAGTTTCAATGACATTAACCCTTTGCACACGGAAGCAAAAAAATACGACAAATCGCTTACAATTATGAGAAGTATTACGTTGAATATTCTGTGACTAATTTAACTGGAAGCCGTTGCTGCCTATCAACGGAATCATGTCAAAAATGTTTCAAAATAATAAAAATAATATATATGTGTGTGTTCTGCGGCTGTGGTAGTTTGAAAACATGCAGCTACTTTCATGCCTTCTTCTTCTTCTTCTTCTTCTTCATATTTGGCCACTACTCATGTCCTCAGGGAGAATTCTTACGTCCTTCAAACAATTCTTACTCGGCACTGCTTCCAATCTGTCATCATTCAGATCGATGGGTGACACACTTGGCCGGTGTATGTAGTGCTGTCCTCTATGGGCTCGGGTTGATGTTAGCAGCGTGTACAACACATTCCAAAGATTTCAGTGCAGGTATCTCTCCGTTGCAGAACATGACGAAACACAGTCCATCGTTGAGGGGACACCATCACGTTTAGTGGTACGGTATTAAACATGATGAGATTATAATCTCCGGCCAGCGCTGTTGGATTATAATACGAAGGTGCCTGCAATGACAGGCATTAAGCATATCTAGAACTGATTTCGGAGATGCTCAGTTTTTGCAGTTGTATAACATCACTAATACACAGGTAGCGCCGGAAAAGCATAGTGTCCTGGCCAGTGAGAGCCGTGATCCACAATGAACCTTTCCAGAGTAATGTCGTCATATGACGTCGCGGTGCGTAGGATGATATCATAATCATTACTGCATAAATGATTCAATATGGACCATCGCTAACTCTTAATATTCGACACGTTGTAAGAATTGTACTGTACTATTTAATACACATGATGTTGAATATTTTGAAACTAAGTTGAGTGGGCGCTGTTGTTGCCATAGGCAGCCGCAGCACCCGGTCAAATTAGTTTCAAAATAGTCAACAGCCCATCTGTATAGTTTTCTGGAAATTGATAGTCAGGAAGGTCAGAGATCTATCGAACCCATCACGAGGGAGGTGTGGGTGGAGCTTAGCTAGAGATGGGCGGGACATAGCTAAAATGGAATGATCCATTTCCAAAAGGAGTGCGATTAGGCATTTAAATAATTCAATGTGGAGCGATGTCAGATGAGCCGTACATGAGTGAACCAAGGATTTTTCTTTTCCTCCATTCCACACCCACCCACCCCCACCCCCCATCACACCCACCCCGTCGCCCCCCTCCAACTCCCCCTCTCCACCCTACCCCACCCACCCAACCACCACCCACCACCAACTACCCCGCCACACAGCATGATGCCTATGAGGAGATTCACATGCTTATGTTCGTCTATGTACAGATATAACGAGAACGTTATTCAGAGGCTTCTTTTCGTTATCTGTGAAGTCTACATCATCTGTGTACGCCATCTCTAGTAGAATGCCAAGTGTAGATAATTGAGCGTTTGGTCCTGTGGTGTGCTTTCGAATATGTGGGATGGCTGCGACAAGACATCATTTAAACATCAAAGAGGAGAGTCCATCTCCCTGTGGATAGACATTGGTGGTCTCGAACACCTCAGCCTCCATATTTCGCCTACCACTTTCAACTTATCTTTGCCAAAAGGTGTCTGATTAGTCCCAGCTCATAGCCATCACAGCCAGTTTGATGTAGTGCGTCCAGAATATGTGACCAGTTGATGCTCCCAAATGTCCGTAGCATGTCGACGCCCATATGGAAATTTCCAGCGCTTGGACATGATTACTGACACGAGCATTCAGTGAGCCCATATAATGCGTGTGTCAATCATTTCTCGGATGCTGCACAGTGCAACATTGGGCAAGATCATTTGCACGCTGTTGAGGAGCGCTGCATGGGGCAGGTTTGCTGGTTGTTCCAGGAATCTTTTTGGGCTTGGCCAGGGAGATAAGGATACCGTGGACAACAGAGTTTATTATCTGTCATTTCCAGTAGATACTAGCACATACATGCATACAGAGTTCATTGTTGTTGCTGCTGGGATCAAACACAAGATCATACCTTACGGCCTCAAGTGCCTTCTCAACCTAGGTAAATGATTTTTCGGTGTAGTTGCCTAGGATCGCGTACAGGTGAGGGTAATGTCTCCTCGTCTGGATCCGTACACCGGTTCTTAAAACATTCTCTGATCGCATCTACATTTCCCTTGTCTGTCCCTAGTAAGGCGCCCTGAACAGTACTGTACCTAGAAAGCGATGGGGATGGGCCCGCAACTCTCAGATTAAGGGCCAGTTAAGCATTTTGTGACCATCATCTGAGACTCGGATAGCATCTGCCAAAGGGTCTTCCTGTAGTGTGGCGAGTTCGTTTAGTTGTTCCTTTGTTTGATGCAGTATGGCATTGTACTCTCGGTGAATCTGTGTGCAGTCTGTGCTCTGACCACTTTGATAGATGATGGGCCACAGTGGCTTCTGTTGTTTGGACAGCTTTACAAGGAGTGAGTATGCAGTGTACCGTACAATTCTGTCCCTATCCGTGACAACTCATAAAGCATTGGTCAATGATGTATCAATGGATTTGGATACTATGGATAAGGAGCATGTCTGGTTACATTGAAATTCAGATGATTGGACTCAAAATATTAACAATTCGCTAATTGTTCTTGGCGAAATCATAGGTGTGTCCAATTAAAATGATCGGATTGGATGCTGATTGTATTCTAAATAATATGCGGGATGGTATAATGCCCAGCAACAATTAGTGGCTCTATTGTGCTCCTGTATGTGTTCATACAAAGCTCCCTAGATGAATGGACGTGGAGTAGCATGAATTTTCACGTTTACCGAGGCGTAGATGGAACTTAGCAAATGATGTATTGAGCTAATGAGAACAATGATTAACCATCATAATCTCAACATTGTAAATGATTAAATAAACTACAATCTAGAGAAGGATTAGTTTGATGCACCGCTTTTATTTCCTCCCAGTGTAATTATCACAGGACCATAACAGATAACCATATCTCTCCCTAAATAGCATGTGGGATGCTGTTGATCCTATTACATATACATGGAGGAAGCAAGTTTTAGTTATGACCCGCCTATCTCTAGCTATTCTCCAGACACCCTGTGCTCGTTTTGGGATCACTGCACTCTCTGAATCTCAATTTCCAGAAAGCTATACAGGTAAGCTGTTGAATATTCAACAGAATGTTTATATTAAATAATACTGACTTATAATTCCTCCAGCATGACAGACTATTAAGCGTTTATGACGGACTTAATTGCGTCATTCATGGCGTAAACCTAACTTTGACGTAGTTGATTATGACGTCATAAGATTGAGCGATAGATTAGATTCATCCATTATCTATATTCAGATGCTTAGGTAACCAATGTACCATTGTGATACACATATATCCAATACTCCACCTTTCTCACAATCTCGTATTGCTGATTCTTGCTGCCTAGAAATGTATATCACAGGTTATTTCAGTAGACATTAGCAATGCTTGATAGATTGGTATTTGTGTAGGTATTGCCTGTTCTTGACAGACTAGGGTCGTGTTCTCACTAGAGAGTTAATCGGAAATAACGCCATGCTTCAGTTATTCCTGATTAACTCTCTAGTGAGAACACAGTCTCATATTCTAGAGATATATACGCAATATTGAAGTAGTTAGACGCAGTATCCCATCTTAACATAGCAACAAGTTATGGTTATATTCAGAGATCATGTGACATTTAAGATAGATAATTTGGCCAACATTATTAATGGAGGAATCCAGTTGATCGATTAATAATGTGACGTCATCATCAACAACATCGCGCGTAGGTTGGCGTCATAACCAATTAAGTCACGAATGACGCGATCTAGTCCGTCATAGAGGCTTAATAGACATCCAAGCTGAATGAATTTTATGTCTTTCCTATTTATTCTATAGAATATGTTGAACCTAATTTGACGCGGGGCTGTTACTGCCATGGGCAGCAGCAGCACCCATTCAATTTAGGTTCAAAATATTCAACAGCTTACCTGTATAGTTTGCTGGACATCGTAGTTCAGATGGCTAAGGGATCGATTGATCCTAACACGGGTAACGCGTGGGTGGCGCTTAGCTGGAAATGGGATGGGCATAACTAAAACTGGATTCCTCCATTCCTATTTATTCAGAACATTTCTGAGACAGTGGTTCTGTCCAATTATCTAGAATAGATATCACTGAGTAGATACCAGACTATCCATTATGTGGAATGTGTGGTACCCAATTGCATCCGTTTTTATTTACGTTAACAGATAGCGAATCCGTTTATATATTATCCTTGGACGCTACAATATTGACATGTGCCGATATTATCGTTGCCGTGATAAGTATAATACTTTATTAATGTAGTCGTATGTGTGTTAGTTCTATAATCTAATGGTGGTATGAAAACAATGTTATTCTTTTCTCTGGCCACCCATATTGTATTTGCAGGATAACATAGTAAAGTTCAGATGGAGACACACAAATCTATACTATATCAGCACCCGCACATGAGTTGCATACGTTAGCCTATTGCTGGGGATTATGTGTGAGCCAGTAACGGATTGGAATCTGATAGTAGCTCTGTGTCCAGTGCATGATCTACGAAATCTTTGATGCAAAGGTTTTGGCTGAAAAATATTATCCTGTGTTCTATTCAACGCTCTCTCCCCCCCTCTCTCTCTCTCTCTCTCTCTCTCTCTCTCTCTCTCTCTCTCTCTCTACCCCCCCCCCCCTCTCACTCACTCTCTCCCTCGCTCTCTCTCTCTTTTTCTCTCTCTCTCTCTCGCTCTCTCTCTCTCTCTCTCTCTCTCTCTCTCTCTCTCTCTCTCTCTCTCGCTCTCTCCCTATCTCTCTCTCTCTCACTCTCTCTCGCTCGCTCTCTCTCTCTCTCTCTCTCTCTCTCTCTCTCTCTCTCTCTCTCTCTCTCGCTATCTCCCTATCTCTCTCTCTCACTCTCTCTCACTCTCTCTCGCTCTCTCTCTCTCTCTCACTCTCTCTCTCTCTCTCTCACCTGTAGTTCTGCGGCCGATGAGTAGCCTCGCCATCGCTACAGATAGATGGCTATTCTCAGTTTCCCAAACGGGTATCAAACTATTAACAGTTTGGTAAAATATATGTGGCACGTGCGGTGCAACTGTTTGCACATTGTAGGATTATTATAACTTTAAGCATGCACAAGTCTCAATCGGCATCCTCGTCGGCAGTGGCGGCGGCGGTGGTGACGGCGGAGACATCGGCGGCGGCATGTAGGTGCAATAGTCACATTTGTTCAGTAGTATATTGAGCACAGTGCTGGTTAATGTGTTAGGTAGAGATATTCCAAGGATTGCATAACATACGGTAATATTTACCAAGCCAACCATCAATGATTCCGCCAATCATTTCACAAAGTGCCAGCCTCTGCCGATACACTATCGCCCTTATGCGGCAAAATGCACATGGAGAAACGATCTATTGACAATTTTATCATTGGTTACATTCCTAAATCATCAGTCTGTACGTTTTTTGACAACGCATATGGCTGGGTGACACAAAATGATGAATTGCGGTGTATCCGCATTCTGACGTAGGTCATTGAGCGATTGTTGATGTCATAGTGAGATATATAGTCCCTGAACACTTTGACACGAAACTAGACGTTGATACAAGTAATCGAACTAGTTATACGATGTTTCTTATTGGATTTATATAAATAAATGTCAAGCCTGTTCGGGAAACCAGGTCTCTTTTGACGCTCGAAAATCAAGTATTGTTTGCCACTTATCCTAAAGATATTGCATTTATATTCGTAGCCTTCATCTTCTTGTTACTGCTAACCTATTCGTAGTAGCTAGTTGATAGTTCTCTAATAAATTGCATTCCCGTTCTAGAGCTGTCCATCCATTAGTAAGCTAACAACCTGTATAGCAATGGCATGAAGAGAAAGAAAGTATTCGCAAAACCATGTCATGCGTGTGTTTTGTTCCGTCCACCCATGCTACATACTGTGATGGCCTTTACCTCTGCCAAATCTAGCCAACGTTCTGCTAACAGTCAGCTCAGACATAGATTCATCTTCATACTGATCACAATTCACCATTCCAGGGACTCCTTCTGTCATCTGACGTCATATGACGTCATAGGCAGCTAAGCGGCGTTCAGGATGACGTCATAATTATATTATCATAAATGATTCCATTTGGCCCGTCTTTACCTTTTAATGGTCCGCGAGGTTGTACGAATTGTATGTCTCTACTATTTAATAGACATGCTGTTGAACATTTTGAAACTAATTTGAGTGGGTGGAGCTTGACTAGAGATGGGCGAAGCATAACTAGAAAGGGTCCATACAAAGAGACCATCTCTCGGGATTTATCCGGAAAATGCGGACTTTTTACCGGGCCTCCGGATTTTCGGACACCTGTGAAATAACCGTATATTTTTGATTTACCTATTAAAACCATTTAATGTGTACAACATAGCTACTAATATTAACTGCTAAGTATTGATGAATATATATTTTGAATTATATTTATAACTTTGCAATTTGTGAGAGACAAGTTCTAGTTTAAACTGATTATGCATTTTTGCATGCTCACGTAAGGAAACATTGAAAGAGACAAATCGCGCGCTCGCGCACTATATCCGAAAAGGGCAAATCGCTCGCTCTCGCGCTTGTCCAAACTTATTTTCTGGATAAAAAGCCATGGCATGCTGGTCTCGCTGCCACTTGGACAAAGGACCACGTGTGTTTAGAAGTAGTCCTCGTGTTTTTCCTGGTCACAGTGGGTATAATACTGACCCACAGAGTCAAGTGCCATTCTTCATGGTATGATAGTTAATGGACATTTCCAGTTTTAGCTATGCCCCGCCCATCTCCAGCTAAGCTCCACCCACAGCTCAATCGTGTGGGGATCGATCGATCGCTGAACTCCCTGACTATCAATTTTCAGAAAACTATGCAGGAAAGCTGTTGACTACTTTGAGACTAATTCGACTGGGTGCTGTTGCTGCCTATGCCAGCATGTTTATTAAATAGCAAAAAACATACAATTCGTACAACGTATCGGACTATTAAGCGTTAAAGACGGGCTTAATCGAATCATTCACGACGTCATGATTATGACGTCAACATACAGGTTGCGTAGTTGATTGTGATGTCATATAATTGAGTGAGGAAATGACTTCATAAATTAGTGAGTCCCGGAAGATGAAGGTGTCTCGAGTTACTCCCAAAAATAGGTTGTCGTAATATGTCAGAGATTTCCAAGTCTGCCCCATTCTATTAATTATGAAAAAGGTTCTATTTTGGTTTTGAAAGACATTCTGTCAAATCAGCAAAGTTTTTCACGTTTCTGCTCTACTGGGTAATTCACCTTTCGTGAGTATCCATCGATGATCTGACGTCATATGACGGCATACTCAGCTAACCGGCATGTAAGATGACGCCATAATCATTACGTCATAAATGATTATATTAGGCCCGTCTTTAACGCTTAATAGCCCGACACGTTGTACGAATTGTATGACTCTACTATTTAATAAACATGCTTTTGAATAGTTTGAAACTAATTGGACTGGGCGCTGTTGTTGCCATATGCAGCAACAGCACACAGTCAAATTAGTTTCAAAATATGCAACAGCTTACCTGCATAGTTTTCTGGGAATTGATACTCAGAGTTCATAGATCGATCGATCCCAACACTAGTGAGGTGTTGGTGGAGCTTACCTAGAGATGGACGGGGCATAGTAAAAAATGCAAAGCTCCATTTCTGTTCCCTATCCGGTATCCCATATCAGAAATTTAAGATACTTATTGCTCCGGATAATATACCACCATGGTGTTCGTGGGCTATCAGATTTTAACGTGCCATTCTGAGGAAGACTCAAAATTGCAATATTCTATGATTAAATATATCAGTTTTGAGAGAGTTTATGGACGACCACTACGACTACAGACATCGGATAGGCCTACATGGATCTACATCCGCTGTCTGATATTGATCTCAAGGGTAGTGAGTATTAAATATGCATACTGCTGAGATAATGCATAACAAATTGAAATTAAAAATTGTTTTAATTGGTACAATGTTGTAGGCTTGCGCTATTACGTGATTAAATGGAAAATCGCGATTATGATTTGCATCGTGAATGTATTTTATTAACAATTAAATAATCGAATTATCGAATAATTGCATAAAATATTGCAAAACCTACCGTTTAATTACTCGTTATTGAGATCGGTCATGAACATTTACATTTTACTCAGGGAATGTATGTCCATTTACGAGGCCAATAGAAGACTATTTTGGAAAATGAATCACTGGAATGACTGGCCAGATCCTCGAGCCTGCCATTCCAGTGATACATTTTCAAAACTAGTATTTTCTTGGCCTGCAAATGGACATTCCTAAGCATCTTTGCAGATTTCGTCCCTGATGCGTCTTTGCTTTGGACTATAGCTGGGTTATTTTTACCCGGACTGTTTAGTCGAGTAATCACGATTATTCTTAAATAATCGATCATGGTCACTCAAAACAATAATCGCGCAACGACGTCTGGTGGAAACTTGTATGACTGTTTCATTCCTTCGCGATAATCTGATTTACATATTAATAGCTGCGTGTGTGTGCAAGGGCTACACATGTGTAGCTGTTTTCCGACAAAAATATTTATAGAAGACATTTTCTTCATTTCCCCTGCCAATTGGCAATTCATTTCACAATAGTCAAGCTGATTAATGTCAGGGACGTAGCTTAGAATTTTCACAAAGGGGAAAATAAATTTAATCAATTACAATTTCGTACCCGCTATGTGTGTTATTTCGTAGCCTCTTTCTAAAATACTAGGATGTGGTGCTAGCTTTGGTCTGACATTCCAGCACCTACTTAAGGGAGTGATCGATTACACTATCTTCTATCCAGCCAATTTCCAGATAAACTCGGCTCACTTTGTATGCGCGTTTGACTCGGCTTTAACATTTTGATTTCTGATTTCTCAAAATCTCATTTTCAGGGTAATTATGCAGACAAACTAATTTGAATAGGAGCTAATGGTGCGTATGACAGCAACAGCTCGTAGGCACATTAATTCAATATATATTCAACAAAATTGTTACTAAATTGCAAATTCACACGCAACTTCAAAAAGGTTACTCTCGAACCTTGCCGCTTTCGTGACGAACCTACGTCGTTTGATTATGGCATCAGTTAACACAGCGTATTTTGATTATGGCGTCAGTTAACGCGCAGCGTATTTTGATTATGGCGTCAGTTAACGCGCAGCGTGTTTTGATTATGGCGTCAGTTAACGCGCAGCGTGTTTTGATTATGGCGTCAGTTACCGCACAGCGTATTTTGGTTATGACGTCAGTTAACGCGCAGCGTATTTTGATTATGGCGTCCGTTAGCAAACAGTGTATTTTGATTATGGCGTCAGTTAACAAACAGTGTATTTTGATTTTGCCGTCAGATGCTTGAGTGACAGACATGATCCTTTAATTATATATGGCGCTGCTCTCTATTACTGAAGATAGATGGTATGTAGTATGCCTAGCTGATCTTCTGTGACGCAACCTCTCCCCATGATCAGCAAAGGCATACTTACACAGTCAATCGGTCATAAATATGCCACCCTGGTAGCTGAAATGGTTACACATGGCGTCATTAAGGTTTACCCTCTTCGAGAAATTACGCAATTTAGGCAATGGATTTTTCAGGGATATGTTGACGCCTTAATGATTTCATCAACAGGAGGATGATATATGGCGATGTCACAGCTGCTGTGCATCAGCAATATGTAATTACATATACGAGAAAGCAATGCAATAGCAATTTCGCAACTTAAAAAATTATATTAATTTATACGTAATGAAATCATCATATGTTAAGATTTATTTCGTCTCATTACACGTAGGCCCACAGTTTAAGCCTCTAAAAGTATACAATATAAGCAATTTTATTTTCAGTAATTTTGCTGTGAACATGCACCTTTAATTGATGACAGACTGACAGTCCATGGGCCAGGGGCAAAGCTTTCAACAATGTCTCAAGTTAATAAAATGATAAATAAAATATACTTTCCTCGTGAGTAGACTTTTGGTAGTTATCACACCTCTAACATGATGGGGAAAACTAAATTGTACAGAACCTTTGAACCAATCATCATATAGCTATAGTTTACCACTCACGATGCGTGTTTTATTGCCCTTCATAGAATCAAGATTATAATTAGGAATTTAAACAAGTAAGTTAGACATGGGAGGTAAAAAGGTTGCACAGGTGTTATGTATTGCCCGAAATCTGTGACCTCACAGTATTGTAAACTAATTAAAGATTAGTTATAAACACTTGTGCTAAACATATTTTTTCTTGTCCGCAGTAGAGCATTTTAGACAATCCAAGGCACCCATGTTAAATTATTTTTGAAGATGTTGCTTCAATGAAACATGACAAGGAGTCAATTTCGGCAGTCAATTGAAATGCGAAATAATGGAACATAGAAAGCTTAAATGAACATAACCTTTGAACAGTTCAAGACAGAGCCACAAATTATCAATCAGAATGAATGTTTTTCCATCCTCTATCTATACCATCTCGTCTGTGAATATTATCCTACGTGACTCTTTTAAGAAAGAAATGTTCCTGGGATAATATTAGAAAATATGGCAGAATAAAATGTACACTTGTCTTTGTATGAGAATCTGCTCATTGAATTACTACATTATTCAGCATGCAATTAAATGATGCTATATACTTCCGTATTATCCGGATAAATCCATATTAATTACAAGGTAGTGGTTCAACGCCAACCTAAAGCTGATGTACGCATGTTAAATATTGATTTGTATTTCTTTATGTACTGGATAGAATCCTAATACACTGCTTGTGAAGCTTAAAACAAGATAGCACCTGCTGGGCCCTAAAGCTAAGCTCACATCACCACAAAATTATGAATCGTAGAAAACGTTGCTGCAAGCTGCTCAAATACGCAATTATATTTCTATTTTAGATTTGTCCAAAGACTTTGCGGAAGGTGAAATCCTAACTGTCAAATATCATCTAAATTGTCGTATTTATATTCACAAAAGGCACATGCTTTGCTTCTTGCCAAGACGCGACCTGGCATGCAGCGTATCTCTGGCATCACACACATAAATACATACAGATAAAAGGTAAAGTGATAACGAATCTTTAGTGTATGATGCAACATGCATATTCTGCCAATAGTACAGATATGTCAGTGGTACACAAACAAGAGCGTGTTTGGTTCAATTTAGAGTTTCGTGCTGACAACGTAATCCGGGTGGCGGAAATTCTATAGTAGAGGTAATGCACTTCTAAGCCGTGTGTGTATAGATGCAGATGCTCATAGCCATCGCGAGTGTTACCTCGATTATACCAGACCAGAAACAGGAAAGCCCTCTACAATTAATACAGAAACTGATAATGTCAGTTATGAAAATGATGATAAAAAATTAAACTATGACGATGCTGTGCAGCTGGCAAAAGATGAGCTGTTTTCATTCATCCCAAACGAACTTTGTCTTAAACCTTGTGTAATTCCTATGATTCAACTGATATCCAAATTGACTGAAAAACTTGCAGCTCGTGGTATACAAGGTAAAAAAACATACTCTATACAGAACCACAATCGACGCATGTTAGAGACTGAATTCAGAGAGACGTTGCGATTTGTGACTGATAGGAATGGGAGGCTTCTTCTCTTCGCCTCATCACTTACAATTCACCTTTCCAGATTATTTATCCATCATCTGACCTCGTATGACGTCATAATCAACTCAGCGCGAATACGATGACATCACAATCATTACGCCACAAAGGTTTCCATATAGACCGTCATCAAATCTTTGTAATTCTTTGCTGTTTAATAAACATGCCGTTGAATATTTTGAAACTAATTTGACTGGGCGCTGTTCTGCCTTAGGCAGCAACAGCGCCCAGTCAAATTAGTTTCAAAATATTCAACAGCTTACCTGTGTAGTTTTTTGAAATCGATAGTCAGGGTTTGGCCTGTAGGTGGGACTTAGAATAAACCTTCCGTATCCTCTGCGTGTCGTAAGAGGCGACTAAAGGAGGTAAGGGTGAGGCAACCCTGACAGAAACCTCGAGTGCTGAAGACGGAGGTTCCAGGCCGCACGGCGCACTCTAATAAACCATGGATCCACGCACTTAACGCTTATGATCATGTCGCTAGTCACTTACAGGACTGGCGGTATGATCAGCGAACGAAAAGAAGAAGAAGAAGATAGTCAGGGTGTTCAGAGATCGATCGACCCCAATACGAACAAGGTGTAGGTGGAGCTTAGCTAGAGATGGGCGGGGCATAGCCAAAACCGGAAAAGTCCACTGGTTATCTTGTAAAGGAGTATTGTGCTGTGAAAGCAACTTGATGTTCTCAAATCCAAATTTGATGAGAGTATGTTATGTAAAGTTTGTACCAAATTATAAAGTCCCAGGAGATCAGTGAAGACTGGCGCCCTGATACGCAAAAGAAGTTTTGCATCCCTGAAACATTGGTTAACTTTATTTATGCGCTGATAGCTGGTGGGAGTAACTACTCATGTCCACCACAAACAGTACAGATCAATTCTTTTGGGCAGGATTTGGTGTATGCGGTCACATTAAATGGAAAAGCCACCAAACCATAGTCTTCTCCAATTCCCTGTAAATCATTGACTGCAAATGTGGAATTAATACACACCTTGAACCGTTGTTGACACAGTGTATCGTATTAAAGCTAGAAGAAATCGATACTGCTCTTTGGTTGCGAAAGGTGGCATTGGTTAAAATGATATGTATCTACCATCGGATATCCGTCCTGACATGTTGACAACACTGGTGTGAGACAACATTAATCACTTAGAGAAGACGCTTTGTGGTAGGGGCATACCACACAGGGGAAATAGGATTGCCATTCAATAAAAATGCACATGATCAACTGAATATCCGCTGGATCCACCTCCTGTGGCTAAGACAAAGCAAATAAGTATCTCTACCGACGCTGGCACAATACCAATCTATAATGCTGGGAAACGTGAGCGACCACAGCAAAGAGAAACTGCTGATCCCAAAACTGGCAACACAGTTCAAAATTCTATAATGAAGAATATTGCTTGCGTACTGTCAATCATATTACATACAAAAGATCGAAATGTTAGTGGTTAGACTGGGTTCAATATAAGCAAACCCGTGATGAAATAGAAGTTGTAGAAGACACAATCGCATACCTTCCAACAGTAAATTTGTCATTAACCCAATGGCCCTTTCCGGTTTTAGCTATGCCCCGCCCATCTCTAGCTAAGCTCCATCCACACTTCGCCCGTGCTGGGATCGACCGATCTCTGAACACCCTGACTGTCAATTTCCAAAAAAGCTACACATTTAAGCTGTTGAATATTTTGAAACCAATTTGACTGGGTGATGTTGCTGCCTAAGGCAGCAACAGCGCCCATTCAAATTAGTTTCAAAATATTCAACAGCATGTTCATTAAATAGCAAGGAATTACAAAGACATACAATTCATACAACGTGTTGGTGTATTTCAGATTTGGTGAGGGTCGATATGGAACTCTTTGTGACGTGATGATTGTGACGTCATCATACACGCGTTGAGATGATTATGACGTCATACGAGGTCAGATGATAGATGGACACTCTGGAAATGTGAATTATCAACTGTGTGTGAAATCTTAATTAATCTCTGAAATTTAAGAAAATGTTGCAGTTATAGTTTGTGTATTCGACAAGGCGCGTATGCAAAGGCTTTGAAATTTGCATGGAAACACCAAGACATGTTTAGTTTGCTAATTCTCCCAATATGGGGTTTCCACACAATATACACAATGCTAGCAATACTAGGAAAGCGGTTTTGGTGATGCATGGTTGAAAGACCTGTGTGTTGAGGCGGGAGTTATTACTGATGGTTCCATCTCTGGCTGGAAGGCCGAAAATACAACCGTGCTATTAGGCTTCACAAACTGCTGTATGAGAGTATTTTGAGAATCGCATTGGATGGCTTTGTACGGTGGTTAGAAGATGCTGAAAAGGACAATCTAGATGAAACTCCGATTGCAGTCCAGAACCTTGCTAATAACACTTCGCAGGAGTCACTGCGAGGAATCATGCACAATGCATCTTGGCTAAATATAATGGGACTGTTTGGGCAATATCTTGACTTTCTAAGAAATGGTACTAGAGAACTTTCTGTATTTTGGGTGTCTTATGTTGACAAGGTTGACATTGTTATTGAGATTTGCTCCTATACCTAGCGTCAGTTCAGGCTATGATACCACGGTGCTTTTCCCCATGATAGACGTAATTACGCGAGATTTCTACCATACTACTGCGGCCAGATGTCCTGACTGAGAATTGATCAGCATTGATCATCCTGAGGTGTACACTCATTTTATGCAGGATGGATTCTCTGCACAGTTTAGAGAAAACAATCCTTTCAGGAGCATCTCATTTGATCAAATTGTAAAAGAGAGACGTAACAAGAATATACACACGCCAGGTGAGACCAGGAGCAGTACACATGTTCATGCAGAGTACAGAAGCATGTTTCTTAAGTAGCTCAGCGAGATGAGGGATCTTGGGGTCTTATTATGGAACCATCCATGATACTTAAGGATGAGACAGATGTCCAGTCGTTGATTGATCTTGCATAAAACTCTTTAATTAATCCATGTGGTGATAATCAGGACATGTGTGTAAGTCTAGCAACGGGGACTCTGGCTCCAGCGAATTATGCCAACGATTTAATAAATATCCAAAGAATTGGTGAAATCGTATACCAGGAATTTAAATCAACTCGTCTTGAAAATAATCTATCTGATTTAGTGGACCATCATGAAACAAATAAAAAGCAGACGCTGAAACCATTCATCCACATGTGCATGCCAAAGATAAAGTGTATGGGAAAGGATGTAGTGCTGAAATGTGATAGCAATTTGTTTGGCCACATGATCGTTGTCGCACAAACCCGGAAGCTTGATACGATAGAGGTAATCAGTCACCCACTTGGTACGATACCATGGGCTTTGGCTAATGGGGATGGGCCGCGCAGAAAGACTGATAATACGGTCAAGGTTATGAATGAAATTGGAAAAATCTGCCATTAGCAGAAAATCTTAGGGCTGGATCAGCAGGTATAATCGACCGGGTGAGT
The DNA here is from genome assembly GCA_034401795.1 of Chaetoderma sp. LZ-2023a. NCBI lineage: Eukaryota > Metazoa > Mollusca > Caudofoveata > Chaetodermatida > Chaetodermatidae > Chaetoderma > Chaetoderma sp. LZ-2023a. The sequence continues at coordinate 76,125,671 of CM067364.1, forward strand.
ATCATCCAGAAAATGATTGTAAGTAAGATAACCTTTGCAGAACCTGACAAGGCTTCACAGAGAAGAGGTTTTCTTGAAGGCAAGCTGAGAAAATGTCATATTTTATTTGTATCTTGCATATTCTATTAAGGATGCAGAGAGGTTCTGCGGATGATCTGGAACAGGCGTGCATTTCAAAAGCATCGTCTTATGACATAAGCACCTAGCAAGACTAGTTTGATTCAGTTCCTCAATGAAGAATGGAAGCAAGAGTGCAGTAGTGAGATTATTGGTGACAAACAGCTGTACGTCACATTTGCGGAGAAATGCTATGTCAGCGGTGATGAATCATCCAAAGTTGCAGAGCTAAGCTCAACATAAGAGGATGCGGATACATGGATTCCAATGCACACAAAAGATGCAGCAGAAAAAGGGTACATCACTGCTATCGTCATCTATGGAGACACGGAAGTCTGTATTCTTTGTATTGCATTTGAAAAGGATATTCCCTGCTCTCTTTATCAGAAGCGTGCGACTCATGTACGAACATAGTATATGGACATCACAAGCTTGAGAAAGTCTCTAGGAGATGTTATATCAGAGGCCCTGGTTGGTTTGCATGCATTCAGTGTCAGTTCATTTGCTCACAGGTCCCGATCCACCCACTAGCTAATTAGCAAATGCTAGTAAAGGTGTAATCTGGCTAATGAAAAGCATAATTGGCTAAATTATTGGCTAATTACTAAAATTAATTTAATCTTCTTGATTGTCTGAATCCTGACTAATTCCAACATTACAATCGCAAAGCAAAAATTCCTGTTTACATTGTTATATTACTTTCAAAATATTCAACACATTCCTTATACATAAATACGTGATTGTATCTGGACTGTGGAATTGATTGCATTGATGCCTGCCTGCAAACGTGTTCATAAGTGACATTGAAGTAAAGATGTGGCAACAATATTTACTATTTGGCTAACAAAAATGGTATTTGGCCAATCTATTGGCAAGAACCTGGCAAAAGCCAGATATGTTCCTCGCTGAGCGTGGCGATACAGGACCGTTGAATAAACTAAGGCATCACAAACATCTGCTGAATCATTTATTAATATTGGGGAAACGTGAGGTGTATCACAAAAGATCATGGAAAATTTACAGCATTTCACATGCCGCATGCATGCGTCTTCAAACAATACAGTTGAGGCGAATGACTTGCGTTATGAGATGTTCTTTGCCAAGAGAGGAGAAGTGGACTCAAGTGCCCTTCCATTATGCGGTGATAATTTTTTTATAGCATATAAGACAAGCAAACTGTCAGGCTGCCATATGGAAGTTGTGTCTTATGGCAAAACCCCGACATACATGAGCCAGATGGTGATGAGTGGAAGAGGGACACTGATGGTATTTTAGCTATCGACTGGATGCGCAGAGACACAGCCCAGACGATGTACTGGAATTCATCCCTTGCCATTGCAAGAGTCAGTGCAATGAAAAGGAATGCGTGTCTTTGGACAATGGGTTGAAATTTACCAATATGTGCACACTAAAACATGTGAAAATCAAAAACAGGATCAATAGGATCAGGAAATCGGACTGGATTATGATTCTGACATGGATATGGATGGAGCTTAATCAATGTGAACTGAATCCTGATATGACACACTGGCGCGTTCCTCTTAAAATCGGCACTCTTTTATTAGTACAGCATTACAATGCGACAGTCCATAGTAATAGTGTTAATGTCAATAGTGTCAAATTAGTGCTAGCATGGTTTTGATTATGAAATCCTAATCGGTGACCCTTACTGACCATTATATTGATCTAATTTGAATACAATACCATTAATTTGTATACAGGGAAATACGGTATTTAGCTTGACAGGTAATCCGTGGCGTTGTCTTGAATGAATCAACAGGGTTGTCATGGATTGGTCTGAAGAGGACGAGCACACACTTTAATACTCATTTTTGACAGACGTTTTCACAGTTAATCATTAATTAGGTCACGCTACTACCAGTTCGCGGATTTCGGGTAATGCCTAAAATCTGTAACCTTTTGACGCCGCATGGCCTACCTGCTGGTTTAAAGTTCTAATTACAATTTGCATTCTATGACGACTAAACACACATTTTGAGTTGTACACTATACCTATTTGATGGTTCAAAGGTTCTGCCCGAATTTGCCCCCACCACCCCTAAAATTGCACCAGGTACATCATCAGGTTTGAAGAGTGATAAATATTAAAAAGCTATCCACTAGGAAAGTCGATCACCTTAATTTATTAAATACAGACAAGGGCTATCAAAAACGTACGGGGCTTTTCTCTCCTGGTGGTACCGATTCTGGTTTGACCCATGGACTATGAGCGTTGTTGTACGAAGTGTTGTTGTTACTATTTAATAAACATACAGTTGAATATTTTGAAAGTAATTTGACTTGTCGATGTTGCTGCCATAGGCAGCGACAACACGCAGTCAAATTGATTTCAAAATAGTCAATAGCGTACCTGCATAGTTTTCTGGAAATTAATTGGCTAGTAGTTCGTGGATCGATCCCAAAACTGGCGAAGTCTGGGTGGAGCTTAGCTAAAGATGGGCGGGGCAAAGCTAAAACTGGATTCTTCCATGATGGATTGCTATATATTGTTTGTTAAAAGTGGTAGGCAGAGATGTATCTAATTTGAAACTGTTCTGAGTAGAGACGCTATAGATAGCTAGCGACGATAATGTTGTTCAACTTAAGGGCATACAGAAATGGTTAGGCTCAAGGAACGTGACCGTGTGTGTGTGTGTGTGTGCGCGTGCGTCCGTGCGTGCGCACGTACGTGCGTGCGTGCGAGTGTATGTGCGTGCATGCGAGTGTGCGTGCGTGCGTACGTGCGCGCGCGCGTGCGTGCGTCGTGGGTGTTGTTGGTTGTATTGGCCACTTACACGCGATGTATTTGAATTATGACTCTATCTTGAGGTGCTTTCCCAAAGGGTTGCCTAGACGTTCGAATGGCGTGCCATATGAATTACGCAGCATTAGGGAGTGAAGGAGATTGTCTAGGTTTCCACCGATGTCCCGTCAGCCATCTGATCGTCTGCCCGCTGACCGGTGTGAACCCCGTCACCCTGATTACCAGACGTCTACGTTACCAAGATGGCCAATCGTTGCCCTAAAGTGGCAATCTAACAACATAATCTATATTCACGTTTAGAGATTGATCTAAGACGCGGTACAAATAGGTTGTTCTCTTATTAATGACAATGAGTCATTAAAAGCCTATTTGGGAGGGAAAATGAATGAACAGAATAGCGTAAACAAGTTCCATCAGAAAATAGTATGTGTGCTGTTGCTGATCTTAGATCGCGTTCTCACTAGAGACTTTATCAGCAATAACGCCATGTTAACGCATGGCGTTAATCCTGGTGAACTCTCTAGTGAGACCACGGCTTTATTGAATATTACTTATTTCTATCGGTTTTTAGTTTAGTACGGCACCCATAATACATATATCTATCATTTCACGTTTTCCCGGCTCTAAGATCTCTGATTCTCCATGATACTTTAGCGTAGCGTCATGCTAACTGGGCTTCATTCTTCATCCTGCCAACATATTTGAAATACGTAAATCACGTAATTGATGAATCCAGTTTATCGACCAATCATATGACGTCATAATCAACAACGTCACGTGTAGGCTGGCTTCGTAATCAATTCCGTCATGAATGACACGATTTAGTCCGCCACACACGCTTAATAGTCATTCACGGGGTACAGAGTGTATGTCTTTACTATTTAATAAACATAGGCAACATCAGCAACCAGTCAAATTAGTTTCAAAATCTTCAACAGCTTACCTGTATAGTCTTCTGGAAATTCCGATTCAGATAGTACAGAGGTTGATCACTCCCAACACGGGCAACGTGGATCTCAGCTAGAGGTGCGCGTAGCTAAAACTGGAGTCATCCATTATTAAATACGTTGTCTTCGCCGTGGAGTAATATTCCATGAAACAACAGACAAAACTGTTTCCGTTTTATCCATACTGGGGTTGACATAGTTCCACCTTCCCTAAATAGTTAACACATTCTCTTCGCAAAACACACATTCTGTAAAAATGTATGATGAGGTACCATGTGTTTTATTGGCTCTGTTTTTGTATTCTTCGTCGTCTATGTTGGTGAGAATGACCTCGTATAAGGGGAAATACCGATATTGGTCAACTCTGTAATTGCGTAATTAATGGAACTTTCTAATTTTAGCTATGCCGCGCCCATCTCTATCTAAGCCACGCTCGCGTTGTGATCGATCGATCTCTGAACTCCCTGACTATCAATTTCCAGAAAACTATACAGGTAAGCTGTTGACTATTTTGAAACAAATTTGACTGCGTGCTATTGCAGCATACAGGTCGCTTAGTTGATTATGACGTCATATGATTGAGTGAGGAAATGGATTCATGAATTGGATTCACATTCTCCAGCTGTTCCTAGACTCGTAGATAAAATCTCAATCTGTCGAATCAGTTTATCGAAATAGTGTATTTGCATTCGCATGTCATGTGTGATTACTTTCTATCTAACAATGTTACACAATCAAGTTACCATCTAAACATGAGATAAATTGATGGAGACACATATCTCGGATTAAGTCGATTTACGATCCGCCATTCAGAACAGGGCATTTCCCTCTTTATGCCTCAATACGTGTTTTAACAACTTTTGTGTCAACGTATGATAATGTTAATCATATAAATTGGCCATTTAACCCTTTCACGACGAAGTCGCCCAAAACCCAGCCTCTGTAGTGGTCTTGGGGAATGCCCATTTGCAGGCTAAGAGGAAGACTATTCTTTAAAATGTACCGCTGTAATCACTGGCTCGATAACCGAGCCCGTCACTCCAATGGGAAATTGTCAAACGTCAAAAGTAAATATTACAATTTTTTGAATATATTTAGTCAATTAATGGGTAAGGTAAAGTTTGTTCAAGAACATTTTAATTTTCACACTTAAATTCACAGATAATAGATTTTTTGCCCTGCATAATTATGCACGTTCCTCAATTACTACAGCTAGATACAGCTTTTGGTCAACTTGCCTATTACACGGTTACCGGTCAAGAAAATCGACAATTTGCTTAGCCAGTGTCCATTTAGAGACACAGAGAAGACTACTTTTGAAGATTTCCCACTGAAATGACTGGCTCTAAAACCAGTCATTTGAATAGAAAATGATCAAAAGGTAGCCGTAACTTGGCTTACAAATGAACATTTCTCAAGCCGACAAGGCACGCTGTTTTGACAGCCTTGATCAGTATTGGGTTAAGATGACCCGAGAGGTATTAAAGACAGATGGCCAGAAACCTGCATTAACAGAAATGAACTTGATGTACCGGTATATACGTGGTAACTGACATATCAGATACTAAACTAACATTTCTCGGCATCGGTATATGACATTTCGCAATAAGGAAATCCAATCGACTGTGATGGAATTATTGATATTGAATATGCGGCGGACGATTTGATATTATCAATGCCGACCAGACATTCATCCACTTGATATCTGCCACCAATCTGACATTGATTGTCAGCACATGGATTAGAAAATGTTTCTCCGCGTCAGTTCTTTGATAACATAAGAATACTGCAGTTTAACCATATCGCTATGCTTTCATTGTTAATGTACCTTTCCAAGTGTATCCATGGATCATCTGACGTCATACGACGTCATAATTAAATAAGGGACGTGTATCATGACGTCATTAGCGATTCTAAATAGTCCGTCTTTAACGCCTAATTCTACCACGTTGTACGAATGGGATATCTTTGCTATTTAATAAACATGTTGTTGAATAATTTGAAACTAATTTGACTGGGCGTTGTTGCTGTCATAGGCAGCAACAGCACCCAGTTAAATTAGTATCAAAATATTCAACATCTTACATGCATAGTTTTCTGGAAAATGATAGTCACAGAGTTCAGAGATCGATTGATCCGAACACGATGGGTGGGGATCAGGGAGGAGGGGGGGGGTGCGAACCGCCCATCTCTTGCGTCCCGTTGGACTCGGGTCTCCCCACTCCCTCTCCCCCTCCCTCTCTCCCCCTCTCTCTCTCCCTCCCTCCCTCCCTCTCTGACACACACACTCTCTCTCTCTCTCTCTCTCAAGTCTCCCTGCAAACGTTTGCGGTTTGTGCATCTATGGATGCACGAGGATCATGTCGTGTATGAACGGAGCCAAGCCCCTTTTGAAGGTTACACTCGATCTTGCTATCAGAGTCGTTGGGACGAGATGCCATGTTGGTTAGCGGACGTGTGTTCGTTATCAGAGAGTCAGCAATTCTTCAAAAGCGGATTTCTTTTCAGGCGATCAGTCGAGGCGACGGTAGTCAGTCACCTGGCTTATTCAGCGAGGTTTTTGATGGTTTATCAAGGCGTATATATAAGCGGTGTGTCGAAACCGCGACAAATACATGTACACGTATACGCACGCACGCACGCACGCACGCACGCACACAGGCACGTACGCACACACGCACACACACACACGCCTGTTCGCGCACACCTGCTCTCGCGCGGATGCCTGCCCAGTCGCCCGCCCACATGTCCGCTCGCCAGCCAGGCAGCCAGCCAGCCCGTCCAGTGTAGATGGCAGTTCGCTGAATTTAAGTTTTTGTGTGCACGGACATTAACTAGTGTGCATGCTTTATACCTCGGTGGCCTGTCGCTATATTAACGTATTAGATTAATGTTTAGTAGACATGACTGAGGATGAAGCTCAGCGCCCTTCAATTGAGCTCTGATTTATCACCAACGGTTGCTACAAAAGACGTGCTACTCTCTATGACGACGGCCAACGTAGAGTTGCACAAATCACTATAGTGAGGAACATATACTGATACGCGGACGCGAACAGTCACAAAGAAGGACATCCAGCATTGTAGTGCGGTGGGCTCACTATTAGGGCCACTCACACCGTCTTGTTGTGAAGATGTATCCAAGATAATTCGAGATTCCACTAGAGCTTCTTGTTCACTGGATCCACTACCGACCAACATACTGAAAGACTGCGCAAATGAACTGTTGCCAACAATAGCCAAACTGGTTAACATGTCACTGGAAAGTGGTATCGTACCTGACGCTTTTAAAAACGCAAACGTGATTCCATTGTTAAAGAAACCTTCCCTAGATCCGGATGTTCTTAACAATTACAGACCTGTGTCAAATCTATCATTCCTATCGAAGGTGTTAGAAAAATTGTTGCCAATCAGTTCAAGGATTATTTAGAATGCAATAATCTTCTGGTACCGTTTCAGAGTGCATACCGCAAACTACATAGTACTGAAACGGCATTACTCCGCGTTCAGAACGATCTGCTTTGCTCAATGGACGATCGTAAGTGTGTGCTACTTGTACTTCTGGATCTCTCAACCGCCTCCTTCGACATGATCGATCATACTACGATGATCGTTCGATTAGAAGAACTGGCATATCAGATGTAGCTCTTAATTGGTTTTCCTCTTACCTGACTAACCGGCACCAGGCTGTTATTGTGAACAATGCTAGATCACCTGAAAATCAACTGTTGTTATTCACCACATATACAGCTCCACTAGGAAATTAATAGAATCGTATGGCATAGACTACCACTTTTACGCTGATAACACTCAACTATACATCGCTTTTTATGCAAAGGACTCTAATACCGTTCGTTTGCCTATACACCAGGATCTTTCATCTGGCTGATGAGATAACACATAGGCGTCTCTATAGTTACGGTAATACTTTATTAATATACAACTCACGCTGGGACACTGTCACTGGCTCGTTTGCACAGTTAGCCGCAATCGCCAGTTTGATATTCAAGTCGTGGAGTGGGACCAACTATCCAAAACAACAAGTGACCGTGCCCAACGCCAAGCTCCAACTGACTGCCGTCCCATGTTCTATTCGAACCATGTGACGTCAGTCCATAGTCACAAACCTTAGTGACATACAGTTGCACCTGATCCGTGGCAACACATTCACTATATACAGTACGCATTACTAGATTAACTACAACAATAAAGTATGGACACAATATATTCAACAATTCTCCTTCGTATAAGCCTGGTGTGTATATAATCCGTAGTAGTGTATGTAAATCAATGGCGGTGTGTGTCACTGTCGATGTATGCTAGTTCACGTGTGTATTTATCTGTGGGCGTGGCTTGTTCATTTATCCATGCATGTGGCGTGACTGTCCTGTGCGCGAGTGCATGGGCCCTCTGTGTACTCCTTTATGGTCCTGTGTATATTCAGTTCTGTCCTGGATTGTGCTGTGTATATTCCGTATCCTGGTGCGTATGTGATATATGTCTGTTTATGATTCGTGTGGTCAGCTGTGCGTTCTTGCGCGTGTCTTTGTGCGTGTGCTGAAACTCTCCCGTCCACCAAATATGGTACCGCTGAATATAAGACAGGTGGTCCCGTTCGGTGGTTCTGATGGGGATTTATCCCGCCACCGTCTCAACCCGCGTACCGACCGGGATCTCCATTCTAGTGGAGATGGGTGGAATGGATGACACAATGCTGTATTCTATTAATGATGACTCGTTTAGTGAACTTTCTTAATCCTATAGTTTGCACATATAATTCCAAATTCTAGTCACATGTCGCTTACCTATTCTAAACATATTCTACTTAACTACAATCGATTCCTAAGAGAGCGTATACCTTATTTCTGCCGTATTATAATAAAATATAACACAGTTAACCTTAAGGTCTTCTCTCTATCTGACTAGCCAGCTAACTACATAGCTGACAATCTTACTACTCACTAGCTGTCACTAGCAGTCATAGACTGCTATGGAAGTCCGTCTGAGTCCGTAACCGTAACTCTGGCTGTCTAACGTTAATTCTAACTCCCTGTCGTCAAAATTCGCCCACTCTTAAATATGATGTTGTCGTTGTGTCAACAAATGTGTGTGTGTGTGTGTGTGTGTGTGTTGTGTGTGTGTGTGTGTGTGTGTGTGTGTGTGTGTGTGTGTGTGTGTGTGTGTGTGTGTGTGTGTGTGTGTGTGTATGTGTGTATTAAGTGATGGCGGGCATGTATGCGCGTGAATGTGTCCTAAGAGTATAATTAACTAATTTGAATGATACTAATTAACGTATATAATACAATCGTAAAGCAACATATTATAATATGGCTACATACAATTACAGGAGTTATACTCTGCTCATGTCCATTCCGACTAACAACTGATTGTTCCATGTAGGGCATGTCGATTAATAGTCTATGCATGTATTTGTCCATTATTACTGTAAGACTCGTGGCATGTCCGTTCTAGTTTGTCACGTGTCACTGGGCGTGTCCAACATTCAGCCTATTCCGTAGTCGTGCCGTCGCGTGTGCGTGTCTGGGCGTGTCTATTGCCAAGCGGGTGCTGAAACTCTCCCGTCCTCTGTACCATAGGACCAACTAAATTCTGTGAGTGTGTGGAAAATTGTGTTCGAGACATTAAATTGTGGATGTTGAACAATCTGTTGCAATTAAACGAGAAGAAAACGGAAGTTCTCCTAATATCATCACGGCAACTCAGACAGAGTGTTGATATCAGTAGTCTGCATATTGGAGAAGCTGAAATTACGTTCGGTTCTAGTGCACATAACATCGGTGTGACATTAGACAACCCTCTGTCTATGGAGGCCCATGTTACAGCTGTCTCTCGCTCTGCATTTATCAATATAAGAAACATTAGTAAGATCAGAAAGCTCATTGAAGACAGTGCAGTGAAATCTCTCGTCCACGCCACAATAACATCACGGCTAGACTATTGTAACTCTTTGTTGACAGGCATACCATCATCCCAGCTAAACCGCCTACAAACAGCCCAAAATACAGCAGCTAGATTGATCACACGCACCAACTCATACGAACACATTACACCTGTCCTTCGGGAACTACACTGACTGCCTATCAAAGAATGCATCTGCTACAAGGCTGCTCTACTAGTGTTTAGATGTCTACACGACCTAGCACCATCGTATCTACAATCATTAATTGTACACAGGACATCACCTAGATCACTCAGATCAAGTGGCCACCTTCTATGCGTCATACCGCCTTCCAACTCATCTGCCGAAGACCGTGCCTTTTCTAAGGCAGGGCCTAAAATATGGAACAGTCTTCCATCAGAAATCAGGGACTGTAACAAAATTGAACCATTTAAATCCTTACTAAAACACATTGTGAAGCGCCTTTGAGTAGTTAAGTCTGGAAAGGGCGCTATATAAATCTATACATACATACTATACATACATGCCAGTGCGTCAATAAAATAAAAATACATACATACACTCCTCAATCACCTAGAACTGACTGGGCGTTTCAAATAACGAAGTATCACCGGAGAACCATGGTGGTCAGCGCATAGCCGGACTGACGTGAGTGCCGTCCTATTCCTTCGTGGTATCAGTTATAGTTAGATGCTAACTGAATATGACTAGCTAACCGGTGAATGCAGTATAATAAACAATGTATATACTCAACAAGGTAAAACAAACAGTAAACACAAACAGTTTTAAGACAACGCATGCACACACATATATTTAAGACGGCGCGTGGAAACACATATATTTAAGACGGCGCGTGGAAACACATATATTTAAGACAGCTACTAATGAAATAAGCAAACAGAGAGCTGCTGCGCACGCACCCGTTAGTCCGGTCTCTCGAAGTGAGTACAGAGCAGTGTACGATTACAAATAACACAGTGCCATTATGTGAAGTCGAAGGGTGGTCTGCGGCGAGTTTGCGTGTCGGTCTATTCGAGACTGGAGCAAATTGAAAGCGCTTGATAGTGCAGCAAAGTTATCCTTCAATTTACCTTTCCAGAGTATCCAACCAACATCTCAATTCGTATGACGTCATTATCAGCTCAGTGTGTGTATGACGATGTCACAATCATTACGTCACAAAGGGCTCCATATACACCGTCATCAAATCTCAAATAGTCCGGCACGTTGTATGAATTGTATGTCTTTTTAATTCTTTGTTATTTAATAAACATGCTGTTGAATATTTTGAAACTAATTTGTCTGCACGTTATTGCTGCCTTAGGCAGCAACAGCACCCATTCAAATTAGTTTCAAAATATTCAAAAGCTTACCTGTGTAGTTTTCTGGAAATTGATAGTCAGGGTGTTCAGAGATCGATCAACCCCAACATGAGCGAGGTGTGGGTGGAGCTTAGCTAAAGAACGGTGGGGCATAGCTAAACCCGGAAAGGTCCCTTTGATGAATACCATATGAGTGTGTCTTAAGAGTATTGTACATCGAGGTACATGGTCTGACAGTCTGACAGGTTAGAACATACGCAGCGTGGGTTCAAGGGGCAATGCTTCCAACTGAGCTGGCCTGAGAACAGCCTAGCAGGGCGAGCAGGGCGAGCAGGGCGAACGGACTTGCGTGTACTTTCCTTGCTTTACGTGTAAATTGCAATATCGGGGAGTAAAGTCAGCACTTCTGTCGCGTCGCTAGATGTATCTAAGGTGGCATAAAAAGGATGGTGGTGTTATGAATATTCTATCTATCTATGGTATTTTGCGTAAGTAGGCATTATTCCAATAGTCCATTTGCCGTTTATATGCCCTCAATACTCAACCTAGAAATGTTCTATCCTATGAAGATTTTTTGTCGATTTGCACTCATATTGGGTCCTAGAATACATTCAGCTTTGTTGCCGAAACGACAACTTTGGGCAACTCTGATAATTTGCATAAATCCTAGATGGCCGCCGGGCGCCATCTTGAAAAATTAACTTTTGATCTACTTGCCCTAGAATGATGTTTAATATGTCTTTTAAGGGGTTTAGAGGTGTGTAGAAGACATTTCTGAAGTTATTCAAGGTCAGGATCATGTGCGAAGGTCAAAATACCTGGTTCACAGAGGTCAAATATTCAAAATTGTCATAGACACTTCAAATTAGGCTCAAATGAATGGAAATTTTATGCTGAATAATATAATGTAACAAAATCTGACATGCACGCTGCTATTTGCCTGGCGTGTTTTACCGGGTATTTGAGAGGAATCCCCTGGAATGATGTCTATGTTATTAAGGCGAAATTATGCAAATTTCTTCCTATACCATACCAATTCTAATATTTCTTGTGCATGAGTTCGAGATGGCTGATGCATCTGTTGATGATAGGAAGTGCTTCCTCTCAACCCGCAATAGGTCAGGACCACTTCACGCATTAAAACTACGAAGAATATGAACGTTATTGAACGTGCAATCGACGGGCATGACGCTGGGACCCGTACTAGAATGCAGGTTATTTTAGACTCTCAAGAAGAGCTCATAAAAATGTTATTCTTTGTTCACATCGAAGGAGCATGTCAAAACGCGTGTTGCTAAGAAGAGGAAGGATGGTGCAATAGGTAGTGATGAACCACCGGTTGCTAGAATCATAGGGTCACATGTAAAAGAGTTTGCTTTTAAAAAACAATGTTTGTTTTGTGCTAAACTTTGTGAACCTGTCGATACTAAACATCGTGATAGGGCCAGGGGGAGGGGGCAGAGTAATCCAGAGTGAAAGAAAGGGTGTCACTGGTGCTCCACCTATTGGACTATTGCAATGATCCTAATGATGTGTGTGGTAGGGAAGTTGCTATTCATTGTAACAGTGTGCATGAGTTAACTGCAACTGAAGCACAATATCATATTCGCTGCTATGATGAATTCAGGACCATCCCTGTGTATGATGCCCAGACCTCAATGATTGTTGGCTGTCATATGATGAGGTGCTGCGATTGATAAACTCAGTGGCTAAGTGTAGCAGTGACTATGCTGACATGCTACCTCATATGATCGTGTTACGTCAAACAGCTGGACTCGTATTTGGCTGGGATAACAACTTCGACTAACTGGTATCGACTCCGAATGGTCGCCGTGAGACCCATGCAAGGCAACAGAATTTCAGAAGCATCCAGCTAGGATTATTGAGCCTGGCAGCACTCCGCCTGGCATCAATACGCTCGCAATACCTCGCCTCACATCCAAGCAGGCCAATTCTGTGAGAATAACAATGCCATTACAATTATGAACTATACTGGACGTAAAAAGATGGGAGATTAACTACACCTAGTCGCGAGGCGACTACTCGACAGGCCAATACTGTGGCTCACCAAGAGAAGGACACACAGTGGCTCAACAGCCTGAGCCAAGGGCACGATGCTATGTCCTGGAATGGTTTCAACAATCAGAAAAACCTACGAGCACCTATATACGTGTCCGGCACACTGATTGACACATCGCCCTCTTACCCAGACACCACCCTCACAAGACTCAGATGCACACGGGGGCTAAGTCGTAGACCAGATTGCGTGGAGAGAGAGAGAGAGAGAGAGAGAGAGAGAGAGAGAGAGAGAGAGAGAGAGGGAGAGAGAGAGAGAGAGAGCGAGAGCACCATGCTGAGGCCAAGACGCACCTTGTGTCTGGCGGCTTGGTCTGTTGGCACCATGACACATCCTGCAGCGCTGTCTCTGCTGACCAGTTTGGTAGGCATACTGCCATTAAGAATGGCAAGGGAGCTCTGAGCGACATGGCTCTGTTTGTTGAACTTGATTGTCAGTGGATTGAAGCCTTCTACATCACCCTGCATGTGTCGGACCGCGTGGACTGTATCTACTTTGCTGATCTAACCGACCAGTCTGCAGAGAAGCAGCAGACGGAGGAGTTGAGGCACCGGCATGTGTTGGATGCAGATGATTGGAGTATTATTGATGCAGAGGTCGATAAGTACCCTCATCCACTAGAAGATAACCGTCTCCATCTTTATAATCCCTTCACTGGCCAGATTCCCCCCCCCCCCCCCCGCTTATATGAATGTGGCTAATTTGGAGAAAAGCTGGAATGCAAGTAAATTGCCAGGCCCCCTGATGGTTTCTGCGACCCTATTAGTAGCCCCAGTAATACGATGTATATTCTCAAGAAGCAGGTCAAAGTTAACTAGGGCAGGCCAGTCATCGACCTTGAGAACATTTCTCTCTGGCTCTTAGTGATTGGTCGGCGACGGCAGATGGAGCTTGGGCATCTGTTTGCCTACGGGCCGTGCATATTTCTGGCTTCGATCATTGACATGAGCTTGGTTGTCTCCACAGAGCTAGCAAGTGGGGGCTATCTAAACGCATTGGTGTACGCGAGATCTCGCCAACAGCTGCCGTCGCACGGGGGGGGGGGGGGGGGTTGGGGGTCGATAAATGCCATTTTTCTAGTGAACCTGGAATGTCGGTGTGGCAAACATTTTTTGATTGTTTCTAGACTAGCTTTCCTGCTGATTTCAAATCTGCATGATGCCACTTCGTATTTCGTGGGGGTATTTGACATTTTTCGTCCGTCCGTCCGTCCGCTATTATTTTTGAATATTTCTTTGTCTTATTCATATACTATACAGGCAAGGCCAATTTTTTTCTAAATTGTAGCCTCTGCACAGTAATCTTTATAAAGAGACAACAATACTGAACTGTTGCGACACTTCAATTTTTCATCCATGTGTCTGTCCATCCGTCGATTCTTTAAATTGTCTTTCTATACATGAGCGACGTTTCTAACAAACAATGTCCCATAAAATGGACAGATTTTATTCCATCCTCTGTCCATCCCATTCAATATGTAAGTTACCAGTCTGATCAGAGTACTTAAATGTTCCATTGTCCGTTCACCTATCCATTCATCCATCTTCTTCTCACCTGTTATTCATACAAAAGTTATAGACATAGCTTAAAAATAAATTGTGTGCGGTTGAATGAAGAATTGTCTCTGATTATTACTTCCAACACTCTCTATGCATTAAAATCTAATTGTCGTTGTGATATGATGTCCATCTCATTGTCTATTCATTCAGTCACGTATCTTTTACATCTAGATAGTAATTGAGTCCCGCTCCATTAGTAATTTATAGATTTCTAGATTCTAATATTGTTGATAATTAAATGTTTGTTTGGCTTCTCAGAGGAAATTAACTTGCTTTAAATTACCTTCTCTGTTCTTGTTTTGCAGGTAGATTTTCAAGAGAAACCACACAATTATTCGATCACAGTAAACATGACCGAGAACGAGAAAGCGATTGAAAACCCGTGTCTATATAATTGTGAGAAACGAAACATATTAACTGCCATAGGTCTAGATCGGATTCAGTCGATAAAAATGCCAGTCATATCCGCGAGGATGACTTTCATGTGGAAGTATCTAAAAGGTTAGCATTAGATGCAACTGTAAAATGAACCTGCCATAGATCGTGCGTCTCTACGTTTACATCAAAGAGCCATCTTGAACGCCTACAGAAAACGGTAGCAAATTATGAAACGCAGCAGGAACCACCACATAAAAGTCCCTGTCGGTCTGAAGAGAAGCCTTCTCAATTAGAAAGGACTGCTTGTTCTGTGGTGACAAATGCCAAGATCGCGATCCCAGACATCCCGATCGATGGCGCCAAATCTCAGTAGCTAGGGCTGTGCATCACCCTGGAAAAGGTACATTTAAACATGTAATACTCTTTGTGTGAGAAATCCGAAATGATGAGTGGTCAAATAAAGTGAGAATCTGACTTTCTGGTGCTACTTCCGATCTACACGCAGCAGACGCGCGATATCACCGAGATTGCAACAGGCTGTTTATGCATTCTAAATACATTGATCTTCTGGCTACTTGTAACACAAACGAGGTTGAGGATCCTGCATTCAAAGAACTTATTGACATTATGGCTAAGGATGAGCAACACATATGGAACAGTGTTGAGTTATTAGACATATATCTCGAGTGTGCTGGGTGTAGACTTTGCCAACAGACACTTATCAAGTCTATTTATGGGCATTTTGGTGATGCTCTACTCATTCTATCATCACCTGGTGTTGCTAACTTACTCGTTTTCAAAAAGACATGTACTCTCAATAGTGTTGATGCGAATGACGATGATAATACAATTAGGAAATTGGCATTTGACATTGTCAAAGAAACAACAAGTCCAGATATAGCAGTCAATAAAGCAGGCTATATAAAGATACTATTACCGTTAGTGCTAGTGAAACTCCTTTTCAATTGCTTGATGACTTGAATCCGCCAGAGCTCCCATCAGCTTTAGTGACCAGCATCATAACTAGTTATACCGCCAATGCTCATATGCAGCTGCAATTAGCATTCAGCAATTTTCTTGAGAGGACAATGTTTATTGAAGAGCTAAATCATTTTGGTATGACTACATCATATTGTAGATATGGAATTGTCTTGTGGGAAGTCATGAGCCCGCTAGATGTCTTATATCTTCGAGTAAGTCCTAAGAGAAATTGATGATTTGAAAATACCAGGTGAGCTAATGGACAGGTTGACTTTATACTTTCAATATTTAGTTATTAGTATTACATCAGCTAGTTGACATCAGCTAGTGCTGATAACATTCAGTTTCTAAATATATGGTGTGTGAATGTAGCACACTCAGGATTGCTGGATACAGTTGTATCGTCAAATTGAAATAGTTGAATTGATTGGAATGAGTCCCACGGTTCTGAGTTGATGTGTGTCTGGAAGTAGTTTAGACGAAAGTTGTTGCTGTTCAGTCGGCACACACTTGTATGATATTCAGCAGTTGGTTGGATCGATACTTTGAAAATAATCAAGGTATAAGAATCACTGGAATCGGACGTGACAGAGGGACTTAGTTGATGAGTAGGCATTCTAGATTCTCACATGAGAATAGAACGACATCAGCTGGCAATGAGATCATACAGCTCATGTGCCTATTAACTCTAGCATCCTACAGGCTTATCCATCAATAGGCAATGGACAGGATATGGACATTGTAGCGTCCTGTAGGAATTAATAACATAATCGAAATTTGTATATCAACTATATGTCACTCATACAATGGCATGCAACAACAACACATTCCGTAATGTTATTAGTTAACTGAAAGATCACATCAAATCAGAACCAGCTACCACCGCTGTGTCTATGTGAGGCATCATCTCCATAGAAGAATAGCACAGAGTTTGATTGGTCAAGATGACGTCGTTATAATCAATGAGCGTCGATCAAACTCTGTAGCAAAGAATTAAATAGAATAGGTTTTACATCCAAAAACGAAATGAAAGAATCGTTGATTGATCAGAACGACCAACGTTTGTTAGGAAGAAACTTCTAGGAAGAAATAAGCAGAAGTTGATTGGTGGACTGGTGGTCCGGGCCAATCAAGCTGTGCTTATAGCATACCTAGAAGAGTCATTTAACGGATTCAGGAAGAATATAATTATTATGATAGATATAGAACTTGGCTAGAGTGCCAAGATAAATTGTATATAAGTCAGAATTTCAGACTTATAGATTATTCAATTCACCACCGTGAATCCTGAACATCACGCTGACGTTCAGCACTGTGAGCTATTGCTTAGCATAACGAAGCTCTGTCGAATTTGAGTTAGAATAGATTGTTAGTTTAGTACATCGATTGTACCAAGTTTGACTTATGAGCTATTTTGCTCCTTGCTTTAAAACCTTGTATATTTGTAAAATAAAAAGTTTAACTTACGTATATGTAAGTTCGGCGTTGATTAAGTTTGTTAGTGTTAGGAACCTAGCCGTGAGCTGGAGGAAACCTCCAGTCCACACCTGAGATCACGTCAGATAGGCCCAGCAGTCAATAGAAAATATCGTCACCTACCATCTGTCAAACGAGGCGAGCCAGACTGCCTTCATCCTTCTCCGTTACCGATAGCTGTTGTCGCAGCAACATTATCTGGTTTCCGGTAACGAAGCGGGATTCACTACCGAAGAGGAAGACGTCATCATTGAACCCCGAAGATCAGAAAATCTTCAATATGACGAATTTAAGAGGTTTAAAGCATCTGCCGCTGCTGCTGCTCTGAAGCACAGCAAATAACGGTGTTTAGTATCAGGGACAAAACTCATCCAAGCAGTTGGTGATAACTTCGATACAAACATTTCTTCTCCAAATGGCCTGGAACAAACCCCTACCATGGCATTAATCGTTACTCAAGAAAAAACCCCCGCAGAAAGACGGACCCGAATTGATACCAAGATTGCGAAAAGGCGATCTAAAAACTGCCAACATACTGATATAGATATCTGTCGTTATAACGGGCCCAAGCGGCCACCGATGCCTAAAGAGGAAGCCAATATAACAGTGTTACCACTTAAAGTTCTTGCTCATCAGGTTGTCTCATTAAAACGGGTTAAACGTTTCGATTTCGTCTTCCTGAAATCAGTAGTTTCGGATGACAGAACCCCTGAATATAATGGTTTCAACACACAACAGACACGGAATGCAGGGTGGAAGTTACAGCCAGCAACGAACGCTACGTACCACCCCACCACACCCGCTGATATACATGTGCCCATCTGATCCAGAGAGCATACTAACTTCGATGCATACTGTGAAACGCATCGCGGAAGAAACAGGACAACCATATACTATAATCACGAATGATCAACAATTGTATATGGTTACTGTGGGCTAGAAAGATGACACCTTCACGCCAGTCTACTCCGTAAGTACCAACTTTGTTGAGAAACTAAGTCATCAATGATTGCGGGCTGACATCCGCATACAGAGGCAACTCTGATTATGTCTACCCTTCTTCAAACAAGAAACTGTGCTCGAAATCCTCGGACGGCGCAATCTTCCCAGGTGCTTACCATAGCTACGTGGAATGTACGTGGTCTGAGTGCAACATCAAAGAGGCAAACCTTAGGTGCAGACTTTGAAAACTATAGCATCGAGATTGCATGCATTCAAGAGACTAAAGTAGCTAAACACTCAGAGCAGTAACTACAGACAGACCATAAGCTAGTGCGCATGGAGCAAAAACAGGCCACATGCTGGGCTTAGGCTTCGTAATCGGACCGAGGGTATTGGATCATGTCATTAGCTTTGGATACGTCAGTGATCGCGTTGCATTCATCAGCCTGGCTAAGCCTACGTGAAAACACACCACCCTTAAGTGTCCAATTGTAAACGCATACAGCCCAACTACCGAAAATGCCAAAGAGAATCCAGAAATATTAGATTCCTTCTATGCAGAACTGGGCTCCGCCATTACAATCCCAGCTAGATGGCAACTGTTCGTGTGTGGAGATTTCAACTCCAAGCTGGGTAAACTCGGAATTGCGGACAAAGGTTCAGGACTTGGCTTATGCATGGGATCCTATGGAGAGGGCACACGCATCAGAAATGTAGATACACTGGTGGCATTATTAGTTCCAATGGCCTATTTGTCACAAATACGGCTTTCAAACACCCATGCCATCACCGGACAACATGGACTGGACACATTACTGATCGCAAAGCCCCAAAAGGTTCTAAGGCTACAACAGCTGTCTTCGACCAAATAGACTTCATACTATTCAAGCCCTCAGGGAGCAGATAGCTAACATCGATGTCAGCTCCGATCCAAACGAAGGCCTAACCAAAATACTGAAATCTATGGAATCACCCGCTACCAGCACTATAGGATTTCTTTAAAACAACCAAACTAGGTATACTGACAACCCTCTAGTAGGAAAACTGTCAGCAGAGCAGGAAGCATTACGGCCGCACATCTATCAAAGTGGCCGAAGTGAAGACCGAAGCAAACCATTATTAACACCAATTAAAATACCAGAAGTTGGGAAGGCACTAAAGCCCTGAAAAATGGACGTGCATCTGGACCTGATGGCATGAGCAATGAACTATTCAAATATGCACATGACATTATCTCAAAACCGATCAATCAATTCAGCTTTTATTCCCTACCCAAGCCCAAGAAGCCACCTGGACCCCCGCCAATCTGCGGCCCATTGTGTTCCTCAACAACATACGGAAAATCTACTCTATGCCACATCTGAGACAAGATCGATTACTTCACCGAATCATGTCAAAGTGGCTTCAAACGTGGACGCAGCTGCGCAGACATTGCATGGGCTCAATGCATGCTTGTGTCGGCAGTCTTTTCCAGACACTGGGACTTCCACAAAATGGGCATTGCCATGTCACGAGCCTTCGACACAATTAAACGCTCACAGATCCTAGATGTACTACGCCAGGCCAGTTACAATGAAAATGAGCTACGACAATTGAGAATACTGCTTGCAAACTCCAAGCTGAGAGTACGAGTCAAGTCAATGAAGTCTGTAGAGTTTGAGACATCAATCGGCTCCCCACAGGGATATGGTGTATCTCCGATGTTTTTCACCTGCTACCTTGCTGCTGCATTGAAATCTGTGCGGGAAAGTTCCACAAGACCATACCCCACAGTGTGAATACTGGGCATGCCGCTAGAGATGGAATATGCCGACGATGTGGACTTCATAGTCGAGGAAAAGAAACCCCTTGACGAACTTCTCCCAATAGCTGCAAGCAAACTAAAAATTGAAAATCTCTCTATGAATGAATCCAAAACAGAGTTCACCCACATAGAACTATCGACAAAGCATGAAACTATAGAAAATGACGACTCACTTCGTGGCGGCGAACGATGAAGGAAACGTAAAATCCTTGGCTCACTGCTTTGCAGTACTGCTGACATTTCGGCATGCTGCGTCATGGAGAACATAGCGTTCCAATCCTTCTAGAAGCTATGGATTCGTAGATCAAAGATGCCCTTAATAAAGAAGCTACGTTTATACAATGCAACCTGCGTATCCTTGATGCTGTATAACTGTAACAGATGCGCAGCTCCAAAGGCAGCTCCAAAGGCAGCTCTAGACAAACTCGATGCCGGCCACCGCAAACACCTACGCACCATCACTGGACACCGATGGTCAGAAAGCATAATTTACAACAATGCATTATACAAGATGTGTAACACATCGCCGCTGGCTGTAAAAGTTGCCCAGCAAACATGGTCCATGTTTGACCATCTGCCTGGGATGCCAGAAGAGACACCAGCACAGAGAGCCTTGGAATTCGCCCTACTCGGAGCGAACAAATACAAAGCCAGAAGAGGACGTCATTGCATAAATCTGCTAAGCGTGCTATGAGGTGACCTCAAGAAAGCAGGACTCGGTACACTCAAGTCAAGAATGGACCTGAGGAAGCTAAGGATTTCGGCTGAGACACGGTGAGCAAAAGCGAAGAAGGACTGATTGCAGCTGGAGGATTTTTCTACTACCACAGCCGCAGAATACAGTAATCATACATACTGTGCATATGACCTGGTGGTACATAAATGAATTTGAATGTTTTATTCCACATCTTGGTGGTATGCATATACTGATGCCGTTTGTCGGTTGTGTAGGGACATTAATGGCCAACGCCGGCCTACAGGAGATCATATAATCGGCATTTGCTGGAGTTCAACATATGTTGCATGGTAAGAATTTCCTCATAATGTATGTGCCATATGGATCACTGCAGAAGAAATCTTCCATCCGTTCCTTGTAAAAGAAGATGTTTAGAGTTTTGAACACATGCTGGAACTTCTTGAACAGAAAGCAGAGCAAAGCTGAACTAGTCGTCTATAGATCGACAGCTTTATCAATCCAGTCCTGATCATGATGCTGTTTGTTCGTGCAGGGTGTGGACGGGATTGACCTCTTCATCTATTAGCCACTGTGCGTGTGCTGCTATACGTCGCAACAGCTGCACACTGGAACTACTTCCGTTATGGCACTGTTTATGTCATGAAAATGTCTAAGGTACCATCATAAGTCATCAAGCACTTCATGAACAGTGAACATGTTGTGCGTCACCAGCCTGGGCTATGGAACGCAATTTGGTCTGACATGATGATAGAAACAACTGTGATGAGATATGGGCATGGCTCTGCTGGAATGAAGGGCTATACACTTAATTAGAATACTTTAAAGAGATGGGCCCTTAGCATTCATACTTCAAGTCAACTCCAGAAAGATGCAATGGATCTGAGTGACGGCTATACTACCAAATAATGTACTCAACACAAAGAGGAAGGTCCCTGCCGGATTCGGTCTGATGGAGAAAATCGGGTGGAAATTCATAACATGCTCGGTACATGCATCCCAGAACTGGACCCAGAGGAACATCCACAGGAATTAGTAAACATAGTAACAGGGATACTTTCAAATGAAGCTGTTAATGTAGATCACGCCTATGCGGCCGTGACCAAATAGACAAATTCCCAGATGGTCTACCAGAAAGTTTTTATGAACCGCTCTCTAAAACAGTTGTAACTATGGCCTCTATGAGAAAGCCAGTACATGTTGGTGGGATTGATTGGGTTGATACATCTTTAACCTATTCACGTGTATTAGCTTTGCAACTGTGCCGTGAGAGTCATGCAATGCAGGATATACTGCAGTATGATTTAGCACCAATTCCCACCTCCATGTTTACGGATTCGGGAGATATACGTACAGCTAAGAGCAAATCTGTGTTGAAAATCAAACTTAGCTGTGATGTTTCAATGAGATTGGAGACAGCAGCAGAAGCTGTAATGATAGATGGGAGTGCCGTCTTATGGATTGTCTCTTGGCCTTCAAAGGGAACAGTTGCTGACTTTGTTTTTAAATATCACAGGGTATTTTCTTAAGAAACTCACGTATAGTAATGTCTATATGGTGTTTGATCGGCATTATGAGTACAGTATTAAGTCGTCTGCGAGAGCGGAACGTGGTAAGGCAGCTATCGAATCATCGTGTTGTTACTGGCCAGTTCCACACACCAACTGAAGTTCTTACCGGCGTCTTTGGTGAAAGGTCAGATCATAGGACCACACATGAAGAGGCGGGCATTATCATGGTGCAGCAAGTGGTTGATGCTATGGCACCTGGATGTAAGCATGTGCGAATTATCTCTGATGATACCGCTGTGTTTGTTTTACTTGTGTATTATTATTGGAAACTGGGTATGAGAGCGAATGCAACGATGAAGGCGACCAATCGTGAGGGAAATATAATTGGCATTAGTAAGACAGCTGAACTCCATGCGGAAATTTTACCTAGTCTGCTTGCAGCACATGCACTATCCGGTTGTGCTACTGTAGAACAATGGCATGGTATAGGTAAAGCAACGGTTCTGAAAAAGTTACGAATTGGTCTGCAACTAAGCAACATTGGATCTGTTAATTCGACCACTGCGGATGTTATAAATGAAGCTAGTCTTTTGATCAGCAGCTGCTATGGACAATCCGGAGAAAATATTTCAACAGCCAGAGTCAAAGCATGGTTCTTCAAAACTGCAAGGGCTCCCGAATTAGCCTCACTTCCACCTACAACGGAAGCCTTCTCTGCAAACGTCAAACGTGGCCACTACCAAACTGTTCTGTGGTACTCTCCATTAGAACCTGACCTTCCATCACTCGATACGGTACTGCTCGGGTGGACTCGTGATGACAAATCTAGATCTTTAGTGCCTATTGGAATTCCGCCAAATGTGTCACCTGCTCCGACAGAAATATTAGAGTTGATTAAGTGTGGAAGTCGATCTGATCAGGAATGTTCTAGTAACAGGTGTAACTGCTCGTCGCCAAAATCGCATGTACAATGCTGTGTCACTGCCAAGGACAAGATTTCGTTTGCTTCAGCCAATTATACACGATATATCATCATCGGATGACGATGATGATAGTGATAATGATGTTGGTGATGGTGTTAATCAGTAAAAATGTACATTAAATATGAGCCTGCTTAATTTCCGGGGCCCAGTTCCAGATCTCTAAATCGATTGATAAAGTGGGCGCCGTTCCTGCTTCCTTATTCTGAGAATTGAGTTCAATATTACGATTTAAATCTAAACTGTGGAATATGAATCGTTGACCAAATACAAAATTTTGACTGTCAAAATGTATCTACCTCTTTTCATTGGAGGGTAGCATTGTAACTAAAGTGGCAAA
Source organism: Chaetoderma sp. LZ-2023a (assembly GCA_034401795.1). Lineage (NCBI taxonomy): Eukaryota > Metazoa > Mollusca > Caudofoveata > Chaetodermatida > Chaetodermatidae > Chaetoderma > Chaetoderma sp. LZ-2023a. Next base: position 76,149,482 of record CM067364.1, read on the forward strand.
ATTGTGTCATCTGGCCTTTGCGACTAGGAAATATGTCCAAGAATCCAACAGCGTTGATTAATTAATTTGTAATTTCATGATCATTTCCAGATATAGTATGTGTTGACTGGCATAGACCAGTATTTTATGTTCCTAGATGGTGGTGGCAAACCATGGTTAACTGTTGTCCCTTGAAATGTTTTGAACATTGGAGGGATCCGATCCGTAGCTCACGCATCTGATGTCATAATCAGTTACGTCAATGGTTGAAGTATTTTAATCTATGTAGGGATCCGATCCGTCATTCAAGCATCTGATGCCATAATCACTTATGTCAATGGTTGAAGTATTTTAATCAATGGAAGGATCCGTTCCGTCACTCAAGCATCTGATGTCGTAATCAGTTATGTCAACGGTTCAAAGTATTTCAATCGATCAGGCCATACGTATCTGAAGCATTAAGAGAGCTTGGATGGAATGCATTTGGAACTTCTAGAGATTGGTCCCTTTATTGTTGGATTTCGCAAGCGGGACGAAACATTGTCTATGTGGGATGTTGATCTAGTCACGTCGTATTACTGTTCTATTATGGTTGATTCTTGTTATAGTTCTGTATCGAATGTGTAATGATCCCTTGTGGATTTCTTACAATACAGTTATGCTACAATACAGTTATACTACTACACATTTTCATTGTCACAAGTGTACTAGTTTAAACGGTATGATATAAAATTGCAACGAGTAAAGGCGGACGGACGGACGGGCGGGAAAAGGCAAATATCTCAATTTCTCCAAGAGATACAAACTGGCCTTATGCAGATTTGAAATCAGCATTAAAAACTGATCTAGAAACGACCAAAAACCTTTGCCACACCGAAATGCCAGGTTCCTGAAAATTCCTCCAGACTAAATCGCATCACCATTGGATTCCCAAGCGCACTTCAGAGATGGGTTACCAATAATATAAACTCGCATCGCTGTCGCGACGTGTAGGCGTATTGTGTGGTGGGATTTAACAAGTAAGCGCGAAAACATCTAGATTTGTCTTACCGAAATTTGCAAGGCGTAAATGTTGAGTAACACTCCAGTACCCATTATGCTGGAGCTATAACATTGGCAGGAGCAACTCTGACTAGCACTTTCCTAGCTCTCGTCTTTCTCGGACGTGTTTGGTAACAGCGTAGGCAAAGTCATCCTTCCATACGTAGTGTACGTGTACGGTGAAGGATAGTCTCCCGATGACGTCATCAAACACGCTACCTAACTATACCCAGCGAGGGGGCATCGTCCCTCGCGGGCCAGCTTTGTGCTATAGAAGAGGTGTGAGGCCTTCGTAATCCGACTAATTAGCCTTCTCCTCGGTATTATGTGTGGGCAACAATAGCGTCCACTTTTGCTAATTTCCATAAGCAATTTGTTCACAACGATGGCAGTTTGAACATGATCAATGAACATTACCCTATTTAAATATAAATTGACCTAGCGATAGTTTCGTATTCAGATTATTTGAGGAAAAGCAATCCCTTTCTCAATGGCGAACACACGAACGCACGGATGCGTCGTTGTTGTTCTCATTAGTGTCGTTGCTTTTGTCGTCGTCGTTACCGTTGTCGTTGTCGTTGCCCTTGTTGTTGTCGTTGTCATTGTCGGTGTTGATGTTCCTGTTGTTAATCTTATTGTTGCTCATAGTGTTGTTGTTGTTGTGGTGGTCTCCTCGTAGTCGTCGGCGTCGACGGCGGCGATGGCGGTGCTGGTAGTGGTAGTCGTGGCGGTGCTGGTGCTGCTACTAGTCGTGGTGGTAGTACAGGCGATAGTGGTGGTGCTGACAGTGGCGGATCTAAAGGGGTGGAGTGGGATGGGAGAGATGGGGGAGGTGGGAGGGGGACGGGGCACGTGCACTTATGTTGGCAAATGCATCCACTGCCCGTTAGGATTTTACCATCGCATTTGTCTGTCCACGTGATTCATCTCAGATATCATATGGGCCATTCTACTCGGCATTTGGCGGATTATTCTATTTGGTGTATGTAAATAGATCTCTGCTTTCTTAGAGTTAAAATAAATTTAATTGAACGTAAGATCTAAAGATTTATTGACGAGAGAGAGTATTTCCTGATACAAAATCCAACAATGGCGTATCACCATACTTTCGTACATTTGACTGAGTATGTTCATGATAAATCAGACATCACATTGCAAGATAGGATTTTTTCCCATGATAACCCAGGGTACTGGTCCAGCATTGGGCCATGACCGAGGCAACACGTCCCGGTATTATCTTAGTACAGAACCTGTAAGCTGCACGAGCAGGGGTGTATATCTGCGCATTTTCCTATGGCCCGTGTTCTGCCTAGTTTTCCACGTTTCTATCAGAGCTCGCTACACTGCTGACCTATAGATATTGCGCCAAGGGACAGATTATACAAATTCGCCACGCGCCATTAGCAATGATTACGGTGCCATAATTCGCAAGCCAAGCCGGCGCTGTCACAGCTGTGGATAGCAATAAAATACTACGATAAAATAACCGATTTCAATACCCAGCGTTAATGGCAGCAGTGTATGGCGAAATCAAACACTGTCCCATTTTCTAAAATCCAGGTTTATTTTGAAAACTGTGTGGCAGAACGCTGTTGATATCATAGACAGTAGCACGTGCCATCCACATCAAATGTACATGTAAATTGCTACAGTTTCAGATCGAAAGTAATTTTTATAAAATAAGTCAGCCGTCTTACTGTTGCAATAACGATATGTGAGCCAACAGCAATTAGCAAAAATCTTCCCCAAAAAGAGGGTTACGTTTTCACTCATTTCCCTAAGGCCGTGTTCTCACTAGAGACGTAATCAGGAACAACGCCGCGCTGAAGTATGGCGCGATTTCTGATTAACTCACCAGTTAGAACACTGCCGTGTCTATATAATATAAGGCTAATTTATAAACAACTAATTGGTTTGACGAATAATCTCCATATCATAGGAATGTCGAGTTATCTGGGTCAAATATGTCAAATTTAAACCAAAGGTTATTTCAAGGTCACGACCTAGAAAGTATGTTATGCAATGGAAGCAATTCTAGGGGTTATACGGCTCAACCGTCTATGATGTCTGGACGAGCAGGTCAGCCCATGTGTTAATTTGACCTCTATGACCTCAAAAGCCTGTCAATGATAAGTACCAAATTTGTCGATGACCGGATCAGAAGTTTCAAATTAACAGGAAAAATTGTGTAAATTAAATGGCTCGAATGTTTAGTATCAATGGATCAAGAATTACAGGGATATTGCCGTGTAGCTTTTATGATATCACGACACCAGATTTATGCGACATCGGAAGGATTTCGAAACAATGCAACGGATTCCGAATTCAATGAAAGAAGTTGAAGAGATAGGAGGACAGGGTATGGATATGGCTGTAGCTCAAATTAGATTATTGGGATTGAATAATGGCAAACAATGGTGATGATCTTTCTGGATTAAACTTAACGGTCACGTGTCTCTGCTGTTTGGCCAAACTTGATCAATAGTATAAATATACCAGTGATCAAGTTATGATCAAAATTCAGATATGTATAACTTGGTCAAAGTTGCTCGTTGCTCAGTCCTCACCAAAGCTCCTCATTAACCGACCACAATAATATCGTTGATCTATCTAATGACGTTGAAATCGTAATGAGAAAAATTACGGCCGATCAATCCAGATATACATCGCTTCAAATTCTAGCAGTTAAGGTTAAACAGTTCCAATCTCTCTTTCAAAAGACAAGAGCTGATTATACTTCTTTACCAGAACCAGAAAATCCGTCTATCTGGGAATGATTCTATTTGATGGCTAATCTCCATGCGGTAGAGAACATTCTGTAAATGAAACGATGAAAACACAAAGAAAACCTTTAATCATTCATTCATTACATAGATGATAGAAAACGGAGTAGATGTATTGATATTGATATAGTATGAATAGAGTAGTGAACTAACGCTATATAGTTGTTACATTTTAAAAGCGCCAGTGATGTGTTATAAGCATGGCTATAGAAACTGAAGGAATTAATACGTAAATAAGCGGGAAAGATTATTTTTAGAAATTTGATGATTGAAATTTTAATCAATCGGCCCTTTGTTTTCATTAAGGGTTACTTTATTAAAGAGGCAATCACCAAAGAGCATAGCAAACTTATAATCAATTTGAATGCATATTTTAATTCAAGGATTATGCGTTACAAGTTCAATGGTATTTTAATAGCGAGTTGATAATAGGATAGGTAGGATAATAATAATGGGATTTATTGAGTAATTCAAAAGTCTGCTGAAACACTCAACCAATCTAGAACTTACGTTATGAATTGATTGATTGGTTACTCAGGCCTTTGAACTAGAAACTAACTAAGTGTACAAGATGATTACTGAATGATTGTTGGTTATTTGAACTTGGACAAATGACGTAATAACAACAGCATGAAACAAATATTCAACCGATTTTAATAGACATATTTCAATAAAAAGTATGCAAATTTACTTATAGAATACTTTGAAATTTGGTTGCATAAGTACAAATCTGGACCGTCTCTATGGTAACTAATTTTTAGAACGCACAGGTAAAACTTGGATTCCTTGAATATGTTGAATACAGAAGTCCGGTCGCGGAATGAAGGCGAACAGATGAAGATCCGATCTGTCGTGGCACCGGGAGTGAAAACGCACTAAGAAACTGATGACGAAACCTGAAGAATGTTCTGTATTCCGAAATGGAAACGATAAGGTCGATGGCACTAAGATGATCCGAGATATTGAATTGAGAAGCTCGAAGACTCTGAGATGATTCATGTGATAACTCGGCTTAGTTACCGACACAGAAGATCGAGGCCTAACGATGGCGGATAATCGAAAAGATGACAGCAATCGCTAATAAAGTCTGACCATTTCAGAAGGATGAACGCGTCGTGAAGATGACGAGATTGATGACATCACAGGTAGAAAAGATAGAGTTCTACCTACCCAAACAAGGTACCAGGTTCCGCTTGCTTTGGGATTTGGTCTGAAGTTGATGAGATTGATGACGTCACGGGTAGAGAATTTAGATTACTACCCGTCCAAGCAAGGCACCAGGTTCCGCTTGCTTTGGGATTTGGTTTTGAGACCATTAGATTGATGACGTCACTGGTAGATAAAACCGACTGATAGCTGATGACGATGATTACATTGAGACGATGACAAAGACTAGGTGATACAGGCACAATATACCGTTAACATTTTTGCATGGTGAGTTCGTGGACTCTTGACAATAAGCGGCTCCTAGATGACGTGTGAGCGGCTTAGAGATATGTGTCGAACTGATGAGTGGGCGTTGGCGATCTTCCCACCAAAATACTGTCACGTGATTGATGAACGAGCACATAGTTTGACGTATAAATGCGCCGACATCCATATAATGCCTAAAGATAGTGACAATCATGTGCAATGAAAATACCATGTTAATTTCAAGTAATATTGATGCCTGTACAAACATCGACTTCAAAAACACTGGATCGATCAATATAGTTCACCGAGTTACATAGTGGGATGGACTTAAGCCGCTAGGACAGATCGAACAATTCTATCCTTTGTAGTAATCAGTTACAGCCAAGGGCCTAATTAGCATATGAATAGGGAACTACCCGATCAGATGTTTATTTCATGATCATAGGTATGGAATACGTGGACAGTGGAGTTGGAATGAATGATAATACTGGATTAACCCATCATATCCATGTTCCCTAAATTAATTAAATCATGAATAGTCTGACGTCACACATATACTGTGCCGTCACACAGCATACAGCGCTCTACTGCTGTACTACTGTAACACCTACAATTGGATAATATTATGACTGTTCTGGTCCTATTTCTCATAAACCGAATAAAACGATGCATACGAAAACCCAGAAGACTCATTCGTACGAAAGCCCAGAAGGCTCATTCGTAATTCAAAGTTCAAAATTCAAAATTCAAGATTCAAACTTCGAAAATCAAAACTCGACTTCGAAATTCAAAACTCGACTTTGAAATTCAAAAGTCGATTTCGAAATTCAGAACTCGACTTCGAAATTCAAACATCGGCTTCGAAATTCAGAACTCGACTTCGAAATTCAAATCTCAAATCAGTCAATTACGAGCCGTCTTATAATTATATAAATTTATGCTAGCCAATCAGATTTCTATAGGTAGAGATAAACCGCCATTTTTTGTGGAAATGTGTTTGTTGATTATATTCTTGCTCATTTTGATCGAGAGAAGACGCAGCTACAAACGACTGTGGTGGTGGGCTTTAGCTGATTGGTTGTGGTAGCGATGACGATAATGATGATGATGTGCGGGCGGTGGGTTGGGTGGGCGAGCGTGTGAGCGCCTTGTGCAGCATTTTCTGACTAATTGTCATTAATTGTTGGACTATTGGGCTGGCGGTCTAGTGGGTAACATTGTCGGACTATTGGCTTGTCGGAGTAGTAGCGCGTCCCGGAATTTTAGAGCAAGGGGCGACGGTATTAATTAGTGTTATTATGTCTAGATTCGATCCACAGACGTATACATTCGTATGCATTAAGTTTCATCTTAACAACCAGGCCAGGATGGTATTTTTGACCCGGGACGCAATGCCTTAGCAATAGAGGTATACTTGCTCAACTGTGACCTATATCCTGGCATTAACTACCTACGAAGTAGGTATATAGGTATATAGGCCAACACATATCAGCAACATGGATAGCCGATTTACCGAGTTGTTCAAACGATAAAGTTACATCCACGAAGAACGCACATGTCTCTCCAGCTCTTTCTGAAACAGCAATCTTCATCCATGCTATGATTGTTTCAAATGTACAGGCGTTTAGCAGAAACGTAAACTCGTATAAACATACCCTAGCGTGACCTAGACATCCGATTGGCTAGCATAAATTTACATAAATCTTAAATGGCCCGTGATTGGCTGATCTAAGATTTGAATTTCGAAGTCGAGTTTTGAATTTTGAAGTGTAGTTTAGAATTTCGAATTTCGAATTTTGAGTTTTGAAGTTTAAATTTTGAATTTCTAATGAGCCTTCTGGGCTTTCGTGCATTCGAAATTAAAAATTAAAAATTAAATGATCGACTTCGAAATTCAAAACTCGATTTCTCGAAATTCAAATCTTAAATCAGCCACTCAGATTGGATGTGTGTACGGGGATACCTCGCACATAGTGAATTCCAGGAAATGGCTACTCCTATTGCTGATGTACCGAAATCAGAACCATAATAATGGATTACTGGTCAGCATGCTCGATACTGATTGGCTAGACACTACACACGCGTACTAATTTAACAATCACCTAGCAGACTGAGAATTTTAGCTTCCTTAGGTTATCACTGCTTTACAATGTTGGCATTTTTACCTTTCACTCGGTTTTGGCAATATAATGGAAAACTCAGCAATAAGTGTGTAATGAAAAACTTACAGATGATGCTAAAAGGGAACCATATAGCTGTAATTCTACTGTGACTAAGCACCTTCAATTAATCAGTGACAAAACCTGAAATCTATCTTTAAACCCGACGATAAAATGCTCGTGACACCTTAAATGTAGATATTCACAGTAAAAATACGTGAACATAAAATTGTTTAAATTGTGTACTTTTAGAAGCTTAATTTGTGACATATAACGATTTCATTCCGCACAAATTATTATTAATTTTTAACTGCGAAATTGAATAAGGCACTAAAAGTATAAAATTTTAACAATTTTATTTTCAAGCATTTTGCTGTGAATATACACCTTTAATTAAAATAGGTTTTAATAAAGAGGCTTAATTAAAATTCTATCACAACTTCAAAATGTTATATTATGAATTAATTATTAGTAGTTAATATTATTTTTTTAATTTGCTATTAATAAATCCATCGGTATAATTGTATAAAAGCTCGTGTTCCATTAAATATATACACATGTGCGCGGGATATGAGATGCCTGTTCAATTTACCCAGCGTGCAATGCTACCCGGCGTGCAATGCTACCCATCATGCAATGCTCTGACTCCATAATCGTTTGAGCTATTGGATGCAATATTCGTTTAGTCTATTGTCTGCACAAGCCAGAATTTCTCAAACAAACCCAACCTGCTTGCACGTGCAAATAGTCATGTGCCGTCCAGCTCTGGAAGCGTAACCATGCACGTGGGGCGTATTCCCGGCAGTACATGCGACAGTCTCTATTTCAGTAGTGTTCAGAGAAGGTGTGTCAATGTCCAGGAGAAAATAGGAGAATGCTTTTATATACATGACAGTATTCTCGTGAGAGTTGTTGCTATCAATGACAGCACCAACATTAAGTCAAATTGTTGTCAAATAATTACTATGTAATGCAATTACTACCCGATAGATATTTGATACACATTTTATTGAAAAATGTTGCTGCAACAGCTTTCAGTCTATGTAATTTAAAATAATCATTACAATTTTTAGTAGACTCTCGCTACGGATTTGAATGGCAATGTAACTCAGTTGTTGGTTTGTAAAGCACAAAAATAGACCTAATTAACATTCTATCAACATTAAAATACATACTAGTATCAGGAATTACGTTGGTAGTCTAAAAGCCAATCAATAACATTCCTTTATGAAAAATGTGTGTTTTAACTCTTTGCGAAACGTGTTTAATGATTGATGGTGCAGCATATAGATCACTAGGCAAAGAGTTCTATAATACTGTAGCTGCTCTACCAAATGATGTATCGCCGAATGATCTGCGCTTAGTGGCAGGTACGACCGGGTGTAATTTACTGGGGGAGCAATGAACACTTAGTGGTTCATATTTAACCAATAATTCCGAGATGTACTCAGGTGGCAAATCGTAAAAACGAGAAAGGTGTTAATTAAAATCTTATATTCAACTCTTCTTCGGAAGCTAACCAATGGCGATCTTTCAGCACTGGAGTGATATGTTGACGTTTCGATGTCCGACTTAGAATACAGGCTGCAGTGGATTAGACACGCTGCAGTTTATCGACATTCTTCTGCGATGTTCCACGCAAAAGTGCATTTCCATAGTCCAATTGTGACATAACATATCCATGAATAAGAAGCTGTGTGGTGTCAAGTGACAGAAATTTCGCAATGCGACTAATGCGATGGAGATGAAAGTATGCTGCATGGCAGATAGATGTTACTAGCTCATCCATGTTAAGCTCTGTATCAAACACAATGCCTAGATGTGTAACAGACATGCTAGGAGCTATACTGTGCTCGCCTAATTGAAGAGTAAGATCACAAAATGCGAGTTTATGTTGTGTTATCATTTAACTTGGCGTTTTGCATCCACGCCTGACTATCAGAAAAACAATGCTTACTCTTCGAGATAACGGATTCTTGTTGGGAAGGTACTACTTTAATATAGAACTGATTGTTATCAGCATACGAAAGTCAATGCCTTTGGATGACTACAGATAGCGGAGTTGTATATGCAGTGAAAGGAAGAGGCCCTAAGACTGATACTTGAGGTACTCCAAATTGTAGCGTTAGTGATGTTGATGTTTCACCATCGATTGATACGACCTGTTTCCTGTTTCTTAAATATGATTGGAACCTGTGTAATGCAGTGGCTGTGATGCCAAACGTCTGAGTGCGGCGCTGGAAAGGAACACCATGGTCAAGTGTATCAAGGGCCCCCGATCGATCTAGCAAATAGAGAATTGCAACTCCTCCACTGCCACTGATTTGCAGCCAAACATTCTGAACATGGAGCAATGCGATCTCAGCTGAGCAAGCCTTGCGGTATGCAGATTGCGTGACATCATACATATTGCTCACTATATTAATAAATATTAACGTTTAGCTACAGCGTTTTCCAATGTTTTAAAAAATAAATGCCAGGTTAGAGATATGTGTAATGTATTTCTACAGTTGTGGACTGAGGGTGGATTTCTTTAAAAGAGGCATAACAGTTGCCCTTTTAAATTCTTGTGGAACCAAACCAGTGGCCATAGACAAGTTTACTAATTTGGTTATACAGGGAAGATCATCAATTCATGATTTAGCTACCCACGTTGGACAAGGGTCAAAGGTATGTGACTTGGGCGCTGACTTCATAATAAGTTCACGATTCTCTTTATCAGATGCAGGGGAAAACTGAGTCAGTTCACTATGAACGACGTCGTGTCCAAGGTCACAGGAATACTGCATATATGGAATGGAATCGAGTTAATCATGAATAATTAATTTTCTGTGTGAAAAACTCAGAGGATATATTAGCAAGTTCTAATTTTGATGAGTGTATAGGTAACTTAATATTTTTTACTTGATGGAGTAGCCTATTTGTTGTACTGAACAACGTCTTTGGATGTCTTCACCTTTAGCCTGGTGTACCATGGAGTTAACCAAAAGACACTGTTCCCTAAAGATCTGCCAGTCTATCTCAAGATTTGTTCTCCGAAACCTCCTTTCGAGTTGGCATTTCGGCAGAAAACAATATGTCATCTGGTCTCAATGTGATTGTCTAGGTCAGCTGTGGAGCATGCTCATCCATAAGCTAGTAAGGAATGTCATTGCATAGACTGATACAAGTATATAGACTGCGACCGACTGTAGCGACGATGGCAGCAGACGGATAGATGGCAGTTGCTGCTCGGGATGGTATTAATGTGCCACTGTCGTATAGCTAAAAAAACAGGATAAACAGTCAACGTATATATTTATCAGCAGGTGCTAAGCCTCGATAGTTGCCATTAAGGCCCATCACATAGTGTTGAACCTCAAATAGTGTATTTCTAACGGTCATAATTAATAACTATTTTATTTTATATACTCTGCACACGATTATTAGCTCATCTGGCCTGAAAAGTCATGGCGGCCACCTGTTGTCTGTCGGTTTTCTGTCTTCCATCCATCGTGCGTCAGTCATCCATTGTCCGTCGCAAATCAGCCTTTGCTTTAAAGTGCTACTCCTTCTTAACCAATATCCAGATTTTAACCAAATTTAGGTCAAAAGATCCTATCAGGTTCGGCTCCGAATATTTTGTTCTGAGATTTTATTCAAAATTTACCGGAAATTCTCAAATTGTTCTCCTTACCATTTTGACCGATTCAACCAAATTTTGCTGAAAGGATCCTATGGTGATAGACTCTAAGACTTCTATTCAAAATTTTGATGCATACATTTCTGGGAGAAAATCTTTTTAGATGTACTGGAAATTGTCAAGTTAATTCTTCTCCTTACCATTTTGATCAATTTGTACCAAATTTGTCTAAAACAGGCATTCAGAATTTTGACGCTTCAATTTTTGGGGTGAAGATCTGAGATTTTATTTTAAATTTACTGCAAATTCTGTAATTGCTTCTCTTTATCATTTTGATCATAGGCTCTAGAACTTCCATTGAGAATTTTGATTAATAATACCGTAATAAAAAATTTCCGGAAATTGTCAAATCCCCTCTTCTAAACAGCTTCAATGATTTCAAACAGATTTGTTTTGAACGATCATATGGTTGTAGAACTTCCATTCGAAATTATGATTTGTCAAAATCTTTCTGGTGAAAATCTGAGATTTTACAAAAAACTTACCGGAAATTGTCAAATCACTTATTCTCCTCAAGAACTTGACCACATTCAACCAGATTTGGCTAGAATGACCATACCATGACAGAATCTAGACCATTCAATCGCAATTATGATTAGTCAGCTTTTGCGTGAAAGTCTTAAATTGTCTGACAAACTTACCGGAAATTGTCAGATCGCTTCTTCTTAATACCAACTTAATTGATTTCATGTACATTTGGCTGAAAGGATCTTATTGTGATAGGCTCCTGAACTTCTATTCAGAATTTTGATTCATTAAATTTTTGGGTGAACATCTTGAATTTTATGAAAAAAATTTACTCGAAATTGTCAAATCAGATCTTCCTCTTAAAAGTGTGACTGATTACAAGCATATTCATCTAGAAGGACCCTATTATGAGTAGGTGCCAGCTCGTCCATTCATAAGTTTTCTTCATCTATCTTATGAGTGAAAATCTTAGATTTTATGACAAATTTACAGGAAATTGCAAAACAAAATTCATCTTAGCTGTGTTCATTTTTAAGGAAATCTCACCTTATTATTAAACATTCCGGTAATAGAATTTACCACCGTAACCCATCCCTCATATTTTGGCTTTTTATCATGCCGACAACGAAAGATATGCAGACTTTTTACATTTCTAGAGCCTGTGCTGGCTGTCGTGATTTACTTTTCAACCAATTAGAAAAAGCCTAGCATGTCTGCCTCTGGATTACGCTCAGTCATGGAGGTGCCAGTTACAGTTTGGACATGTGGTATAAAAGCAATCATACAGCTAAGCTGTTGACTATTTTGAAACTAATTTGACAGGATGTTGTTGCTGCCATAGACAAGTACAACTTCCAGGCAAAGTCGTTTCAAAACATTCAACGAGCTGAGCATTACATATTAAATAATGTAATGCATTGGCACTTATGCATGACATCACACTCTATCTCTTGAGAAGACAACATGTTGGCGAGCACTGTTCAACAGTTATGCAATGTGACAAAGCAGATACTTGTGATACAGATAAATGAATGTGACAGGATATGAATGATATGAAATCTATCAGCCAGAATCTGGCATTACAATACAACGTTTGAGATGAGCTTAGCATTCATTTAACCAAATTTGGATCCGAGAGTTGTATGCTTTAAGACATTTAATACAAATGTATTAAGAATTTCTTTAGCGACCGTCTTGGATTTTCCAAAACATTACTCCTCCTTAATCAATGTCCCAATTTCAGCGAATCTTAAGAGATCGGTACCCGATTCTATGGAAGTAGGCTTCATCATATCAAATGAGAAGTTTAATTAGTCAAATCTTTTGGTCGACATCTTGGATTGTCTAAAAAGTATCCATCATGCCTATTTAATTGGATATTCTTCAAATATTAATGCTCCAGGTGAGAGTCACCGGCCATTGCGCACCTTGTTTTTAATAATGAACAGTAATCTGAATGTGCCTTTGGTGTTATTAGGAGTGTACTTAATAAAGGCCATGATTTCATGGGTAACCATATTGTAAATATGGGAATTGTGGACTAGCTACCCGCGAATCCCATGGCTACATTTTGGTACCTGGGTAAATATTTGCAGATAACATTTTGACACTGTGTGGGTCATGTAATTTTTGGGTCACATCCTCAGTCTTGAATATTCATAACATTGTCATCATGATACATCACTGGAAATAGGACCAATTATTTAGGTTTCTATGGATAGTTAGTTATTGTATATACGTCATTAGCAACAGGGCCAATTATTTAGGTCGCTATTGACAGTAAGTGATAAAGCCATTTTTATAGGTTGTTTTGACATGATGAGTGGCGTAGCATTTATGTAATGATTATTTATATCGTATCAGGATATCCGATTTCCACCACTGCTATTACTATAAGTTATGCATGTTGCCTGCTGAAGGTATAAATGATATATTTTATGTAAATATTTAGAGGGATTCTAAATGGAATTGTATGATCACTGGTGATGGACGAATTGGATTAGGCATATTTTATTTACGTTTGATTAAGATTGGTTGTTACAATCAATCTAGTTTTGTCATTTTGACAATCAGGATTTAGATCGAATAATTTAGACAAATATTCATAATCATAATCCATTATAAAAAATCTAACTGAATTTTTAAACCCTGGAAGGCCATAAACTGGTTCTGTCACTCTGATGCAAGTTATAGATACCGCGACAGTAAGAAGCTGTTGGATTAATTTTAAGATGGAGCTTAAGAGGACATCTGGGTACGGTTAAGATAGTTAAGTAAGAGGGATATTCACATGATTCGATGAAGTTAGTCAAATGGTAGGAATAGGTTGGTTAGCAAATACGAATATAGTTTTCATATAGTAAGGTAATCCTGTCGAGTTAATACTTGGAAAGCCAATGAGTAAGAAGCGCAAAGTATGCAAGAAATGGATGCTTGATGAGACTTGTCAAAGCAGAATTGTATACATATTCTGTCAAGAGGCATCCCTTGCATACTGGTTACGACCGGTTGAATCCGACCATCTTTTGAGTGTGGAAGGAGAGTGTTAACCAATCAAAGTAGTTAGATTTTGGAAATCACCAGGTAATCCCTCTGAAACGGCATTAGACCGACGTCATGCATTGTATATAAGGGCGTGCATGACAGAAAATCTGTAATCTTCCGATTGCGCTCCTTTAGAGAAGTCATCACTCTAGATGTGAGTTAACACCAGCAATTGATATTCATTTTTGTAAGCCAGAATTTCTGTTAGAATAAGTTAGAAGTTTGAATAGAATAGAATTTGTATTAATTATGTTTTGCTTTATAAAGTTAAAAGTATACTAGATTTACAAGACTGCAATACGGCTCCATTAATGTGCAACAATACAACGTATTATTATTATTATTATTATTATTATTATTATTATTATTATTATTATTATTATTATTATTATTATCAAGAAGTGTTTAGTTAGTTTGTGAAGAAATCTTACTTAGAAAAGGAAGACCACCTTTCCCAAACTCCTGATACGACTCCAGAATAGTGAGTGTTAATTTTAGAGAATCAGAGATACGACATTTTTCAATATGTCTAAGTTATATTCATCTATACTGGATTGCATCTCTAATATCTATAACTGAAGAAATTGACAAGCTGTATTTCGCAGTTTCTTCCGTTTGTTTCTGACTATTGCCGGTTGAATGCCTGAGGATTTGTTCTTGTATGACCATTGTTCCTGTTGCACATAAGTAGTAGCTGTTACTCATTAACTGTTGTCAATCCGTATAGTTGTTAATGTTTCTCATGTCAAGCATTGTATCTGCTAACTAAACAAAAACCCACCGTAATGTAATGAACGTAGATTACGCATAGACCGATAGAAACGGAGCAAATGAAGCGGAGCTCTCTTAATCAAGGAATGCCTACCTACTCCCAAGGCCCACATCGTGATATGAAACGAGTCCGTAGTCATGTCGGCGCGAAAGTCGCCCATGCTTTCGTCCTTATGGTTAAATGGGTTAGCTGAAGCTGAACTCGGGTGATCTGACAAATTTCTTGAATAATCATGAAAGATAAGTCCTCAATAACGCAGCTTACTGGCCTGATGCTGGGCCGATAACAGTCCGATACTGAATTTATAGGGCAAGTATCTGCCAAACATCAGCCCCGTAAGCTGCGTTATCTGGGATCCCTATTATTTATCGAATACGTTTTGCTTCTAAAACTCATTCCTGACGAACTTAGTCGGGAAAGAACTATCGGTCGAAATTACATTCAATAGGCGTTCACAATATCTCAGTATCGTAAACAGCAAGGCAGTGAGATTCTTCACGGGTGTGTGTATTGATTATCATACGAAAAGGTCACCACGTGCATGGCTGACAATCGCATTATGTTCTTCCACACTCTGCCGGCAATACCTTCACAAAAGGAAAACATATTGCTGAAGATAAAACATATTAGCAATACGGTTGTGCGACATAGTTGTCCCAACTATGTCTCACAACCGTACTGCTAATATTTCAACTAGCATGTACAGTCTGGATAATTACCGGAATTTCAAATACATCATGGGATTTCTGCGTGGTGCTGAATCACAAAACTGGATCCGTATATTCTATTCCTGCTATCTGACTAACTTCATCGAATCATATGAATATCCTTCTTAATTAACCATTGTGTAAGACCTTGTTGTATTAAGTACCCAGATGCCCTCTTAAATACCCTCCGAGTTGATGGTACTATCTTTACCAGATGATGTCTGAACCATTGGACAGATTGGACATTGTTGGCCTATCGAAAGAATGCCACACTTCTCTTTTTCTGAGCGGAGTGCCCATAGTATCCCTTGTTTGGAGAGTCTATCGCCCTCAGAATATTCCTGATTACAGAGAAAGAAAGGCCACAACCTGTCAATACATCTATAAATCACGTAGAGCAATCCATTTGGTTTAACGCAGACGCATGTGGATTCGCGGTTATTTCCATCAGTAATGTACATCTCCATAAGTTTAAGTGGCATTATCCTAATCGATGAGATAAATGCATTTGGGAAAAGAAGATTTATTCACTAAAAGCTCACGAAGCTATCGCAATACGATTATATCGTGCCTCTATTGCGGGAATATTGTTTAGCGGTGATCTGTAACAGTATGGAGACACGGTTTGTGCGAAGGTCATGCGATTTACTTCGAACGTAACGCAAAAGTTAAGTAGACGATTTTACTGACAGCAACAGTGCGGACGACGACGACGAGAATGACGACGACGCCGCCGCCGACGACGACGCCCCGCTTACGACGCCGAGGGCATCATCCTCCAAACCTAAAAAGTTGCTAGGATGTGGAACAGACATCAACCAAATGTTGTTTTTTCTATGGGTCAGTTGTCTAACATATTAGTGGCTATACAATCGTTACCATGTTATTATCTGTTCTGTTCATCAATGACACATGTATGCATGCACCAGGGGCGATGTAAACTCAAACATGCATGACTAACTACGATTGCAGTTATCCGCAAATACATGGCATTATTACATTGGCTATATCCAATTTGGCATTACAGAGAGATTGTTTTGTAAAGGATCGACACATATTTCCATGCAACGCTATGCGTGTTATCTTAACCCCTTCACGACGAACCCGGCCAAAACCGGCCTCTGTAGTGGCATTGAGGATTGTCCATTTGCAGGCCAAGAGAAGAGTACTTTTGAAATGTTACCGCTGAAATGGCTGATTCGGTAACCGAGCCAGCGATTCCAGTGGTACATTTTCAAAAATACTCTTCTTTTAACCTGCAAACGCAGATTCAATACTCGAGTAGTAATCTGCGATGCAATAACAGATTATTATAATCCTACCGGATCTGTCTTTCTTATTCTCTGTAACATTTCTTTTGCACCACATCAGTTCACCGCCAAGATTTTTCATCTGGTCAATCCCAAACTTACTCAAATGATATTACCCATGAAGGCGCAGGGGAGAAATTGGATTTGTCAAGGAGTTTAGAGATAATACACCCCATCCCCACCCAACCCCACCCGGTTACATGAGCGAGCAAGCTCATTGGAAATGTGTGGGTATTTTCATTATTGGTCTTGGAAGTGTGTCTACACCTTCAGTGTTGATAAGATCACGACACTAATTACGTAGCATGTCACGCGTGTGATCGACGGACGAGGTCATAGCGGCTGGTGAGAAGGGCGGGGTGATTTTGCATAAAGCATCGCATACTGACCATCTGGACAAGATGAGGCATCAGAGATTCCAGTAGTGTGTTCCCATCGGCAAAAAGAGCACCCACACATCTTTCCACCAACATTTGCGACAATGAAGTACCACAGTCTCCGAGTGTTCCAACAAACCCAACAGTTGAATAGCAAAACCTTGGAGGCCGAAAAATCTGGATGGATGGTTTCTGAAGGAATAATGCAAAGAGAACACTCGGACGTTCACTTCTCGAACTAGTGAGATGCCCCCGCAGGCCAGGCTGTTGAACTTTGCCCTGTGGGCGCCATCATATTGGAGTTGGCTGTTCGTCAGCTTGTTTTGGATCCACAGGTATTTGTTAAAACAAATGATAACTCGGATGATAATGAGAACTAAACACTGCCGGTGAATGTAGAAATGCTTTGCAAACATCGAACTTCAGTGTCCACTGTTGGGTTGTAACGTCATAGATTGGTCATGCGCTGTAGTGCAGATGGCATCGTTTTAAAGTGGATTGGAGACATGTTTCTATCTACTCATAATATATTTATGTAGACTAAATGAACCATTCGCGAGATATATGCCATATTATACTCTATTGGCGGCCAATTTGTCAGTCATCTTGAGTTCAACGTTCCATTCAAACGATTGTATTAGATTTTTAATACATTATTTCTATAAATAGACAAAATAAAAGTGGCTTCATTAATGTTACTACTAGTGGTTTGGAGAAATGGTTTTGTAAACATCTAAAATCGGTGTCAACTGTTGGCTTGTGACGTCATAGAGTGGTGTGGTGCAGGGGATATCATTTGTGAGTAGATTGGGCTCATGTTTATATCTTCTCTTTATACTTTTGTGTGGTCTAATATGAACTGTTCTCGAGATATATACTCTATTAGCATCCATATTGGCAGCCATCTTCAATTCTACATGTTCCACTCAAAAGAATTTATGAGGGTTTTTTACATATCACCTAGGGGATCATACTGAACAGATTATACGTGGTTTTATTTCTGTTGCAATTAGTTGCAGTTTTTGTAAAATTTGTATTGGTTTGACTGAACTATACAGAGATGTCGCATTCTGGCTCTAAAGAGCAGGTGGAGTAATCTAAGCCGAAAAGCTGAACACATTGAATCCTGAATGGCCAAAATCTCAATATTGTTCCCAGTCAAATTGGCTTCAAAATAGTCATGCCATCAGATTGTGCCGTAAGCTATCTTGTGACGTATTATGATTATGACGTCAGGCACGTGAGTGCATTGCCAAAATTATTCGAATTTTAGGGCATTCCCGAAAATTTTGATTATAACGAATGATGTGGAATCCTAGTGCACGGTCAGGTCATTTCTGATGCAACACATTTTTTTTGCTAAATCAACTAGTAGTTTCCCGAATGTACAGAGATCCTGAATTTGATCTGATTTAGATTAGTATTTTTAATTTATATCCAAGCATTCTGCTGTGAATATGCAGCTTTAAAGGACTAACATTAGCAGACATGTTAGCGCAATTTCTATCTATACGACGCCAATTTCTAGCTACACGACGCCCATTTCTAGCTACACGACGCCCATTTCTAGCTATACGACGCCCATTTCTAGCTAAACACCGCCTATTTCTAGCTATACCCGTCCATTACTAGCTATACCCCTCCCATTTCTAGCTAAGCTCCACCCATGGTTTGCGCCTGTAGCGATAGATTTATACGCGTTGAACACTGACTGCTCAGAATCCCATTTTAAGGTAACTATCTAGATAAGCTGTTGAATAGGTTGAAACTAATTTTACTAGATGCCATTGTTGCCTATGACAAAATTCAAATTCAGTCGACTTTGATTTAAAATGATCAACAAAAAGTTTATTAAAGAGTAAATCCATCAAAGACATACAATTCGTATGCATGACGGATGGTTAAATGTGCTTGACGGTTCAAGATACCTCATTCATTATACATTTTAACTGTGACGTTAGCACAGTTCTGATGAAGATGATTATCACGTCATATATACTTTACTGATAGATCGGATCTATCCATTGCATTTGAATACATAGTAGTCATAATATGACAAGTAACGCGATCTTAATGTGGCTATCGCTGATAGATCTAATTTTATATACGGAACCATATCAGTCCATAAAATGATTCCAGTGGATCAATACTATGATGTTATCATCAATTCTAATATATTATATATGACTACACAAAATCCAAGAAAATGCAAACTATAAATTCCACAAATAAAAAAAAATTAAAACACAAATCTGACTGTTCAGATTATCTACCCTTCGCGGAGAACCAGAACATGATTACGCAGCTTTCCTCGGTCAGTGTCATGTTGTGGCGGTGTGTGTCTTCACGGTGTGTATCTTTTTGTTGTTGCCGATCGCCGATCGTCTGCTCGTGAGTATTTTGTCTGCCGCCATTGAACTTTCTAGACATATTCAGAAAGAGTTCTTTCAGATTGGATTGTTTCGTAAATATTATTACGGGTATACAAAACCGATTATCCCAGATCAGACACATCTGCCCGCTGCCTGTAGTAGTAGGCTCGCGCTCTACATGGCGGTCTACCAACTGGGGGGGGGGTGCGGGGTGGAGCGGGGGGGGGGGGGGGTTGTGGTCATGCACCAACTGACTAGTTCCTCATCTGTAAGACCTGCGCCTGGTGGCCAAACTACGAATCACGCGCCTCCTAAAATGAGAAAAGTGCGAACCATCTTGCGTTACTATTATCTTTTTATTATCACGTTAAATTACTTTCCCGTTGATTGGCAGTGTAAGATCTAAGCTCAAGAACAACAACAACAGCAACAACAACAACAAAAACAACAACAACAACAACAACATCAACATCATGCCACCCGATCATCCCAGTCCTTACCAACACCGGATTCAATTTGTTATCGGCGCACACAAGCCCGACTAATGCCAGTTTTCAGTCGGTGTAAAGCCATACATCACCAGATTATCACCAACTAGTTAGTCAATTGCGTGTCGGGCAGACTAGAATTGGTGGTGTATACCCAAAATTGTAGTTCCCTAAATTGATAAACTCTCACAAGAGTTTCAATAGACCCAAATATAAACAAATATTTGTGACTGGGCCTGACTTTGTGTATGAAAATAAGTATATAGTAATAATATTCCAGGACCGTTATTTCGTAAGAAAAATATAAAAAATGTACCAATGTATTTATATCACAGAGGTGGTGTCGCTTTGAACAAAATTCTATATTAGTATTATTATTAGTTCATTTGACCAGAATGGACATCATATAGCAGCTTTTAAATCAACTCGTACTACATCGATGACCAACTCGTATCAGAGTCAGTGGACAACTCGCACCACGCTTTTCGGCAACTCGTACCATAGCATGGCCAACGCGTACGTACGTATTCATAATGGACGTACTGGTGGTATGAGTTAACCATGGTTCTGCCACGAGTTGTCTCAAAATCTGTCACACGTGATGTCTGCATCTTTTTATATACAGGTCCGGAGCGCTGTGCGCACGCACGCACGCGTACATGGGCTACGTACAAGGGCGATAGATGCTCTTTCTAAAAGAGCACCCGAAAAGAGCACCCGCTTAGGGAGTTTTGTCAATGTATGCCACTTGATATAGGTAATCTATTTCGATATTGGTGTGTTGGTGGTGGTGGTGCAGGCCGAAATAACTACTATCTCGTAGTGTTCTGACTATAATTGCCATGGCAACGGCCTTACATTTAAGAGATTTCATTTTCTTTAGTGACGACATTTCCGTATCCCTAAGGAGGTCATTTAAAGCGCATTCGATAACGTTTGCGTAGCGCATTCGCATTAGCCCTTGGGAAATCATTACCTAACAATTAGGTGTGTGTGGATATCAAATCCCATTTTGAATTCTGGTAAAAATATTTGTTTAAGTTCCCTTTTAGTTGGGACTAGATGTTGGCTTGTCTGTCTGGAGGTCAAAGCCACCATTATTTTTGTATGCTTACGCTTAAATGATTTAGCCCGTCTTCCCAGCTCACAGCAAATTAATTCCAAAATAATCAACAGTTTGCTGGAAAATTATACAAGATAGTTATGTAGATGGTATTAGTGCTGTCTGGGGGTGGATTTTAACTATTTATCACTCGAAATACCAGTATCTCGATTACAAGAAACATACGTATACAGTAAAGACGTTGAATATTTTGAAACTAATTCGACTCCCAACTGTTGCTGCCATAGATAGCAACAGTTTCTTGTCGAATTAGTTTCAAAATATTCAACAGAATATTCCTTACTTCATAAAGAATTAGACTTTTCTGGTCTGTAATTTGTAGATGGCTGAGCTGATCGTGTCTGTACAGGGACAATGGTGCTATCCATCTTTGTCACAGCAACTCTATCATTACTGCTGAATTCCTGGGATCATGCTGACTTAATCAATGGCGGCCTCTGAAATACCTTCTATAGGTCATTACCCAGGAATCGGGATCCAGATAATCTCGCTACGGTTAGCGATATCTAATGGAATCGCTTTGCGCGAATTCCAGAGCGTAGTTGTCGTTTCCTGGTCGGTATAATTCGTTACGAATTGCTTTGGTGAATATAATCAGCTTAAACTATGCTTTTCTGTTAGTATTTAATCAATATATATATATATATATATATATATATATATATATATATATATATATATATATATATATATATATATATATATATATATATATATATATATATATATGGTGATCTTTGCTTAGATAATCATACAAGGGTTTTTGCATAATCATATTACACCTGAAGAAATGAAAGGTCTTTCTGAAGTAGTGGTCAATGTCAAAAGTCCAAGGTACTCGTGCACGTTATAGCAACACCGAAGCATAGTGAAAGCAAAATAAACATTATATATATATATATATACTCTTCTAAATGCATTTGACTTGATGCCATGTGTTGGCATTAGGGCGGCTATTTGTCAACAATGACAAGGACAGACCAATTATTTAATTCCGTGGAATTTGTGTTGAAATGAATTGGCAATTCAATCATGTTCATATTTTAAGTTCAAATTGCTGACATCAATTTGTATTGAGTGATCCGATATGTCACGTGCGTATCTGACGTCATGATCAAATACGCCACATTCTAGTTGACGTCATAATCAAAATGAACTAGCTCAGTTACAAAATTGTAAAGAAATCTGTTATGAAAGTGTACGAATTGTATGTCTTTGGTGAATATACAATTTAATAACCATTCAATTTCAATTAGATTCCAACATGCATAAAAGTTGGGCAAACCTTAGCTAGATATGGGCGGGAAATAACTAGAAATGGGTGGGGCATAGCTAGAAATGGGCGGAGCATAACTAGAAATGGGCGGGCATGGCTAGAAATCAAACCCTGTATTGGGATACAAACACACATCTCCATGAGCATGCGCATCGATACTGTACAACCAGAGCCAGATTAAGGTTCGTTCACGTTTCAAGTTTCTTTATTACTTCCAGGTCACACAGTGATATATGGGGAAAATTAGATATTACATACAGTAGTAGGCGGTGTGCTTAATCAGTACATCATCATCATCATCATCATCATCAGCATCATCATCTTTGGCATCATTATTATCATTAATCAGTTCCTTATTGTCTTGTCCATGTTTATCAGTCCGTATTTGTGCGGTGGTTTCATCCACGTTGGCAAGGTCTATGGGGGCTACAGCGATATGACCCCATAAACAAGGGGCCCCAAAACAAAAATAATGTATCACATTTTACCCATTTAAACTTGTAATACCAGTGTCCCACTTTTACAGTTATGATATGTGTAAGCTGATAATAACAAGATTACGATAAGTGTTGATTATTTTGAGAAAAATATTATTTTGATAAGTACATAACGAATTTCTTATATTTGGTAGTAGTAGTAGTAGTAGTAGTAGTAGTAGTAGTAGTAGTAGTAGTAGTAGTAGTAGTAGTAGTAGTAGTAGCCATTCGCTTTTTGACCCACCCGATAAGGTTGAGGTCGGCAGCGCCACTAATTATCCTTGGCTTACACCGCCTCTGTACACAACGGTCCCTAGTAGTTTCTTGATTTACCCGTCCAAGGCAGAAAATATGATATTTTAGAATGTCTTTGACTGACGAGACAGAATGTCTTTGGAACACACTCTAGAGTTGTTCGCTTCTTTCTTGCCTATCACAATGACTGTTGACGATGCCGGAACATTGTGTCGTCAAGGGGCGCGCTCTCTGAATATTAATAACTCTTTATATAGGTTTGTGAATTAGTCCCATCACGTATGAGATGGGGACATGTTGAAGCAGGAAAGCTAATTGATGTCTGCATTGAGTATGACCAATTTTGCCAATAGTTTCTAGCAATATGCCCTTGCCTCGATGCTGAGATTTCCGGACAAATTCTGGATGCGATAAATAACATGGGCCGTTCTACAAATGCGCTTGCTCTTCAAAATCTCAAATATTTTCATCCGTATTATAAAAATAATAACAAGATTACGATAAAATCAGATTTGACGAAATGTCGCTAAAATGAATCGTTATTTACAGTCAAAATACATTCACTGATGATTCCTTTTAACCTTTTCACGACGAGGTGGCTGGCTCGAGAAGCGAGCCAGTCATTTAGGTGGTACCTTTTCAAACATATTCTTCCCTTTGCCTGCGAATGAACATTCAATAAGCAAATGTCTTTTGAAATTTTCTTGACCAAATTTATCCATTAACACTTTCGTGACGAAACCGGCCAAACCCGGCATCTGTAGTGGTTTTGAGTAATGCCCGTTTACAGGCCCCGAGAAGACTATTTTTGATATTTACCACTGAAATGACTGAAATTTTCAAAAATAGTCTTCTCTTGGCCTGTAAACGGGCTTTCAACAAGTAAATAATTTACTTTTTCTAGGACATGTAGTCATTAAGGGGCTAAATGGTTAATAAAGGAAGCATATGAGTAGCGTATAAGGATGGGAGTGAATAGGACAGCGGTTGCAAGTATTACACTCGTGTGGTTCGGACGACATTTTACATAGCAACTGATTTGTGTCTTCATCTTAAATTGAATACAAATTATCTGATATTTATGTGTTCCTATTAAAGGTCATGATACATACGCAGACAACCCTTCGCCAAGCTACTGTATCGTAGCATTGCGCACTAACAGTTATTGTATAACTATGCACGGTGATTATGGGAGTATTGTTAAGTAATGGCGTACTTCTGCGTCCAGTTATTATTGGCTAAAATTAGAATTATCGCTAATATAGCGGTTGTTTCGGTTACGTATCTGTTTGTCGACATCCAATGTCGGTTAGGTTTTTGGCTTAGCTCAACATATCGTCTTATATCTAAGGATTGGGACTAAACTTGGATGCAGGGTTCCCTCTAGCAAGGTGAGGGAACACAATGCTATTGCGGTCATGAAACCAAAGGTAAGGATCGCTGTGACCTTGGTGTAAAACTCTTTTTAATTATGTTTTTGGTTTAGCTCAACATATTATCTTATATTTCATGGTTGGTTCGCCCTATTGGGACTAAACTTTGACGCATGCTTCCCTATGTCAAAGGAAGCATGTAGAATGCTAGTGAGGTCAGAGGGTAATGCCATTCTGACCTCGGGATTAGATTTTATGAAATGTGTACTGGAAATTGTTAAAATGTTTCTCCCCAACAGATTGGGCGATTTCAAGCAGACGTGGGTCAACGGAATCTATGGCCGTGGGTTTTAATACTTGTATACAGAACTTTGATTGGCCAATGATTTAGGTGAAACTCTTATTTTTTATGAAATATTTACCAGAAATTGTAAAAACGCCGCTCCTCCTCACCTGCTTGACGAATTTCAACTAAATTTGGATAGAAGGACCTTTACGTAGTAGGCTCCAGAATGTAGATTCAGAATTCTGATTCACAACCTTTTGCGATGAACATTTTAGATGTTATGAAAGTTTTACCAAAAATTGTTAAAGCGTATCTCCTTCTTAATCACCTGAGACATTCCAAGCAGACTTGACTATCAGGATCCTGGGTGGTAGGATTCAGATCTTTTATTCAGAATTGTGATTGATAAATGTGTTGAATGAACCTCTTACATTTTATGAAACATATACCAAGGTCTTCAACACGTATCTCCTCCTTAATCATTTGAGCCATCTCAACCAAACTGGCTGAAAGGACCCTGGGGTGGTAAACCCGAAGACTTTTGAGAAATCAGTTAAAAGTCTACTCCTCATTAATAACTTGGCAGATTGCAAACAAACTCGGCTGAAAAAACCCCGAGAGGTTTACGCGCTATACAAAATCTTGATTAGTAAGTTTTTGGCCGCCATGTAAGAGTTTGCGAAGGTTTTCGGCAAATCACTTATGAGGACTCGTTATTAATTGGTTATGCGACTTCAGCCAAACTGAGCTGGATGGACTGCCTTCAGATGTAGGCAAGAATTTCATTGGCCAATTTGTCTGGTGGCCATCTTCGATTTTCCGAATGTTTCGTCACAAGCCCTTGGTCCTCCTGTTACGGTTAAGTTGTTGGTTTACCTCAACAAATCATCTTATATCTCAAGATCAGTTCACCCTATTAGCACTAAACCTGGTCATATGCTTCCGTATATCAACGGGATGTGGCACAACTGTATTGAGGTCCTGAGGTCAATGTTCACGGTCACTGTGACCTTAGCATACACCTTTTTTACTCTCATGTTTTTTGTGGTTTAGCTAAACATATTGTCTTATATCCGAGGATCGGTTCACCTTATTCGTGACAAAAACCTGGGCACACGCCTCCCTAGCTGCGAAACATAGCCCCACGCTATCCCGCTTGCGACATCACGCTAAGTATTGGACTATGATGACAATTGTTAAAAAAAATTAAATTAAATCAGATTTTCCTCTCGCTTTTCAAGTTTAGCACATACATCGTCCACATTTCACACACGTGTACCTTATTCAGCCGGTTATCGAAAACTATACACTTTATTTCAAAATATTTTATATATTTTGATACACGGCCATACATTCACGGCCGAGCGAATCCCGCACCAGTTCCAGTGCCTCAGCCATTCTTGCCCTAGTTACCGCTATGAATCATGGGGCATGCACTGCCTTATTTAGCAGGTGAGGTCAGACCTACCATATATGGGCAAGTGGGCGGGTGGGCCTGATTGTGCATCGCGCTCGCTTGTCGTCGGTTATACGTAGTAAATTCGTGCGAGAATCAGGCTACTCCACCCACTTACCCATATATTGTACGTTTGGCCTTGTCTGCTAAATAAGGCAGTGCATTTCCCATGATTCAGAGCGGTAACTCGGACAAGAACCAAGTAGCGAGACGAAAATCTGATTTAATTTCAGTTTTTTGTTATGGTTGGACCTGTAGCTCCGAGGTAGATGCATCCATCGTCCGATAGCACGGTCTCGCCCTCCCGCTCTGCTTGCAGGCTATACTATCCACACTAATACCGTGTTCTCACTGGAGACTTAACCGGCGTAGCACAATACTGAGCTATGGCGTTAATCCTGATTAACTCGCTAGTGATAACTGGCTTAAGTTAACAAGACGTTCTAATAAGCTAGATCGGAATCACGCGCGCGCAAAAATTTGTGTAAACAGATAATGATAAATGTCGTAAATACGCTATCACCTATTTAAAATGGTTAAATTTAGTGAGACATTTTCAAAAATAGACATTCAATTGGCAAATATTTTAATGTTATTGACTAATTTCCTGGATTAAAGGGTTAAAAAACTAACTCACCCCATCTCACTATGGCTTAAACATGATGGAAATGCCAGCTATGTGGTATGCATACAGCTCACTATGGCTTAAACATGATGGACATGCCAGCTATGTTATATGCATACAGCTCACTATGGCTTACACATGATGGAAATGCCAGCTGTGTTATATGCATACAGCTCACTATGGCTTAAACACGATGGAAATGAAAGCTGTGTTATATGCATACAGCTCACTATGGCTTAAACACGATGGAAATGTCAGCTATGTTATATGCATACAGCTCACTATGGCTTAAACATGATTGAAATGCCAACTATGTTATATGCATACAGCTCACTATGGCTTAAACATGATGGAAATGTCAGCTATGTGGTATGCATACAGCTCACTATGGCTTAAACACGATGGAAATGCCAGCTGTGTGATATTCATACAGCGCGCGAGTTAGTGTGTTTATCCCGGTAGCTCTACTTTGCACTCGTAACCATGATCTCGCTTATTTTACATGAACTGTGGGTCTCAGCCAATGAAATTCCCCCATAAGAAATATATTATGATCTGATTGGTTACCCTCAATCCCATAAGCGTAATACTACTTCACATAGCAAGAGATCAAAGGTCTGCACTTACAGCCACATGCAGCGGAGCGATGTGAGTGGACGTATGTTAGTACGATGAGGTTGACGTAACGTCGTAAGTGTATGTAGATACAGTACTGAAGCTAACGCGTCCCTTTATCAATGAGATAGAGCACAATGATAGTGCGGTCATGATGGCAATGGTCCTTGTTTATCAGTGAACTCGCCATTTTAAGTGCAAGCTATATTTTCCAACAACTTTCTATCAGAATACTCCGCGAACGAATTATTATATGCCACTGCACTTAAACGGATTATTATATGCCACTGAACTCAAACGAATTATTATATGCCACTGCATCCGTAGAGTTCATGCAGCACTTGCCGTCAGCACAGATGATTGTATTCAGGACCTTTCATCTTCAGCTGCTCCTGTGTCTGTGCTGTAACCTCAAAACCAGTGAAAAATATACCTTTCCACTTTATCAACCCACCCTATGACGTCACAAGCAACTACGCGACGTGTAGAATGACATCATAATACATGACGTCATACGTACGTCGCCAACGCATATTTGAAGACGGGATATGTGTTGTTGTACGAATTGTATGCGTTTACTATTTAATAAATATTCTGTTGAATATTTTGAAACTAATTTGATTGGGCAACAAGTCAAATTAGTTACAAAATAGTCAAAAGCCTACCTGTATAGTTTTCAGGAAATTGATAGTTAGAGCATTCGGGGAATGATCAATCCCAAAATGGCAAAGTGTGGGTGGAGCTTAGATGTAGATGGGCGGGGCATAGCTAAAACCGGAAAAGTTCATTGACTTCATATCCTGTCCGTTCCAGTACCGCGGAAACTAGGACTGTCCGCGTGAACTGTATCATCTCCACGCATAGCGCCACGATACACTCACCAATGTTATAATTATAGTTCCAGTTTGATTATCACCGCACTCGAATTTTCATCCGGGGGTCGCTCAAAATAGGAACACATGACACAGAAACATGATCCTCAATCACCTTCGAAACACTCCTGGCGCACTGCGAATTGTACCCACCTCCGTCAGCGCAGAAACTGTACTTCCGCAAATCTAGAAGTATTCGTATGTTCTTGCCTTACATCAACGACTACCTATTATGGGGTTTTTTCATTTCCGTAACCGGATCAAGGAAAATATAGTTTTTCTTCATCTTCCGTTGGTTGAGACATTATAACACCCGAGGAATTCCTTCCCGGAGCTGTAAACAAGTGCCTCTATAAGATTGTCTTAGCAAATTGATCCTGAGGCTTTAGAAGGCTGTCGTTTCCACAAGAACAGTTCCTTCGTTAAAAAAATCCACCTGTTGCCGTGGTTGTACGACATTTGTTCCCGTGGAATTTTGTCATTCGTTTGACGTTGATGTCATGCCCAGATGTTTAGTATCATAAGTAGACTTCAACTTAACTGTATCCTCACTAACCCCCCACATCGTCACCCACACTGAGAGCATGTGTGTACTTGAACAATATCCCTGAGCTTACATATTTAATGTGATGGAATAATTTTTATGTTCGTTTATATATGTTAACAGGATTATTATAATAGGATTATATTTCCACGCCACCCGCAGTTTTTTTAACCTGATATAACTAAGTTATAGTATTTTATAACCAGGGGATTTTTCACAGGTTTTCGATAGCGTCAGTAATAATTTTGAATGACATTTTAAAGTAATTTCCCTTGGTACTGTTAAGAGCGTTAACCTCGTTTAAAAAAATGTAATATTAATTTTCAGCGTATTTTTAATGATCGTGATTGACCGTTTTTCACCAGTGTTTGCATTATTGTCTAGTCATTTGCTGTAATCTCCGAACACATTCTCCCCCCTTCTTCTCGCGGCTAGCGCAGAGCTTTCCGTTAGGTCTGATCTAGAATGGTCATATACGTTTATGTGGCGGCACTTCCTAAGACCTCGCCATTGTGTAGAGCTCCATAGGATTCCTCAATAATTAGTATTCAACAAATAAATTGACATGTATACAGGAGGAAATCCAGCTAAACCCATTCAAAAACAAGTCATTTTTTTTATCATTTTTGACATTCTTAGGACGTCTAGTCAACATTTCTGGATGAAAGCATTAAATTTGAGCGGTGGCAATTTCTTTATTTGCAAATGTGCAAGCTGACTGCCACCCACATCCACCGAAAACAAAGAGTAGCATATCTCAGCAACTAATGGGTCGATTTTGATGATTTTGCTATCAAATTATAGGTTTTCTGAGGTGCTGAGTCAATCTCTGGGGTGACTGAAGACGTTAGAGGCATGTTCACATGGTAATGGTCAGGCTCAAGGCTATTTTGGGCCAATAAAATAACAGTTGACAGATCTCAGCAACTTATGGGCCAATTTTGATGTTTGTTATACCAAACTATAGGTGTATGGGGGGTACTAAGTCGATATTCAAGGCCATTTAATGCGACTTGAGGTCAATGTCACATAGTCAAGGTCAATAGCAAAGTCATTTTGATTTCATTTTAGATCACAGAAGACACGAAAATGTCATATTTCAAATTTAATATTAACGCTTGCTAAAGAAATAGACAGTAGTCGCACCGGCACCAATTTACTGTTCTACAACTCTATGATATCATTGTTTATATATGTTGTGCTGTCATTACTTTATGAGTCTATGGTTTAATGGCCATCATCGCCCTTATCTTCATCCTCTACATCTTCTACATCGGATCTCTTGGTCAGGGTGCTGAAACATAATGGGCCAGCTTCACAGGCACAACACACTGTACAAACGATGAGGCTACACTTGCAATTTCGTATCCACACCGTGCCATTTCTAAGATCTCATCAGGGTCCAGCTTTGTCCCTGGTGGGCGAGCGTGGTGGCTTCAGGACAGAGCCGTCTTGCTCCCATCCTTGATTCTTTGGACTGAGTGGTGGTGGCACGCCGGAAATGGCTGTCAGCCAGTGCATCACATGTTAGTGCGCTCTGTTGATATTTTCTGTGGCTGCTTAAGTTGTAGGTGGCAGGGTACACAGCTTGAAAAATGTGCCAGTTCCTGTTTACTTCTTCAAATTTTGAGACGGCACTCGGTCATTGATTTGCAGTCAGCACATGTCTTACCAACGCAGGCAATCAGGAAGGTTAGTTGCTGAGCTGCATACTTCATCGAGCTCAGCTTGAGGGTCACCAACTCTCAGGGTTGATTCTTTTAAGGGCCTTGGTGCCATATTTACCCCCATGTTGTAAGTTGCTACGACAGCATCATCCCCTGTTACCGCATGCATCACCAGGATGGCCTTTGCCATATCCGTGTTCTTCTGAGCAGTTGCTCATAGATTCACAATCGAACGATTGGCAACCGGGGAGCTCATGTACAGAGCGCGTGTACACTTGTGGGAGACATGGAACTGGAGGAGAAGGATGAACACATCTGTGCCATCAGAGATGACTCGAACCTTCTCACCCTGCATACATCGTGATATGGCATGCTGGACGAGGAAGGGATCGGCCTCTTATGATACCTTGCGTCAGCCGCATGAAGATCAGACTCAATTATGGACTCTAATCTTGTCTTGACTACGTACCCTGGCCTGTCATTTCTCTCACAACATTTTGCACACATAACCGTTATGAACTCCCTGCCATGCTTATCAACATCAGTACGTACCAGCCTGGTAGGTTTTCGACGACTAAGTGGAGCGTTAGCAAGAAGGGCCCCCATCCCCCCCCCCCCCCACACTGCAAAGAAACCTTTATTTGGTACAAAGAGCATCAAAACCATTCCATTAGTTGCTGATAGATGCCGCTTTTCGTGTACAGGTGATAAAATAAGCTTTACCTTGAATTGCTTCAGTGGAGTTGGAAATCAACACAACACCCCAAAATATAAATTTTGGTAGCAAGATAATCGAAATCTACCAATTACTCGACGAGATATGCCATTTTTATTATCTTTCGGGACCAAAATGACATTGACGTTGACCTTGACCATGTGAATTTGACATTGAATTGCGTCAGTCACCTCGGAAATTGACTCAACGTCCCCAGAAAACTTAAAATTTGATAGCAAAATTATCAAAATCGAACCATTAGTTGCTCAGATATGCTACTTTTTGTTTTCGGTCGCAGCCATCTTGAAAATATGCAAACAAAAAAATTGCCACCACCCAAATTTAATGTTATCATCCAGAAATGTTTACTAGAGGTCCTAAGGGTGCCAAACTGAACTCCGACCGAGGGAAATTAGGCTGGTATAATCGAAAAAGACATTTGCTCCGTAACAGTTGAGATAACTGTATTATCCTAGGCTGATATTATCGTAACCGCTCTCAATCCCTCCTCTCAATCTCGCTAACTGTCTTTCGATCTGACTAGATAATTACTGTTCCGACCGTCAGTACCCATTGGAAGCCATAGGAGCTTCATGCTGAACAGGCCGTCTTCACAGGTTGTGATCCCATCATGGCACGTGCACCCTGTACCTGTCACATTACGAACAAACTGTTAAAATGAATCTGTACCAATACAACTGTTGGAAATCTGTTTCAAAGTAGATCCTTCACGAATCGAAGGTGTCACGTCACTCACGTATATAGGCCCGTATTCATAAAGCGACTTAGATCAAAGTAAGATACTTATCTACCTACTTAAGTTAAGTATCATGAACACGTGCTATTCCATATGCTACTTAAATTCACTTTAGGTAGGTTGATTATTCTATCATAAAACCTGTTCAATCTGTCCAACATGGCTGAGATAATGTGGGATGGCGATTCCAAGAAGGTATGTGATTCGTCATGAACGGGTATTTGGTCACAGAGCTCGTCCAATGGAACTAATACCTCCTCTTGTAACCTCATGTCGTTACTGGATGAAAGGAGTGTCCTATGTGTTCAGATTCCCGCCTTCACAATTCTCTAACATAACTGATGCGCTGCGTCTCGTAGATACTGAGTTCCGCATCCAATTTGTACACTATCTCTTGCTGCTTCCAATGTCTTTCCAGACATGCTACGAATGCCTTTACTGTTAGGGCATTCACGACTGATTCAGGTAGACTGTTCCGTGGCTCTGCAATCCGTATACAGAAGCCGTTCCATATCTCACAGTCTAGTATGAGCCATACCCTTTCCCATGCGATGCATGCACGTCTTCCACTATTGTCTGATGTTGTGAAATTTCCAACGCCTCAAAATATGCTATGTTGAATTTAATGAACTCGGCAATTTTAGAGGTGTGTGCTTGGGGGTGGGGAGTGTGGTGTGGGGTGGGGTGGTCTGGGCGTGGGGGGGGGTATCATAGAGAGGACTCGCATATGCATATTATGCACAATGTGAGTGGAGATATATAATTCCCAAAAGCTATTATTCCCTTACTACTCAGGTAATGATGGATGCTAAGTACCGTATCAGGAATGTTGTAGCAGAATGGCCAAGAAGTACTCGCGATTTAGTAATACTAAGGGTTAGTAGACGTTACCAGAAATTCGAGGAGCAAAGGGGAGATAAAGTACATTTCAGTAGGAATGGTTAACTCCACTTAGATCACCGGTGATCTTTGAATACCAACAACGAACAACAACCTTGCTATAGCAGACCCTGTTAAAAAAACCATTCACGTTATCTTGAATTAGCTTGGATTTTCTTGAAGATCAAAGCTATTGGAAAGTTATTGAACCTGTACAATTTGGGATTTCCTAGAATTAGTTCTGACTTTATGTTGTCCTTGAACTTCTTGAAAAACCCACGTCTACGATTTCAAGCTAGCTTGGCTTTTCTAGGACGTTCCCAATGTGATCATGGAAAAGTGCAAGCTTCTTCGACTTTCTTCAATCTTTCTAATTTGTCAGAATGCAAGCTAGCTCGGATTTGCTTGGACTTTTCGTTTTGTCAGATATAAAAGAATCCACCTATTTCTGAATATTTATTTGTACATTTACTACCTTGTCTTATGTTGAACTCGCTGGGACTAAGGCGATACTAAGTTCTGAATTCATGTAGTGGTGACTGCGACCAGGTAAATAAGCGTAAAAGAACAAACGGTACATTCGTTGCATTGATCATTACCAGCTATGGATATATAGAATATGATAGTTTGGAAACACTTAGCAGCAGTCCCATTAAATGGAAGGTATGTATTCCAATCATATGCTGCGATTTATTCACAGCTACCAGTTTCGGTATAACCTATTCAGTTTTAGGGATATAACGCAGTTATATGTATGACCTTCTAAAACGGTAATAATCTCTGTATATAAGAATAACATAAAATAACAAACAAATCTATCAGAAACGTATACATTGTTAAGCCCTCTTGTGTCAACTTAACCATGTAATCGTCAAAGTGACAGGAACAACATCTTTGTAGTAGTCTTCAGACATGGCCATTTGAAAGACATAGAGAAGAGTATTTTTGAAAATGTACCACTAGAATGACTGGCTCGGTAACTGAGCCAGTCATTCTAGTGATGCATTTTCAAAAGTACTCTTCTCTCGTCGTGCGTTGACACAAGAGTGGTTAATGGCTCGTTGAAAGTTGCATTTGTTATTGAGTATTAGATGTAGCTCAACTACCAGGAAGGTGGTTTTGGTATTCAGGCATGATTATAATGATCCATGTGTGGCAGCATTTACGTGTCCGTGCATCGATTTTATGTTATCCCTTTCGTGTGCCAAACGCGCCTAAATACCCTCAAAAGCCGACTTTTATCAATTACGCCCTTTAATTTGTCAAGAGTCTTCAAGCAAATTGAAATCTTTGCTCAGTGAATGGCCATTTGCTGGCCAAGGGGAAACTTGCTCAGTGACTGGCCATGTGCTGGCCAAGGGAAACTTGCTCAGTGAATGGCCATATGCTGGCCAAGGGAAAACTTGCTCAGTGAATGACCATTTGCTGGCCAAGGGAACGCTTGCTCAGTGAATGGCCATTTGCTTGCCACGGGAACGCTTGCTCAGTGAATGACCATTTGCTTGCCAAGGGAACGCTTGCTCAGTGAATGGCCATATGCTGGCCAAGGGAAAACTTGCTCAGTGAATGGCCATTTGCTTGCCAAGGGAACACTTGCCCAGTGAATGGCCATTTGCAAGGGAAAACTTGTTTTCTTGTAAGTTTTATCACTGGAATTTAGGAAAATCATTTGTAAGACGTGTTTTTTGACCGAGTTGGCGATTAAAGGGTTAATGGTCAAGAAGAAAATCTATGTTTTTGTTTAGTAAGTGTCTATTTGCAGGCCAAGATAAGACCATTTATGAAAATGTATCACTGGAATGACTGGCTCGGTAACCGAGCCAGTCATTCCAGTGATAAATTTTCCAAAATAGTCTTCTCTTAACCTGCAAATAGACAGTCCTCAAGACACCCGCAGAGGAAGTATTGGTCGGTTTTACTATAATAAACCACAAATTGACACTCGAGGAGGTAAAGTTCAAGATATTTCAAGAACTATAATTAGCAGGATTCTCTCGAATAATAGTCAAGCTAGCTCAGATTATCTTGACGTTCAGATTATCTTGGATTTTCTTGAACGTTCAAGCTAGTTCTGATTTTCCTGAATGTTAACTAACTGGAATTTCTTGGATTTTGGCTTAACTTAAGGACTTCTCGGATCTGCTCGACTTATCTTGAATTTCATTTATTTCAGTGGTAAATTTTCAAGAAATGATCTCTTTGTCTCTCAAGTTAACTGCAGGAAACAGTTTCTGAACGACTTCGTTTTTAAAGAGTCAATTCGTCTCATTTGCTCCGGTAAAAAGCATAATACGTGGACATATGTCACATGATCCTGAGATCAGTGGTCCTATAGCCAGCTGTCTAAACGGAGCACCCAATCTTTAGTGAATGTGTACATATGAGATATAGACAGGTTTTACTGTAATGGGTTGGTTATCTTCTTAGACAAGCTGAGCTCGGCAGTTCGCAAAAATCAAAATCGTTTAGATATGGAATCCGATATTGGCATGGGCATCGAGTTATCTTCATTCCCATGCCAGCAATATGACATATGCAAATTACCAGAGTCAAATCTTGACGTGATCAGGTACACACGTAATATTGGACTGCCTACGTTCGTGTTTTGTTTTTTATCAGAGTTACGGCCAAAACTGGTTTATGGAACTATTGCGTAACGCTGGCAGGCCAGGTAGGGTATTCTGCCTGAATAAGCCAGGGTAGGCCGGGGAGGCAATAACTAGTCAATGTAGGTATGTCTAATATAGCCAGTCTAAGAAATATGTGAGGAGATGGCAATATAATGTCTGACAGTTAATTCACGATGCAACGCACTGTTAAATAAAACACAAAAATCGATAAAATCCCCTGACAATTTTGAAGCCAGACACTTTCATATCGCGCATATCAATGCTCCTGCAGAAGAGATACTTAGTTAAAAAGAACACACTTATACAGAAACAGAAATGTTTCCATAGTTGAACCTTCTACATTCAGGTAGGATACCACTAATATTATAACTAGATCCGGACCGTGCCCCAACGTGCATAGTGATTTAAAATAATTTAACCATGTAATGAACAAATTTGTCAAGAAAATAAAAACATTTGCTTACTGAATTTTGATTTGCAGGTCAAGAAAATATAATTTTTGAAGATTTACGTGACTGAAATGCCTTCTTCGGGGATATCGAGCTAGTCATTACATTGGTAAACTTTCAAAAAATATCTTCACTTGACCGGCAAATGGACATATTCCAAGAGCAGTACAGATTCCGTTTTTGATCGGCTTCCACATGACAGAGTTAAGGAAGGCACCATTCCAGAGTATCCACCACTCATCTCACGTCATATGACGTTATAATGAGTTAAGCGGCGCATATGATGACGTCATACTCATTACGTCATAAATGATTCTGTTTGGCCCGTCCTTAACTCTTACGAATTGGTTGTCTCTACTATTTAATAAGCATGCTATTGAAAATTTTGAACCTAATTTGACGGGACGCTGTTGCTGCCATAGGCAGCAACAGCGCCCAGTCAAATTAGTTCCAAAATGGTCAATAAGTTACCTGTATAGATTTCTGAAAATTGATAGTCAGGGAGTTCAGAAATCGATCGATTGTATTTATTTTGCAATTCTCTCTTCCAGCTTTTCTCTTTTGCTGAGTTTAAGCCTCTAGGGTGAGGGCACGAGTATTTTGTGAAACGGCATCTAAGGTGAGGGCGCGAGCATATTTATGAATATTTGAATTCTTTCCAATCGGATGGTTTCACAAATATTTTTTCTCCTAAATTGGGAAACGAGTACATGCATGGTAGAGCTACTATCAGATATCGGAGGTTATGTATAAGATTACGGTGCATTAAGAATACACAAATACCATTATAAAACAATTTCATATTACAAGAATCAGACACAGTATTTCCAAAATTATTTATATCCTGTTGCTATTGCCTCTTTAAGAGAAATAAGTGCACTAAGTTGTGCATTATTGATACGTGAGTAACATTACGAGCAGAATTGTCTAGACTGTGCATGAGAAGATCGGTTAACATTTGGAGGTGAGAGAGAGAATGGGAATGGAGTGAAGGAGGTAGATGGACAGATGGAGGGAGGGGGCGAGGGGAAGGAGAGAGAGAGAGAGAGAGAGAGAGAGAGAGAGAGCGAGAGAGAGAGAGAGAGAGAGAAAGAGGGGGAGGGAGGGAGGGAGGAAGGGAGAGAGAGAGTGGGGGGGGGGAGAGAGAGAGCGAGACAGAGAGAGAGAGAGCGAGAAAGAGAGAGAGAGAGAGAGTGAGAAAGAGAGAGAGAGAGAGAGTGAGAGAGTGAGTGGGTGTGTATGAGAGAGGGTGGGGGGAATGTAGTGAGCGAAGGACAAAGAGAGAGAGAGAGAGAGAGAGAGAGAGAGAGAGAGAGAGAGAGAGCGAGAGAAGAGAGAGAGAGAGAGAGAGAGAGAGAGAGACGGAAGGTTAGGGCGAGAAAGAGAGAGCCATAACAAAACCCCATATCTTAGCAAAATAGTATCTTTTAAACACTAAATTAAACACATTTCTTATATCATTTGACTGCTGATTTCTATTTAAAAGTTAGTTTAATTCTGTAAATTGTTCCGCGTGTCATTGTGACTACTCTATGAAGTATCATGCTTCGTATCATAGCAACAGCTGAAAGACATCGTCTGCCATCTCCACACACCGCACTATCACGTTGACCCCTGAATTGTCAGAATCCGAATTTCAAGGTAGCTATTCAGTTAAGCTTTTGAAAATGTTGAAACAAAACAGACAGCGCGCAGTGGAATTAGTTTCAAAATATTCAAAATAGAAATTCCTAGCTTGTAAAGGAGGTTTGATGGTGTGCCCGTCGCGTTCAAGGTATTAATGCCATAGTAACGATTAACTTTCCATATAGCTAGGTTTCCTTGTGAGAAATTCCGGCGCTTTGATTGATGTAATTGAACTGAGATGGTGTATTCGGGACTATCGCCCACAGTCTCTCGCGGGCATCATATCTGATTTATGGACAGAAAATGATGAATTGAGATGAATCCATGTATCGGACATATGTCAGATCCGAAATTGATGATTCATACCAACGCCGTCCTATCTGTGAACTGTTTGCCGTTATCTCGGCAATCATTGATAATATTTATATTCACTCGTTATTTTGCCATTTAACCCTCGAATTTGTTCAAGAAAATGTAAATTTTCTCATGGAAAACGTCACTTTGCAGACCAAGAAAAAAACTACTTTTGAGAATTTACCACTGAAATTAATGGCTCGGTTATCGAGCCAGTCATTCCAGTTCTAAATTTAAAAAAAAAATACGTTTTTCATTGGCTTGCAAATGGGCATTTCTGAAGACCATTGCAGAAGCTGTTTAAAGGCTGATATGTTTATTCAAGGGTAATGCAAAATAGTTGCATTAGTGAGTGCAGCATCGCTATAGTACATGCCATAAACATGTTAACATGTTTCCAATCCGCAAAGAGAAACATGTTAATTAGTCAGTTTTGAACGATACGGTTCCACTGGCAGTGAGCCAAATTCTACCAAGCTCTGAGAAAACGCCACTGAGCAACGCTGTTAAATGTGCGACGAACCAACCGAATAGCGCCATGACCAGGTACATTGAGGACCTTCATGCGGGAGCTAAGGACTTTGGTTGTAAATAAGGAATAGCGGCCAAAATAGAAGGATGGGTTGCAGCTGCATGATGTATGTAAATCACCACAGAGAGGAGAACTAGATCAACATCACCAGCGACACCCTCCTCAATCTCATTCACATCCTCATCAGCACAATCATCATCATCATCATCATCATCATCATCATCATCATTACAACAACACCACCGCTACCGCCGCCACCTAAATCTCCACCAACACCAACACCAACAACACCACCACCAACAATAACAACAACAATAACAGCAACACCAACACCAACACCAACACCAACAACAGCAACAGCAACAACAACAGCAACATCAGCAGCAACAACAACAACAACAACACAGCTATAACAACCACCAAAACCAACACCAGCACCAACACCAACACCAACGCCACCAACAACAACAACAACAACGACAACAACACCAACAACACCAAAACTACCACCAACACCACCACCAGCACGACCACCACAACCACCACAACCACCACAACCACGACCACCACCACCCAACAACAATAACCACACCCCCAACAACAACAGCAAGGCCAGGACCAACAACAACATCACCAACACCAACAACAGCACCACCGCTACAGCCACCACCAAAACCGCCACCAACACCAACAACAACAAGAAAACAGCAACACCAACACAAGCAACAGCAACAACAACATCAACATCAGCAACAACAACAACAATAACAACAACAACACCGCTACCACAACCACCAAAACGTAAACCAACACCAACACCACCACCACCACCAACAACAACAACAACAACAACAACAACACTAGCACCACTAACACCACCACCAACACCACTACCAACCATAACGACAACAACACCAGCACCACCCACACCAACACCAAGAGCAAACCAAACACCTCGACCACCACTACCACCACCACAACCACCACCACCAACAAGAACAACACCAACGACACCAAGAACTACCACCAACACCACCGCCGCCACCACCACCACAATCACCACAACCAACAACAACAACAACAACAACACCAGAACCACTAACACCACCCACACCACCCACACCACCCACACCAACACCTCCACCAACACCACCATCAACAACAACAACATCGTTATCATCATCACCATCATCATCATCCTCCTCATCATCATAATCATCATCGACACTGACCTAGTAAAATGTCTGCTCGCATACACGTAGTCAAAGTAACACCTCGTATTGAAATTCACAACAACGGACGATATTGCTCAAACGCCGAGGTCCGTAAGGACATCTTAGCAGCAAATTTGAAATGGGCCATAGCTTTACTCCAGGTTAACATTAGTCACTATAATTTCCAGCTTGATCGTCTTATGTCGCTCCTCATCGAACTTCAGTCCAAACCAAATTTAGAATTAGGTAGAGCGAAAACCACAGCAATAAATTGGGCCCGAAATAACTATGGCAGGAAGTTTCATTCTTCATCAATTGATCAGTTTTATGATTTCATCAGACCTTTTGATCCGCATTTTAGAACCTGCCGTAGTACAACACCCCCTGTAGGGGGACAGCGCGCAGTGGAATTAGTTTCAAAATATTCAAAATAGAAATTCCTAGCTTGTAAAGGAGGTTTGATGGTGTGCCCGTCGCGTTCAAGGTATTAATGCCATAGTAACGATTAACTTTCCATATAGCTAGGTTTCCTTGTGAGAAATTCCGGCGCTTTGATTGATGTAATTGAACTGAGATGGTGTATTCGGGACTATCGCCCACAGTCTCTCGCGGGCATCATATCTGATTTATGGACAGAAAATGATGAATTGAGATGAATCCATGTATCGGACATATGTCAGATCCGAAATTGATGATTCATACCAACGCCGTCCTATCTGTGAACTGTTTGCCGTTATCTCGGCAATCATTGATAATATTTATATTCACTCGTTATTTTGCCATTTAACCCTCGAATTTGTTCAAGAAAATGTAAATTTTCTCATGGAAAACGTCACTTTGCAGACCAAGAAAAAAACTACTTTTGAGAATTTACCACTGAAATTAATGGCTCGGTTATCGAGCCAGTCATTCCAGTTCTAAATTTAAAAAAAAAATACGTTTTTCATTGGCTTGCAAATGGGCATTTCTGAA
Source organism: Chaetoderma sp. LZ-2023a (assembly GCA_034401795.1). Lineage (NCBI taxonomy): Eukaryota > Metazoa > Mollusca > Caudofoveata > Chaetodermatida > Chaetodermatidae > Chaetoderma > Chaetoderma sp. LZ-2023a. The sequence continues at coordinate 76,190,273 of CM067364.1, forward strand.
GACCATTGCAGAAGCTGTTTAAAGGCTGATATGTTTATTCAAGGGTAATGCAAAATAGTTGCATTAGTGAGTGCAGCATCGCTATAGTACATGCCATAAACATGTTAACATGTTTCCAATCCGCAAAGAGAAACATGTTAATTAGTCAGTTTTGAACGATACGGTTCCACTGGCAGTGAGCCAAATTCTACCAAGCTCTGAGAAAACGCCACTGAGCAACGCTGTTAAATGTGCGACGAACCAACCGAATAGCGCCATGACCAGGTACATTGAGGACCTTCATGCGGGAGCTAAGGACTTTGGTTGTAAATAAGGAATAGCGGCCAAAATAGAAGGATGGGTTGCAGCTGCATGATGTATGTAAATCACCACAGAGAGGAGAACTAGATCAACATCACCAGCGACACCCTCCTCAATCTCATTCACATCCTCATCAGCACAATCATCATCATCATCATCATCATCATCATCATCATCATTACAACAACACCACCGCTACCGCCGCCACCTAAATCTCCACCAACACCAACACCAACAACACCACCACCAACAATAACAACAACAATAACAGCAACACCAACACCAACACCAACACCAACAACAGCAACAGCAACAACAACAGCAACATCAGCAGCAACAACAACAACAACAACACAGCTATAACAACCACCAAAACCAACACCAGCACCAACACCAACACCAACGCCACCAACAACAACAACAACAACGACAACAACACCAACAACACCAAAACTACCACCAACACCACCACCAGCACGACCACCACAACCACCACAACCACCACAACCACCACAACCACGACCACCACCACCCAACAACAATAACCACACCCCCAACAACAACAGCAAGGCCAGGACCAACAACAACATCACCAACACCAACAACAGCACCACCGCTACAGCCACCACCAAAACCGCCACCAACACCAACAACAACAAGAAAACAGCAACACCAACACAAGCAACAGCAACAACAACATCAACATCAGCAACAACAACAACACTAACAACAACAACACCGCTACCACAACCACCAAAACGTAAACCAACACCAACACCACCACCACCACCAACAACAACAACAACAACAACAACAACACTAGCACCACTAACACCACCACCAACACCACTACCAACCATAACGACAACAACACCAGCACCACCCACACCAACACCAAGAGCAAACCAAACACCTCGACCACCACTACCACCACCACAACCACCACCACCAACAAGAACAACACCAACGACACCAAGAACTACCACCAACACCACCGCCGCCACCACCACCACAATCACCACAACCAACAACAACAACAACAACAACACCAGAACCACTAACACCACCCACACCACCCACACCACCCACACCAACACCTCCACCAACACCACCATCAACAACAACAACATCGTTATCATCATCACCATCATCATCATCCTCCTCATCATCATAATCATCATCGACACTGACCTAGTAAAATGTCTGCTCGCATACACGTAGTCAAAGTAACACCTCGTATTGAAATTCACAACAACGGACGATATTGCTCAAACGCCGAGGTCCGTAAGGACATCTTAGCAGCAAATTTGAAATGGGCCATAGCTTTACTCCAGGTTAACATTAGTCACTATAATTTCCAGCTTGATCGTCTTATGTCGCTCCTCATCGAACTTCAGTCCAAACCAAATTTAGAATTAGGTAGAGCGAAAACCACAGCAATAAATTGGGCCCGAAATAACTATGGCAGGAAGTTTCATTCTTCATCAATTGATCAGTTTTATGATTTCATCAGACCTTTTGATCCGCATTTTAGAACCTGCCGTAGTACAACACCCCCTGTAGGGTCACCTGTGCCCTTACCAGGAACATTAACTGCAGGGCCCTCTGTGGCCCTACCAGGCACACCGACTGCAAGGTCAGCCTTGACCTTACCAGTCATCCCACAATCAAATCGGAAACGGAATCGGTCAACCACTGAGAGTCCCCCAGTAGTTAAGCGGGTGAATAACCAGTGCTCACCAGTGTTTCCCCTGCAGTCTCCTGTGGTGGATCCGCTCCTGATTCCACTGCCAGAATGGTCACCGTCAGTGTCCGCTCATCTGGATCCTAGTCAGATCCCTCTTCCGGTCTCGCCACTGTCCCCAGTCGAGTTTCCTCCCCTTCCACAGAGAGCAGCTACTGACCGACCTGGTCAAAAGACCAGATCGTCGACGCCGAGGTCCAAGCCACCACAACCTAAATTTACGCCCACACCTAAGCCCAAACCTACGCCTAGGGATACACCCAAAGAGCATAGGTCTTTCCACAAGTTTCGGTTCGTGGTGGATAATAAGAATGAATGGCGCCTTCCTACTCTGAACAAGAAGATTCTGCTGATTGGGTCTTCAAATTTAGCTCGTATCAATCAGACACCTCATCCAGATATGCAGGTAGCAATCTATCCAGGTGCTAAGATTAACCACATTAGGAATATGGTTAGAAAATACAATGAGGTCTTCCAACCTCAGCGTATCATCCGTAACATCGGAATTAATGATAATGACGAACTTCAGCATGACACCTCCCAAAGAATTGAGAATCTGTTTAGTACCATGCGTTCAAAATTTCCAAAGGCTAAAGTTCACTTTGCCAAACTAAATTATTCGAAGCACCTGACTACAACCCAGAAACGAAACATATAATTCGTTAACAGCCGTGTAGAGGCCTTAAGGGCCAAGGTCCCTATCCTGCCCAGCCTCCCCGTGTCTGAATTTCAGGTGGTTGAGGACAACATCCACTGGACTGAGTGCACTGCAAATAGGATGTATAATAGTTGGTTATCGCACCTTAATTTAAACTAACTACGGGTCAGGTTACTAACCACCCAGAAATTGGCCTGGGTGGTAATATCATTAACCTAACTGGTTCTACATTATCTGAAGCAGAAAGATCTTTGCTAAATCTTGGTCTAACATATGTACCAACACCACGGCCCAAAGTCGACATAGATGCCCTTTTAGATAATGGCTTATGGGAAATTGAAGAATTATCTCACCGTGTAAAATTAGCAGACTTTTTTCGAAATTCCAAGAAAAACAACTTTCTACCTTTTGTTGAAAAAACTGGCTGGGCACCTAACTCGAAGTTCGTTGACCCTGCGATCCCTGATAGTATAAAAGCTATCAAGGAGCGTGTTGAAAATTTAGAATTTCCTAAAAATCATCAAAATTTGTCATATCAAGAACGTTTAGCCGTAACAGGTTTGCGTAAAAACAATGACATCGTTATAAAGCCTGCTGACAAGGGATCTGCTACTGTAATAATGCGTAAGGATAATTATATTCGTGAAGCGCATCGGCAACTCGGTAATCTGAAACACTACCGCAAATTAGACGAACTACTCTGGCAAAATAATTGTGATAAATTTAATGGAATCCTTAAAGAAATGGCTGACAACAAGGCCATAACGAAAAAGCAGTTTAAATACCTTACTGCTAAACGAGATTCAAATCCACGTACGTTTTACCTTTTGCCAAAAATTCATAAACCTATTGAGTCATGGTCCGACCCTATGATACCACCGGGTCGACCTATTATCTCTGATTGCGGCTCTGAATCTTATCGAATTAGTGAAAGTATTGTTTACCACCTACAACCAATTGCGAATAGACATTTCAGCTTTTTGAACAACACTGAGGATTTCCTATCCGAGGTCTCCAAATTTCTGTTCCTCCAAACTCACTCTTGATAACCCTCGACATCGATGCTATGTACACAAACATTGACATCGAAAGGGGTTTGACTTCTGTTCGCAGAGCATTTGATAAATATCCTGATAACAATAGGCCCACTAGCGAAATATTAGCTCTCCTGGAGCTGAGTTTAAAGGGCAATGATTTAGAATTCGCTGGCGAAATCTACCAACAAATCTGTCGATGCGCTATGGGTAAACGTTTTAGTCCTAGTTTTGCCAACATCTATGTAGCTGAGTGGGAAGAAGATGCGCTTAACAAATGTCCTAAGCAGCCCTTATTTTACCGCCGGTACCTCGATGATATTTTTATGATCTGGAATCATTCGAGGGAAGAGTTTGATGAATTTTTCACGATTTTGAACAATCACGATCCTAATATCAAACTTAAAGCCAACATCGACCAGTCGTCCGTAGACTTTTTAGACGTTACTCTCTACATAGGTGTAAATTATAACACGAGTGGGTTTCTTGATTACAAAGTATTCTTTAAGCCCACCGATTCCCATCAACTACTGCATAAGAAATCTTAGGTATTGTCAAATCACAGATTATCCGATTTCACCGAAATTCTAGTGATAGAAAGAATTTTGAATCTGCATGTTCCACCTTATTTAAAGCCCTCAAACCGAGGGGATATTCAACACGATTTTTGCGCAAAATAAAATCCGAAACTTTACATGATTTGGAAACTATTACTGATAAGGCTGCCGATCAAAAGCCTACCAAAATTCGTCACAATCGTCCGATTATAGGCGTAGGACAATCTCAGAAATGTGGAAAGAAGAGGTGTAAATTAGACCTCTATCTACCTAATCAGAAAACATTTGTCAGTTATCAGAACAAAAGCAAATTCCAACTTCGGTCCAATTTAGATTGCGATTCTAAAAATGTTATCTATTTAATATCTTGCAAATTATGCCAAAAGCAGTATGTCGGTGAAACAAAATGCCCTTTAAGATGGCGAGCAACTAGACACCTTTGCGATATTAGACACGACGAGGACACCAACGTAGCTCAACATCTCAATCTTCCTGGTCATTCTGTCGATAGACACTTTGAAACTATGCCTATTGAGCAACTGCCTCTTTCTGCTACGGCCGATGAAACTGATAAACAAAGAAAACTTCGAGAATCATTTTGGATTAAGCAACTGAAAACAAAATGGCCGAGTGGCATAAACGTGGACCCTGGTCTTGCTGATCAACGTGAAATAATTCCATTCAGTTTAACATACAATCGAAAAAATGTTGAAATTTCTGAAATTTTGAAAGATGAATATCATAAATTGCAGGATAAAATGAAAAAACCTCTCAATTTGCGTCCAGTGATAGCCTTTAAGAAAAACTCCAATCTACGTGACATCTTGGTTAATTCGAATTAACTCTTCAAAAACCTTCAGAATGAATGATATATATTATTCATATTTTATAGGCCATACCGCCTCTATCAAACAAACATAACAAATCTCAGACAATAAAATAAATAAAAAATATCTCCCAACCGTGGGAGATCCTGAGCCAGTGCGTTTAATCATATAACAACCACCACAACGACACCCCAACAACAACAACAACATCACCATAAACCCGCCACCACCACCACCAACAACAACAACAACGACAATCAACACCAGCACCACTAACGCTACCCACACCAACACCATCACCAACAACAACAACAACAACAACAACATCATCATCATCATCATCGACACTGACCGTGTGAAATTTCATCGTCCTATCGCACGGTCTCAACTAACGCTCCCGTGTCGAGCCCCGTGCTTACACGCTTTTGATGTCTGGACTAAGTTCGCGAACCTTCATAAATGAGGTCAGTTAACTACCGCCGAATAAAATTGCTCGGTTATTATCATCCCTGCTATTATACTGTCAATCACATAGCAAGATTGAAGTAGGCAGAAATCTGATTGGCTACCTGAAAACCGGCAGCGAACATAGCGAGAAATCGCGGGTTTGCAAGTACGGCCCGGAACAGCGAAACGGTGTGAGTGGGCGTATGTTAGTACGATGGTAAAATTTATGCTCGCATATGTAGTCAAAGTAACATCTCGTATTGCATTTCACAACAACGGCGATATTGCTCAATGAGCACAGAGATATTGGTAATATATTGAGCACAAAGGTGTTGTCATATATACACATCAACTTCGTATCATGGGAACCGATTACATAATTTGAAAGCAATATTCATAGACCACTCCGATGGCTTCTAAAATAGGCAACCCTGTATATATTAAGAAATGCGTCGCGTTGTATTTGTTGGTTTGCCCAGGAAACAGGATCATTTATTTAGTGTAGGGCTACGTAACGTTACGGGTACTAAAAGTCTTGTGCATTATTTTACTGTAATATAATTCTAAATCGATCATTCGTATTTCCTAAACACATCACCTCAAACTCCATCCTATGATCTGTCAGTGGTATTCGCACAGTACGCCGGCAATAGAGGAATTCAATCTGGCAGTCAAATGCGTGACATCACAAGGAATTACGTCACATGTCGTTTGACGTTTACAATCAAGTATGCCATTAATGACGTATCTAAGTAAGTTATAAACACGTAATAGTCCATCACATCCATTTGTCTTTACTATTTAGTAATCATTTTGTTGAATACGTTTAAACTAAGTTGATTGGGCCATAGGCAGCCAGCCAAATTGGTTTCAAAATATTCAACAGTTTACCTGTATACATTTCTGAAACTTGAGACGCGGGGAGTTCAGTGTGCAATCTATCCCTAAGCAGGCAAAGCGTGGGCGGAGCTTAGCTAGAGATTGGTGGCATAGCTTTAAACTTGATTCATTAATTCGTGTCTCCTTCTCATTGATTCCCAAGCGCAAATGTCACGTGATAAAGTCCTGACGGTAATTGAGTTCTATTCTTCCACAATCTATATCACTTCAGGCAGAGATTTTCCCAAGAAGGCTATAGAGCTATGGATAAAACTGTTAGTTGAGTGGCTGTCGGAAATCGTTAGGACAAACGCTTTCTTCGTGATACTATCGTTGCCAGATGAAGTTTTTGGGAACCATGTCTATTACCGTCTATGAGAGATTTATTTTTGGGATAATAATCAGAAATTGATGGCCAAGGGGAGGAATGACAGACTCCTGTCATCGCTTGCGGGGAGTGTCCAACTGTCTAGACTCTCACAGAGAAAGACAACAAACTGCTAGTTTTATAGGAGAAGAAGCTTGACGCGCAATCTAAGATCTACGCAGATTCCCGTTTGGTTCGAGTAGTAATTTACATCTCAATCATCTTATGTAGCATTATCAAAATCAATAGATTAAATGAATTCGGGAGAAGAGGATATATATTCACCTAATAGAACATCTCTCAATAGCTCCTAGATTAAGAGAAACTTTTAAGTCACATTACTATAGCAGTGAGGGATCGATGAAAGCAACAACATCACTGACGATGACGATGAGAACTGTAGATTCAACAGCAGCAACAGCAGCAGCAGCAGCAGCAGCAGCAGCAGCAGCAGCAACAGCCGGCATCATCAGCAGCAACAGCAACAGCAGCAGCGTCATCAGCAGCGGCAACAGCAGCAGCAGCAAGAGTCGACAGCAGCAGCGGCAGCAGTAATGACGACGCCGATGGCAACTACGACGACAAGAACAAATAATAAAGCAGAGGTAGCAGCAACAACACCACCAACGCAGAAGTAGGAGCAGCCGTAGCAAGAAGAAAGAAATCGAAGAAGAAGACAAGAAGGTGATCTTCTGCAACAACAACAAAAACAACAACAGCAACAACAACAACAACACCAAAAACAACAACAACAGCCACTAACAAAAACATCAATGTAAACTACTACTACTACTACTACTACTACTACTACTACTACTACTACTACTACTACTACTACTACTACTACTACTACTACTACTACTACTACTACTACTGCTGCTACTACTACTACTACTACTACTACTACTACTACTACTACTACTACTACTACTACTACTCTAGTAGTAGTGTCGGAATTAAAATGATTCCACCTCCCTCAACTGGCCGCCGTTCGGCGATCCGTGGCCCCCACCACCCTCTCAATCCCTGGGGGCATAGGCAGTGAGGGAGCGAGTATCATTCCGACACTACTACTACCACACAAGATGAAGTGGTGATGTCATGCTTCTCGGGTAATGGGTAAAGAGTGATACTGTCATTAAACCAAAAAAACACCAAAAAACTAAAAAACTATAAAACTCCAGCGCCCCACCTCTTCGGGAAACAACCCCCCACCCCACCTCTCCTCCCCGCACCCCCCCCCCCCCCGCATTATCGCCGGCCCTGTCTGGCCGACCTCTCTCTCTCTCTCTGTCTCTCTCTATCTCTGTGGGGTTTTTAGGTGGTTCACCGTTGCTTCTATTCTTACGGACTTAGCCATACCTCTCTGATAGGGATTTATACACGCACACTATCCTATCCAGGGGGCATGCATGTTTGGAACATACCCGGGGTGGTCGTGCCATACCCAGGCTAGCTGAGATGGCCGTACCCGTCCGGCCGATCGGCGCTACATGATCACGTGATTCCATGTCTACAATTACTCTTTACCAGCACAGTCACATAAAACCCATGATTGCAGACAAGGTCAAGAATAGTAGTTAATTGAGCCCACCTGCTATGCGTTAACACCCAATTAGACACAGCATCGATAATGGTATACCACGTGTGAACGTACAACCATACATTATGTGTAAACACTCAAAACACTCAACTACGTGTAAACGCTCATCTACAAACAATATTACACACAATGGGCCTGAGCGCCTTATGATCAACCCCACACACATCTGAACGCCCATTTAGAGACAAGCATCCACTATCACATAGACACGACGGAGCCCCACCCCCCCCACCCACAGGTACTGATCGCCAGCACCACACATAATAGGGTCTGAACGCCCATTTAGAAACAGGTATCCACAGGGATATACACCATCATTACTGTTGCATAGCTTTGCGCTATTGTAAAGCAATTCGGCTATAGAGGCTACTCTAAGGTCAAGAAAGCCGACCTGCTCCAGATGATCGGACACGCCTGTGCCGAGGAGCTGCGGAGGCGATTCTCCCGAGCAATGAAGCCGGGAAGGTTTCCAGTGCTTACCAAAGATGATCCTTGGAATCCCTACAAGAAAGCGCAGCGGATACGTGAGCTCCGTCAGTTGGACGATGAGGTGACTGCTAGCTGGTGAGCCAAGACTGTAGCGAGGCAGATGGTGGACCATCCACTGGAGCACTTACCTCCCCTATGCAGGATCACTAAGCGAGTGATGAGGGAGCCGAGGTCTGAACCCTTAGCTCGGAGCATGAGACAAGAAGGCGAACACATTCTCGACCAGCGTCTCGGCGAAAGGGAGACAGAGGATAGAGGAGGCCGGTCAGTACACTGGACATTCTTCAGAGGTCTAGAAGGAGATGTCACAGGCCAGATCATGCAAAGGTTCCCGCAGACTGGCCAGAATGCCTTCTACCTCCGCTGCACCAATACCTATCGCATCCGTCACATCGAAGACGGTAGGGTGATGCTCTTCCACAAGAATGCTCTAGGGAGCCAGTGGCTGAACACGATAGGAGAAGCTCAGGACTGCGTGGCAGCAAGAGAGCAAGCCTGCCTCGACGCAGACAATATCGATCGACCCTACACCAAGTGGGCTTTTGTTCGATCAATCAACGTTGAGGTCAGGGCTGTCATCGACCGCCAACCCCTGCTTGGGACAGGCCCCCTCCCAGACTGCCTACGACAGAAGAAGAGTATGACTGCCCTAGACACATACAGGGACAACATGTGTCTCTGAAGATGTCTAGCAGTCCACCGAGGAGCGTGAGCTGATAGAAGTACATCTCCTGCACAAGAGCTTGCCATACAGTGCTACGGTAAGACAGTAACAGTACCTGATGTCATCAAGACCTCAATGGAGCAGCTGGACAAGGTAGAGTTCTTCACCAAGATCGGGATTCGCGTGTATGAACCAATCGAAGAGGGCACCTGGCACTTGATCAGGCAAGCAGCTTACTACCGTGACACTATGACCATCGGAGTGTGGTACCACAACGCCTTCTACATCAAGAACATCTCTAAGCTGGCAAATACACTAGTCTGCAGTCACTGTCAGCAGAGGTTTACACAGGAATGCACTCGTCAACGCCACGCTGATCACTGTACAGGCGGCAAAACAACAATCGTATGTCCTGGCGAGAAAGTTGAGGTGCCACAGTCTGCATATGAGAAAGCCTTCTATCCGCCCCAACCATCCAGTTCAGCGGCTACTCGTTGGTTCGAGTTTCTGTCGAGAAACAGAGGCGTACACATACACCATGTAGAGTGTGGGCACGGTGGCGAGCGTTGGATCGAGGGCGCTCCCGTAGATGGCTATGATCCGACCACCAACACCATTTACCAGTTCCATGGTTGTCACTGGCATGGGTGGCCACAACACCAGCGAGGTGAGGATGCCGAACAAAGATACCACAAGACAGTCCTAAGAGAGGAGAAGCTGAGAGCATCTGGATGCACGCTTGTGGTACAGTGGGAGTGCTGTATAAAACGCTGTCCAAGTGTCCCTAAACGAGTTCGGACTGTGCCATACCCACACTTCATAGTTTATGACTTCGAAGCACTCCTAGGTGGCATCAAGACTCATCCTACGGAGACTCTCACGGTCGAGAGGACTAACATACCTATCTCTGTGTCAGTTGGCTGCTCGTTAGATGGCGCCACGAGTGAGCCCACTCACCTCTGCAATCCTGACCCCTAGCCACTGGCTAACTCTCTCCAATGTGAAGTTGTGGCACTTGCGACGTGCAGCCTCGAGTAGTTGAGGAGGCTCATGGCAATATCCACTAGGCTGATAGTAGAGTTCCTCAAGAAAGACGGTTGAGAAACTCCCAAATTGTCATCACTAACGTCCACTCCCATCCTGTCATGTATGGCCTGGGTGAACTCTAAACAGACGAACAGACGGCCGTCATTCATTATTTGACCACCACTGAAGACCTCCTCAAACACCTCCGTGCACTGGCGTCTAATCTCTGCTGGATCCTCACTGAATAGTAGTTTATCGACCAACCCGCGAAAGTTAAGGGACTTGACCAGGTCGTAAAGCGACGCCATACTTATATAGTACGGCTTAAATGTTCGGTGGCCAAGATGGCCGCGAGCACTATGGCAACGTACGGTAGCCAAAGGCCTATGACTCTGAAGAACGTACCCTCTCCTGAGGTGATGGATGGTATGGCTTCAGAAATCTTCTCCACACCATGGAGAGCATTGTTGGCGATATTGCGGACCGTCTGGCCAGCGTTCATTGTGAACAGAGTGATCAGAGCCCCAACTGCTGCTAGCGGACCGATAGAACCTTTTACGTAAGTGCGATAGATTCCTTTCGCTCTGTGTAATAGCTTGCAGGATTCAGGCTCTACATCATCATACTCACCAACGACATCTTACTGGTCTGCATCATAATCCTCCTCATCATAGTCCTCCTCATAGTCCTCGTCATCTACATCCTCTACCGGATCAGCCTCTAGTTCATACATTGCTCTGGGGATCCGCCTCTGGGGCAGCTATATAGTAGCTTTAAACTGTAGTCTATAGTATGGCATCCGCAATCTTGAATGCGGGCATGTTTGCTGTAGTGAACTGGGGACTCAGCTAAGCTGACAAGAAGGCGGCAGAGGTCGGGCATGAGCGACATAACCAGGCGATGGAGAAGCTGTCTAAGGAAAAGTTTAAGTACAGCAAAGCACTCGAGCATATCCGCCAGTGGGAGGCACACCGGCCACAACTCCGAGCTCAGGCCAACCAGAGCATCAAAGAGGCAGATGAGAGTCTCGATGAGTACTACGAAACTGTAAAGATATCTGAGCCAACGCTCGACTATGAAGCATCGACAGGTCAAAAGACAGCAGAGGTTATATTACTGGTAGCAGCTGCAGCTGTGATGACAGGAGTCGTGCTCTATGCATGCTCAAGCTGAATACCTGATGTGTTCGACACGCATACCTTAGCATAGCCAAAGTAAAGTACTGTCACACCTAATGAGCGAGTCCCAGCTATGAGGTTTCCGATGTTAAACCTGAGCCAGTTGCCCTGATTATGTGGGATGTCCCTGCCCACGAGGTGGTGATGGCCCGCGAGTGCTGACTCGAGGTCGTCGCTTCCGCTGGTTAGGCGCAGAAGTGCATATGACTTAGTGTTCTGTCTGTAGAGTTGGCAATCAGCCAGCTCGCGTACCTCACCAAGAACATTGGTCCCAGCAACCATAAGCTTGAAGTCATCTAGCTTATCCACCTGCTGGATGGCTCCTCCCTTCTGAACCTGGACCGCAACAGCGACACAGTCCAATGCACCACGGTGCAATGTCAGCTCTACCCGTTAGGTGTGGCTTGGATCTGCTGGTGTTCTCACTCCACATGCACGATCCGCTGTTTGGAACCCGTTTGCTTCAGCTCCTGGTCATTCTCGTCATGCCAGACATGAAGTCTATAGAAGCATAGAAGGTTGGTCCACGAGCCAGCGGACCTAGGACTCGTTACTCATTGTTCGCAAAGGTGGTGTCCACGGTGCTTTTGCTCTGCACGATCCCACCTGTTCAGAACCTGCGGGAGCTCCACCATCTGTTCTGTTGTGCTCTGAAGCTTGAACTCGAGTGTCATGCTCTTGATCTCATGGATCTGTACCGAGATTGCAAAGTCAATGTACTTCCCAGCAGTGGACAACGGCTTCTCATCGTGTATACAGGGTCGAATGACCGTCAGGAAGTCCTTCTGAGGATCAGTGCAGCGCGATGTCGCGGGTTCAATGGCCCCATCTGGATGTTGCACATACTGCAGCATGTTTAAGGTCTGTGTATATAGATGGGTTAAACGGCTGCCATGTTCTCCAGCAGATTGTCTATAGGCAGCAGTACAAGTCGGCACGACAGCCACGGTGTGCACTGTCCAACTGTAACAGGGTCCACGGACTACTTCGTTACTGCAACATTATCCATGAGCGAGCCAAGGTCACACCTCCGTCTGATGCGAAGATACTGGCCACCATAGAGGAAGGAGCGCCAGATCGTAGTACAAAAGAGCACCTGACTCGGATACTCTACCAGAAGTTTGACAGCACCCAGGGCAGGACACTCGACCTACCTGTGGCCCAAACCAACAGTCCTGTTATTCTAGCTCTCCAAAACACGAGGGTCGACCCCAAAGATCTACTAACGGTCAGGAAGCGGGCTGCCGTATTTAGCCTCCATAGCCAGGAAGAGCTAGATATGCTGGATAGCCTCCAGTCTAGAGAAAATAACTACTTCAGGGAGGTGGTCAGTGCCGCTGTGCCGCTGTAGCAGAGAGCCATGACACTGGTCATGCAGAAGGTACCAAGGAGGGGTTCACTGTTGGCTGCAAGGAGGCTGTTGAGCACATCTTCAACGAAGAAGGCGCAGGAGATTGGCCAGTGATCTGGCAGCATTTCCGAAATTCCCAGATAACTACCAGGACTACCCCATCAAATCCGCTCACAAGTCAGATGCTCGTCATGCAAGGACAAAGTGGCTCATACATGAAAGCTTTTCGAGGAAGAGAGGCTCTGACCCTCAGTGGGTAGAGTTTAAGCGACAGGCTTCTGACGATGTTCTTATAAGTTCTGACAAAGTTCCTCAAGCTTCTAACGAAGTTCCGCAAGCATCTGACGAAGTAGCAGATACCACGGATGAAGTAGCAGAGATCGCGCAGCTTTCTGATGAATGAACAAAGTTGCGGCAGCTGCGACAGTCAGTCAGCGATGACGCGTAGAGCAGGCCAGATTCCTGGCTGGATTCAGCTTGTAGGTGAAGGTCTGCGCCTTTTTCAGTGATGGCTTGAAGTGTGACAGCTTATCTGTCTCCTTGTTGCTGAAGATGAAGCGGTACAGCTCAGCTGCCCTCTGTACACCTGCCATAAAGTCCCCTTTGGTCTCCTTGAGGGTTAGGGTGTCGTATATGGTCTCGAGCATGGCACGTCCACACTTGGAGCTGAAGTATAGCAACCGGGCATTGTGGCGGGTGTCTGGTGAGATCTTGTGGATGTACTTCTGAAAGAGGATGAAGACAGTTATCTTTGTGTGCCGGATGCACCTGGTGATGTTGCTGAGGTAGGTGACTGTGTTCTGGTCCATTGCAGGGTCATCGATAACTAGAACACGTGGTTCTGTCAGTCAGGCTGCCAGCAGTTTCTCCGTCAGTGCTTGCAGGTTCTGCGTCTCGGTGATTGGGCCATTGTACCATTGATCATTACTGTCAACTCCCTCACCGGCGGAGTCAGACACCAGACGGATGTATTGAGAGTGTAGATGTTCGGCCAGGAGAGCCCGCAGCAAGATGTTTTTCCCGTGTCCTGATGGGGCAATGATCAGCACCACCTGGCCAGCATCGGCCGGCCTACTGTCGAATGGTACAGACATGCATGCAGAGGATGGTTAGCACTTGGTCTGTGGTAGCCTCATCTATACCTGGGAGACTAAACAGCAGTACTTCCTGCACCAGCTCTTTCACTTGCAGAGCGGGGAATCCTGCACCTCCGGCGGATACGAAGGATGCGATGGAGGCATCAAGCATGAAATCCCAGCTGAGACTATAGTGTAGAGGGCCTGTGTCAGCACCCACAGTGTCTAGTACATCCAGTATCTGTATGATACATGCACGGGAAGCCATGCCTATCCTGTGGTCTTAAACGGCAAACCAAAGAACCATGACTTCTTCACCCCTGGTAGCTGGAGGCTGGTGGTAGCACCCGCTGCGCCAACAACCAACAGTGATATGGCTCAGCCTGATGGTGCCTACCTTCGGATTCTCTCCACCCTGTTGGAATGAGCTCCGTGGTTTCAGGAGATCATTACCCATTTCCTGTGTTAAGGACTCAGCCATAACCTTAATGGCTCCCGCCTCATCGACTCCGAGGATACCGAGCATCGTCGCCCTCTCCTTGATGCCCATCCCCTTGTATACAATCTTGGCCTTGTTAATAGCTGATTGTCTTACCGTATCAGTGTTCCCGATGAGATCTCGGACTGGGATGGTACCTCGGGACTCCCGCAGGTCTCCCTTCTCATCGAAATCTAGGAAGGAGATAGGGGATACAGTGTCCTCTGAACCGAGGCGTGCCTCAACCAAGTGAGCAAGATCGCTTAGCTCTTTGCTTTCTAGGTCTGTGAGTGACAGAGTCATAGTGCTATATATAGACGGCTTAAACCTACTAGGCATACCGCCAGTGAAATAGTTGGGCTAGGAGGACCACGCAGTCGGCCAAGGGAATAGGTAGCAGTGCTCAGGGTACTGGCCCTCTCTGCAGGAGCATGCCTTGTGGATGGTCCACAATTCCCAGGCATTGGCAATCCTCAGTCCGCGTGCTCGACTATGGGCTACACACTGCCTTCCGGCATGCCATGCCTTATATGCTGCAGGGGTCTCGCGATCCATCTCTCACTATTCAGAGGTTTTAAACGTATGCGACGATGATCTCAGCCATTGCACTCGTTGCTAGCCCTAAGACCGCGGCCTCCATTAATGTAACACGTTCACCCATGATCTTGGCAGCAAAAGTGTAGAAGGCACCACTGAGGGCGATCTTTCGGATGGGGTGAGTTATTCCGAGACAGTGCCTGGCCAACCCACTCACCACTGTAGCTAGGACAGCCGCAGTGGCGGCAGGAAGAACCTCATTTTCCCCTGTCATCTTCATCACGGCCAGTGGTTTTGATTTGGTCAGTAACTTCTGTGTCTTGGTTCGCAGCAGGTTCTCCACCTTCTGAAGACTCGCCTGGCTCTCGGGCAGTTGCTTCACGATCTGTACCATTGATGTCATTGTTTAAGCACTGAGTATACAACGCGGTTAAACGTCTACGTCCCCTGTCGAGAGAGCTAATAAGATCGTCCCAGTCTGCGTCTGCCAGGTGGCCGGGTTGGTACTCAGGAATATTCATCTCCCTATTGAGACATCTTAAACATGTCCGGGCTCATGCTGTGCGAGAAGTACTATGATGTCTTCCGGATGGAGTTGAAGGACTAAAAGAAGAAGACACCAGATGAGCTCGCTCAGCTTTCCAGAGCTGAGCTGACAGAGGAGCTGACATCTGTGTAGCTCTATCTAGGATTTGGTAAGGGACAGATCTGCTTCCTCGAATACCCTATCATGGGTGGGAGTAACCATGAGCAGCTCCTGCAAGCTAAATGTTTCTACAAGGATCGGGAGTATCTGTCGGTTGGGTTCCAGCAGTTGCAGACCGCCATGGTCTCACCGGACTCAGAGCTGAACAAGGCTCTGCAATACTACAAGCTGGAAAAAGGATGCGCTGCAGAACCCCCAACCCTTGGATGTGCATGTTGGCAGCGGGTATAAGGGCATACCAAGCTGGTTCAGTGTCTCACCGTGGTCCCCACTGCTACTGTAGAGAGTCAGGATAGACATATAGCTGATTTGCTAGCGGCGGAGTAGGCTGATCCCGAGTGCCACGATAGCTAGGCCTGACAACACATGGAGAGCTACCACAAGAAGTGGTGTTGTGTCGACTGGCTGCAGTGTCGCGGTCGGAACACCTGGACCTGCCTTATCGACTGGCTGCAGTGTCAGGGTCAGAACGACTGTATGGCCCCATACTACGTGTAGGTGCGTTGATGTCAGTGTTAAAGCCGAAGTGGACACCGGGGGAACTCCCCTCGACCATCATGTTGTTATAGCCCCTGACTTGGAGGTCCTCGATGTTCACGATCATGTTGCTCGGAATCAACCATAAGTGTGGTAAAATAGCAAAGTCAAGTTCGGGACGGTCCTTCTGCAACCCCTGCTGGAACTTAGCAATAAGACTACTGGGGTCTGCCACGATGATCATTTCCTCAACGAGACTGATGAGCAGGGCCTGGACCTCTGCTCCCCTGACACCATCTATGGAATACCACAGCTGGATCTGTGCCGTAAAGCGGCAGTAGCACAGTGCTTCCAGGGACTGGTTGATCCGAACGATCCCTGCTGGTGTGAGGCCTGAAGTGATGTGTGGGACAAAGTACTTCCACACATCTGGATAGTCCTGCCGCAAGCCAGGGATGTGCATATTTTGCACCAGCGCTCCAGGGTCGGAGACTGGAATGAACGAGAATATCATGTAGTCTCCTAGTCGCTGAGACGCTATGACTGTTGAGCTGTGGGTGGAAGGCATTTGTATCAGGGAGGCTTGCACTCAGCTCATGGAGGATTCGTCACACCGCGAAGTACACGTGGAATCTGAGACAGCTGGCGATGAGCACAGCTTCAGGAGTACCAGAATAGGAGTGAAGGAGGTTGGAACTTACTCCACATCCGGCTGTGGCACACCACATGGCAAAGTTCAGCTGCTGATTCCAGTATGAGAGGCTTGGAGCAGCCATCCAAGTATGAGCTTGCCTCGCATCTTTGATAGTGATGGGGTGGTTAGTCAGCGGTCGTGGGTTAATGGAGAAGCTGGTTCGGGACCGTCCATCCACTGTGATGGCGAACGGTGTTAGCTCTGGTATATCATCCAGTAGACATCTCAGTCCAGTCAAGGGTGTACCCAGGAGGGGCGGTGGCTCCAGATGACTGTCGTGAGGTTCAGTGGGAAGGCCATCTATACTGGTGTTCTTAAAGTTACTGTACAGGCAGCACACTATTTGTAGTCGTCTCGTTTTTTAACTCCTCCATATCAACCTGGCCCGCTGGAGCCTTTGAGGTAATGCTGTCCCACTTTAGGTTTCTCCGTGTGGTACAGGGCTTGGACCTTCAATATATGGTGGTACTCTCCATCGGTGACCTGGCCCTCCTCGAGAGCTCTGCTGACAGACTCGTTGATAGTCCGTAGCATACTCTGTGCCAGTGTCACATACTTAGCATGCTTCTCCAGCCTCCTTGTGATCTGCCGCTACCCAACCCCTAAGCCCGTGGCCAAGACAATGGCGGCTAGTTTCACGCCACCCAGATGGATGGCGACGATGGCACCCACCCCTGTAGCGAGAGTGGCCACAGCTGCCACCACAGCACTGGCACGAATCACACCCGCAGCAGTGGTTGTACGCGAGGGGACGTTGTAGGCTGTCTTATTTCGGCTGCGCGTTCTGCTGTACTTTTCTGCCTCATGGACGAGATTCTGCCTGATGGTCTCTATCTGCCGGAGTCGCCAGTCGTGGCTGGTACCACCCTCGTCAGCCATCAGGGAGGGGCATAGTTCTGGTTTCTTCCACCATTCTGATTTTGCCATAGTATACCTGGAGATTAAACCTGCATAACCTGCATAATCTGCTCATGAGTCACAGAAGGGTTCATTTTGGAGAGCCTGGCGAACTGTGCCAACTGGCTGGTGTCGAGACAGACGTCTCTTAGACAGGGGTCATCCAGCACTATGTCGGGTGCCAGTAGCTTTCTGAGACGTGACATCTGGAACTTCACCTTGTCACCAAGATAGTAGGTCCGCCGCTGGATGCCTTTCTTGGTCTCACACTTATGCGCCATCTCCTCTTCCCACTGTATGACATCTGGCTCATCCTTGTCTGTGACATCGTCATAGGTATCTGGCTCATCGTTGTCTGTCAAGACCCCAGCGTCCCGCTTACTCTCCTCCAGGAGGGCTTGCCAGTATCGGGAACCTTCACTGTTCCTTTGCCTCCTTGCAATGCTCGCATTCTGTTGATACCAGCTCTCCCGCTGTACTCGCTCTCCTTCGTGTAGCAGTGCGAGCATCTGTTCGTTTAAGGCCTTTATCTGTGCAGGGGTGCTGGCTCTTCATCATCTCGGCAAAGGTCAGATATTCATGTTGTGATATCATGTCAGGTCAATGTGTAATAAGAGTGTAAACTCTAAATGGGCATCTGATATCCCGTCCGTGCTCGTATATATGTTAATGGAGGGGCTGTCAAACAGGTGATTTATAGGTGTGAACAGGCTAGGACTGATAGTTTTCAATAGGTTGCTGTTGGCACATGGGAGATACTCTATCACGTCCTGGCCGACTTCTACCAGTGAGCTGCTGTGTGCACTGCCCGGAGGTTGATGTAGCCTATCGGCGTGTATGTATGTTGTGCCCCACTGGGGCACCTCGAAGAGAACCCATTCCACATGGTAAAGTACCACCCCTCTCCCCTCTAGAGAGGGTGAGATTATGTTCTCACCACTGGAGAGCAGCAGTCGGACAATTGGTATGGTTATATCTCCTGTTTAAACCCCTCGTATAGAGTGCTATGGAACCCATATTTGCTCACTCGACTGGTCTTGCTGACCTGGCAGATGTGTACGCAGTTGAAGCTGCCAAGGTAGAAGAGAGCGATGGCAAGTCATTCGTCTTACAGTACGAAGCAACCTCAAAGGCTTTCTCCCTCCACCCCATTGGTGGTGATGTGGTGGAGCTGATCACAGACCTTAAGGATGTGTCGAAGGAGCGCCTGGGTCACAACATAAATGGCCACAAGATCGTGTTTCGGTACGATTTCCCGAAGAGGAAGTACATCCTCGAGCCGTTGATTGAGCCCTCGGATACAGAGGTTGCAGACATCAACACCCTAAATAACGACCTCAGCTTTCATCTGGTCAAACCCTATTCGAGCGGTGCCCCGCCGATAACCCATGATGGTCTGCTATTGAACATGGTTGCCCTATATAGACATCCCGCAGTCATTGACACAGAGGTTACTCCACTCTCCACTCTTGTGAAAAAGGATGGGGCAGTTCGAAAGCTCTACAATCGGGGATCATCCCTCCTCACCTACATAGGTGAAGGTGTCTCCCTGCCGAGGGTGGGTCACCGGATCGGGGTTACAGGTGGAAATATCCTGCTGCATCGTCCATTCGATGGACCAGAAGAAGCCATTAACCTCCAGGAGGTCATCCTACGGGTAGATGGTGTGTCACATGTCTCCAAAGCAGAGGGTGCTGTTAAACTGCTTCAGCGAGTCGGACTCACTAGCCCGCAAACGACTCATATAGTCCTAGAGCTACGTTTCTTAGCCGGCGGCAGAGTGAAGCAGCCAGACCCTGCCCCTGAGGGGATGAAGATCTCTATCGATCCGGATGGAACAGGGCTCGATCTGGCACAGATATTTCTCGAGGGGTTCACTCTGTTCAGTATAACTCTTCATATATTGCCATGATTCTCATCATACTGCTCGTGCTGGCGTCTACAGCTGTAGCACAGGGCGCTAAGACCGCCATGATATTGGATGCCAAGTGGGCCCATTTCCGGATGACCCCCAGTACAATCCTTGGGTCGATCCCTTGCGGAGAAACATTTACAACCACTTTCACCCATGTGAAGTGATCGAGTCTGTCTGCCACTTCTATGGGGTGGAGAGGGTAGAACGTGGTTGTCTGTTGGAGACCCCTGCTCAGCACGAGATTCTCTGCATAACATGTGAACAAGTCAGAGTCTGCCATGGTGCAAATGCTAATCACGTTAGCATCCTACCGGGTGAGCGTAGTCAAGGTAGATGGAAGCCACTATGGGTGGTCCCATCATGCACATGAGCCTCTGGCAGAGACTACGTGTTTGCCTGAGCCTACACAGAATAGAGAGAGAGAGAGAGGTGGGGGGGGGCCGGCCCTTCTGGTGTGGTTTATCACAAGGCGATCAGTGGTGTATATCACTGTGGAGGCTTGTATCTAAATGGGCGTTCAGACACTATTATGTGTGGTGGTAGTAGTGTCGGAATTAAAATGATGCTACCGCCCTCAACTGGCAGCCGTTCGGCGATCCGTGGTAGCTCCCACCGCCCTCTCAATCCCTGGGGGCCTCCATCTAGAGGCATACACCAACCACCTGTCTCAACAACAACACTGGGGGCCTCCATCTAGAGGCATACACCAACCACATGCCTCAACAACCTATACCCCAGGGATTGAAAGGGCGGTGGGGGCCACGGATCGCCGAACGGCGACCAGTTAAGAGAGGTGGTATCATTTTAATTCCTACACTACTACTATTACTACTACTACTACTACTACTACTACTACTACTACTACTACTACTACTACTACTACTACTACTACTACTACTACTACTACCACTGCCACTACTACTACTACTACTACTACTACTACTACTACTACTACTACTACTACTACTACTACTACTACTACAACTACTACTACTACTACTACTACTACTACTACTACTACTACTACTACTACTACTACCACTACTACTACTACTACTACTACTACTACTACTACTACTACTACTACCGCCACCGCCGCCGCCACTGCAGCTCCCACCCCACCGACGACAACGCCAACGTCGACGTAGACTCCAACGCCAATGCACCCACACCCAACATCACTAAAAATTTGCAGGCGAATAGAATTATATTTTCGACAATTTTCCACGGAAATAACTGGATCGATATTCAGATCAGTGATAAATCTTCAAAATAGTTTTCCCCTTGGCTGCAAATAGACATTCAAAAAGCAAATATTTAGCTTTTTCTGACAATATCTGGCAATCAAATGCTTAACCGTGTAGCAAATGAGATGGTATTCACACCTGGGAGTTAATCCTGATTAACGCGGGAGTTTCATTCACTGATGTACGAGGGTTGGCTGAAAAGTTCGTAGGTTGACTATTAAGGAGTAAGGCCAGATCAATGAAACTTAGCATGCATTTATTTCAATCCTCTTGATAACTACTTGCATTGTTGTTTTCAGGGATGGCTGTATTTGGTGGTTCGTAGATGACTCCGAATGTTGGTGGTAGCGAGTATTCATAAAAAATAGGCAAAATTTGGCATCGTGGTGTCATCAAGTACCTGCAAAAAAGGGTTTACCTCCACAGGACATGCATGCCGATATGGTTGCTACATTAGGGGATGACGCTCCAGCTTTATTTACAGTGCAAACGTAGGCAGCGGAATTTAAGAGAGTAGAGATAGCCTGGAAGATGGCCCAAGGTCTGGACGTCCTGCAAGTGTCACCAATGATGAAAACATTGATCGTGTTCACCACATGGTAATGGACGATAGACGATTGACTATCAATCAGATAGCTAGTGCTGGTAGAATCTCCCGTGTGAGAGTTGAGAATATTCTGAGTACAGAACTTGAAATGGCAATGGTTATCGCTCGGTGGGTGCCACGTCTTTTGACCTGTGATCAAAAGTTCACCAGGCTGGTCATGCCATAGGAGAACTTAGAGCTTTTTGAAGTAGATCCATCTAATTTCTTCGAACGATTCCTTACCCAGGATGAGTGCTGGGTCCACCACATCGAGCCAGAGACAAAGAGACAATCCATGCAGCGGAAACGTATGCTCTCAACCCCTCCATAGAAGGCCAAGGTCGTTTCATCTGCGGGGAAAGTGATGACCTCAGTTTTCTGCGCGAGGCTATCAAGACTAAGTACCGAGGAAAGTTGACAAAGGGGGTCTTGTTTCATCATGACACTGCCCGAGTTCACAAATCAGTGATTGCCATGGCTGTTGCACGTGACTGTGGCTTCCAACTGATTGACCACCCGCCATACTCGCCTGATTTAGCACCATCTGACTTCCATTTGTTTCCGAACCTGAAAAACAGTTGGCTGGGAAGCACTATCGGACTGATGATGACGTCATATCTGCCGTTGAGAACTTTTTTACCCATCAGGATGAAAGCTTCTATGCCAAGGGGGTCCAAGCAGTGCAGCACCATTGGAAAAAGTGTGTGGACCGCAAAGGGGACTATGTTTAAAGATAACACATAAATGGTCTCATCCCACAATGGGATCATAGTTAGCCTACGAACTTTTCAGACTACGCTCGTAAGTGCGAAGCGTTAATTTGGAATCTAAGTCGGAACAGTTGGCTTGGAAAAATTGGCGGATTAATTGATACAAAGTAGATGCTCCGAAATGAATCGGTTATATGAAGGTACTCATTTCAGATCACCGCCGATAAGCTGTGTATACCTTTCCTATACTCATTGCACACCAGTAACACTTGGAGACGCCAGAGTTCACGGCAAGTGGAAAACCTGCCATTATGAGGCAGTTTGAAGGTACCGAGGTGTGTCAATGAGAAGATCCTGGAGATAGTCTTCCATTTTGATATCATGCTCACGTAGAGTATGTGTGCAGCGAATGGACACCAGATGCTAAGCCACACCAACTGTCCTTGGACATAAATCAGAAAGAAGCGCTCAGAATAATCACATGGGCAATGAAATCCACAGCAATCGAGAAGAATGAAATTCTTACGGGAATACCACCACCAGCTAATCACAGAGAATGCAAACATACGGTTCACATTTACCACACTAATGTCTAAATTTGGTCAACAAAACATAGATATTTCCTAATTGAATATCAATGTGTAGACCAAGAAAAGATTATTTTTGAAAATGTATCGCTGAAATGACTGGCGCGGTTATCGAGACAGTCTTTCCAGTGATAAATTGTTAAAAAATAGTCTTCTATTGGCCTGCAAATGGACATTCCTCAATACAACTACAGAGGCAGTTTTTTGGCAGCAAAGGGTTAAGTCTATGTCAAAACACTGTATGAAAATTTAAAGGATGTACCTTTTTAAAACTGTGAAAAACAATCCTAGGAAAACAGCAAGGTACTCTTTGAAACAATGTCCAATTTTATGAGCCAACTACAGAACAACAACCCTGAGGAACGAACCATGTTAGTGCCAGAATATCCATGTCAGCGCTTTCGCCAGCATATGAATACAGACACCCACAAACGAGCCCTGACAATGACACTGGATGATGAACAGTATCACAATAATTTATGATCCTAAGTGTATACATATACGACACAGGTAGCTAAGAGGTGGTGGTGATGGTAGTGATGGTGGTGGTGGTGGTGCTAGTGGCTGGTGCTGGTGCTGGTGCTGGTGCTGGTGCTGGTGCTGGTGCTGGTGCTGGTGCTGGTGCTGGTGTGCGTGCGTGCGTGCGTGCGTGCGTGCGTGCGTGCGTGCGTGCGTGCGTGCGTGCGTGCGTGCGTGCGTGCGTGCGTGCGTGCGTGCGTGCGTGCGTATGTGTGTGTGCATGTGTGCGCGTGCGTGACGTTACGAAACAGCCCGGTGTATACCAGGAAAGCGCTGCTCCAGATACACAGCAGTAGACCACACTAAGCTCCATGATGCTAACACCATTAGAATATTGATGACGATTGTTCCCGGATTGTCTTCCTAACCGATGCATTGCAGGTACTAGAGATTCTTAGCAGCAGTAAATTACATGAATTCGCTGTTATGCTTCATTCTATCTGTAATAGAAGAGTCCAGTTTTAGCTATGACCCCGACATGCCTAGATACACTCCACTCACGCATTGCCCGTTTTGGGATGTGTCGAACCCTGTACTCCATGAATCTCAATTACCAGACAACTGTACAAACAATACTGGTGAATATCTATAAAGTAATTTGACTGGGTGCTGTTGCTGCCTATGGCATATAATGTTTAGTAAATAGTAAATACATACAATCGTACAACTTGATGGCCTATTAAGCGCTTATGACGGACTGAATCGCCTTATTCATGACGGAATTGATTTTGACGCCAGCTTCGACGTGACGTTGTTGATTACGACACCCATATGATTGATCGATAAACTGGCTTCCTCTATTGAAAAATAGGTAATTGTAATCAATGGCTACTGTGACATACCTTGGAATAAGCATGCATATATTGTGTCGGAGCAAGTACCTACAACGCAACAACTTGGCACACTGGACCCCGGTTCCAGAGACAGCAATTTACTGATAAAGATCCTAAGAGAATCACTCAAAAAGTAGATAATATCATCAACTCTCCCGGTCAGAGTAAGTGGCCATTATTTGGTCGAGAACTGCATATAACAGTCACAACCGCTACATACATAACGCACTCTCACTGGTAGTCTCTCCAATATGCCAATGTGGATAAGCGAGGGCGCGCGCGTGCATGCGCACGTATGTGAGTGCGTGTGTGCGTCCGTGCGTGCGCGCTTGCTTACATGCCTGCACGCTTGCGTGCGTGCGTGCGTGCGTGCGTGAGGCGTGCGTGCGTGCGTGCGTGCGTGCGTGCGGGCGTGCGTGCGTGCGTGCGGGCGGGCGGGCGTGCGTGCGTGCGTGCGTGCGTGCGTGCGTGCGTGCGTGCGTGCGTGCGTGCGTGCGTGCGTGCGTGCGTGCGTGCGTGCGTGCGTGCGTGCGTGCGTGCGTGCGTGCGTGCGTGCGTGCGTGCGTGCGTGCGTGCGTGCGTGCGTGCGTGCGTGCGTGCGTGCGTGTGTGTGTGTGTATGCGGGTGCGTCTTCTGAGCTGTATTAAAGACTTGGGTGTGTATGATTGTGTTTACGTGCATGTGTCTGCGTTTTACGCGTGCGTGCGTTTGTGCGTGCGCGTGCGTGCGTGTGCGCGTGCGTGCGTGCGCGCGTGTGTGCGTGTGCGTGTGTGGGCGCGTCTTCTGATCTGTATTAAAAACTACTGATTCGATTTGTCTAAAATCTTTATATAGCAAATTATCTTACTATGGAATACTTTGTAAACAATCGGAAAACCCCAAATCCTGATGAGAATAGGATCAAATTCTGAATCTACCAAAGGAAACGGAGTGCATTATGATTCCGCAAATTTGGTCTTGATCCGAGACATCTGAAAAACTCGATACAATTTTTATGGATAGCGAGGGGCAAGGGTCTGAAACCTCTGATTGGTCTTGTGTAGAACATGTTGCCGCTCAATTGTGTTGTTTTAACTCAATCAGTATCCCTTCCAAGCACACTGGTGTAAGATCGAGCACAACCACTCACGCAATTGATCATTGGAAACTGGTCACAAATGTAATCTGGTCAAATACCTGTTCAATTGGATGAATCCGATTTGTTGCTCAAGTATATAACGTCATACACATTTACGTTATGAAACTGGAATAGTCTCTGTACGACTGTGTACGAATTGTACGTCTTTGATGGCTTTACTATTTAATAAACATGTTATTAAATATTTTGAAACTTAATTTGTTTGGGCGATGTTGCTGGCATCGAAGTGCACACGCTATGCAAATCGATCCCAACAAGCGCAAAGCGTGGGCGGATCTTAGCTAGAAATGGGTGGACACGTCTAAAATGTGAACTGCTTCGGTATATAGGTAACAAATATCTGTTCTACCACAAAGACGGATGTTCGTTTAATCAACAACAGACTTTACCCATTTGTTCAACACAATGTAAATAGTGCCATAGGGAATCACCCACAAATTACTACACCCGCACTGCGTTACTGCCTCTAAGTCGGCACTGCTAGCTAACGATCAACAATGACCTAAGTATTGATGAGCTGCGATAATCGATGTGCGAGTCTTTTCGTCACTTCATACAAAAACGCATATAGTCCTTTTGATATATGAAATATAAATAGCATGTTGTATATATATTCTGAGATTAAGTCGACTTGAAGCATAGAACCTTTGTAGATTATCTATCCATCACATGACGTTATAATCAACTACGTAGCGCATAGGTTGACGTCATAATCAATGACGCCATGCATGGCGTAGATAAGTACGTCACGAACGCTTAATTGAAGATCGACTAAACTTTGTTGTACGAATCGCAGTCAAATTAGTTTCAACATATTCAACAGCTTACCTGTATAGCATTCTGCAAATTGATAGTCAGGTAGCACAGGGATCGATCGATTCCAAAACGTGTGAAGCGTTGGTGGATCTTAGCTAGAGATGGGCGGCGAATAGCTAAAACGGGAAAGGTTCTTTGCTCACCAACCGCACCATAAACTTCTTCCAGCGGAAGTTGTTACAGAATCATAATTCGACTAAATCTAATTGGTTACTAGAATTCTAGGATTTGAAGGCGTAAGCTTTAAGCTGATTACATCTGTCCGGGAATAATTCCATCAGCTGTCTTTGTCACATCAACTCCGCCGTCATTGCGGACAGTTGGCTATCGCACAGACTTAATCAATGGCTGCCGATGGACGACAATCATTACGTCACCAGTTGCCTTAGAATCAGCATTTAGTTACTATCTCCATGGTTACTGAATTCCAACCCGCGGTTTCGTTGCCGTTCTAGGGATAATGGACTTTTCCATTTTTAGTTTATCCCCGCCCATCTCTAGCTAAACTCCACCCACACCTCTTTCGTGTTGGGATCGATCGATCTCTGAACTTCCTGACTATCAATTTCCAGAAAACTCTACAGGTTAGCTGTTGATTATTTTGAAACTACTTTGACTAGGTGCCTATAGCAGCAACAGCGCACAGTCAAATTAGATTCAAAATATTTAACAGCATATTTATTAAATCGTAAAGACAAAATTCTTACAACGTGTCGGACTAATTACGAGTTAAAGAAGAGTGCGTATATAATCATTTATGGCGTAATGATTATGACGTCGTCCTACACGCCGCTTATCTGATTATGACGTCATATGACGTCATTAGACTGGAAAGCTCCGTTGATTAAGTAGTCATCTGTTGCCTCTTTAATCAATTGGATATTCTGAAACTAATTTGTCGGGGAGCTGTTGCTGCCAAATTCACGTAAGATTAAGTCCAAATTAGTTAACAATTTCCTGTATAATCGTCTTCTGAAATTCTAACCTTTCAGCTTTTAAATGGCTAAATAAAAGCAATGCAATTTAAACATTCCAGCAAGAACATTTCCTCCGATAAACATATATCGCGCATTATGAAATTAAAAGTGCTGGCTATGAATGCACAGACTTGCGCAGCACCCAGTTAAATTGGTTTCAAAATATTCAACGGGTTACCTGTATATTTTTGTCAGAAATGGAGATTCAAGAAGTGCAGAACTCGGTCGATCCCAACACGGGCAAAGCGTGGGCGGAGCTTAGCTAGAGATGGGTGGGGCATAGCTAAAACTGAATTCATCTATTCTTCTATCAGGTTTGCGGCAAATGCATGGGAAACCGAACCCAGTTGACGAGAAGACGAAGTGCAATGGACCGTTCCAGTTTTTGCTACGCCCCGACCATCTCTAGCTAAGCTCCACCCACCCCTCCCTCGTGGTGGGATCGATCGGTCTCTGAACTCCCTGTCAATCAATTTCCACAAAACTATACAGATAAGCTATTACATATTTTGAAACTAATTTGGCTGGGCGCTGTTGGTGCCTGTGGCAGCAACGGCGCTCAGTCAAATTAGTTTCAAAATTTGTATTCAACAGAATATGTATTATATAGTAAAGTCATACAATTCGTACAACAGCGCATAGTCCGTCTTCAATTATGCGTTCGTGAGGTTCTTATCGACGTCATTTATGCCGTCATAATGACGACATTGATTATGATGTCATTCTACACCTCACGTAGCTAATTATGGCGTCATATGACGGTTGGATAAAGTGGAAAAGTCTATTGAAATGATTCATGTGCAATCGTGTCCACGGTACTGGTAAATATCAAAGAATCGCAATGACGTCATCACAATCAAATTTCCCATAATACCTTGGGAGCGACGCCTTTTTTGGAATGGCTAATTTAGCATTCCGAGCAATGGGTCGTGAAACTTTAATTACATTTTCTTTACTATCTTGCAAACTTCAGTCATGATTTGATGCCTTCTGATACCGGGCGGGGTTGTTACAGATGCTAAGATACCGGATGTTACTGTTTGAGCTTCATGGAAAATGTAAACAATGAGTTGTTATGGGCAGTCGTCTTAGCATGTAATACGTTTGCCCCCACTTTAATGGCAGCCGATCACAAAATGCCCGAATGTGCGAACCTATGAATAGGCACCAATACTCGTTATCCTTGAGTATAACTTATTACATGCTAAGACGACTGCCCATAGCAATTCATTGTTTACATTTTCCGTGAAGCTCAAACAGTAACATCCTTGAGTATTGCCGAGTATTGGCTTGATCACCCATGCTGGTAGAGTAGTAGTCGTGTTTTCCACCCAACAAATTAGTCCACTAACAATACTCGAATGCACTGGTGTTAAGAGAGTATCGTTAGGAAAAGTAATGATAATGAAATTATTCTAAAAACACACATTGTTACATGTAGCAATGGGAAAAGTGCCATTGAATTAGGTTTAGCTAGGGAGCCAACCCACACCGACGACGGTGACCGCTGCGGCAGCAGCAATCGGTTATCATTATAGCTATCGATATGGTATGACCATGCCATAAGAGTACAAATATACCGCTACGATGGTTACCGGTATCGCTTCAATACTGGTTGCTAATATCGGTGAACATTTTAGAAAATCAAATATGTGTATCGAGACACCGGGCAGTCTCAATTAAATGCCCTGCACACATTTTTCATAGCGCGAGTATCTAGGAATCTTTGCTCATTTACATCATATTACCTGCCTGATGTGAGACAAGGACATTGGTAGTCTGTGCGGTGTTAACGCCTTCTTGACTCTGTCTTCCAGTGATTGATGGTCCATACGGAACGATGAACATTGTATCCCAAGCGACACATTCTCCGAATATTAATATGTTATGCTGATGTGTGTTCGGAGCGCAAATTAATCTCTTCAACAAAGACGTAATACCTTGTTGAAACTGAAGTCTGTGGATCGATATATGTATGAAAAAGCATCCGGGCTATGTCGAAGTTCATGCTTGGAATCTGAATGCTGGTTATCAGGAGAATGAACCTGCAATATTCAACCATCATATGACGTCATATAATGTCATAATCAACTACGTGACGCATAGGATGACGTCATAATCAATTACAGCATGAATGACTTAGTCCGTATTAAACGTGTGCTCGTCGGGCAGGTTGTATTGTATGAATTGTATGTCTTTACTATATAATAAACGTTGTGCTTAATATTTTGAAACTAATTTGACTGGGCGCGGTTGTTGCCATAGGCAGCAGTAGCACCTATTTACCAGCTTACCTGTATAGTTTTCTGGAAATTGATAGTCACGGAGTTCAGGGATCGATCCATATCAACACGCATGTAGCGTGGGTGGAGCTCAGCTAGAGATGGGAGGGGCATACCTAAAACTGGAACTCTCCATTCCGGACTTTTCAAATAACTCGGAGATTTATTCGGACATATACAGCTTGTTATATTACAAATGATCCATGTAGTTCTGGGGCGAGTTTGCAATCATGACCATGTTAGATAATGATAAATCAAAATGAAGTTAACACGGCATTAAGTTCATTCACAGAATCACTTTAATAAGAGAAACTCTCTCTCTCTCTCTCTCTCTCTCTCTCTCTCTCTCTCTCTCTCTCTCTATATATATATATATATATATATATATATATATATATATATATATATATATATATATATATATATATATATATATATATATATATATATATATATATATAAATATATATATATATATATATATATATATATATATATATATATATATATTATATACTGCCACAAAAGATATCATTTAGTTCTCTTGCATTTAATCAAGGGATGAACCCAAACTGTCGCTCAAGTATATGGGGGTGTAGGCTGACGTCACCATCGTAATTGACAGTGAATACTGAAGTCGGAATAGTCAGTGACGTGTACACATTTTATGGATTTACTACTGAATATACATTCGGTTGAATATTTTGGACCTAATTTGATTTGGTGATATTGCTGTTATAAACAATCACATTAGTTTCAAAATATTCAACAACTTGCCTGCATAGTTACCTTGAAATTGGAATTCTAGGAAATCAGGGCTCAACATATATAAATCGATCCCAACAAGCGCACACCATGGGCGGGCGGAGCTTAACTATACATGGGCGGCGCTTAGCTGGAAATGATTTCCTCTATTAATCATCTAAACCCGAACCGCCGAAATCGAAAATTCATTTACGATTGAATAAATAATTTAGTAAACTGCCAAATTAGTTTCTCAATATTTATTAGCGTACTTGCATAGCGGTACCGTGAAATAGAGGACTCTAGTTTTCGCTAAGCACCGCCCATCTCTAGCTAATCTTCACCCACGATTATCCCGCGTTGTGATCGATTGATCCCTGCACTTCAAGAATCTCAATTACTAGAAATCTATAAAGGAACGCTGTTGAATATTTTGAAAATAATTTGACTTGGTGCTGTTGCTGCACCCAGTCAAATTAGTCTAAAACTATTCGACAACATGTTTATTAATGGGGGTGTTGGCTGGGGCAGAATGAAACTCGTTGTTGGCATCATTCAAAAGAGTTCAGTGGATTTTTTTCATAGAAATATTACCTAGAACGCACTACGAAACTGATGCTATCCAGATGGCAAGTATTTTGCGTTGCTATTCCTGAAAAGAAAACAAAATTGGAATATATTTAGTGCTGATTTATGTCTCTTTTAGTTCTTGTGCGTTTACTAAACAACCCGTCTGTCAGTCCTGATATTGAGAAATTAGGTTTAATTGTGTTCAGCCTGCAGTCAGCATGATGATCCTAAGGGGGTGGCAAATAAGCAGACCTCCATGTGGGCGTAAAACCATGCACGTACCATAAAACATGTAGATCACCCTATTGCCCATGACAACAATTATAAACACTCTCCCAGTAGCAAGACAATGAGAATAACATTGTCAGCAGACCCAACGTTATTATCCACCCCGCTAAAACATTGGTGGTAATATAACTCCTCTGAAACCTGCGGACGAATTTCAACTAAAGTTGGTAGGTGAGTTACTGATATGATTGTGTATGGAAAGATGACTGTTTAGTTAATTTGCCCGCTGAGGTGGAGTTGTAGTCGTAGTGGTGGTGTGATGATCAACCCGGTAAACCTGGGAGATTTGCGATGACGTTTCATCGACCAAGCAATCTAGTTGCTTATTGACACCACGGTCCGGTGGCTAACAGCTGTGCGCAGCTAACCAGGGACATTGGTTTGTGTATTTGTGCTCTGTGCTGTTGGCTGCTTTTAAATTGTGTTTTCGGCAACGGCTTCAGCTCCATTTCATGAATCTATTTCCTCAGCCAATCAAATGATGTCATAACCAGCTAAGTGACGCGTGGGATGACGTCATGCTCAATTGCAGCATGAAAGCCTAGATGTGTCCACTACCTTCAAATATTCAGTAGGATATGTGTTGCAAACTACCCAATATTTGTCTCTAGCTTGGCATCTTCGACTCTAGCCGAAGAGGTCAAAATGCTGCCCTGCAGAAGATAACAGTGACGCTGCGTTAGCAAGTAAATTATTGAGAAATAAATAAACCAGAGTTAATGATAAATGATACGGACCACGTCTTAGATACGCTCTTAGTAATACACAACACGGGAGTTAGGCGAGAATCACTTTATTTCAGATTTGTAGAGAACGTGCAAATGCCACTTGCCATTAATGGAGTGGAACACATTAACAGATTCTCCGCGATCCAATCGTTGATAGAATACACCTTTATGCACAGTGCTGAGAAATAAATGTCTTGTTTATGTGAGCTGACATTTAGAACGCTTTCTTCGACACATTGTAGTTATTTCCCAAATCTTTAAATCAAATTTCATTGGGGGAACCGTTCAGAACGGACACTAAAGTATTGTATTGATTCCGGTGTTGGAAGAGTGACTAAGCATATCTTTTATTAACATCAACCATATATATTTGAAGTCTTTATTGCGAAGCAGACATGGCCCCCATCAATACTTTATGCGCGGAAGCAGTGAAGTGGCACATTTCTAATACACGCAGCACTGTCTATGCTGGCACATACTAGCGTGGCCAATAAAACCAGGTTCTTTTACCCCGTGTATCCTCAATTCACAGATTCTCAGATTCCTGTAGCTGCCATTACATAATAAAAGAATCGAGCTTCTCATGCAATCATATGACGTCACAAGCAATCATGTGACAAGTCGGCTGACGTCACAATCAATTATGAATCGCACGATATAGTCCCTCATAAGCGTTTTTAATAGTCCGTAAAGTTGTACGAATTGTATGTATGTATTATTTGTATTATATTAACGATTTTTTTAATATGATGAAACTAATTTGGGCAGGCACTGATGCTGCCATAAGAATTTGAGATTCAGAGAGTGCAAGGATCGATCGATCCCAACGTGAACAAAGTGTTGGTTCAGCTTATCTAGAGATGGGTGGGGCATTCGATTTCCACCCAACTTCCCATAATTCATTGCACTTACAACTGGTTAACGTTAACC
Organism: Chaetoderma sp. LZ-2023a; assembly: GCA_034401795.1. Taxonomy (NCBI): domain Eukaryota; kingdom Metazoa; phylum Mollusca; class Caudofoveata; order Chaetodermatida; family Chaetodermatidae; genus Chaetoderma; species Chaetoderma sp. LZ-2023a. Next base: position 76,223,132 of record CM067364.1, read on the forward strand.
GGACCACTGTACCGTGTACAGTTTTTCGGTTAACGTTAAGCACTAGTAAGTGCAATGACTTGTGGGAAGTTTGCTGGAGACCGAATAGCTAAAACTGTATTCATCCATTATTAACACGTGTTGTGCCAAGACAGGCCGTTAATGGTCAGCATGCGAATTTGTTTTGAGGAATGTCCATTTGTAGGAAAAGATAATAATGTGCTTGAAAATATACCACAAGAATGTAACCGAACAAGTTAGTTATTCCTGTGGTAAGTTTTCAAAACGAGGCTCCCTTTGGACACTGACTAAGTTATAAAGAATCTGAATTTGTTTTACCATTAACCCTTGAGCCTTGAAAATATCAATTTGCCAACAGAAAGCTATCTTCGTAAAATTCTGTAGTAAATTCCCCAAATAAATCGCATTCTCTTAACCTGCAAACGGACATCTCTTAACCTGTAAACGGACATTCATTGATCTAATAACTTGATTTGCTCGAGGTTGATGGTTATTACATTACATGATATAAGTAACATTATGATCAATCACTCGTCATAGTAAAAAGGGATCACATTCTCAAATTCATCAGTTTCTGTTAGCAATGCCATTTTTTTCATTTAGTCTCTCCGTTACGCAGTGGCAGAATAGAGTACATACGAGACCCGCAGCATTACATGTAGACCGACCTGTAGTGCATATATTGTTGGAAGCACAAATGCATTTTATAAGCTTCACCACTTCTTCTGGTGCACAGACGACATTTGCAGGCAATGGCATATGAAGAAGGCGTTGAATGCTGTACCCTTTTGACATTTTCCTCGGCCATAGTCAATTGCAGTCATGTCTGGGGGATGAGGCTGGTCCGCATCTTTCCAGATGAATGATCGAAAATGCACACGCTTGACATATTCTAAGAGTACCTCTGTAGTACTAGGATGTAATGGTTTCAGTAAGGGTGCAGCAGGGTTACTCCTCCTAGCATTTCTCTTTGACCATACAATGCATTTGATATAAAGCATGGTATCAGAGTGTTTAATATGAATACCGTAACATTCAGCAATGCATGCCATAACTGTATGGACCATAGCATTAACGGCACGATCTAGACTAGCGACGATGTCAATTGTTGTACTATCACCTGAACTAGCTTTCCACTATATTGCTTAATTGGGGCTGCAGATAGTGATCTGATGAATTAGAAGCAGGAATACAGATCTATCATCCCTCGTGACACTAAGTCTACTTCCATATAGAGCCACTTCAAATATTTGAAGGGCCATTATGACATCGGCTTCCTCATATCGTACGTGTTGCGAAGGTCATGCCTCGTGTAACAGTTCTGGATTGGGACTGAGTTTTTTTCTTCAGTTATAACATGTTTATTGAACCGCATTTCTTCGTTGGTTATGTATAACACATTTTCACAGAAACAAACAATTACTGAACTGAACCGTACGCTCTCTGATGCTGAGTGTTACAATTTATGGCGGTAGGAGTGTGGTTGGTGTTAGCATGTAAACTCGCCCTGGTGGTTTGCCTCTGTCTGATCCTGTTGTACATTTTCTGCTATATTCATGATATCTGCCAAATACAAGGCAACGATCTGAAAACAGTAATACGTTGAGAATGTAATTAGCATGGGCAGTAGCACAGGCATCCATCCATCGTGATAGATGTGGGGCCAAGAAATTCGCCATCAGATTTCACACCCATCATTAATTTTCACATCACGTGTTTAAGCGCGTGCTGAGGCTTTAACTTGTAGCTTCTGTTTCTCAATGGGCGTTAACTTGGTTATTCTCATGTCACCGTTGTTTGCAAATTTTGAGGTTGTAATATGCGAAAGATCATGTGAGTGAGCATACGTTCGGTCTCTTAATCTGATAACTAGCCATCATACATAGAAGTGTCGTTTACCTGGATTCTGGACTTCCTGTGCAACCGTGTCCACGATACTGGTAGGAGTATCGGCACCGCTACACCTGCAAACAGTATTGGTGAGTATTGCCTAGAATTGTCTGGACGGCGATACTAATAGAATGGCATCATAGGGTTAAAATACGCTCAACGAGACCAGTGTCTAATAGTGTTAAATGGGTATCGTTAGGAAAATAATAATTACAGGAGAGTTACCGATACAAGTAAGTAGTATTACCTACATTGGGTGTAGGAGTGTGAGGCCTCTAGCATGTTAACCCTTTCATGCCGATGCCGGCCGAAACCGGCCTCTGCAGTGATCTTGAGGAATGTCCTTTTGCTGCCAAAGTAAAAAAAAAATTTGAAATTTTACCAGCGAAATGACTATCATTCCAGTGGTCAAGTGTCAAAAATAGTCTTCAATTGGCCTGCAAACGGACAATCTATAAGCAAATATTTTGATTTTTTTTCACACATTTTAGTCATTAAATGGTTACACCTTCGTTTCTTCTTATCCTTCTTAACCGTTCGTTTATTCCTATGTATCTCTCAAGTTACAAAAAATAATTTTCTTCTTTATAACAGCCATACCAATTACACAAAAGGGCAAATTCTGTATCATACTGGTAAAGCATATTGTAGAATATTGTGCCATACTATGGCATATCATGACATGCATTACCTTAATACAGCAGGCCGCAGTATCATAGGATAGAGTACAACAGATATTCTAGGGTGTGATGTGATGCTAATCCGCCATACTATGGGTTATATGCGTGTTATTACAAAGCAAAGCTTACTACATTAGATTACAATACAAAACGCAACGCGACTGTGCATTGTTGTCTTCCTAGAATGTTAATCCTCTGTAATTCCCACCTAGCGTTGGTATCAGAAGATAATAATTCATTAATACAGATGATTGAGTGGCTACCTGTCTTAGAATACTGCTATCTTGTGACCCCACCCCACCCCACCCCACCCCACCCCTCCCCAACCCCACCACCCTCGAATTATTTTTTTACTATTAGGAGTGACGACAATTTACAGTTAGGATAATTTCTCAGATGGTGTATATGATGACTATTATGGACATGATTAACTGTACGCTGTTGTGATATATTGTAGACGTTACAGAGTTATGGAAACCATCTGGTCATTTAACTTCCTAATTTATCCATAGAACAGTGCCATGTCTGAAGATGCACTATACAAGATGTGAAATACGCCGCGGCTGTCTGTAAAAGTCGCCCAGCAAAGATGGTGCATGTTTGGCCAAGTGCTAAGGATGCCAGAAGACACACCAGTACAGAGAGCCTTGGAATCCGCCCTACTCGGAGCCAGCAAATACAGAGCCAGGAGAGGACGTCATTGCATAAATCTGCTAAGCGTGCTACGAGCTGACCTCCAGAAAGCAGGATTCGGTACACTCAACTCAAGAATGGACCCGAGGAGGCTAATGATTTTGGCTGAGGACAAGACACAGTGGGCAAAAGCGAAGAAGGACTGATTGCAGCTGTAGGATGTTTCTACTACTACAGCCGTAGAATCCAGTAATCATACATACACACATGTCTGACAGAATCATATACGTAACTGCCACTGGTACTAATACAACCAGTAACGTTTGTTAGCACGCCACTATGGTAACACGCGTAGTCTATTGGGTCGATGCAAGTACTCAGCGTCTCTCTTAATTTGGCACTGTCCTCGTCACCACTTTGAATTTGAGTCACACCATCTTCACTATGCGACACAACTTGAGTCTCGCCTTTAGACTCCTTAATGATGGCTACATCATTGCCGAGTTTGCATATGTGTAAATTAAGGACACACCGTTTGATAGTGGATGGATTTGTCAATTGTCCTTCCAGGGTCCATACCGCATCAAGATAGTTTATAAACAAGACACTCCACATACCATTACAGATTAATAAGTGGGATTATATGTTGTCATAAATGGCTGCAGAATATGATCAGATAGACGTTCCATTTCACATACATGGAACAAACTGCATTTGCACAGTTGAAATGCTTAGCCACAAAAGTTAAGTAACCATGGCGTTTACTACACATAGACGTAGGGGATAATCGACATCACGCTCTGCTCTGGCAAATAACAGTATTATAGATACTGGCTGTATCACATTTTCCAACCTTAGGTTCACAGTGACACGTTGAGCTGCTCTATATTCCAGCGTACTCATAAGAGAGTTATTCTGTAATAGGATGCTGTAGAAAATACTGTGTTAGTGGTCTAAAAGCTTACACCTGTGTTCTTAATTTTTCCTTTTGAATTTATGGATACACCAGTACAGGCAGAAATGAGGATATCCTCTATATACTTAGCACTTTCAGACATGAGATTGCCTATACAACGTACAGAACCCATTACCATGTGGATGTCACCATGGTCACACATATTGTTAGCTTTACAGAATAGGACTAAGCGACACAAATAGTGATCTTATACGGCTGATCGTCATTTGTTGATGGAGTAATCGGTTTTCTCTAGTTTAAAATTTTCTAATCGTGTCTTAAGTACGGCACGACGAGGGATATTATCCAAAATATTACAACTTTGCAATATGTATAATAAATAGCCTCTAGAATGTGGACAAATTATGTCATATTCCGACGCTTTGGTTGGGGTGACCGCTTTTTGGCTAAACAGAGAAATGGCTAAGTCTAAAGCTTGGATAATAATAGTAGCAATCAGTTTTGGTCAGGGTCATTATTGGTGCTATCAGTAGATATAGCTAATGGATCTTTCCATTTTTAGCTATGCCCCACCCATCACTAACTAAGCTCTATCCACACCTCGCTCGTGTTGGGATCGATTGATCTCTGAACACCCCGACTATTAATTTCCAAAAAACTACACAGGTAAGCTGTTGAATATTTTGAAACTAATTTGACTGGGTGCTGTTGCTGCCTAAGTTAGCAGCAGCGCCCAGTCAAATTAGTTTCAAAATAGGCAACAGCATGTTTATTAAATAGCAAAGAATTGCAAAATACATACAATTCATCAAACGTGTCGGACTCTTTGAGATTGGATGACGGTCTATATGGAATCCTTTGTGACGTAATGATTATGACACCATCATACACGCGCTGAGCTGATTATGACGTCATACGAGGTCTGCTGATGGATGGATACTCTGGAAAGGTGAATTCTTATGTCCATATGGTCAGCAAGTTTGCATAGCTTATTGTGTAACTTCATATAATGTATAAACGTGATATTAAATGTCCTGTATTATGTTGTATAGCTTGAACATACGGCCCAAACTGTGACTCGACTCTGTGTAGTTTAATAAAGGATGAGTGATGTCATTTTAAGTGGGTGCAATACATTTATCAAAGGATGCTAAGGTGTAACCCGGCGGATTTGGCAAAAGTATAACCAGAATCAGCAAAATGCTTGAATATACTATCAAACAACACCAAATGACGATTCTTCCAGACAATTATGACCGTCCTTCTTAATGATGCATCAGTATTGTCCACCACAAAAGTGTATTAATTGTATGGTGGGTTTTTTTTTATCAATTTACAAATGTAGAAATATTCTGTTGAATATTTTGAAACTAATCTGAGTGGGTCTGCCGCTGGTATATGCAGCAAAAGCAATCCGTCAAATTAGTTTGAAAATATTCATCAGCTTCAACCTGTATCGTTGCTTTTTAGAGTCTGAGAATTGGGGGTGTCAAATGTTTCAACATGAATCTAAGGAGCGTAAAATGTTGATGGAGCTTGGCTAGAAATGGGCTGGATATAGCTAGAAATAGGAGGGATATAGCTAGAAATTGGCTGAATATAGCTAAAAATGGGCTGGCCATAACTAGAAATGAGCTGGATATAGCTAGATATGGGCGGGATATAGCTAGAAATGGGTGGGATATAGCTAGAAATGGTCGGGATATAGCTAGAAATGGGCGGGATATAGATAGATATGGACGGGATATAGCTAGAGATGGGCGGGATATAGCTAGAAATTGATCCTTCTATTACGTTACTGCTCTTAAAAAACGGGTTATTGATTAATCCAGTTTCTCAATCAATTATATGATGTCATATTCAACTACGTCAGGTGTATGCTGACATCATACTCAATTACGCCATGACTGATTTAGTCTTTCATGAACGCTTAATGCTTCGTCCAGCTGTACGAATTGTATATCTTTACTATTTAATAAACATTCTGTTAAGTATGTAGAAACTAATGTGCATGCATAGGCAGCAACTGCACCCAGTTAAATTTGTACTAGAATTGTCAACAGCTTGCCTTTATAGTTATCTGAAGATTGAGATTCAGATAGTGCATGGATCGTTTGATTGATCACAACGCGGTCAAAGCGTGGGTGGAGCTTATCTAGAGATGGGCCGAGCATAGCTAAACCTGGGTACCTCCATCATGCATGATCGTAAACGTGGCGAGTTATAAACATAAAGCTGAGTTGCCTGCATTGATATTATCCATTCAGATACCATTTGGACAAACAGTGTATATACAAAGTAAAAGATCTATGGCTTAGGAATATATCAAAGATGTTTCAAGAATATGCAATGCCATTAAGAACATATCAAACATGATTGGTTGATCGAGTGCTACAGATGCTCCCTATTTCCGTCATATGGACTTACCTTTATTATGTTTATCCCTTTTAAGACTGAACTCCACCAATCCCAACATCATACTAAGAACACCTATAAGAGGTTGAACATTTGAAACAAATTTAGCATAGGCATCAACAGCTACCATTCAAAATAGGATCAGAATAGTATTAATTAAATTGTAAATACGTTTCTAAATTCGATATATGTGTTCAAACGGTTCGTATGCGGCTTGCTTGAAATTGTGTGTTAGATACGGGTCATGTGAAATACAATTTAATAAACATTAGGGTGACTATTTTGAAACTAGTTTAACTGTGAGCTGTTGCTGCAAGTGAATTGAGTTTTTAAATACCCAGTATCTTACCTATTTTATATGCATAGGTAAAATGTTAGGTGTTTTAAAACGAAGTCCACTGGTGGCAACAGATCACAGTCAAATTAGTTTCAAAATAGTCAACAGAATGTGTATTAAATTGTACATTCGTCAAAGATATACAACTGCTATATTTTTGTGACGGACTTCACGATTTTCGTAACGAAGCCTACATCAATGTAATCGCGACGTCAACTAACAGGTAACGTATTTCTTTCCCGGCGATCAGACCCGTCTGCGCGATATCTGCATCCTGGCATAACGCGCAATAGTAGTCATATTCAGAACGTGCACGCTTGAGAATGCGACGAATTTCTTACCATTTCGAAAGGTAAATATTCAAAGATGCAATGCGAATATATCACTCATACCAGAGAATTATTAAGGCGTTGTATCCTAAATTTTTGGAAGAACAGACACGCATTATCTTAGCAATTATCTTCGAATCTCCGCTTAGCTAATGAAGTGATGTTAAAATCTTACACTTTGACCTCCAGCAAGCCATACTGCGCTTTATCTTGTTGAGATATGAGATCGCTGATATGGCATGACACGAGGCTCAGGACCTGTAAACATATTCTCTTTCTAGCAGCATACCTAACCGACAGGAGATGATGAATTGACATTTAATCACATTTGCAGAGATGACACATGTGATATTGACGTGTTCAGTAATGGTTCTGTGGCAGAATACTTCAGCTATGCTATTGATGCATAATACGTGAATGAACCAGCCGACATAATGGCACACATATTTACGTAAAAGAAACACAAGAAACACAAGTAATGGAGGAATCCACTTTTTCAGTCAATCGCATCACGTCATAATGAACTACATGACGTGTATGATGATGTCATAATCAATTACAAGCGTTGTTGTACAACTTATATGCCATTATTATTCAATAAACACGCTGTTGAATATTTGAAACTAATTGGACTGTGTGCTGTTGCTGCCATAGTTGCAAAATATTCAACTAATATGTCAACAGCGTCCAGTTAAATTTGTTTGAAAATATTCAACAGCATTTTTATTAAATAGTAAAGACACACAGTTCGTACAATAACGCTTAATCTGTCTTCAATTAAGCGTTCGCGACATACTTATCAACGGCATTCGCGACGTCATTAATATGTCATACTACACGTCACGGAGTTGATAATGACGTCATATGATCGGTGGGCAAACTGGAAAGGTTCATTGCGTCCCAAGGCACTCAAAATGCTACTTATATCCATTCACGTATTCATAGTTGGGATCCTTCAAGAGAACCAAGGTTTTACCTCAGTGAATATGCATTTGCAGGCCAGGAGTAGACTCTTTTGTAAATTTACTAATCAATTTTACAAAGATTCCTTTCTGTTGGCTTGAAAATTTATATTTTTCAACCGTATTAGTTTAATGTTTTCTCAGTCAATCATATGACGTCATATTTACTGCGCCACATGTAGGTTGACGCCATGATCAATTATGTCACGATGGCGTGATTTAGTCTGTCTGATGCGCTGAATGGTCTGTCAAGTTGTACGAACTGTATGTATTTACTTTTCCGTTGAATATTTTGTAACTAATTTGACTGGGTGCTGTTGCTGGCAAATGCTAGTTTCAAAATATTCAACAGCTTGCGTGTATGGATGTGTGGAAACTCGTACAGTGCCGGTATCGATCGATCACAGCACAACTAATGCGTATGTACGGCTTAGATAGGGCTGGACG